>BSBM01001854.1:1986507-2648676 GCA_027924585.1 Larix kaempferi | reverse complement strand
AAAGCCTCAGATAAAGACAACTACCCCGTGCCTTCAATGGAGCAAATCCTCCAAATGGTGTCAGGATCCGAATTGTTTTCTCTCCTCGATGGTTTCTCGGGCTATAATCAAGTGTTAGTAGCCGAAGAAGATCGTCTCAAGACCACTTTCAGGACTAAGTGGGGAACTTTCGCCTATAGAAGGATGCCATTTGGTCTGATAAATGCAGGAGCTACATTCCAAAGGGCGATGGATATTGCCTTCCGAGGATTGGGTGGGCAATGCGTTGTTGTCTACTTAGATGATGTGACAGTCTTTTCAAAGAAAAGGGAAGATCATGTTGTTCATCTGAGACATATCTTTGATCGCTGCCGGAAGTATGGTATTTCCTTAAATCCCAAGAAGAGCGTGTTTGCTGTACCCGAAGGTAAGCTATTGGGTCATATCATCTCCAAAGATGGAGTGTCAATCGACCAGGAAAGAGTCCAAGCTATTAATAAGATTCCGATGCCTCACAACAAAAAATCTATGCAGTCTTTCATGGGCACCATCAATTTTGTCCGCAGATTTGTTCCGGATTTTGCACAAATTGTTAAGCCATTGCAACAGATGGTTAAACAAAGCATACAATTTAAGTGGACAGATTTGGAGAAGGACGCATTTAGAGATATCAAGGCAGCTGTAGCTAAAGCTCCTTCCTTAAGAAGTCCAGATTTCGATAAAGATTTCATCCTGTATACCTTCGCTTCGGACGATTCTCTCGCAGCTGTACTCACGCAAAAAGTGGAGTTGGGGGACGAATACCCAATTTTGTTTATGAGCACTGGTCTGCAAGGGGCTGAGCTGAATTACCCCCGTAGTGGACAAGCATGCCTACGCGGTCTTCAAAGTAGTCAAGCAATTTAGGCCATACATTTTGAAGAACAGAACTAAAGTCATAGTTCCCCATCCAGCTGTTAGATCCCTTTTCGTTCAAAAGGAATTGGGAGAGAGGAGAGGAAACTGGGTCACAGCTCTGCAGGAGTATGATTTGGAATTTAAACCGGCTACAATCATCAAAGGACAAGGTCTATGCAAGTTACTGGCGGGAAACTCGACTGATGAAGAGCACCATTGGAGAAATGAAGCCGAGCTCAATTCGGTTGAGGTATGCCATATCTTCACAGCTCCCCAGTCATGGTATAGAGATCTAGTGCACTATTTACAGCAGGGATATCTACCCGAGCACTGGAATTCTAAACAAAGAAGGGCACTCCGCTTGAAATCGGCACCCTATCAAATCATTGATGGGATTCTTTTTAGAAAGAATTATGACGGAGTCCTTCTTAGATGTTTGGAAAAGGAGGATGCAAACAAAAGTTGTCAAAGAATTGCATGATGGCCCCCGCAGGTGGCCATTATTCAGGAGAGACGACAGCACACAAGATACTGAGAGCTGGTTATTACTGGCCCACTCTGTTTCGAGATGCCCACACCTATGCACGAAAACTATGATGTATGTCAAAGAAGCACTGGGAAGTTACCTAAGGCCGCAGGCCCATTGCAGCCTGTCATCATCTCTGAACCTTTTGAGCAATGGGGCATAGATGTTATCGGAGAAATAAATCCAAATTCTTCCTTGCAACACCGATACATTCTGACAGCTACCGACTACTTCACCAGATGGACGGAGGCCATCCCCGCTGCGCAAGATCAATGAAGATGCAGTTATCAGCTTCTTGAAAGAGAACATCATAACCAGGTTTGGGGTTCCAATTTCCCTTGTTTTTGATAATGCTACTTATTTTTCATCTTGCAAGATAAATGAATTTGTTTATGAATGGGGAATTAAGTTGCATTATTCAGCCAATTACTACCCTCAGGGAAACGGATTAGCTGAATCCTCAAACAAGAATCTGATTCGAATCCTTAAGAAAACGGTGATAGAAAACCAGAGAAGTTGGCATGTGGCTCTCCCAAATGCCTTATGGGCAGATAGGGTAACCCCGAAGAATGCTTTAGGTGTCTCCCCTTTCACTCTTGTCTATGGCAAGGAAGCCATTACTTCCCCCAAACATCTTGCTGCCATCCTTGCAATTGTCCCCAAGCCTCTCGGGGTTCTGGTAGCCAAGCCTTACAATCCAGGATAGACACCCTGCTTCGACTGGAAGAAGCCCGACACAAAGCTAAAGACCGATTTCATCAACACCAGGACATAGTTAAGAGATGGTTCGATAAGAGGAAATCCGGCAAGAGGGACTTTGAAAGTTGGGGATTTAGTCCTGAAATGGGACCATAATCACGAAGGCAAAGGAATGCATACGAAATTTCAACATCTATGGGTAGGCCCGTACCAAATTTCTGCAAAATTGGGCCCATCCACTTATAAATTGACAAATCTCGAGGGAGAGGAAGTAGCCCTTCCACTCAATGGCCTCGCCCTGAAACAGTACTTCGCGTGAGTCTCCGTGAGACTTCCTGTACATAAATAAAGTTGTCTGTTCGCTTTCGCTTTTAGCTGTTTTATTTTTCGGCCATGTTGTTTCCTGTTTTGTTATTTGAACTTTTCAATAGGTTTTGTTCTCTGAAGCACCCGTTTGAGTTTCCCGTTGAAGATAGCTCTCTCAAAGAAAACCTGCAACCCATGAGTCTGGAACCTTGCTCAGTAAACCCCGGCCTGCTGTGCTCTCGCTGAAATAATCAAAAAACGGGAGGCCTACCCTGCTAGTCACACTAATCCTGTTTCAATAGCAGAGACCCATGGCCATCTTCACTACTATCGTTGGGCTCCACCCACTCTCACACTTCAAAGGCATCTCATGAAAGGTTACCTAAGTTGGACCCATGGAAAGTGGCACTTCTCGAAGACACGGGGTATTGAAATGACTCCATGCTGCTGATTTAAAAGCCAAAATGGCCTACATTCAAGAGTCTGTTTTCCAGGGATTCTCGCCTCAATTAAAGCATGGCTGAGACAAAACAAAAGGGACATGTAAAATCAAGAAGGCTGCCCAAAAGGCCCAGCTCAAAATAGGCTCCTCTCCGTCCGTGAAGTTTGATCAAATCAATAAAACCTCTGACTCACAACAAAAGGACATTATGGATTGAGGAGCCCAAATCAAAGATCGGTCCAAAAGAAATATCCCTGGAAGGGCTCAAACAGCTAAGCTGTCCAAAATACAAGCATCCCAAAGGATTCCAGCAGCACGGGAATGAGGAACAAGAACAATAGTGTCCATGAGGAAGTGTTGCAAATCCTGTGGAGTCTGGCAGTAGTGACCATTTGAGGGATGACCCTCCTAAAATGAATCTCATATGCTGGCCCTCTGAGAGTAGTGAAGATGCCTCGGTCGAAGCTCCCCTTTCCCAATGACTAGCAGGAAAAGTGCTCCTTTTCACCCATGAGTCTAAAATGCTCAGCTGAGTAGTGCACCCGAGACGGATGTTTTAATGAAGTTCCGGACCATGTAGGGTATTTTTTTCAGAGATCTGTGTTCGCCAGCGACTCGCCAATGTTGTTGCAGCAACACCCCTCCCCAAGATTTTGTACATGTTGGGGCCCCTCCCTGTATTTTTTTGTAGAAAGTTTGCTTGAGAAGCCATCCCAGCCGTCCGCTCTGTTTTCAACATAAAATTTTGCTTCCCTGCTAAATAGCTTGCCGTCAATCCTTCCATGTTTTTCCCCAGTGAGCCATAAGATGACTTAGTTTTTTCCAAAACGTTTTGGTATTTCGGACATTGTCCCAAAGCGGCGGAAGTCAAACGTCCAACCTTTCCGAAAGGAGGACTTAGATTTTCTTCGCCAAAATCAGCGGAAGCCATTGGGCAAAACCACCCGAAACGGCGGAACAATTCAGCTCTGTCTTCCGAAACGCCGGAAGCCATTCGGATAAACTTGCCGAAATAACACCAAGGAATTCAGCATTTTCTTCCGAAAGTAAAAGACTTAGAAAATTTTTCAATCGTTGCTTCTGCGGAACGGTTCCAGCTCCGAAACGACTTAGCTCCCGAAAAGGCGGAGCCTTTCACTCAAACCTCCCGCAACCGCGCAAAGGTTCCGGCTTTCCTCCCGAAACAGCGGGACTCATTCGCCTCAGTCTCCCGAAAAGGACTTAGATTTCCTTCTGATTAGAAAATGCGGGAACAAAGGACTTAAAGAATTTTTAGCTTCAACCTTCCGCAACGGCGAGGAGATTGGAGCATCCCTCCCGAAACGGCGGGAGTTTTCGTTGAACCCTTCCGAAACGGCGGAAGCTTTCATAAAAATCCTCCCGCAAACGGCGGGGGAATTCAGGGAACCCTTCCGAAACAGCGGAAGCCGCCGCGATATCTTCCCAAAAGGAACTATGCGGAAACTTTTGATGAAACCTTTCCGAAACGGCGGAAGCCATCTCCATAAGGCCCGCGGGGAGAATCCACGATCGCCTTCCGAAACCATAAAAGACTTAGAAATTTTCTCAAGAAGCTGTCGCGGAAGCCTTCAGCTTTTGCTTCCGAAGCAGCGGAAGCCTTCGGGCTACCCTTCCGAAACAGCGGAAGCCAATTGCTTACCCCGGCCGGCAAAAGGACTCCGAAACGATCCCGGGTGAATTTGCGGAAAATATAAGTTTTGCTTCCGAAACGGCGGAAGCCTTTCCCAAAAGCTTTCCGAAACTAGCGGGAGCCATAGCCAAAAAACTTTCCGAAAATCAACGAGACTTTGAAGTTTTGGTTCGCGGAAGCTTTCGCAAAAGTCTTCCGAAAATACCGGGAGCATTCGCTATACCGTTCCGAAAGGGCGGAAGCTTTGGCGTTACCCGTCCGCTACGCGGCAGACTCTCGCGGAAGGCTTCGAGTTTCCTTTCCGCTTTAAGCCCCGAAACGTCGGAAGCTTTCATCGAATCCTTCCGCAACGGCGGATGCGATTCGCGAACTGGCCCCGCAAGTGACGGTCGCAACGGAAACCGAGGTGCTTTGACGTGACCGCTACGCGCGGCGAATTTAAACCCCGTTTTAACCACGCCACCTACCCGATTAAATGCTCACACGTGCCATTCTTTATAAAATACCGTGGGGGGGCTCGACCAATACACCATTGTTTGAACCGGCCAGCGACGTGTGATACCGTGCAAATCGCTCCAGCTCACCTCACGCATCCGTGCTCGCAGCCACCTTGCTCAAGCAATCCCCCACAGTGCCAGGTAGGATCTTCACCTTGTTTTTTCACTACTGAGCTGTCCTTTTGGGGAAATTATTGGGTTTTAGTGGGATTGTGACGGGCAAAACACCCGTCAAGGGCTATGTTTTGCCCGTCAGGTACAATGAACGGAGTTTTCGTTTCACAAAATCGTCATGGGCCTTCGTAAAACGTATATTTTATGTTGATGGGTGCGGACGGTTAACCATGCCTTGTGTTGAATTTAAAACCCCGGGCCACGCCCCCTCGTCGTGGGTTAAGTTATCGAAACCCTATGGGCTTTCCATGTCCCTGACCGTGAACCCTAGGCCCTTTTCCATAAACCCCAGTCCCTACACGTGAAGCCGAAACCCGTAAGCGTTTAAGCCACAAGAGCCAAAACGTGAAGCCACAGCCGCCCTAGCTCTCCCCGTCAGTTTGTCCCCGGCGCCGTTACCTTCGCTCAGAATTAAATATCCCGTATTGACTCGGCGAGTGGCCGCGCGCGACGATAGCATTCAAAGCCCTCACCAAGTCAACCCCGCGTCTTCCCCGCCATCGACCTCTCCAACCGCAGCCATAACGAAGTACATCTCCTTCCGCGAGGCGGAACCAGAAGTCAATTGCTCCCGCGAATCGCCTATCGGTCCAATAAAACCAATAGCTTCCGCAACATAGCTTATCCCATACTCGTCTTTTAAGAACTTCGAATGTTTCAATGTGTGTCTTATGATTAAAATAATGTTTTGCTTCCTTAATCTTTGCTTCATTGATTGATCTCATTAAAACGATGTTGCTCTCGGCTAAAAACCATACAACCTGTTGCTCAAACTCATGATGAATTGTATATGGATGTTATCAGGGATAATTCAATATGCCGAAAACCCAGTAAGAAGAAGGCGAAGATGACAGAAAAGAAACCTGCTCCTCCTAAGATTGAAACCTCGCTCCAAGACACCAAGTGCACCACTGGTGTCCCTCCAGAAATCAGATGGGATGACATATACAGAATGATCAGGGACCAAGAGATCCCAGATATGTTGCTGGAGGAGGCACCGATCTATCAAAATATCAGAGCCTCAGGCATAACTAGAGCCGCTACCCGCCCTGAGCTGTTCCCCTGTGCTGAAGTGATCGGGTGGATACTCCAACATGCAGATGCTGATGGGAGAGTGATAAATGATAGCGGGAACATGGCTATCGCCTCATTTCAACCCGCGTATCTGGCGGCAGCCTACAGGTTTCCCCGTGTCCAGCAAGCTCTGACTGATGAATGGTTAAACCAGATGGACAATGTCGAGATGGCCAAAAAGCTACTGGTGCAAGGGAAACATTTGAGGAAGAAAGAGAGGGAGGAGTATGACGTACAGAATCTAAGAGCTCCTTATAGGTTGATCGCCCTGATGCTGTGTAGAATCTTCGGCATGGCCCGATGGCACAGTATACAAGATTCAGTGGGTCCCTATCATTCACTATGTGGCATTTAAGGGACAGTGTTTGACTGGGCCACCATCTTGTCAGATAGTCTGTCCTCAATGATAAGTGCTGCTAAGCCCGGGCTGGCCTCGAAGAAGGCTGAATTCTTCATGTCCTCATACCTGATAGATTGTATCTTGGCCAAGATAGAGTTCCCCGGATTGGGGTGTACATGGGATAGGGCCACAGCCCCGGTCTACACTGCATTCAAGATGTTGTGGGCTCAGAATTACAAGCCCAGCTACAAACTCATTTGTGAGGGGTTCATCATGCCCCTATACGAGAAAATGTTCAAGGAAGAACCAAGTTGCCTGTCACAAAACGCTTTGGAAGTCCTTGAGGATTATGGGGATTTCTACTTTTCAGAACAAGGTACCTACTTGAGAATGTTCGGAGGGACTAAGCCCCCATACATATTGCCGCAGTATGCCACAGACTATGTGGTGCTCAAGAAGCAGTAAGACAACTCTTCTTGGATGGGATTGGAGCATTCCTCCACAAGCTACACAAGGCTTCCTTTCCCCCCCCTACCTTTCTGCATAGGTGCTTACAAGTTTTCAGGGGTGGCCTCTGCCGATGAATTTTGTCAAGAGTTGAGGGCCTTCCATTTCGGTGAGGTCATCTTCCACAGGAACGACAGAAAGGGTAAAGTGGCCGAGCATTGCAAGGGGAACTATGCGAACTTCGAATATTCCCACTACCCCGATGCCGAGGAGGAAGCATTCAGAGGCATCAGCAACATGACTGAACTACGGATCTGTCACCAAAGTACTGGAGCAAGCTCTAGCTCAACCAAAGCCCAGAAGACTATCCAGAAAAAGGAGAGAAAAGCCAAGGATGCCCGAGCTCAGGAAGAGCTCAGGTTAAGAGAAGAGGCAAGGTTACAAAAGGAAGCCGAGGAAGCAAGGAAGCAACAGGACGCTGAAAATGAGAGACTGCGGAAGGAGGCTGAAGAAGCCCAAAAGCAGAAAGAAGCAGAAATTGAGCAAGCTGAAGCAAGGAAGAAGGCGGAGGAAGAATTGAAGGCAAGAGAAGATGCCCAGGTAGGTGGGTCCGGTGCGCAGGACATGGAGATAGACACCTCTCAGGCAGGTGGCTCTAGTACCCAAAGGGAAGGGACAGACCCCGCTCAGGAAGTCCGGACCTCACCTATGGAAGAAGACATAGACATCATAAACCGACCAATTGTACCGTACACCCCATCTGGGAAGCGTACGGTGTCCAAATGGAATGAGTTTGTCTATGACAAGAAAATTAAAACAATGGTCCTCCAATCAGAAGAAAGGATTAAAAGTCCTTTCCATGACGACATAGTTACCCCACCGAGAGGTCGCTGTCATGCAGAACACAGATGCGGATCCCATTGCCATGGCCTCCGCAGTTATAGCGACAGCACAAGCATCATTTGCCAATGTAGGGGTGATAGTCAAAGAAAATATACTGACAAAGAAAAGAGCACGTACCCTGCAGCGAAACGTGGCTAATGAGCAAGCTCAAAGAGACCTGGCAGTGAACAAGTATAATTGCTTGTACGCTGAGCACAAGGAGTTGGCAAACAAGTACAACTACCTGGAGGAGGAAAAGGACCAGCTAGCACTCCAAATAATGATTGCAGAAGCAGAGAAGAGTGGAGCAGAAGAAAAGGCTTCCCAGCTAGAAACGGACAAGCAGGCATTAGCTGAGCGTTTAGAGCAAGCGGAAAGCAGAACCTTGGACATGTCCCCCTTCCACGAGCTGTCATGCAATATACTACAGCAAGTGCATGGCTCTCAAGAGCTAATCACTGATGAGGTGTGCAAACTCAAGGCCATGACGGTTAGGCTAAAGGAGGTGAATGCGAAGCCCACAGGCTCAAGGCTAAGAATACCCGTGTCAAAGCAAATGTCATAAGTCAGATGGCATGGAGGGAAGGGAAAGGAGGTTTCCCCCCGCATCTTCCTTTCAAGACCGTGGAAGATTTTAATTGAAGATATAGCCTTGTTGGAGTTTGGCCGGAACTGTGCCAATAAGCTGATGGCCAGTGTGCAGAAGACCACAGATAGAATCAACAACCTGTACCAAAAGCTCAAAGGAGTCCATGACAACTGCACACTGACCTTCCCTCAGACCCTCGAAGACTTCCCGGAAAAGGAACAGCGGTTGTCTCAATTGAAAGAAGAGCTAGGGCGTCCAGATGGAGTATGTGAAAAGGATTGATGTCTTGGCCATGGATGATCTCCAACATTACATCGGTTCGTCCACACTTCACAATCATCTGTTGAAGGAAACATATCAAGTGCTGAAGCGGAAGTACAAAGCATTAAAATAGAGCTCGGGAAGAATGTAACTTCTCAGAAAATCCTGTTTCCCTGCTGCAGCAAACATAATCATAAGGGATACAGGTGTGTGGCACAGCTACATAGAAGAGGGAGGTCAGGAAAGCTGCAGCAGCTGCGGAAGCATCAGTTGATCCGGCAGCCCTTCTCCCAGCAGCCTCTTCCCCAGCAATGGCAGAAAGTCTGGCCAGCCCCACTCCCCCCTTTCCAATTAGGAGCAGCATCAGCAGGGGATTCGAGGGCCTCTTCCCAGGCAGTATCAGTGACCATCAACTTGGGGCGACCCTTTTCCAGAAGAAGCTCACGCACAGGAAGGAAGAAGCTGAATTCAGCGAGCCACCTCTCTTCAGCCAGACACGTGCCCAGCAGGGAACGTTTTGAGTTTAGCAAATTTTCTGTTATATGTAAGGCGTAAACCGTGGGACAGCTGTCCATTTTTTTTTGTAAAATATTTTTGTAAATGAAGTGGCCATTTTCGGTGATCGATTATATTAGAAATCTCTGTAAATGACAGGTGGGGGAACGCTAGGTGTCAGCCCAGAGGGTAAATTTGTAACTATAAATAGGAGCTAGAAGAGATTAGACCGGGACTTTTTGAGAGGGAATGAAAATTTTGGGGCAAATGATATGAGCTATCTTGTATCGGCTCTGTAAATTGAAATTTTCTAATAGAAGCCACGGGAGATGGACGTTTTGCTTGGAATGTTGGGTTGCTTCATGTTGGGACTATTCTAATGACTGCAATTCGGCAATGTGAGATCATTCTTGACTTCTGAGTTATTTCTTTGTACTAATGATTTTGCTCTCATCTATGCATGCGTTCTCTCTATTTCATGGACAATGAATGCGTTCCATATTAAATCAGGAGTTACCTGCTGATACTTTTATCATTGCTGTGGATTTTTCTTCTGGATCGAATAGCTAACTGTTCTTTCTTCAGGATAATCGTATGGCTCATTGTTCATGCTTTTAATTGCTCCTTGCAGGGATCTTTTAGTTTAATTCCAGTATCGTTGCATCTAGATCCATTTCTTTTATTCTTATTACTTAGATCAAACAATTTTGATTCCTTCTGTTCATAAGCAATAGATTCGTTCTGTAAGTTTCATTGTAGATCTGTTTCCTTATCCTGTAGCTTTTCTCTGTTTATTTTCTGAGCAATATATGCGTTCCATTTTAAATAAGAAGCTATCTTCTCAAGATCCCCATCTTGCTGTAGCTTTGACCGTGAGAAATAATAGTTATCTGTTCGTTGCTTATGATATCTGTTACAGCTGATTGCTCTCACCCTTAAGCATGTTCCCCTGCAGGGATAGGTCGATGTGTTCCTGTTTCTAGATTTAGATCTGTTCCAATTGCATTTAGATTAAGTATAATTTAGGCATGTGCATCTCATATAAAACACATAAAAACCCAAAAGAACGGTGGATCGGGCCATAACCGGTAGAATCGGATTTAAAGTCCAAAACCACGGTTGCCGGAACCGCTAACCGGACGGATTCCCTACACCAAACGGGAGACAGTCTAATTGGGACCGTCTCTCGGGGAGAATCCCTTTCTGATTGATGCTACGATATCCGAGGCATCAACAAACCCATAACCCACAATTTCTCTCTCTCTGTCTCTCTCTCTCCAACCCTCAATCCTCACCCTCCTATCATTCCCAAGCACTCTATCTTCCTCTCCCCCACACCATAAAACATCGATACTGCCCCCATGATCTCTCGTCATCTCTATATAATTCCTTATTAACCCCCAATCTCTCTCATTATCTCTCTCTCGCTAAACCCCTAGAACCTAATATATGTCCTTCTGTAAGAACTTAAACTCTAATCCATCTCTTTCTCTAAACCCATAACTTCCAATATATATCTCTCTTTATAAAACCCTAAATTACAATCTCTCTCTCTCTCTCTCTCTCTCTCCAAACCCCTAACCCCAAATATTACTCTCTCTATCTCTCTAAGCCCCTACTACCAACATCTTCCTTTCTACTTCTCTCTCTGTAAACAACTAATCCTAAAATCTCTATCTCTCTCTCCCAAACCCCCACTACTCACCCTCCTACTCCTCCCCGCACTCTATATCTCTCTCCCCAACACCGCTAACAATCCAAAATACCCCTATGATCTCTCTATCTCTCTCTAAACCCTATTCCCCAACAGTATCTCTCTCTCTCTCTCTAAATCCCTAACCTCTAATATCCGTCTCACTCTTAAAACCTAACCCCTAATCTCTCTCACTCTCTTTCTATCTCTCTCTAAACCCCTAACACTCGATCTTTCTCTTTTAATCTCTCTCTCTCTAAATGCCTAAACACCTATCTCTCTCTCTCTCTCTCTCTCTATTTATAAAACCCTAACCCCCAATATATCTTTCTCTCTCTGTCTAAACCCCTAACCGCCAATGTCTTTTTCTAAACCCCTATCCTCTAATATCTCTCTGGCTCTAAATCCATAACCACCACTCTCTCTATTTCTCTCTCTCTCTAATCCCATAACACCCAATCTATTTATCTCTCTCTAAACCCCTAAACCCAAATATCTCTTTCTATCTCTCAATCCCTCTATTTAAATGCCTAACCTCTCTCTCTCTCTCTCTCTCTCTCTCTCTCTCTCTGTTTAAACCCTTAAACTCCAATCTCTTTCCCTCCAAACCCATAACATCCAATCTCTCTCTCTCTCTATCTATATGTCTATATATCTATCCATGTATCTATATTTATCCCTCTTTGTCCCTTTAAACCCTTAACCTCAAATCAATCTCACTAAACCCTTGACCCACAATGTCTCTTTGTTTCTTTCTCTAAACCCATAACCTACAATATCTCTCTCTGAACCCCTAACCAACAATTTCTCTCTCTATCTCTCTCTCTAAACCCATAACCCACAATTTCTCTCTCTCTCTCTCTCTCTCTCCTCTCTCTCTCTCTCTCTCTCTCTCTCTCCAGCCCTCAATCCTCACCCTCCTATCATTCACAACCACTCTATCTGCCTCTCCCCCACACCATTAACCATTGCTACTTCCCCCATGATGTCTCGTTATCTCTATATAATTCCTTATTAACCCCCAATCTCTCTCATTATCTCTCTCTTGCTAAACCCCTAAAACCTAATATATGTCCTTATGTAAGAGATTAAACTCTAGTCGATCTCTTTCTTTAAACCCATAACTTCCAATCTCTCTCTCTCCCTCTTTCAAAACCCCTAACTGCCAATCTTTATCTCTCTAAACCCCTAACCGCAAATCTTACTCTCTCTATCTCTCTAAGCCCCTACTACCAACCTCTTTCTTTCTACCTCTCTCTCTCTAAACAACTAATCCTAAAATATTTATCTCTCTCTCCCAAACCCCCGCTACTCACCCTCCTACTCCTCCCCGCACTCTGTACGCTCTCCCCAACACCGCCAACAATCCAAAATTGCCCTATGATCTCTCTCTCTCTCTTTCTAAACCCTATTAACCACCAGTATCTCTCTCGCTCTCTCTCTAAATCCCTAACCTCTAATATCCGTCTCACTCGTAAAACCTAACCCCTAATCTCTCTCACTTTCTCTAAACCCCTAACCCAAAATATCTCTCTCTCTCTCCATCTCTCTATAAACCTATAACCAACAACGTCCCTCTTTCTATCTCTCTCTAAAACAATAAGACCTAATCTCTCTCATTCTATATCTCTCCCTAAATTGCTAAAATCCAATACCTATCTCTTTCTCTAAACCCCTAAACCATAATCTCTCTCTCTCTCTCTCAACCACTAACCCCTAATCTAAAACCCTAAATTCCAATCTTTCTCTCCCTCTAAACCCTTGAACGCATAACATATTTATCTCTCTCTCTAAACCCCTAACCCCGAATCATTCTCTTTTAATCTGACTCTCTATCTAAATTCCTAACCCCCTATCTCTCTCTGTATCTAAACCCCTAACCCCTCCCTCTCTCTACACCCTGAACAACCAATCTCTATCTTTCAATCTCTCTCTCTCTCTCTAAAACCCTAATCCCCAATATCTATATATCACTCTAAAACTCCAACATCCAATCTCTCTCTCTAATTCCCTAACACCTAATATATCTCTCTTTGTCTAAACCCATAACCTCCAATCTCTTTCTCTAAACCCGTAACCTCCAACCTCTCTCACTCTAAACCCATAACCATCACTCCCTTTATTTCTCTCTCTCTCTCTCTCTCTCTCTCTCTCTCTCTAATACCGTAACCCCCAATCTATTTATCTCTCTCGAAACACCTAACCCCAAATCTATCTCTTTCCATATTTATCTCTATATAAACCCCTAATCTCCAAATCTCTCTCTCTCTTTAAGCCCCTAACCCCCAATTGCTTTCTCTCTCTCCCTAAACTTGTAACCTCCAATCCCCCTCTCTCTCTAAACCCCTAAGATCTAATCTCTATCACTCTCTGTTTCTCTATCTATCTATATATGTATCTCTCTCTCTCTCTCTCTCTCTCTCTCTCTCCCTCTAAACCACTAACATCCAATCTCTCTCTCTCTCTCTATCTAAACCCCTAACCCAAAATATCTCTCTCTCTACCCATGTCTCTCTACCTCTCTCTCTCCCACTCCCTCTCTGTAAACCCATGACCCAAAATTTCTCTCTTTCTCTCTCTCTAACCCCCACTCCTCACCCTCCTACCATTCCCTCGTACTCTATCTATCTCTCACACACACCACTATCCATCAATACTCCCCCAACGATCTCTCTCTCTCTCTCTCTCTATGTCTGTCTCTCTCAACCACTAACCCTTGATCTAAACCCCTAAATTCCAATCTATCTCTCCCTTTAAACCCTTAAAAGATCAATATATTTATCTCTCTCTCTAAAACCCTAACCCCCAATCTTTCATTTTAATATGACTCTCTATCTAAATGCCTAACCCCCTATCTTTCTCTGTATATAAACCCCTAACCCCCACTCTCTCTCTCTAAACCCCTAATAACCAATATATATTTTTCAATCTCTAGCTCTCTCCCTCTCTAAAACCCTAACCCCTAATCTCTATATATCCCTCTAAAATTCCAACCTCCAATCTCTCTCTCTCTAAACCCTTAACACCCAATCTCTCTCTCTCTCTAAACCACTAATTCCAATCATTCTCTCTCTCTTTAAACACCTAACCTCCAATCTCTTTTTCTAAACCCCTAACCTCCAACCTCTCTCACTCTAAACCCATAACCACCACTCCCTCTCTTTCTATCTCTTTCTCTCTAAACACGTAACCACCAATCTATTTATCTCTCTCTAAACCCCTAACTCCAAATATCTCTCGTTCCATCTTTCTTGCTATCTAAACCCCTAACCTCCAAATCTCTCTCTCTCTAAGCCCCTAACCGCCAATCTCTTTCTCTCTCCCTCCCTAAACCTGTAACCTCCAATCCTTATCTCTCTCCAAACCCCTAAAATCCAGTCTATATCTCTCTCTATCTATTTATCTATCTATATATGTATCTATCTATTTCTCTCTCTCTCCCTCTAAACCCTTAACCTCCAATCTCTCTCTATCTCTAAGACCCTAACCCACAATCTCTCTCTCTCTCTACCTCTCTCTCTCGTTGAATCTTTGTAAACCCATGAGCCGCAATTTATCTCTCTCTCTCTCTAAACCCCTATTAATCCTAAATCACTTTCTCCCTCTCTCTCTTTCTCTCGCTAAACCACTAAATCCCAATATCTCTCCCTCTCTATGACCTTAAAGTCCAATCTCTCTCTCTCTATACACAAACTCCAATATATATATATATATCTCAAAACCCCTATCCTACAATCTCTCTCTCCCCAAACCCCTAGCTCCCAATCTCTTTTCACTCTCTATAAGACCCTAACCCCAAATCTATCTCTCTCTAAACACGTACTTCCAATATCTGTCTTTCTACCCCTCTCTCTCTAAACCCCTAATACCTAATATATATCTCTCTCTCTCCTAAATCCCCACTCCTCTCCCTCCAACTCCTCCCCCCCACTCTTTCTCTCTCTCCCCAAAACCACTAATAATCCACACTCCCCATGTGATCTCTCTCTCTCTGTTTAAACCCTCATTAACCACTAACCTTTCTCTTGAAACCCCTAACCTCCATTCTCTCTCTCTCTCTAAACCCATAACCCCTAATCTTTCTCTCTCTCTCTCTCTCCAAACCCTAACCTTCAATATCTCTCTTTCTAAACCCCTAACCCCCAATCTCTCTCTCTGAACTCATAACCCCAAATCTCTCTCTCTCACCATATATATATAACCCTAACAACTAATCTCTCTCTTTATGTCTCTCTCTCTAAAAAATTAAGCCCTAATCTATCTAATTCTATCTCTCTCTAAATTGCTAACCTCCAATACTTATCTCTATCTCTCAAACCCCTAACCCCTGATGTTTCTCTCTCTCTCTCTCTCATTCTATCTCTCTCTAACTTGCTAACCTCCAATTCCTCTCTCTCTCTCTCTCTCTCTCTCTCTCTCTCTCTCCAACCATCAATTCTCACCCTCTTATCATTCCCACCCACTCTATTTGTCTCTCCCCCACATCATTAACCATTGGTATTGCCCCCATGATCTCTCATCATCTCTATATAATTCCTTATTAACCCCCAATCTCTCTCATTATCTCTCTGTCTTTAAACCCCTAAAACCTAATATATGTCCTTCTCTAAGTGCTTAAACTCTAATCGATCTCTTTCTCTAAACCCATAACTTCCAATATCTCTCTCTCTAAACCCCTAACCCCAAATCTCTCTCTCTCTCTCTTATCCCCTACTACCAACCTCTTTCTTTCCACCTTTCTCTCTCTAAACCCCTAATCCCTAAAATCTCCATCTCTCTCTCCCAAACCCATACTACTCACCCTCCTACTCCTCCCCCAACTCTATCTTTCTCTCCCCAACACCACTAACAATTGACCATCCCACTAGGATATATTTGTCTCTCTCTAAACCATATTCACTAGCAATATCTCGCTCTCTCTAATCCTAAACTCTAATCTTCGTCTCTCTCTTAAACCCTAACCCCCAATCTCTCTCACTCTCTCTAAACCCCTAACCCAAAATATCTCTCTATCTCTGCATCTCTCTATAAACCCATAACAACCAATCTCTCTCTAAACCAGTAAGACCTAATCTCTCTCATTCTATATCTGTCACTAAATTGCTAAAATCCAATGCTTATCTCTTTCTCTCAACCCCTAAACCCCAATATCTCTCTATCTCTCAACCACTAACCCATGATCTAAAACCCTAAATTCCAATCTCTCTCTCCCTCTAAACTCTTAAATGCTCAACATATTTATATTTATCTCTCTCTCTCTTTAAACCCTCGATATTTCTCTTTTAATCTGACTCTCTATATAAATGACTAGCCCTCTTTTGCTCTCTGTATCTAAACCCCTAACCCCCCCCTCTCTCTAATCCGCTAACAACCAATATCTATCTTTGCATCTCCCTCTCTCTCTCTCTCTCTAAAACCTTAATCCCCAATATCTGTATCACTTTAAAAATCCAACCGCCAAGCTCTCTCTCTCTAATTCCCTAACACCCAATATCTCTCTCTCTCTGTAAACCCCTAACCTCCAATTGCTTTGTCTAAACCCCTAACCTCCAACCTCTCTCACTCTAAACTCATAACCACCACTCCCTTTGTTTTTGTCTCTCTCTCTCTAATACCGTAATTCCCAATCTATTTATCTCTCTCTAAACATCTAACCCCAAATCTCTCTCTCTCTCTAAGCCCCTAACCGCCAATCACTTTCTCTCTCTCTCCCTAAACTCGTAACCACCAATCCCCCTCTATCTCTATATCTATATCGCTCTCCCCCTCTAAACCACTAACATCCAATATCTCTCTCTATCTAAACCCCTGACCCAAAATCTCTCTCTCTCTCTCTACCCCTCTCTCTCTCTAACCCTCTCTCTCTCGCTCCCTCTCTGTAAACCCATGACCCATAATTTATGTCTTTCTCTATCTGTAACCCCCACTCCTCACCCTCTTACCATTCCCTCATATTCTATCTATCTCTCACACACACCACTAACCATCGATATTCCCCCCACGAGCTCTCTCTCTCTCTCTCTCTCTCTCTAAACCCCTAAATCGCAATATGTCTCCCTCTCTATGAACTTAAAGTCCAATCTCTCTCTCTCTCTCTACACACACAAATTACGATATATATATATCTCAAAACCCCTAACCTACAATCTCTCTCTCTCTCTCTCTCCAAACCCCTAAATCCCTATCTCTTTCTCACTCTCCTGATCTCTCACTAAAATCCTAACCCTAAATATATCTCTCTCTAAACACCTACTACCAATTTCTGTCTTTCTACCTCTCTTTCCCTAAATCCCTAATCCCTAATATCTCTATCTCTCTCTTCCAAATCCCCACTCCCCCCCTCTCTATCTCTCTCTCCCTAACACTGCTAACAATCCACAAACCCCCTGTGATCACTCCGTCTCTCTCTTTACACCCTTATGCACCACCAATACCTCTCTCTATATATCACTAACCTCTAATTTCCCTCTCTCTCTTAACCCCTAACACTTAATCTCTCTAACTCTCTCTAAATCCCTAGCCCAAATCTCTATCTCTCTCTCTCTCTCCATCTCTTTATAAACCCATAACCACCAATATCTCTCTTTCTATATCTCTCTCTAAATTGCTAACCTCTAATACCTCTCTCTTTCTCTAAACCCCTAAATCCCAATCTCTCTCTCTCTCTCTAACCACTAACCGTTTATATAAACCGTTAAATTCCAATCTGTCTCTCCCTTTAAACCCTTAAATGCTCAATATATTTATCTCTCTGTCTAAAAACCTAACCACCAATATTTCCTTTTTAATATGACTCTCTGTCTAAATTCCTAACCACCTATCTCTCTCTATATCTAAACCCATAACACCCACTCTCTCTCTCTAAACCCATAACAACCAATCTCTATCTTCCAATCTCTCTCTCTCTCTAAAACCCTAACCCCCAATCTCTATATATCACTCTAAAATTCCAACCTCCAATATCTCTCTTTCAAAACCCTTAACACCTAATCTCTCTCTATCTCTCTCTAAGTCCCTAACCTCAATCATTCTCTCTCTCTAAGCTCCTAACCTCTAGTCTCTTTGTCTAAACCCCTAACCTCAAACTTCTCTCACTCTAAACCCATAACCACCACTCCCTTTCTTTCTATATATCTTTCTCTAAACCCATAACACCCAATCTATTTATCTATATCTGAACCCCTAACCCCAAATATCCCTCGTTCCATATTTATCGCTATATAAAACCCTAACCTCCAAATCTCTCTCTCTCTCTCTCTCTCTCTCTCTCTCAGCCCCTAAACCCCAATATCTTTCTCTCTCTCTCTCCCTAAACCCATAACCTCCAATCCCTCTTTCTCTCTCCAAACCCCTAAATTCCAATATCCATCTCTCTCTCTCTGTCTATATATCTATCTATGTATCTAGCTGTATCCATCTCACTCCGTCTAAACCCCTAACCTCCAATCTCTCTCTCTCTCTCTCTAAACCCCTAACCCACAATGTGTCTCTCTCTCTCTCCCTCTGTGTAAACCCACGATCCACAATTTCTCTCTCTCTCTCTAACCCCCACTCCCCATTCTCCTACCATTCCTTTGTACTATATCTATCTCTCCCCCACACCACTAATCATTGATACTCCCCCTATGATCTCTCTCTGTCTCTAAACCCCTATTAATCTCTCTCTCTCTCTTGCTAAGCCCCTAAATCCCAATATCTCTCCCTCTCTATGACCTTACATTCCAACCTCTCTCCCTCTCTCTATACCCATAACCTCCAATCTCTCTCTATCTCTCTACCTCTCTCTCTCTCTCTCAAAATCCCTATCCTAAAATCTCTCTCTCTCTCTCTCTCTCTCTCTCTCTCACAAAACCCCTATCCTACAATATCTCTCCCTCTCTCTCTATCTTTCTCTCTCTCTCTCTGTTTCTCCAAACCCCTATGTCCCAATTACTTTCTCACTCTCTCGATCTCTCTTTAAAAATCTAATCCCAAATCTGTCTCTCTCTCTAAACAACTACTACCAATTTTTTGTGTCTACCTATCTCTCTTTAAAACCCTAATAGATAATATCACTATCTCCCTCTGCAAAACCTCCACTCCTCCCCCTTTCTATCTCTCCCTCCCCAAGACCACTAACAATCCACAATCCCACTGTGATCTCTCTCCCTCTCTCTAAACCCCTATTCCCCACCAATATCTCTCTCTCTCTAAATCCCTAACCTCTAATATCCATCCGTCTCTTAACCCCTCCTGTCCATCTCTCTCACTCTCTCTAAACCCCTAACCCAAAATATATGTCTCTCTCTCCATCTCTCTACAAACCCATAACCACCAATCTCTCTCTTTCCATCTCTCTAAACCAGTAAGACCTAATCTCTCTCATTCTATATCTCTCTCAAAACTTCTAACCTCCAATAAATCTCTATTTCTCTAAACCCCTAAACCCCAATCTCTATCTCTCTCTCTGTCTCTCTCAACCACTAACCCTTGATCTAAACCCCTGAATTCCAATCTATCTCTCCCTTTAAACCCTTCAAAGATCAATATATTTATCTCTCTCTCTAAGCCCCTAACCCCCAATCTTTCATTTTAATATGACTCTCTATCTAAATGCCTAACCCCCTATCTCTCTCTGTATCTAAACCCTTAACCCCCACTCTCTCTCTCTAAACCCCTAACAACCAATATATATTTTTCAATCTCTAGCTCTCTCCCTCTCTAAAACCCTAACCCCCAATCTCTATATATCTCTCTAAAATTCCAACCTCCAATCTCTCTCTCTCTAAACCCTTAACACCCAATCTCTCTCTCTCTCTCTCTAAACCACTAATTCCAATCATTCTCTCTCTGTTTAAACCCCTACCCTCCAATCTCTTTTTCTAAACCCCTAACCTCCAACCTCTCTCACTCTAAACCCCTAACCTCCAACCTCTCTCACTCTAAACCCATAACCACCACTCCCTTTCTTTCTATCTCTCTCTCTCTAAACCCCTAACCCCAAATATCTCTCATTCCATCTTTCTCGCTATCTAAACCCCTAACCTCCAAATCTTTCTCTCTCTAAGCCCCTAACTGTCAATCTCTTTCTCTCTCTCTCCCTAAACCTGTAACCTCCAATCCTTATCTCTCTCCAAACCCCTAAAATCCAATCTATATCTCTCTCTATCTATTTATCTATCTATACATGTATCTATCTATGTATCTATCTATGTCCCTCTCTCTCCCTCTAAACCCTTAACCTCCAATCTCTCTCTCTCTAAACCCCTAACCCACAATCTCTCTCTCTCTCTACCTCTCTCTCTCGTTGCCTCTTTGTAAACCCATGAGCCGCAATTTATCTCTTTTTCTCTCTAAACCCCTATTAATCCTGAATCACTTTCTCCCTCTCTCTCTTTCTCTTGCTAAACCACTAAATCCCAATATCTCTCCCTCTCTATGACCTTAAAGTCCAATCTCTCTCTCTCTCTATACACATAAACTCCAATATATATATATGTATATATATCTCAAAACCCCTATCCTACAATCTCTCTCTCTCTCTCTCTCTCTCTCTCTCTCCCCCCCCCCAAACCCCTAGATCCCAATCTCTTTTCACTCTCTATAAGACCCTAACCCCAAATCTATCTCTCTCTCTAAACACCTACTGCCAATATCTGTATTTCTGCCTCTCTCTCTCTAAACCCCATAATACCTAATATATCTATCTCTCTCCTAAATCTCCACTCCTCTCCCTCCAAATCCTCCCCCCCACTCTTTCTCTCTCTCCCCAAAACCACTAATAATCCACACTCTGCATGTGATCTCTCTCTCTCTCTCTGTCTAAACCCTCATTAACCACTAACCTTTCTCTCGAAAACCCTAACCTCGATTCTCTCTCTCTCTCTCTCTCTCTCTCTCTCTCTAAACCCATAACCCCCAATATTTCTCTCTCTCTCTCTCTCCAAACCCTAAACTCCAATATCTCTCTTTCTAAACCCCTAACCCCCAATCTCTCTCTCTAAACTCATAACCCCAAATCTCTCTCTCTCTCTCCATATATATATATAACCCTAACAATTAATCTCTCTATTTATGTCTCTCTCTCTAAACAAGTAAGCCCTAATCTCTCTAATTCTATCTCTCTCTAAATTTCTAACCTCCAATACTTATCTCTATCTCTCAAACCCCTAACCCCTGATGTCTCTCTCTCTCTCTCATTCTATCTCTCTCTAAATTGCTAACCTCATATTCCTCTCTCTCTCTCTCTCTCTCTCTCTCTCTCCAACCATCAATTCTCACCCTCTTATTGTGTTAAATTTTCAGAATTTACTTCAATCTGATCTAGGATCTTAACTGAGAGAACAACATGTACATCATATCATTCATGGACACAATAATGCAAGCACAGAAGAGACACCAAGTTTACTTGGGGAAAACCATAAAGGTGAAAAACCCCAATAACTTCCTCAGAGATAGATAGAGCAATGATACAACCAGAATACAAGAGATAGTTTTCTCCTTACAGTAGAGCCTCCTCCCCCACAAGTGTGCCACTCTCCATAGTGTGAGTGAGAGAATAGAATGTGTAAAATGAGAGAGACACACTCTCTATTTATACACTAACTTGACTTGACCTTTACTCAACTAGGTCGGCCTCAACTTAACCACTTAACATAATGCTGACTAGGCTGACCCCCACTAGGGTGGTCTAATAACCCTTTGACCCACATGGCCGACCCCCAATAGGGTGGTCTAATAACCCTTTGACCCACATGACTTATACAGAGTCGACCCCAACAAGGTGGTCTAATAACCCATCAAGTATAAGTTACGACACTTACAATATAAATGACGACACTTCCGTATAGAGGAATAATAACATCTCTATAGGAATACAATATAAAAATATGTGAAATACATTCTGAAGTTACATATACATCAACACTCCCTCTTAACTAGGAAGGTATTTCTTGACACAAGTCTTCTAGCACAAGTCATCTTCTCTGGATCATCGTCATCGAGTCATCATCATCGTCACTGTTGCTGCTATCTCAATCAATCTCTAAATCTACTCATCATAGGAAGTTCTACAGAGCCAGTCCTTTTTCATACTGGATGTAAGCCCACCACCTGCAGATCTTCGTCATCACTAGCGATACTGTGGAATTCTCAGGACTTATTACGTGCGTCACAAAACCTAGCTGCAACATCCAAGGCTATTACGAGCACAAAGCTCTACCTGTAGGATCTCCCAGGAGCACATTACATGTGACCCATCACAAAACCTGGCTGAAGCATCATAGGCTGTTACGAGCACACAACTCTACCTATCGAATCTCCCAGGAGCACATAACATGTGATCTCACCACAAAACCTGGCTGAAGCACCCAGGCTATTACGAGCACACAGCTCTACTTGTCAGATCTCCCAGGAGCACATTACATGTGGTCCACCACAAAACCTGGCTGAAGCATCTGAGGCATTTTTCATCATGTCCAGATCTCCCAGGAGCAAATTACATGTGGTCATGGCAAAAGCTGGCTGAAGCATCTGAGGCCTTTTTCATCCTGTCAAGATCTCCCAAGAGCAAATTACATGCCATAGGACAAAATCTCGAAAGAGCATCTGCCAGATATCCCAGGGCACAAATTACATGCCATAAGAAAAACCTCGAAATACTATCTGCAGATCTTCGAGGGCACAAATTATATGTCCTCCTAAGCAAAACCTCGAAAGAGCATTTGCTAGATGTCCCAGGGTACGAATTACATGCCATAGGAAATACCTCGAAAGACCATTTGCAAATCTCCCAGGGCACAAATTACATGCTTACCTGCACAACCTGTTCCACGGCCACATAGTATCATCTGATACTCATCATACATCATCTTGATGTACACATGATCACCCCTGATCATCATCACTGCAACATCCTGCTGCATGTCATCTGTAGAAGCTCGTCATCCACGATCATCCTGATCATACAATGCATCCATCTAATGCACACCAAGTATCTACCTGATACATATCATCATACATAGTGTATCCACCTGATACATAGATACATGATCCACACAATGTATCCATCAACATACATGATCTACCTGATCATACCTGATACATATCAATATACATGATCTACTTGATCATACAATGTATCCACTTGATACATATACAGATACATGGTCCAAGCATCCAACATGATGCATATACATACAAATGATCCAATCGATCATATCCAACATCCAACATGATGCATACGTACATATAAATGATCCAACTGATCATATCCAACATCCAACATGATGCGTACATACATATAAATGATCCAACTGATCATATCCAGCATACAACATGATGCGTACATACATATACATATAAATGATCCAACTGATCATACAAAGCAGAAACTAGAACATCATCCTAATGCTCATCATCCAGTGCTTACATCCACAGCCATGTGAAGGATCCTCCTTCCAACATGCTTGGAATGGCTTCAACAAATGTGTCCATCACTTCTTCCTCGAATTGTCATCAATCTGAAGAATGCCAAGCCTCTCCCTGAAGTACTTGAACTTCACCTTGGCTAGTGGCTTCGTCAGCACATCTGCAATCTGCTTGCCCGTCGCAACATACAGGAGCTTCACAGCTCCTCTCTGGACCATATCCCTGATATAGTGATATTTGATCTCTATGTGTTTTGACCTGTCATGAAACACTGGATTCTCGGACAGCTTCACACAACTCTGGTTATCACAGAAGATACCAGTAGCATCCAATGGGAGATCAAATAACTCAGATAGTAGTTTCTGTAGCCATACTGCCTCACAACTAGCTCAACAGGCTGCAACATACTCTGCCTTAGTTTTACTCAGTGCTACGCAGCACTGCTTCCTGCTGAACCAAGAGATCACACCTAATCCCATACTGAAGCAGCACCCATATGTGCTCTTCCTATCTGCAGCACTGCCAGCCCAATCTGAATAAACATAACCCTGCAGGTTAAACTTTTGATTCACTTCATACTTTAGCCCATAATCCACTGTACCCTTCAGGTACCTTAGAACATGCTTTACAGCAACCAGGTGAACACTCCTCGGATCCGTTAGGAACTAGCTCAATGTGTTCACCGCAAAGCAAATATCTGGTATCGTGTTCGTCGGGTACATCAAGGACCCAATCATATGACGATACATAGTGATATCAACTAGCTCAGATGAAGCATCACACAGACGCTTCAGGTTCGATGCCATAGGTGTGGCCATAGCCTTGCAGTCCATCATCCTGAACCTCTTCAGGATCTCTACTGCATACTTCCCTTGTCCAAGGAAGATTCCATCACTCTACCACACCTCCATGCCAAAAACAAATAGTGCATCATCCCCAAGTTCCTCAACTCGAACTAGGCAGCAAGCTTCCGTTGTGTGTCGGCAATTAATCTATCCTCACCCGATACAAACAGGTCATCCACATAGTAGTATCACTGGATTGCCTTCCTCAACCTTGTAGTAAAGGTTGGAACCCGCTTTACTCTTGGTAAAGGCCAAACTGGATAGAAAGTTTCCTATCCTACCATACCAAGTTCTGCACATATATGATTTCCTGTCATGTGTCTCAGAACCAAGTGGTTGCTCCACGTACACTTCTTCTTCAACCACACCATTCAAGAAAGTTGTCTTGAAATCCATCTGGTGTATCTTCTATTTCATCACTTTTATATTTCTCTATGCTACCATCTGCAGCATGCTTGATCTTGATAGATCCATATGGAAGTCATAACAAACTTCCCTTCAAGTCTTGGGCCTACATCCCAAACATCATTCTTCATGATCGACGGATCATGGCATTCTTTCCATATCATGGGAACTTCAATATCTTCAATAGATAATTTTGTTGCTTGAACAAATGTTGTAGTCCTTCTTTTGTAGGTGAAGGTATATGGTCTTTTCTACAAAACAAGTTAAATTGCATGATTAGAAACATCTCATAATTTTCAGAAAAATTCTTACACATAAAGAAATATGTCATATAGTAATGCAATTATCTTAGCCAATGCTTCAATACAACATTTATCCATGTTCCACAACTTTCTAGATGCCTTCCAATCTCTACCAGAACATTGTTAATAGTTTGCACTACTCCCAACATGTCAACAAAGAGGTTTCATTCTAGATAAGTAGCACTGGAATGTTGTACAGTGCTATAGGCCACTTACCCATCACATGCATATTATTAGTATACTGTTCATTAATGCAATCATTCTAATATGCACAATACATATCCTAAGTCTAGGAACATGAGAATATACATCATTGAACACTTTTATTTAAACAAACAAATATGCAAGAAATGATAATTAAAAATACTTATCTTTGTTTGGTTGCTAGGTGGACTCCCTCTGAGTCTTTGCTTCCTTGTAGAAGCTGCTGAGGTATCTTCTTATACACCTTTCTGTTGTGGAATGTCGAAAGATGGTCAACTCCCTCTGAATATCTGCATCCTTGCAGAAACTATTGAAGTGTGCTCCTTTGCTTTCTTGCAGGAACAACTGGAGTGTGCTCCCTCTTGATCTTTGATTCCTGGATTACCTGTCCTTGAACTTACATCCATCATTAATCACTATGCATGCTTATTAGTATCATCATTGTGTTATCCTTGAGGTCTCATACATAATCACACATTTATTAGTATAATCTTAATACTGTCAAATCACAATAATCTGAAACATGTATAGTCATGATCATTCATAGATAACAAACATTAGTATTCAAGGTTTCAGGGAAGTCTTCTTTTACTCATGCATATTCCTATTTGATCATAGGAATCTTCTGATTAGTTAAATCATCAATGCATAAACCCGTGATTACTCAAACCTATACCTTCATGATTCTTCTGGTTAGTCATATCATCAATTATGGTAAGAAACATAATATGCATACAGCCATGACTATTCAAACCTATGACTTCATGAATAATCATTATCAACAAGACAACAGTATAAGATCCTAACACAAGGTAGGATTCTAGCTTGATATAGGAAAAACATACCTGGATTAGCATGCTAGCTAGTTATGTCTAACATACCCGCATAATGTCTTCTAGTTCTCTTCAGTGACTTGTGCTAGTAACCTGCATGTCTCATAAGTTAACCATTGTAGAACCAAGTTATACATACCTCGAAAGTAGATCTTCTATGTGATCCATGACAATGGATGAATCTTTGTCTTCATGTCACCATGAGCATATGTTCTTGAAGTAGAACATGATTTGACTTTCTTGGTGTACCTTTTGTGTTAGCAAACAACATAAACCTCATACGACATCACAATGCATTAGTACAATCATAAGTGTCAAAACCTTAATCAATGAATATCTTCTATTAAGGTGATACGACAAATCTAAAATCAAGATTGTACTAACTGTAATAACATGAAGACAAACATACCATAAACTTAATCATGAACAAATATTGAAACATACCTCGATGACTCATGCCTATCGAGATCGCTTGTAATATTCTTATGTAAGGCCTTAGCCTCATCTCCCTCTGAAACAGGAACTTCTTCACTTATGCAGGTGACCAATCCATCTTCTTCTAGGATTAACCCAATCCACTTGATTTGCAAGAACTGGACCTGGAGCTGGATATGGGTTTGTCAGAGAAACCCCAAAACTTCAAACTTTGAATTTCAAATTTCCGAAAGGATAGAAATATGCACCTTGATGAGCTAATCAAGCTGGTATATTCAGAATTTGAAAACTGCAAAGTTTCAATCCTCAATTTTGCCTTTGAAACTTCCGGATTCACTAGACATGACCCTGAACTGGGGTTTGATCAAGCTTGGCCTTCTACCCAACCAAAAATTCTTATATTGCTCTCTAAATTTTTATTTTGATGAGTAGCATTCAGCTGTGGTCTCTGATTACAAAAATTCCAACTTTCTCCGAAGCGCTAAATTCCGCAAACCATGAATGAAGGTACTAAAAAATAATTATGTTTTGACAGAAATATGTACCTGATTCTTTCTGGTGTAACTCTGAACTTTTTGATCCACAGGGTCTGAAAAAGTTTCCTGAAATAGCCTGACCTGTTATCTTTCCATCCTGACAAGTCTTACCTCAATTGGATTCTCTGAGAGAGAGTTATGCCAAGTGTCGCAACGTGACCTGTCTATGGGATAATAAAGGAGAGCGAACTTGTACGGCATTCCACATGTCATTGTTTCAACTTCGGCCTCTGAAAAAAGTTTCCTGAGATAGCTAGACCTATCATCTTTCCATCCCAATAGAAATGACCTTAATTCGATTCTCTGAGATAGAGTTATGCCAAGTGTCGCAATGTGACCTGTTTATGGGATAATACAGGAGAGAGAACTTGTATGGCATGCCACGTGTCATTGATTCCTCTTCGGCCTCTAAAATTTTTTTTTGAGATAGTACAGTCTGTGTACTACCTGTCACTTTTTACAAAATTTCATTTGTAGCTTCCTAGCCCAAGTTAGGACCTTTTTCCCAAGGTCACCTGATTTTGACTTAGATCTGGAAGAGGAAGAAACCCTATATTGTACAGATCATAAATCACAAAGTACAACGAATTAGAGGTTTTCCTTTGGACTCAAGGTACACGGGGATTTAGTCTTCGACCTGTAAAGGTTTCATATCCGAAAATTTTTCCAAAACAGATTTATAGTGAAAGTACTATGATGACTGGTTTTTGCTATATCAAGCCCTAGCATCGTAAGTGCAACAAGTGTCATACATGCCATATCATGCCTTCTTTCAGGCTAGCTCTGATACCATGTTAAATTTTCAGAATTACTTCAATTTGATCTAGGATCTTAACTGAGAGAACAACATGTACAGCAAATCTACAGCATATCATTCATCGACACAATAATGCAAGCACAAAAGAGACAACGAGTTTACTTGGGGAAAACCATAAAGGTGAAAAACCCCAATAACTTCCTCAGAGATAGATAGACCAATGATACAACCAGAATACAAGAGATAGTCTTCTCCTAGAAACAGATCCTCCTCCTCCACAAGTGCGCCACTCTCCACAGTGTGAGTGAGAGAATAGAATGTGTAAAATGAGAGAGACACACTATGTTAAATTTTCAGAATTTACTTCAATCTGATCTAGGATCTTAACTGAGAGAACAACATGTACATCAAATCTACATCATATCATTCATGGACACAATAATGCAAGCATAGAAGAGACACCAAGTTTACTTGGGGAAAACCATAAAGGTGAAAAACCCCAATAACTTCCTCAGAGATAGATAGACCAATGATACAACCAGAATACAAGAGATAGTCTTCTCCTAGCAGCAGAGCCTCCTCCTCCACAAGTGCGCCACTCTCCACAGTGTGAGTGAGAGAATAGAATGTGTAAAATGAGAGACACACTATGTTAAATTTTCAGAATTTACTTCAATCTGATCTAGGATCTTAACTAAGAGAACAAAATGTACATCAAATCTACAGCATATCATTCATTGACACAATAATGCAAGCATAGAAGAGACACCAAGTTTACTTGGGGAAAACCATAAAGGTGAAAAACCCCAATAACTTCCTCGGAGATAGATAGAGCAATGATACAACCAGAATACAAGAGATAGTCTTCTCCTAGCAGCAGAGCCTCCTCCTCCACAAGTGCGCCACTCTCCATAGTGTGAGTGAGAGAATATAATGTGTAAAATGAGAGAGACACACTATGTTAAATTTTCAGAATTTACTTCAATCTGATCTAGGATCTTAACTGAGAGAACAAAATGTACAGCAAATCTACAGCATATCATTCATGGACACAATAATGCAAGCACAGAAGAGACACCGAGTTTACTTGGGGAAAACCATAAAGGTGAAAAACCCCAATAACTTCCTCAGAGATAGATAGAGCAATGATACAACCAGAATACAAGAGATAGTCTTCTCCTAGCAGCAGAGCCTCCTCCTCCACAAGTGCGCCACTCTCCACAATGTGAGTGAGAGAATAGAATGTGTAAAATGAGAGAGACACACTCTCTATTTATACACTAACTTGACTTGACCTTTACTCAACTAGGTCGGCCTCAACTTAACCACTTAACATAATGCTGACTAGGTTGACCCCCACTAGGGTGGTCTAATAACCCTTTGACTGACATGGCCGACCCCTAATAGGGTGGTCTAATAACTCTTTGACCCACATGACTTATACAGGGCCGACCCCAACAAGGTTGTTTAATAACCCATCAAGCATAAGTTACGACACTTACAATATAAATGACGACACTTCCGTATAGAGGAATAATAACATCTCTATAGGAATACAGTATACATATATGTGAAATACATTTTGAAGTTACATATACATCAACATATCGTTCCCACCCACTCTATTTGTCTCTCCCCCACATCATTAACCATTGATACTGGCCCCATGATCTCTCGTCATCTCTATATAATTCCTTATTAACCCCCAATCTCTCTCATTATCTCTCTCTCTTTAAACCCCTAAAACCTAATATCCGTCCTTCTCTAAGCGCTTAAACTCTAATTGATCTCTTTCTCTAAACCCATAACTTCCAATATCTCTCTCTCTTTCCAAACCCCTAATTGCCAATATCTCTCTCTCTAAATCCCTAACCCCAAATCTCTCTCTCTCTCTCTCTCTCTAAGCCCCTACTGCCAACCTCTTTCTTTCCACCTTTCTCTCTCTAAACCCCTAATCCCTAAAATCTCTATCTCTCTCCCAAACCCATACTATTCACCCTCCTACTCCTCCCCCAACTCTATCTTTCTCTCCCCAACACCACTAACAATTGACCATCCCCCTAGGATATATATCTCTCTCTCTAAACCATATTCACTAGCAATATATCGCTCTCTCTAATCCTAAACTCTAATCTTCGTCTCTCTCTTAAACCATAATCCCCAATCTCTCTCACTCTCTCTAAACCCCTAACCCAAAATATCTCTCTCTCTGTGCATCTCTCTATCAACCCATAACAACCAATCTCTCTCTGAACCAATAAGACCTAATCTCTCTCATTCTATATCCGTCACTAAATTGCTAAAATCCAATGCTTATCTCTTTCTCTCAACCCCTAAACCCCAATCTCTCTCTCTCTCTCAACCACTAACCCATGATCTAAAACCCTAAATTCCAATCTCTCTCTCCCTCTAAACTCTTAAACGCTCAACATATTACTATTTATCTCTCTCTCTGTCTAAACCCTCGATATTTCTCATTTAATCTGACTCTCTATCTAAATGACTAGCCCTCTATCTCTCTCTGTATCTAAACCCCTAACCCCCCCTCTCTCTAAGCCCATAACAACCAATATCTATCTTTGAATCTCCCTCTCTCTCTCTCTCTAAAACCCTAATCCCCAATATCTATATCACTCTAAAAATCCAACCTCCAAGCTCTCTCTCTCTAATTGCCTAACACCGAATATCTCTCTCTCTCTCTAAACCCCTAACCTCCAATCGCTTTGTCTAAACCCCTAACCTCCAATCGCTTTGTCTAAACCCCTAACCTCCAACCTCTCTCACTCTAAACTCATAACCACCACTCCCTTTGTTTTTGTCTCTCTCTCTCTAATACCGTAACCCCCAATCTATTTATCTCTCTCTAAACATCTAACCCCAAATCTCTCTCTTTCCATCTTTCTCTCTATATAAACCCCTAACCTCCAAATCTCTCTCTCTCTAAGACCCTAACCGCTTATCACTTTCTCTCTCTCTCCCTAAACTCATAACCACCAATCCCCCTCTATCTCTATATCTATATCGCTCTCCCCCTCTAAACCACTAACATCCAATCTCTCTCTCTATCTAAACCCTTGACCCAAAATCTCTCTCTCTCTACCTCTCTCTCTCTCTCTACCTCTCTCTCTCTCGCTCCCTCTCTATAAACCCATGACCCATAATTTATTTCTTTCTCTCTCTCTAACCCCCACTCCTCACCCTCCTACCATTCCCTCATATTCTATCTATCTATCTATCTCTATATATCACTAACCTCTAATTTCCCTCTCTCTCTTAACCCCTAACACTCAATCTCTCTAACTCTCTCTAAATCCCTAGCCCAAATCTCTATCTCTCTCTCTCTCTCCATCTCTTTATAAACCAATAACCACCAATATCTCTCTTTCTATCTCTCTTTGAACTAGTAAGACCTAATCTCTCTCATTCTATATCTCTCTCTAAATTGCTAACCTCTAATACCTCTCTCTTTCTCTAAACCCCTAAATCCCAATCTCTCTCTCTCTCTCAACCACTAACCGTTGAGATAAACCGTTAAATTCCAATCTGTCTCTCCCTTTAAACCCTTAAATGCTCAATATATTTATCTCTCTCTCTAAAAACCGAACCGCCAATATCTCTTTTTTAATATGACTCTCTGTCTAAATTCCTAACCCCCTATCTCTCTCTATATCTAAACCCCTAACACCCACTCTCTCTCTCTAAACCCATAACAACCAATCGCTATCTTCCAATCTCTCTCTCTCTCTCTAAATCCCTAACCCCCAATCTCTATATATCACTCTAAAATTCCAACCTCCAATATCTCTCTCTCAAAACCCTTAACACCCAATCTCTCTCTATCTCTCTCTAAGTCCCTAACCTCAATCATTCTCTCTCTCTAAGCTCCTAACCTCCAATCTCTTTGTCTAACCCCCTAACCTCCAACTTTTCTCACTCTAAACCCATAACCACCACTCCCTTTCTTTCTATATCTCTCTCTCTAAACCCATAACACCCAATCTATTTATCTATATCTGAACCCCTAACCCCAAATATCCCTCTTTCCATATTTATCGCTATATAAAACCCTAACCTCCAAATCTCTCTCTCTCTCTCTCTCTCTCTCTCTCTCTCTCTCTCACTAAGCCCCTAAACCCCAATATCTTTCTCTCTCTCTCTCCCTAAACCCATAACCTCCAATCCCTCTTTCTCTCTCCAAACCCCTAAACTCCAATCTCTATCTCTCTCTATCTGTCTATATATCTATCTATGTATCTAGCTGTATCCCTCTCGCTCCATCTAAACCCCTAACCTCCAATCCCTCTCTCTCTCTCTAAACCCCTAACCCACAATGTCTCTCTCTCTCTCTACCTCTCTCTCTCTCTCCCTCTGTGTAAACCCATGATCCACAATTTCTCTCTCTCTCTCTCTCTCTAACCCCCACTCCCCATTCTCCTACTATTCCTTTGTACTATATCTATCTCTCCCCCACACCACTAACCATTGATACTCTTCCCATGATCTCTCTCCGTCTCTAAACCCCTATTAATATCTCTCTCTCTCTCTCTCTCGCTAAGCCCCTAAATCCCAATATCTCTCCCTCTCTATGACCTTACATTCCAATCTCTCTCCCTCTCTCTATACCCATAACCTCCAATCTCTCTCTCTCTCTCTCTCTCTCTCTCTCCCCCTCTCTCTCTCTCTCACAAAACCCCTATCCTACAATCTCTCTCCCGCTCTCTCTATCTCTCTCTCTCGGTTTCTCCATACCCCTAAGTCCCAATTACTTTCTCACTCTCTCGATCTCTCTCTAAAAATCTAACCCCAAATCTGTCTCTCTCTCTAAACAACTACTACCAATTGTTTTTGTCTACCTCTCTCTCTTTAAAACCCTAATAGCTAATATCACTATCTCCCTCTGCAAAACCTCCACTCCTCCCCCTTTCTATCTCTCTCTCCCCAAGACCACTAACAATCCACAATCCCACTGTGATATCTCTCTCTCTCTCTAAACCCCTATTCCCCACCAATATCTCTCTCTCTCTAAATCCCTAACCTCTAATATCCATCTGTCTCCTAGCCCCTAACCGTCCATTTCTCTCACTCTCTCTAAACCCCTAACCCAAAATATATGTCTCTCTCTCCATCTCTCTACAAACCCATAACCACCAATCTCTCTCTTTCCATCTCTCTAAACCAGCAAGACCTAATCTCTCTCATTCTATATCTCTCTCAAAACTTCTAACCTCCAATAAATCTCTATTTCTCTAAACCCCTAAACCCCAATCTCTATCTCTCTCTCTCTATGTCTCTCTCAACCACTAACCCTTGATCTAAACCCCTGAATTCCAATCTATCTCTCCCTTTAAACCCTTAAACACTCAATATATTTAGCTCTCTCTCTAAAACCCTAACCCCCATTCTTTTTCTTTTAATCCGACTCTCTATCTAAATTCCTAACCCCCTATCTCTCTATGTATATAAACCCCTAACCCCCACTCTCTCTCTCTAAACCCCTGACAACCAATATATATATTTCAATCTCTCTCTCTCTCTCTCTCTCTCTCTCTCTCGCTAAACCCCTAAATCCCAATATCTCTCCCTCTCTATGACCTTAAAGTCCAATCTCTCTCTCTTTATACACATAACCTCGAATATATATATAGATATATATATATATCTCAAAACCCCTATTTTACAACGTCTCTCTCCAAACGCATAGATTGCAATCTCTTTCTCACTCTCTCGATCTCTCTCTAAGACCCTAACCCCAAATCTGTCTCTCTCTCTAAACACCTACTGCCAATCTCTATCTTTCTACCTCTCTCTCTCCAAACCGCTAATCCCTAATATATCTATCTCTCTCTCTCAAATCCCCACTCCTCACCCTCCAACACCTTGCCCCCACTCTTTCTCTCTCTCCCCAACACCACTGATAATCCACACCCCCCATGTAATCTCTCTCTCTATGTCTAAACCCTTATTAACCACCAAAATTTCTCTCAAAACCCCTAACCTCTATTATCTCTCTCTCTCTAAACCAATAACCCCCAATATTTTTCTCTTTCTCCCTCTTCAAACCCTAACCTCCAATCTCTCTCTCACTCTCTCTCTCTCTGAACTCCTAACCCCAAATCTCTCTCTTTCTCTCTCTCTCTAAACAAGTAAGCCCTAATCTATCTCATTATATCTCTCTCTAAATTGATAACCTCCAATACCTATCTCTTTCTCTAGACCCCTAACCTCCAATCTCTCTCCCTCTCTCTTTCTATATCTCTCTAAATTGCTAACCTCCAATACCTATCTCTCTCTCTAACCCTCGATCCTCACCCTCCTATCATTCCCACCCACTCTATTTGTCTCTCCCCCCCATGATATCTCGTTATCTCTATCTAATTCCTTATTAACCCCCAATTTCTCTCATTATCTCTCTCTCGCTAAACCCCTAAACCCTAATATATGTCCTTCTCTAAGCACTTAAACTCTACTCCATCAGTTTCTCTAAACCCATAACTTCCAATCTCTCTCTCTAAAGCCCTAACCCCCAATCTCTCTCACTCTCTTTAAACACCTAACCTAAAATATCTCTCTCTCTCTATCCATCTCTATATAAAACCATAACCACCAATCTCTCTCTTTGTATCTCTTTCTGAACCAGTAATACCTAATATCTCTCATTCTATATCTCTCTCTAAATTTCTAAACTCCAATACCTATCTCTTTCTCTAAACCCCTAAGCCCCAATCTCTCTCTCTCTGTGTCTCTCTCAACCACTAACCCATGACCTAAAACCCTTAATTCCAATCTCTCTCTCCCTTTAAACCCTTAAACAATTAACATATTTATCTCTCTCTCTAAACACCTAATCCTCAATTTTTCTCTTTTAATTTGACTCTCTACCAAAATGCCTAACCCACTATCTCTCTCTGTATCTAAACCCCTAACCCCCACCCTCTCTCTCTCTAAACCCCTAACAACCAATCTCTATCTTTCAATCTCTCTCTCTCTCTCTCTCTAAAACCCTAATCCCCAATATCTATATATCACTCTAAAAATCCAACCTCCAATATCTCACTCTCTAATTCCCTAACACCCAATATCTCTCTCTCACTCTAAACCCATAACCACCACTCTTTTTGTTTCTCTCTCTCTCTCTCTCTCTCTCTCCAATACTGTAACCCGCAATCTATTTATATCTCTCTAAACACCTAACCCCAAATCTCTCTCTTTCCATCTTTCTCTCTTTATAAACCCCTAACCTCCAATATATATCTCTCTCTAAGTCCCTAACCCCCAATCACTTTCTCTCTCTCTCTCCCTAAACTCGTTGCACCGAGTGTAAATGAGGTGCTTGCAACCCAGTATGGGGGAGATCCTGTAATGGATGTCACATGTCACATGTAACATTTTCAAAAGTAATAAAATGTAAAAAATAATATTATGGGGGAGATCTTGTAATGGATGTCACATGTCACATGTCACATTTGTAGTATGGGGGAGATCCTGTAACAAATGTCACATGTCACATTTTCAAGTTTGTCACGTTACATTACAACCCAGTATGGGGTAGATGTTGTAACGTTTGTCACATTTGTCACGTTACGTTACAACCTAGTATGGGGGAGATGTTGTAACGTTTGTCACATTTGTCATGTTACGTTTCCATGTCGGCTCATAGCTTATAAAAAATCAAAAGTAATTAAAAATTTTATGTTCGCTTATAACTTATCAAAAATAAAAATAAAAATAATTAAAAAATTAAAATAGAGGGATCCAATTTCTTGTGGGGTAATTTTTTTCTTCATGTGTAAAAAATTTGAGATAAAACAAAAAAAAATTACACATCAAGAAATTGGATCCCTCTCGGTGCTTGATAGATTCGGGTTTGAAATGGATCTACGCTGGTCATATTTTAGTGTTATTGTTATTATATCATTATCATTGTCACTATTCAAGTCTTTTATTTATTTGGTGTTGCAAAATGTTTTCAACTCCTCGAGTATGTTGTTGTTGCTTTTTTTCAAAATTTTGATAGAATTTGTATTCATATAGGAGGTGCAACATGACATGGCCATCCTTTTATCATCCCATCTTGTTGATCGTGTAGATAATCTGTAACAATTTTATTGCGCCGAGAGGTGCTCTAGAGCCAGGTATGGGGGAGATCTTGTAACGAATGTCACATGTAACGTTTTTCGAACATAATAAAATGTAAAAAGTAATAGTGTGGGGGAGATCTTGTAATATATATCACATGTAACATTTGTCGAACATAATAAAATGTAAAAAGTAATAGTATGGGGGAGATCTTGTAGCATGTAATGGATGTAACATGTAATGTTTTTCGAATATAATAAAATGTAAAAAGTAAAAGCATGATGGATGTAACATGTAACATTTGTAAAAAGTAATATATATTATGATATATTAAGTCAGCCATTAGTATATATTTTGTAACGACGTGTATTTTCGTTTGAAAAACACCTTCAAAATCAATGGCTATATAATGGAAATCAAAACAAGATAAAAATATATAGAAAACATTAATTTATATTTTGTAATGACGTGTATTTTCGTTTGAAAAACACCTTCGAAATCAATGGCTATATAATGGAAATCAAAACAACATAAAAAATATAGAAAACATTAATTAAAAAATTAATGTTGGTTCATAAAATAAAATATAGAAATCCATGTTGCTTCATAAAATAAAATATTATGAAAAGTAATTAAAAAATAGATATTCGTTTATAAAATAAAAACTTAAAACTTAAACCCGAATCTATCAATTAAGAGAGATCAAATTTCTTGAGTTTAAATTTGAAAAAATAAATACACCTCAAGAAATTGGATCCCTCTCGGTGCTTGATAGATCCGGGTTTGAGATGGATCTTAATAATTATTGCACCGAATGAAACGAGGTGCTCTATAGCCCAGTATGGGGGAGATGTTGTAACGTGTGTGATGTAACGTTACATCATGATGTAACGTTTGTTACTAACAAAATAATTAAAAAATTTCATGTCGGCTCATAAAATAAAAAAAAATAAAATTATGGAAAGTATTTAAAAAAATCCATGTTGGTTCATAAAATAAAATATTATGAAAAGTAATTAAAAAATAGATGTTTGTTTATAAAATAAAAACTTAAAACTTAAACCCGGATCTATCAATCAAGGGAGATCAAATTTCTTGAGTTTAAATTTAAAAAAAGAAATACACCTCAAGAAATTGGATCCCTTTTGGTGCTTGATAGATACAAGTTTAAGATGGATCTATGCTAGTAACCTCCAATCCCCCTCTCTCTCTAAATGTAACATCCCTGAAATTCGACTCTATTGTTACTTCTCTTGTAAATGTAATTATGAATTTTGTAATGGCCCTGGTAAGGAGCTCAAGGCCAACGACCCACCAGTCGACCTCGAGTTAGTGTAATGATAATCAATGTTATTCTAAAACCTTAGGGGATTTAGAGCAGCATTGCGACTAAAAAATAATATAAGTAACTAAATCCTCCCAAGGAGGAAGCTGAGATGACTAGGAAATCGTGAGGTTTATGTATTAAGACATAAACATTAAGGGTGAGGAAACTAGTGATTTTTAAAGAACCCACCTAAGTAAAGTCAAACAAAAATAAACGACTAGGTGAAAGCTATATATATATATATATAAGTATTTGTGGATATTATAATGGAAGATCAATACGTTGTGGTGAAATCTATTAAATGTATATTATATACATTTATAAATAGCTGTAATATCCCAAATTTTTGGACTAACTATTGTTGTTGTTATATTGGGCCACGGCCCTAGCACTTATGTTTTATTTGAAGTATTTGGCTTGAGCCCCAACACCTATGATTCTTCTTTTATATATATTGAAATTCAGGCATGGATCCTGATTGACTTCTTTATTTGAGTACATACTGGGCAAAAAGGCCCCAATGTTGTAATGATGTTCTTCAACTTTGATATGGGTACAAACCCTAATATACTGAGATGATCTTTTGTTACTTACTGTGCAGAGCTATGATTTTACATGATTGGACTTATGAGTGTGTTGAGCATGGACTCAAAAACACACATATAACCTACGTACTGGGCATAAGCCCCGATGTACCTAGAAGAATGTTTATGTACTGGGTGTAAGCCTTGAAGTACATTGAGTGTTGGGCCTAAGCCCTGGAGCACTCCAAGATTGATAAACGAATACCAGATCCAAGGCAACTCAAATATTCTGGATGTGCCTCACAACCACATTCTAACACTAATGTTGAGCAGAGGCTCTAGAGTTGCACTAGCGTAACGCCCATGTGAGAGTGTTGAGTGAAAAGGCTCTGAAGAGCACTCAGGGTTACTGGATCTCAAAGTGTTGAGTCAGAAGGACTCTGAATAGCACTGTTACTTTCATCACACTTATCTTATTTGTTTAAATGATTCATCTTTTATCTATCATCAAGTACTGCAGGAACAACCGTGTTAAACGAGGGAATCTGACATGCAAAGAGAGAGACTAGAGGTGCCTATCCAAGCTTACTGAGACCATCCAAAGAATTGGACCTTGTCCTTAAAAGTTTACAAAAAAAGTATCATGTGAGGATACATAACTAAATAAAAGATAATTACCAGTAGTCTTTTATGACTAACATGTATAAGGCCTCAAGGCTAATATTATTATTAAGAGATTTAATAATAATGGTGTCATTATTTAATTATGGAATATAATTAGTATATATGATGTATGCATTATTTAATATTATAAATAACTTATTAATAGTTAAGTGAAATATAATTATTGCTATTATAAATATTGTTATGTAAATTATTGTTATTATAATTATTATTGAGAGCATAAATCAAAATCACTTATAGTTAAACAGTTGGAAAAGTCCTAGTTCAAAAGAACTAGGTATTTAGTAAATAATATCTTCTAAGTATTAAATTTATTAATTTAAAGAAACAAATTATTCCAACAGACATAATTAAAGAATCCCCTACTTAAAGAGGGCAGATCCCAAGCTGGAGGATCATCTATCTTTTCATTATCATTCTCTGATGGTAATTAAAGGAAAAAGTTCTGCTCCAAGAAACTGAGCCAGTAGTAACCCTAGGTCCTCTATCTCTTTTACATGTTGGAATCCATCTCGGGGGGATCCATATAGAACCAGGAACGGTTGTAGGATCATGGTTGGGAGGAACACGATAGCCTCAAGGTTATCCAGCTAAAGGAAAACATCCTGACAGGTTAGCTAAAAACAACAGGCTCTGTAATAACTATTGTTGAGTGTGCAGGTTTATACAGGAAGGAATTAAGTGCCAGCAGCTAGGCTTCCATTGGAAAGGATCGAGTACTCAAGCAGCCAGGTATGGAGTATTCATTGTTTCAAATTTCCAGCTATAATAAATTTAGGCTTTTAAAATTAGGATAGATACTGCAGCATTATTTTCATTACCAATATTATCAACTTCGAGGTTCTGCCCAGAACCCAGTGGAGGGTCTAGCAGGTCTAGCCAAGCTAGCCTTTGCTAGACAACTTATAATTTCTTGTTTATAGGTATAGTTTTATATTTGAATCATATTTCCTTATTCGTAGTGCAGGGTTTTATCTATGCCTGTTAGTTCTTTTAATTATTATCCTGTCTATGCTGGAAGAACACCAAGTAGAAATAAACGAAGATCTCAAGCCAGACATCGAAAATTTCAGCTACACTACACATTTCAGTTATCAAACGCCTCTACGATTCAACCATTAGACAAACTTTACATCTAAAAGCGCATCAAGTATTACAAAGAGAGTCGTATTCAAAACATAGATTACCATATAACTCAAATAGTATTCTGCATTTTAATATGGGTTCTAATCCCAAGTTTCATGGATCGAACCCCATCCCCAATCGAAGTGCACATCATATCAAACAAAATTTATTGAATACACAACAACCATAAACTTATTCTACGTTAGCTAAACAGTCATCCTTGCAAACAGTAAAGTTAAAATCTGTAGGAAGAACTGCGGTTTCCATTACTTAAAAGCTGCCAGAAGTCAAAACACTATTCAATACATCAAGCAGGCTATAACAAACCATGAATTCCTCCTTAAAAATCATGACCAAACACGCAAGAGTCAAAACGAAGGCTACTATTTCATACAAATATAAATGCAGACCTTTTTATTACTTTGAGGGGCACGAATCCTAGATCTAAGATAGATTCTCTTAGCATAACAGTAGTAAGTCCATTTCGTAATAAATTTAAATAAACACAGGTCTAAGTATCAAACCCCTGGAGAACTCACATTTCCCAGAAACTTGTCAACTGATAGAAGTACCATAAGTACCAGCATTTACAGATTTCCATTTAGAAATACAAATCGACTAGCTACACGATAGAAACACAAATACATCTTGATAAATTCTTTTACGCCATAGGAAAGAAAAATGCAGGACAGAGCAAAGTTAAGATGCATGTAGTTAGCATGGATTCCATTAAATAAGACAACGACTTTCTATCAACAATCATAGACTGACAGAGCACAATTAAAAAGAAATACATTGGCCATAGTATCTTCACAAGGATATTTAAACTTCATAGAAGAGAAATCGTAGAATTCCTTTCCTCCATTACAAAACCTTAAAGACAAGCTCCATGGATACATATAGAGAAATCTATTCTTTCAAAACCTATATTTACATAGGCATGTTTAAGCTGAAAACAACCAAGACCAAAACCCTTAGTAGATTCACCCATCACAATATTATTACAACAATGTACTAGACACTAGGTCAAGCCAAAGGTGACCTTCCTGGAGATTCCAAGTCTAAGTGAGCCAAAAGCATCACGAATCTCCCCATTACCAACTTATTAAACCCTTCTCCAAACCGTCGAGACAGATATGGTGAAAGGGTGAAAGAACCCAGGACTTACCAGTCCAAATGCATGGTACAATCATATTGCTTCTCCTTCTGGCCACGCAAAGAATCACCATACCTATCAGTGAGTGAAAGTGAAAAGAAGTTAGGGTCAGAAGCAGTTCTTAAAACTAGAAATGAGAGGATAAGTATTAGCAATAAAAGCATGGACATCATTTACCTGTGGGATAACCTCTGCATCGCAGTTGTGATCTCCAAACCCTACCTTGGCCATGAGTGTAGCTCAGGCTAGGAGCAACCACATTAAACAGAGCTAAAAACCCTCACAGGCAACAGACCAAGTGAAACCACGACTTGGAAAACTTTGGTGCAACCTTCACTAAAATCGTTAGTCCAGCTGGCCAACGCCATGTGACTACCATGTGTGACTTTAATGCTTGCAACCACCACGATGGGACCCCATTACGATTGATCAAACTATATAGTATAGTCGTGTGGGAGCAATACCCTTGGGTTATTAAAACAAAGACAAAGTTCTCCACCTCTTCATGTTGGCATAAGGGTGGTTCTACTTTTAGAGTTTTTACATAGGAAAGTTGCCAACCTTATGGCCACCAAAGAACACCTGCATGGAGGATTACAATTAAATAAGATTTAGCATAATCGTAAAGTAAGTCCATAGTTTTTCCCCTATTCACACCTTACCTTTCGGCAACTCTGCCAGAAGTGTTTAAATCAAACCCCAAAGATTCAGGGTGTTTCAACTTCCCTCATTAGGTTCATCATACTTGAGAATCGATATTAGACAATTGACATTTCAAACATACATCTAAATCAAGTAAGCAGAATAGAGACTGCTAGTATTATGCCATGGCAAAACCTTTCACCCACATGTTCATCCTAAATTACTTCCGAACAAGAGTTTGAATGATAAAAGTTACCTTGATAGAAGTTTTCTTAACACATTGAAATGGCAAATGCAAGTACTAATACTTTTCACATCACTATAGGAAAATCTCATAAATGTATAATCTATGTTAGGCAATTTAGCAAGAAGAAGAATTTTTTGTTTATCTTACCATTTTAGGGACATTACAAGTGGTATCAGAGCTCATTTACAAAACTAAGTGACCTATTGGGATCATTACAAACATCCGCTACAGATACATAGTAAATAAAAACATACCTTATGAAATTTTATTTTATTTATGTAAGAAATGAACTAAGAGAATTTCCGTTCTTGACGCTTATATAAACACTGCAGGTACAATCAGTGTCTGAAAATTAATGCAAAAGGGGGAAAAAACATACATGGAAATTGTTTGGATATCCACATCATCTTTTTCAGGATCTTGCAGGCAATTAGGGTTTGCATGCACTTTGCATGCATCCCAGTCACCGGGTTGATGCCTCCAGCACCTTAGCCACCTTATTCTAGCACCCGGGAGCCACTTAATTCAGATTTTTATCCCTCCTAGTCATGAAGGCGCCCACTTCTCACCTACTACCAGAGAAGGGTGCACTTCTTCACCTACCACTGCAGTTCCACTTCAATTACACTCAGTTAGCTCCGATTCTCCCTGATTTGAGTCTAGTTTCACTCCCCACTGACTGTTTCACTCCGTTGGACCTCTAGATTGACTAGATGACTTGTTCTGACTTCAGTTAGCCTCCCATGTATCCTCCACTGAGCCCACTTCCCTATATCAGTGCTACACACTTCAATTACACATGTTACACTCAGTTAGACTCAGATTGACACCTGGATGACTAGTTCTTGTGCATTAATGACCACCACTGATTGATGATGAGGACTCCTAGTTGGAGTCAAGCTACTCCATTTAGTGATTCAAATGACCTCCTTAGGAAATTCGAATTGCTCAGTCATTGTTAATTTATTTTATTGTAATCATTCACCCTTATTGGGATATTGAGCACTGCTGCATGTTTTGCACAGTTTTACACCATATTTTCTATGTTCATCTATTGTGATTGATTTACTTGTTCATTAGATCTACTGTGACTAATTTTACATGGTATCAGAACCATTGTAGGGACAAGATCTCTTTTCTACAGGTGTTTCCACAAGAAGATTTGAGTGAATTTGCTCAAAAATTACAAAAAGTTTTGGCATGAAAGATCTCAAGGGCATTCGCTCATGTGCATGCAAAGCTTGAAAATACTTCCAATACCACTCCAGAAGCTTGAGTTTCCACATAAATCCTAGATCTGATACATTGGACCCATATAACATTGTTTGATCTCCAATCCCAAGTGTGATGCAACTCTAAAAGGGTGGATTGTTCGACCTCATTATTATTGGTTTTATTGTGATTTGCAGGTTATTGTCTCCATCAATTGCATTCGCTACTCTACCCTTGCAAGCTTCTCTACATCAGTGTCCACTCACTCCTAGCAATGGAATACTCTTCTTCAAAGACTATCCTCACCCCATTCAATTATTTTGATTGGAAAGATGATATGGATATCATATTAGGTTCAAAAGGTTACTACTGAGTCACTCTTGGTCTTGAATTGGAGCCAAACACCTTGTCAGATAGAATCAAACACTACAACAAGCTTGATGAAGCTTATGGACTTCTTTGTCTCTCCATCTCCAAAGATCTTCACTTCCATCTCAACAGATTGAAGACTCCAAAAGCTATATGGGAGAAACTTGAAACACTATTTGGCAAGCAGGATGAGCTTAGGGATTTTCAATTAGAGAATGAATTGATTGCCCTTAGTCCTGAGAATTTCGAGACCATTAATGAATTCTTCACAAAATTCAAGAACTTGAACATGCAGTTGAAGAACAATGGAGTTATCAAAGAGGATAGGAAATTGATCCTCTCCATTCTCAGCAAGCTTGGTAAAGATTATTTGGTATTTGTCTCTACTTTCAATTCCGGTTGGCTAACTAACCCAAATTGGAAGATGCCTACCTTGAATGCCTTCATTGAGTCCGTCACAAAAGAGCATGCCAAGTTGATTCAAATGGGGTCCATAAGCTCCAAATATTCAGCCCTATATGTTCAAGGACCCAAGGTCTCGAATGGTAAAGGAAAGCAAAAGAAGGAGAAGCCCAAATTCGAATCTCACAAGCAAAGAGAGAAAGGCAAACATACGGATGCACCATCCAGTTCAAAGTTCAAGCAAAAGGGAAAAGAAGGTAACTAAAAATCAAAATGTACTTATTGCAACCGTGGATTTCATCCCGAAAATTCATGTCTGAAGAAGACTATAGATCAAATGGCCCTCCTTTTGGAAAAGAACAACATAACTCTTCCTGACGGTGCAAGGAAGAAGGATAGGAATGATGATCATGAAAGAGGACAAGCACTCATGGCAACTGTTTCGAATCCCACTACTCTCTTGATAGATTCAGGTGCATCGAATCATATGGCTGCAAATATTGATTCTTTTTCTTCAATCGATCCAAACACCTCCATCCCCATCCATTTGGGAGATGACTCAAAACGTTCTTCAAAGGGCAAAGGTACGATTCATGTAGATCATGGAAGCTTTCAGAATGTTCTCTATGTGCCTTCCTTGGATTCAAATCTTATTTTCGTGTATCAAATGACACACACTGGTGAACCAAAGCAAGTTACATTCAGCCCTAATATAGTTGAAATTTCTGATATCAAAAGTGGAAGACTTGTTGCAGTCGGAAAGGCAAACGACATTGCAAAATGCTATGAGTTTTCACACTTTATTATGCTTGCAAAGCCCACTACTCTTTGCACACATGGTAATGAGGTTAGTAGGATTTGGCATGAAATATTTGGACACCTTAATTATAATTACTTGTTGCTGCTATCAAACAATTCCATGGTAGATGGTCTTCCACAACTTCGTTCCTCGAAGGGAATATGCACTGGTTGCATTATTGGGAAGCACCCCGAGCACAGATTCGACCGCGGCAAAGCTAGCAGATCTTCTACAGTTTTGGGGTTGATACATTCGGATATCAGTGGTCTGCTGCCCCATACGTCATTAAATGGTTCAAGGTATGTTTTGAAATTTATTGATGATTTTTCCCGCTTTACATGGGTATTCTTTCTCAAAAACAAGTCAGAAGTGCTTGGAAAATTCAAGGATTTTAAGGCTTCTGTTGAGACTACCACTGAGAGCAAGATCAAAGCTCTTAGATATAATAATGGTGGAGAATATATCAAGGCCTAGTTGCTACAACTTTGTTCCCAAACCGGAATTCAGATCCAACATACAGTTCCCTACACTCCCCAGCAGAACGGTGTAGCGGAAAGGAAAAATCGGTCACCAAAAGAGATGGCTACATGCATGATTGAATCAAAAGGTTTGGCTGCAAATATTTGGTCTGAAGCAATCAATGTTGCTGCATACATACAGAACTGTGTTCCACATTCATCCATGAAAGGTATGACTCCTTTCGAAGCATTCTTTGGTCACAAACTGGATGTGTCAACTTTGAGAGTTTTTGGCTCTACTGCATGGGCTAGGATTCCTTCCAAGAAGAGACGAGCTTTGGATCCACAGAGTATTGAGTGCATACTGATAGGATATGGGGAAGAATAAAAAGCATATAAACTCATGGATATCAGATCTAAAAATATATTCATAGAGCGCAATGTGCAATTTGAAGAACCGCTTCAAGAATTGCAACTAGTCGAGGAAGAAACTGTCGTTTCACCGCCTTCACCAGAAGAAGATCCGTGCAGCGATAATGAAGGTATGAGTTATGATATTTCTGATATTTTAGTAGCACATGATGATCATGACATATCAATTTTGGAATATGACCATTATGATCCTCCTCAGTTACCAAAGTGGGCCCAAAACACTCTTCAATCTGCTGGTTCGAACCTTGGAAATCTTGCTGATCCGAGACAAACAAGAGCAGACTTTCAAAGAGCAGGTATGGCTCTTTCTATTGCTGATCCATTAATTCCTGAGATTTTTTATTTGATGTCTGGTTCAGATCCCACATCATACTATTTTTCCTACCGAGATCCGAGATGGCAAAGTGCCATGGATGAAGAGTACAATTCTCTTCAAAAGAACAATACATGGGAGCTAGTTTCTCTTCCACCTGGAAGAAAATTAGTGAAGTGTAAATGGGTCTACTGCACAAACATTGCTGCTGATGGATCTATCAACAAATACAAAGTAAGGTTGGTGGCAAAAGGTTTCTCCCAAGTCCAAGGACTGGACTACACTGAGACCTTTGCACCGGTTGCAAAGATGGATTCCATCCGCCTTGTTTTGGCTATTTCCACATCCAAGCACTAGGAAGTGCACCACATGGATGTGAAGAGTGCACTTCTACATGGAGACCTTACTGAAGAGGTATATATGCAGCAAAAATAGGGCTACACATCAAATCCATCATTAGTTCGCAGATTGAAGAAATCTTTGTATGGGTTAAAACAGGCCCCAAGAGCTTGGTACGCAAATATGGACTCCTTCCTTCTTTCTCAGAATTTTGAAAGATGCAAATCTGATCCGAATGTGTATCTTCAGAGAGTTAAAGGTAATTTGTTGGTTATTGTACTTTATGTTGATGATGTTCTCATTACTAGTAGCACTCTTACTTCAATAAACAAGCTAAAAACTGCCTTAAATCTAGCTTTTGACATGAGCGATTTGGGCTTGCTGAGTCACTTTTTGGGCTCGGAGATAGCTCAAAATTTTGATGGGATCACTATATCTAAGAAAAAATATGCTTTTGACCTGTTATTGAAGTTTAATATGGCTGAATGTAAGGCAGTCCCATTCCCATTCCTCTCAGGAATCAGTCTTGAGGAGGGAGATTCTACACCGCTTGCAGATTGCAGTATGTATCGACAGTTGATTGGTTCACTACTTTACTTGACACACTCAAGGCTTGATATTTCATATTTCATGAGTGTCGTGTCAAGGTATATGCAGTAGCCCCATGAGCTTCATTGGCGAGCATTCAAGCGGATCTTGCAGTATGTGCAAGGTACGAGACATTTTGGCATACATTATGCTACAGATTCTGAGCGTGATTTCATTGGTTTTACTGATTCAAATTGGGCAGGTTATAGCATTGATCGGAAGTCCACTTCTGGTTATGTTTTCATGATTGGTCATGGTGCTATTTGCTGGTCCAGCAAAAAGCAGGCATCCATTGCACTTTCTTCAGCATAGGCAGAGTATCGAGGGGTAGTCAATGCCTGCATTCATGCAGTTTGGTTGCAGGGTATTCTTTCCGAGTTTGGTTTTGGTGGCCCTACTTTGATTGTCCTATTTTGTGACAATCAAAGTTCTATCAAGATATCCACAGATCCAGTTCAGCGGCAGAGGACCAAACACATTGAGATTCATATGCATTGCATTCGACAGTTGGTGCATGATCGCACCATCATTCTGCAATATTGCCCTACTGATGAGCAAATTGCAGACATCTTCACCAAGAGCTTCACTGAGAAGAAGTTATCTTACCTCCATTCACTGTTGGGGGTGAGTTCCATCATGGTGGAGACAGATTGATCCATTATTATGCTTTAGCTTGAGGGGGGGCTTTCTTCCCACTGGGTTTTCCCTCTTTCCTCACTTAGTTTATTTTCAGCATTTTTTGGATTATTGTATTGGGGTGACCTTTGGTCTTAGTTACCAGGGCCCCACATTATTTTTTTGCACATCATAGTCTAGCTTGAGGGGGGGTGTTCGGATATCCACATCATCTTTATCTGCAATTAGGGTTTGCATGCACTTTGCATGCATCACAGTCACCAGGTTGATGCCTCCAACACCTTAGCCACCTTATTCTAGCACCCAAGAGCCACTTACTTCAGAGTTTTAGCCCTCCTAGTCATTAAGGCACCCACTTCTCACCTACTGCCACAGAAGGGCACACTTCTTCACCTACCACTACAGTTCCACTTCATTTACACTCAGTTAGCTCCGATTCTCCCTAATTTGAGGCTAGTTTGACTCCCAACTGACTGTTTCACTTCGTTGGACCTCCAGATTGACTAGATGACTTGTTCTGACTTCAATTAGCCTCCCATGTGCCCTCCACTGAGCCCACTTCCCTATATCAGTGATACACACTTCAGTTACACATGTTACACTCAGTTAGACTCAGATTGACACCTGGATGACTGGTTCTTGTGCATTGATGACCACCACTGATTGATGATGAGGACTCCTAGTTGGAGTCAAGCTACTCCATTCAGTGATTCGAATGACCTCCTTAGGCAATTTGAATTGCTTAGTCATTGTTACTATATTTTATTGTAATCATTCACCCTTATTGGGATATTGAGCACTGCTGCATGTTTTGCACAGTTTTACACCATATTTTCTATGTTCGTCTATTGTGATTGATTTACTTGTTCATTAGATCTACTGTGACTAATTTTACAGAAATATGAACTCCCCACCATGAGAGCAAGAAATTGTGGTGGAAGTCAACTCAGATTTAATGAAATCCATGCAAAATCTACAAGCTGAATTCCAAAGTTTTCGAGATGAAAACATGCAGGAAAGAAGAGAGCAGCAAGCCATAAATGAGGCATTGCTTCATACTTTAACAAAGGAAAAACCTCACAGACAGTCGACACTCTCAGTCAACACTTTTAAAAAGGGAAACAGTCACACAAGAAGGACTTCCAGCCCTAAGGGAAAAGAGCAGGGAGAACACATACCAGAACCAAAGGAAGAAGACAGTAAGAGCTCTTCCAATGATAAAGGTTCACCACCTCCTTGCAAGAAAAGGAGGAAAAGTGATGACAGTCTGGAAGGGGAATTCAGAAAGATAAAGGCCCCAACCTGTGACGGAGAGATTAACTCTGGGGAAAAGGCTAAGGAGTGGCTGCTGTTAATGAATAAGTACTTCAAAGTGCACAATTACTCCAGTGAAATGCAAGCCCGACTAGCCATATACAACCTGAATGATAAAGCTTGCAGATGGTGGCAGGACTTGAAACACACCAAAGGACAAGAATTGAGAGACATAACCTGGGATACTTTCAACAGAATATTCCAGAACAAATATATGTATGAAAGATTCTTTGACAAGAAAATTAAAGAATTTCATGAATTGAAAATGGGCTCCCTAACTATGAAAGCATTCATAAACTGATTCTTAGACTTACTGCACTGTGTGCCATACATTAAGGACGAGAAGGTCAAAATACAACAATTCTTGGGAGGGCTGCCACCAAACTTTAGAGAAAAGATAGAGTTTGACATGCCCAAAACCCTTGATGAGACCTGGCATAAAGCAAGACTATGTTATGAACATAGACAACCAAGGAATGACAACATCAACAGAAATAGAGATAGGTTCAGAACCTTCTCGGACAACCGCAAATCGGGTTTTAGACCTCCACCTTATCGAAAGAATAACATTAGTTTTCCTCCCAATAGACACTTCAACTGACCTCAAGCACGACCAAGTGCACCCCCACCACCTGTCAACAGGACAACTTTCAACAAAGGGACAAAAGTTGTCCCACTAACTATTTCTTGTTGGAAATGCCAAGAGCCACACTACTACAGAGACTACCCCATCAAAACAAATGGAGTTTTATACAATGTCTAGGCAGAACCTACCGTAGGAGACATAGCAAAGACACCAAGGATTTATGCTGCTCTCGATGGCCGACAGGAAGAACACCAAGCCAACATGGTGGAAATAGAGGGTAAGATCTCTAACACTGCCATTTCAGTTTTAATAGATCCCAGTGCTTGCCGAAGTTATATCTCCCCTAAGTTAGTGGACACTTGTAAGTTGAACCAAGAACCTCACGAGAAACCGTGGTTGGTAGAACTAGCCACCGGTACCAAATGAAAGGTCTCCGAGTTAGTTAAGACTTGTGAGATAGACTTAAATGGGTTTCTGTTGGAGCATAGGCTGCAGCTATGGCAAAGCTGCTAATTTTGAGGAAAAAGCACTAAGTTTTGAAGGAAAAGTGCTAATTTTGAGGAAAAGCACCATTTTTGGCAGAAATGAACAGTGCACGGTACGGCGCCAGATGGATGAGCTCACCGTAGATTAAGGGCTGGAAATCGCGAAGCTCGCACGCACAAGTCAAAGGAAATAGTAAATAAGGTGGCCGAGTAGAAAGCTCAACCACCACAGTAAATGAAGTGGTGGAATAGAGGGCTCAGCTACCCTCATTAAGGCAAAGTACAGAAATTTATGGTTGCTCGGACCAAGGAAGAGTAATGGGCTGAAGCATTGAAGGCGGAGGACAAGGAGCAAAGAATGATGAAGCAACACCCATACCCGCGATCTATGCCGAAAATCGCGGAGCCTGCAGGAAGCTGCGACGTGACTGCAAGAGGTGCCTGCAGTACACCTAGCCGTGTCCGCGGTTAGGGTTTTTGGGGATCACTATTGGGAAAGGCCCACAGTTTTGTAAAGGTGAGACCCTGAGGGCCACCTATATATATGTGTAATTGAGAGGGGAAAGGGGTTATAAGTTAGAAGGTTAGAGAGAAAAGAGTTAAGACAGTTACTGAGTTAACAAACAGTCTAATTTGATGTCTGAGTCATTTTGTATTGCTGTATTTTGTAAGTTGTTAATGATCATTTTGTGCATGTAAGAAGGTCGCGATCTCACAGGAAGACCACTTGGCATAAGGGCCATTGTATGTATCTACCAGTCGCAAGAGGACTGAGGGGAATGTAATTGTAAGTATTTGTTATAGAATATCTGTAGAAGAAAAGAATAGATCTAAGAGAAGGGCTCCCAGCTGTGTGCGTGGAGTTTTCCAGAAAGATCTAAGGCCGCAGCTGTGTGCACAGCGGAACTGTGTTATCCCCATCTCAAGATAATATAAAACACAGTTCCCGTGGATGTAGCTTTCCCTCCTGGAAGTGAACCACATAATTCCTGTTGTTGTGGTGATGCTTTATGTGATTGTGTTTCTTTGCTTTACTGTATGCTTCTATGAATGTTCCGCTATCTTTATGAATGATTGTATAAAGTAAATCCTGGAAGCTCCCTTAGAAGTCATACTTGTGCATTTTCGAAGGAGTCTGTAAGAACACTGTTTCCGTAGAGCTAAAGGAGTGTGTTACTGCGCTGTGGTGCACGGGTAGAGATGATACATAGGGTATAGGGGGTAGCGGGTAAGAGACTTGTGCGCAGGAGTGGAGCTATCGCGCAACTCGACCGAGAAGAGTGAGTTCCAGCACTATAGTGCTGGGAGACCTGTGAAAGAGTGAGACACTCTGTCAGGGGTTACCTCTGAGAGGGGAAGAGAGAAGACTGTAGACTCCACACCACCAAGGTTAAAGAAACCTAATTCCTTAGCCCCCCCATAGCCACTTCGGGTGAGACTTCGAGCTGCTGCACAGCTCGTTGCCGAAAGGGCCAGTGCGCTGAAGGGGTGATTATTGCTGCACATCTTGAAAACCCGGGTCTGTCTAGAAAGCAGCCAACAAATGGTTTTTTAAAGAATTCATTCATAAGTTTCATTCATAAGTTTCTAGAAGTCTATTTTGATGACTGGACTGTGTTTGGTTTACTATAGAACCATATAGGGAATCTAAGGATGATGTTACAAAAATGTAAGCAGTATCAGATTTCCCTTAACTTGAAAAAATGTATCTTCTGTGCTCCTTTTGGTATTTTGTTGGGTCACATTGTGTGCAGACAAGGACTCATGATGGATCCTGCGAAGGTTTCCATCATTGCTAACTTGCCTGCGCCCAACTCAGTTAAACAATTGCGCACTACATTGGGACATACAGGATACTACAGGAAATTTATCAAGGGATATGCAAAGATCACTGCGCCTATGGAAAGACTACTGAAAAAGGATTCAAAATTCCAATGGACAGAAGAATGCTAACAGAGCTTGGACACACTTAAAGGAAAGATGGTCACAGCACCTATTCTAGTTTTCCCAGACTGGAGAAAACACTTTCATGTTCATGTAGATGCTTCTTCTATAGCATTGGGGGTTGTACTGACACAACCGGGAGAAGGAGGTATTGACCACCCCATTGCTTACTCTAGCAGAAAGATGTCTACAGCTGAGAAGAACTACACCACTACAGAAAGAGAAGGAATCGCTATGGTGTATGCCTTACAGAAGTTCAGACACTATCTATTGGGTGCTCATTTTAAAATGTATACTGACCATTCTACTTTGAAGTACTTGGTCAATAAGACAGTGTTAGGGGGAAGAATTTGCAGATGGCTACTCCTCTTCCAGGAGTATGATTTTGAGATTATTGTGAAGCCAGGTAGATTGAATGCAGGACCTGACCATTTATCTAGGATAGAGTCAGGGGAGGAACATACAAATTTGGAGGACAATCTACCTGATGCGCAACTGTTTTCTGTTCAAGCAGCAGATGAGTATTATTCCGATATTCTTGAGTTTCTCACTATAGGGCAAGCGCCAGTTGAGTTCACAAGGAAACAAAAGAAACAACTTGTTGTTAAAGCCACAGACTTCACTTTGATAGCAGGCCAGCTCTATAAGTTGGGCCCTGATGAAGTCTTGCGTAGATGCATTTTACCGCATGAGAAGAATTCCATAATCGCAGAAGCGCACTCAGGAACTACAGAAGGCCATTTCGCAGGAAAGCCTACTGCGCAGAAGATATTAGCCACAGGTCTTTGGTGGCCAACATTGCACAAGGATACTAAGGAATTTTGCAAGTGTTGCGATGTGTGCCAGCGAACAGGAAAGCCTTCAAGAAGAGAAGAAATGTCGCTAAGACCCCAGATAATAGTGCGTGCTTTTGATAAGTGGGCTATTGATTTTGTGGGACCTATCAACCCACCAGAAAAGAGAATCGGTGCAAGATACATCATCACAGCTACTGAATACCTCACCAGATGGGCTGAGGCGAAGCCAGTTAAGAATTGCGACGCTGCCACTGCCGTGTAGTTCATTTTTGAGAATATTGTCACTAGATTTGGATGTCCACTGATTCTAATGAGTGATAAGGGCACACATTTCCTAAACGAGACTATAGAGGCCCTTACTGAAGAATTCCACATTAGTCACCATAAGAGTACACCCTACCACCCTCAAGCTAATGGTACGGTGGAGGCATTCAATAAGATTCTGGAGAATGCCCTGACCAAGATCTGTAATCAACAAAGAGATGATTGGGACCTTAGAGTCACAGCTGTGTTATGGGCTTACAGAACCACATGCAAGAAATTAACAGGTCACACACCTTTCAGTTTGGTGTATGGACAAGAAGTAGTCATGCCCATGGAATACATTGTTCCCAGTCTCAGAATTGCTCAAATTACAGAAATGGTAGATACTGATACTATGAGTGAAAGGCTGACACAATTGGTTGCCTTAGAGGAAGACAGGCTTTTAGTCGGATTCCATCAACAAGTGCAGAAGGCAAGACAGAAGTCTTGGCATGACAGGCATATTAAGAATAAAGTCTTTTAGGAAGGAGACTTGGTACTCCTCTACGATAGTAAATTCATCAAGTTTCCAGGCATGTTTCGTGTACATTGGTTAGGCCCTTTTCAAATGACGAAGATAACAGAAGGTGGAGCAGTTCAGCTTGCGAAGCTTAATGGAGAATTGCTACCCACAATGATTAACAGGAGTCAGCTCAAGATCTATCGCGACGGCCACTCCGCCCTGTCGACCTAATCAGCTGCTAAAGTCATGTAGATGTCCAGTGTATTTGAAAGAGGAATCGCACTTATCAATATACACAGAAGTTGCAAGGAATTTTTAGTCTTTGGCTTTCCGCGCAGTTCCTCGAAACATTCGCGCAGTCAATAAAGCCTGTTGTGAGCGAGCCTATTTTCGCTCTTGCAAAGTTCCCTGGGTTGTTGAACTTTCGCTCTTGCGGAGTTCCCTGTTGTCGATTTGTCGCTCTTACGGAGTTCTCCTCGCCGTGGAGCCCTCCATGTGCACAGTTACCCATGATGAAGTTACCCACCGAAAATTTGAATTGCGATAGTTCTGTAGCCGTGTCTGAGTCTTAATGAAGGATAAGACCGCCATCTAATTGTACTTGCTCTGGCTGATTCGGCTTGATTTCCCTAAGATTTGCATTTAATTAAGGAGATGAAGGCCTTAGCACATCTCCTAAAGGCTGTCAGAACCCATCCCTCGCATTTAATACACCACAGAGGCGCGGGGGGGGGGGGGGGTTGTCAACTCATCCGCTTAGGTGCCAACGGTTATTTAGCGCCACTTGTCCACACCTACTACTGCCCTTAGCTATAAATACCCCTCATTCGCATATGCTTGGGTTACGTTCCTTTCTATTGAGTTGTATAGCTGTCCTGTTTGAGAGTCAACCATTATTTTCAGAGCTGTGTCGTGTAGACTGCTTCCCTCTGTTTGCAGAGTTCGCATCCTGTGTTGTTCCGCCCCTTTCTATTCAGTGTTTGTCGTGTATGCTGGTTCATGACGGAGAACCTGTCAACTGAAGAATTCATCCGACAATTCAGACGCAGAGGGTTAGACTTCGGTATGGCTACCCCGACCAAGTCTGTCAAGCTTCCTACTTTCCCTGATCCTAGATAGTCCCTGGGCACAAGGGCGTCTAAACAACAGCCCCAGCAGTAGCAGCAGTAGCTGGAGGTACCCATTCCAGAGCCCTTGGCCACTCTGGTTAACTACATTCCTCCACCCCCAGATGATGCACCCGAGGTGCATATTCCCAAGAACACCAAGTATTCGATTCCGTTGCCACCAATGGCGGAAATCGTGGAAGAAGAAGGATCCCTGCTTGGAAATCTCCCGCTGGTTAAGTTTTCTGACTTCAACTTGGGAGATTATAGAACGTATCCTCAGTTCGCGCCATATCACTATCTGACAGTGGTCCATAATCCTGTTAAGAAGGTTGATCAATTCGTCTCGCAGGAATTTGCAGTAAATCTAGAAAGGCCTGGACTGTTGAACCTATTGAAGCTACCGCACTTCGGGCGTAGCAATGAAGTTAATGCGGTCGTCAAGGTCCTGTTATCCTATGTTCACGGTGGTTATCTTTGGCTAGGGAGGCCAATTGATCTGAATGTGGACCTGATTCATCGAATTATCGGCCTACCTAAGGTTGGTAAGGACCCCAACGTCCATTTCATTTGTAAGGACAAGGACCGAAAGCTGGCTGCACAGCTGGTGCAGAAATACAAATTGTCGAGAGCAGGTCGGGCTTATGACCTCACTATAGTTGAAGATGAAGCACTCAGATTCATAGGCAGTCTGCTCGCAGGCAGACTTTTAACGAAATGCCGACCTAAAGAAGTCCCTGGAGCTGTCGTAGAGCTCGCAATTGCAGCTGCGGAGGGAGAGCAGTATAATTGGTGTCTCTTCCTCCTGAATTTATTTTTGGAAGACTGTCGAAATGTTCAGAACACCGCCAATTAGCTGTTCCATTTCTCGTGGATCCTGATTTTGTGTGCCTTTGTCGGGTGGAAGGAACTGCCCAACACTCAGTTTCTTTCGCGCTGCTCAGGAGAGGTTACAGGGATGCGCTATGTCAACCTATGGGATTCTAGTAATCCCATGAAGCGCAAGATGAACCGCGTCGTGTTCTTTGATTATTATCATCTCCTCAGGGATACCATCATGGAGATGCCGAGGCTTACTGAGGAGATGGCAGAACTCTATGGAACGAAGTTGGTCTTTTCTGCCAACTTGCATGAAATCTATTTCCACCCTTGCAGAATTCAGTCGAAAGAATGGGCCGTAGGGCTCTATCGAATGACTACTCAGGATGTGGAGGACATTGTCAAGTCTTGGCCAGATGACTAGAAGCAGGCCGCTAAAATCGCTGCCACGATGCCACCCCCTAAGGCGCGAGAGAAAGATAAGGGAAAGGAAAAGATCGGGTGCAAGAATGATGAAGGTCCGTCAGGACTGGCTACCAAGAAGCAGAAGCTGTCACACCCCGTAGAAGTGACGGGAGATCCCTATGAGATTCCTACCGCGAGGCTCAACCAGTACTTAAGGAGCAATTTCAGGAGCTGCGTGCCCCTCAGGCCAACATCAGAAGTGCTCTGGATCTGCAGCTCGTGGAGTTGAAAGGTCTTGCAGGACGAGTTGCGCAGACCCATGCGCCAGCATCTGGCTCACAGGCGCCGCAAGCATCTACAAGAACCGAGTGGGTTGAAGTACCTATAGAAAGGCACACTGTCGTCCACATCCCACCTGCAAGCATGACACTCCCGGATACTCTGACTGCACCGCAGGTAAGCATGGTTGGCCCTATTGAAATAAATTTATCACTAATTCTGTTGGAAACTCTACAGTTGGTTCACGAGTAGGTCTCTACTAAGCTGAGAGCTAGGGAGCTCTCCACATTCCATGACAATCAAAGACTGTAGACGCAGGAAGTAGAGTTAAGGGCAGGCTATAAGGAGATCTCTGCGCAGCTTGCACTTCAAGAAGTGCGAGACACTGGGCTGAGGAATGCTGTAGATGAAATCACCCAGGAGCTACCAGCCTGCCAGATCCAACCAGACCTTCCTTTAGTTGAGAAAGTGCAATGCATTGGCAGAAGGGCGAAAGCCCTAGAACAACAAGTAGTTTCTATGGTGGAGGACCATGCAAAGCAACTCACCGAGTTGGAAGCTCATATCCTAGTGCCTCCCGTGGATGATAAGCAAGAATGACTTGAATCACTGTGCATAGCTTCTACCCAAATGAAGCGCATAACAGAGGAAGCCCAAGAGCTAATGACGCAAGCTATGTAGGCTTGGGCTAAACTTGAGAAGCTCCCCTCTAAAGTTGCCCGTTTGGAATAGGTGAAAGCAGAAGAACAGCCCCTAGCTGTTTTGAATGAAGAAGCTAATCCCTTGGAAGGTTTAGCCAAAATGAGAAAGATGAGCGAAGTCCGCAAAGTCCAGCAAGAACTGCACAGGATCAGAGACAAAGATGCTACTCTCGCCAATATCATTCAGCCATTTATGGATGAGTATGCCGAACTTACTGCCGAAGTAGAGGCCAAGGTCAAAGCATTTGCTGAGTCTCAAGAGTTGGTCGATGGTGCAGAAGAAGAAGAAACTACTTTAGACCTGGTGCAGACAGCCATGAAGTGCATGCAAGACATGGACTCTGCTATTGCGCAGTGGAAGCAAGCCTTCGCTGCGACCCAAGCAAAGTCGGATGCATAGGTAAAACGACCGCAAACTAGTGCGGGTGGCTCGAGGGCGAGCCACAAGTGTTAGGGGCCTATTGGAGCATAGGCTGCAGCTATGGCAAAGCTGCTAATTTTGAGGAAAAAGCACTAAGTTTTGAAGGAAAAGTGCTAATTTTGAGGAAAAGCACCATTTTTGGCAGAAATGAACAGTACGCGGTACGACGCCAGATGGATGAGCTCACCGCAGATTAAGGGCCAAAAATCGCGGAGCTCACACGCACAAGTCAAAGGAAAGAGTAAATAAGGTGGCCGAGTAGAAAGCTCAACCAACACAGTAAATGAAGCGGCAGAATAGACGGCTCGGCTACCCTCATTAAGGAAAAGTACAGAAAGTTATGGTTGCTCGGACCAAGGAAGAGCAACGGGCCGAAGCATTGAAGGCGAAGGAAAAGGAGCAAAGAACGATGAAGCAGCGCCCATACCCGTGATCTGCGCCAAAAATTGCAGAGCCTGCAGGAAGCTGCAACGTGACTGCAAGAGGCGCCTGCAGTACACCTAGCCGTGTCTGCGGTTAGGTTTTTTGGGGATCACTGTTGGGAAAGGCTCACCGTTTTGTAAAGGTGTGACCCTCAGGGCCACCTATATATATGTGTAATTGAGAGGGGAAAGGGGTTAGAAGTTAGAAGGTTAGAGAGAAAAGAGTTAAGATAGTTACTGAGTTAATAGACAGTCTAAGTTGATGTCTGAGTCATTTTGTATTGCTGTATTTTGTAAGTTGTTAATGATCATTTTGTGCATGTAAGAAGGCCGCGATCTCACAGGGAGACTGCTTGGCATAAGGGCCATTGTATGTATTGACCAGTCGCAAGAGGACTGAGGGGAATGTAATTGTAAGTCTTTGTTATAGAATATCTGTAGAAGAAGAGAATAGATCTAAGAGAAGGGCTCCCAGCTGTGTGAGTGGAGTTTCCCAGAAAGATCTAAGGCTGCAGCTGTGTGTGCAGCGGAACTGTGTTATCCCCATCTCAAGATAATATAAAACACAGTTCCCGTGGACGTAGCTTTCTCTCCTGGAAGTGAACCACATAATTCCTGTTGTTGTGGTGATGCTTTATGTGATTGTGTTTCTTTGCTTTACTGTATGCTTCTATGAATGTTCCGCTATCTTTATGAATGATTGTATAAAGTAAATCCTGGAAGCTCCCTTAGAAGTCATACTTGTGCATTGTTGAAGGAGTCTGTAAGAACACTGTTGCTGCAGCGCTAAAGGAGTGTGTTACTGTGCTGTGGCACACGGAAAGAGACGATACATAGGGTATCGGGGGTAGCGGGTAAGAGACTTGTGCGCAGGAGCGGAGCTATTGCGCATCTTGGTCGAGAAGACTGAGTTCCAGCGCTGTAGCGCTGGGAGACCTGTGAAAGAGTGAGACGCTCTGTCAGGGTTTACCTCCGACAAGGGAAGAGAGAAGACTGTAGTGTAAAATTAGTCACAGCAGATCTAATGAACAAGTAAATCAATCACAACAGATGAACATAGAAAATATGGTGCAAAACTGTGCAAAACATGCAGCAGTGCTCTCTATCCCAGAAAGGGTGAATGAATTACAATACAAACTGTCACAATGAGAGAGCAATTTGAATTTCCTAAGGAGGTCATTCGAATCACTGAATGGAGTAGCTTGACTCTGTCTAGGAGTCCTCATAAATCATCGGTGGTGCTCATCAATCACAACAACCAGTCATCCAGGTGTCAATCTGAGTCTAACTGAGTATAATAAATGTAACTGAAGTGTGTAGCACTGATATAGGATCTGGAGGCTCAGTGGGGGCGCATGGGAGGCTAACTGAAGTCAGAACAAGTCACCTAATCAAACTGGAGGTCCAACGGAAGTGATACAGTCAGTCGGGAGTGAAACTAGCCTCAAATCAGGGAGAATCGGAGCTAACTGAATGTAACTGAAGTGAAACTGCAGTGGTAGGTGAACAAGTGCGCCCTTCTCTGGCAGTAGGTGAGAAGTGGGCACCTTTCAGCTTAGGAGGGATAAAACGCTGTGGTAGGTGGCTCCCGGGTGCTAGAATGAAGTGGATAAGGTGCTGGAGGCATCAAACTGGTGACTGGGATGCATGCCTGTGCATGCAGGTGCATGCAAACCCTAGATTCTGCATGCAAACCCTAATTTGCATGCAAGATCCTGAAAAAGATGATGTGGATATCCGAACACCCCCCCTCAAGCTAGACTATGATGTGCAAAAAATAATGTGGGGCCCTGGTAACTAAGACCAAAGGTCACCCCAATACAATAATCCAAAAACTAATAACAGTAAATAAACCGAGGAAATGGGGAAAACCTCATGGGAAAAATACCCCCCCTCAAAATAGACTGTAGTACAACAAAAGATTTAACTGCTCCAAAATCAAGTAGATATGTCTGGAGGTATCTTACTCTTGGAAGTAAATGGATCATGCTCCAAAAACATGTGCTTGAATTCTCCATTAGTGGATGCAAGCGAATGTGGAGACCTTAAGAACTTGCTCTTCATACCGAAAAAGGTGAGAACAAATCTGAAAATATGAGGATGATCCTGGAACCTGTGATTCGAACCAAGTGAGGTAGAAATAGCTCCAATCGGATCAAATAGATCTTGAAACTTGAACTTCTTATCAATAGAAATTAAATCAGCTCCAAAAATATATGAATGGTTTCTTGAGATCTCCTTTGAACCAACAAAGGTGAGATCAAAACCAAAATCAGCAAAAAGTGCATGAGAATTGAACTCAAGCGAATGGTAGTGCTCTTCATCTTCATTAAAACTCTAAGAAACTTTGAAAATGATAGAACATAAGTTTATAGAAGGCATGCAATCAAGTAGGGCGAATGCTTCACCTCCAAAATCAGATTTTACCTCCAAAACTTCAAGTAGATCATTATTCTGCATGCCGACAAACTCATGTGAAAGAGAGGATTCAAGAACCTCTTCGGAATCTAGAGTATGAGCTTGTTTATCTTGCTCAGAATTCGAAATAGAAGACTTTGAGAGAATGAGTGTTGAATCTACAGTTTCTTCTTCATCTTGAACAATTGTTGAGGCCAACACATGATCGGAAGGAACACATAAGGAGATCTCACTGGGCTTGTTCTCCAAAAGGCTAGCATGATCCTCTTCTTCCTGCTTTCCAAATTCTCTGTCAAGTTGGACCCATAGATCACTTGGATTTTCAGCAGTCTTACTAAGGTAGCGCATACAAGGAGACATAGCAAGACATATTGCTCCAAAAGCTCTGTCACAATCATTGAGCCAATCATTCTCCTCTTCATCGGAATCAAAAACTCTTGTATTACCAATGCACATATCAAAAAGACATTGTCTCTTCAAGAATGCAATCATCTTTGGTTTCCATTCATCATAGTTGAATGGAGTAAGAATATTTTGTTAAGAAGAAGTCTCCATCTTTGCATTAGCGAATGCACATGGAGGAAGTAAGAAACCTGCAAATCACACACAAACAAACACTATGTTTTCAGCCTTGCATGCACATGAGCGAATGCAAATGAGATTTTGCATGCCGTTGCTGAAATATATTGGTGAGAAAAGATTGCTCTCTCTTCATGTAGAACACCTGTAGAAAAGAGATCTTGTCCCTGCAAGGGCTCTGATACCATGTAAAATTAGTCACAGCAGATCTAATGAACAAGTAAATCAATCACAACAGATGAACATAGAAAATATGGTGCAAAACATGCAGCAGTGCTCTCTATCCCAGAAAGGGTGAATGAATTACAATACAAACTGTAACAATGACAGAGCAATTTGAATTTCCTAAGGAGGTCATTCGAATCACTGAATGGAGTAGATTGACTCTGTCTAGGATTCCTCATAAATCATCGGTGGTGTTCATCAATCACAACAACCAGTCATCCAGGTGTCAATCTGAGTCTAACTGAGTATAATAAATGTAACTGAAGTGTGTAGCACTGATATAGGATCTGGAGGCTCAGTGGGGGCGCATGGGAGGCTAACTGAAGTCAGAACAAGTCACCTAATCAAACTGGAGGTCCAACGGAAGTGATACAGTCAGTCGGGAGTGAAACTAGCCTCAAATCAGGGAGAATCGGAGCTAACTGAATGTAACTGAAGTGAAACTGCAGTGGTAGGTGAACAAGTGCGCCCTTCTCTGGCAGTAGGTGAGAAGTGGGCACCTTTCAGCTTAGGAGGGCTAAAACTCTGTGGTAGGTGGCTCCCGGGTGCTAGAATGAAGTGGATAAGGTGCTGGAGGCATCAAACTGGTGACTGGGATGCATGCCTGTGCATGCAGGTGCATGCAAACCCTAGATTCTGCATGCAAACCCTAATTTGCATGCAAGATCCTGAAAAAGATGATGTGGATATCCGAACATGTAGACTCCACACCACCTAAGTTAAGGAAACCTGAATCCTTAGCCCCCCCATAGCCACTTCGGGTGAGACTTCGAGCTGCTGCATAGCTCGTTGCCGAAAGGGCCAGTGCGCCAAAGGGGTGTTTTTTGCTGCGCACCCTGAAAACCCGGGTCTTTCCAGAAAGTAGCCAACATTTCCAAACTAGGATAGATTTCAACATTCTACCCCTAGGGCCATACAATGTACTCATCGGCATGGATTGGTTAGAAGAACACAATGTCCTACTAGACTGCTTAAACAAATCCTTACTCTGCAGGGATGACCAAGGGAATTAGAAGACAATTCAAGGTATCCCTAAGAAAGTGTCGGTATGAGAGATCTCCTCCTTACAAGCAAAGAAATGTATCAGAAAAGGTTGCAAACTCTTTGCCGTCAATATCCAAAACATAGAAACTGGTAGGGAACAAAAGATCAAAGACTTCCCAGGCCTCGTGGAATTCAAGGATGTATTTCTCGAGGAAATACCAGGACTACCACCCAAACAAGACTTAGAATTTTCCATCGAGCTAACACCTGGGTCAGTACCAGCTTCTAAATCCCCATACCGCATGAGCACACCAGAATTGGTGGACCTCAAGCTTTAGTTACAAGAGTTAATAGACAAAGGGTACATTCGACCAAGTGTGTCCCCTTCGGGCACACCAATACTCTTCGTCAAGAAGAAATACGGAACGATTTGAATGTACATCGATTACCGCCAACTCAACAATATGACCATTAAGAACCGCTACCCACTCCCTAGGATCACCGACTTGTTTGACCATGTCATAGGGGAAAATATCTTCTTGAAGATTGACTTATGATCCGGATACCATCAGGTGAGGATCCGTGATGACGATATCAATAAAACTGCATTCCAAACCTGTTATGGCCACTATGAGTTCGTAGTGATGCCCTTTGGGTTGACAAACGCACTGGCCAACTTTATGTGCATGATGAATAGTATCTTTTAGTAAATACCTTGATAAATTCATTCTAGTCTTTATTGACGACATTTTGATCTACTACAAGAATGAAGTAGAACATGAGGAGCACCTCCGAATTGTTTTACGAATACTAAGGGAACACCATCTTTATGCCAAGTTTAGTTAGTCCGATTTCTACAAACCCCAGATTCAATACTTAGGACATATCATTTCCGAGAAGGGAATAACCGTTGACCCCGAAAAGGTCAAAGCTATCGAAGAATGGCCCACACCTACTTGCATATTTGATATAAGATTGTTCTTAGGATTAGCCGGCTACTACCGAAAGTTCATTGAGAACTTTTCATGGATTGCATGTCCCATGACTGCCTTGCAGAAAAAGGCAAACAAGTTTATCTGGACGGATAAGTGCGAAGAAAGCTTTCAAAAGCTGAAGCAACTACTGATTAGTGCACAGATTCTACGCATTGAAGATGCCAATGTGGACTTCGTTATTTCCACGGATGCAAGAAAGGAAGGACTCAGGGGAGTCCTTATGCAAGACAATTTTTCCATATTCTACGAATGGAGGAATCTAAAAGAACATGAACAAAACTACCCTACTTGTCACCTACCCAATTTTTGAGAATAATTATTTCCTATAATTATTTCCTATTAAATTATAATTACAAGTTTGTAATTATGACCAAGTAGGTCAAAATTGAATGTAATGACTCATTATTATTATTTAATAAATGAAAATGGGAGACAAACACTCAAGAAAATTGTTACAAGAGTATCCACTGGCCCACTAGGAGGAAAGGAAGCTGTTGGAAGGATTAGGACAAATGGCAGCATTTGCACTCTACCATTAGCTGTTGGTATGGGACAACTCCCCCTAATTTTGTGGCATTTCCTCTCCAGGTGGAGAGAGGTGAGTAGGCAGCTCACTAATGACTAGTTAATTACAAAAGACCTAGGCAGCCTATAAAGGGCAATTCGAATTGGCAGGCAGCTCTTACAATGTTTTCTGCAGAAACATTCCTCATGCTCATCAGGTGATGGCTGAGAGATTCGAATAGGGGAGGGTGTGGAGAGTGCAAGTATAAGTCTGCAAATGTTATGAGAAGGACAGACCAGAGGCGCTAGTGTTGATCCCATGGAATTACTAAGCCTATTAAGGCTGGATATATAAATTTTCTTGCTGCTGCAAATGGAAGTCCCAAGCTGCAGAACCTTCTTCCTCCTAGTGGATGAGTGGATAGGCTGAGGGGTCCTAAAGTAGAAATCTTGGATGTTTGGGAGTAGGTTGGGTGGAATGGGTTTCTTGAGTCGTTTGTTCATCCCATTACCCTTAGGTTCTATTCTGCTATGTTTTCTTTTTCAATTCACATGAATGCTCTCAGGAAATGGTTTAGTGTTATTATTTAATGATCCATAGTAGAAAATGGCAGATCCTATTTATTATAGATTTGTTGAACTGATAAAATGACTCCTCTCCATTTTTCCCCATGCATGGAGATGCATCGTACTCCAGTCCAGAGAGGTAGCATTAAATCTTCCCAGCTAAAAATGAAACCTTGCATGCATCTAAACATCTAAACCAAGGACCACCCAGGCATAAACTATGTTATCATGCATCTTGTATTTTTAGCAGCTATAGATTATATCTATGCATGTATTTTTTTACCATTTAATCTTGCATGCTGAAGCAACGTAACTGAAACTAAGTATGGAAGTAGATTCTTTTTCCTTAAGGTGATCACGATGTTAACAACTAGAGTTCCAATCTTTATTAGTTATTTCGAAGAAAACAATAGTATGCATTATGTTTAACCATATTCCCATTATTCTTCTATATTCTTATTGCTTTAGAATCTGATTGATCTTATATGAATATTGTCTCCACCGTATTATATTGCACAGACAGAAAGAAAACTACTATGTATTTTATTCTTTCATCTGAGGTCCAAAATGGACGAATACAGGAATAAATAGATAGTATAGAAAAACTACATTTCATAAGCAATCAAATTATCGGACGATTGCACTGTTATTATCTTTGTTTCTTGAACCATCAATTGCATATGATAAAAACTTACATCACAGAAATACCAAGTTATTAATAGCTAGGGAAAACACAGCTTATTTAAATTAACAGGTTAAATTGTAATATCTCTACACCCTAGCTGGGATCAATAGGGTTTCAATACATTTTTATTTACAAACATTAAACAGTTTCCAAAACGAAGGTCTCATCACCATCGACAATTAAATTGCAGAATCAAGAGTCATTGTTCTTATTCCTTTAAACATCATTATAGGCATATAGATTTCATTCACATCAATATCTAGGGTTTAAATAATATCATTCATGCCTTCAAACAAACCATATATTTCTTTCTATTTCTCCACTTATAGCCACTTTTTATTCAAACAACTGAAAACATGCTTTTCGATCCTTGGATCTAAGTTCAATACTGAAGAAATCGAACAACACTTACGTAGACATAAAACCCAAATTATCTTAATAGGCGATTAGACACAGATACAAAAATGAGAAGACCCATTTACTAAACATAACCATTAAACCCTGAACGTTATCGTTTCCATTTAAAACAACAGTAGTTACACCCTACGGTCGCCACTATCTTTGCTGGGATTTTTTTCGAAACCCCACACCATTTATACACATAGCAAATATTGAAAACAAAGTTACTGTCAACATATCTCCTCATGCATCAACCTAGAACTACTCAAACGATAAGACATAAGTAGAACGATGCAAGGCGGTTGCAAACACAAGGGTTCAACCCTGCTAAACTTGCCGATGCTAGGCATGGATAGCCACATACTTTAAAACTCTTACATAACCTATTCTATCAACGAAACTAAAACAAAAAATGGAAGGTTTCCAAATGTTGCAGGCGAGACAAGTCACTGCTGCGAAGGCATGCTACCAGCACTTGCCATTAAGTCTGATGCCAGGAGAACCACTAAGGAGGGATACCACCCGAGCTTACCGGTGGGTTCGCTTAAAATCTCTTCCTCTTCAACTATTTCGGCACCTTGTGGAGTCACCGAGGATCACCTGCCAACAGCCATGCAACAAGATTAGCATCGGATCATGAAATAGAATGCATGAAACAAGGAATAGTGGGAGAACCTTTGCAGCGAATACATTACCTGAGTTAACAGAGTTTTTCGACGTAGCCGCATGCATCCACTGTGAAGGAGGTGCACCCAGTTCGAAGACCACGATGAGGGATACCTCCAAAAACTTCCAACTCAATTGAAAAACCCAGATTTACAAGCTATGGCAATGCCGACACAGATGCACTCATCCCACCTGTAGGTTACCACACCGTCATTCCATACTTAACTTCCATGAATAATTTTTACTCGTAGACCTAGGGTTGCTACCAGTCTCAGGATCGATCCTGAGGGAGGCTAGAAAAACCAGCAAACCCTAAGTGTTTCTCGGCCGGTTGGCCTCACCTCCCAAACCCCACCACCGAGCAAATGACCAAGAAACGTTACAAAGATCCATAAGTTACACGAGGGTTTGGCTTATGCCAATACACAACGATCAACGACGGAGATTCACCCACATCAAGCCACCTTGGAAGGTGGTAGGTGCAGCAGTAAATGGCTGATCTACCTCCCAAGCCACAGAGTTGCCATATCGGATGATAGTAGGGCAGGAGGCCGCTACAAGTAGCAAATTTCCTAACCTTTTCACGCTAAAACTTTCACATAGACATGCACGTAACACTATCCCTAACACGGTGGCCAGGCACTTTAATTGCAAATCGAACCATTTATTACACCAGCAATTCATTTCCAGGCTTTTTGTAGGGCCATCATTCCACCTGCCAATCCATACAAATCTACGTTAAAAGTTTCAACATGTAAACTTTAGCAATGTATATTGATCAACTGATAGCATATAACCAAGGTCTCATACGATCCATATAACCAATTCGAAACTTAATCATAGCATTTGAATATCCACTAAGGTCACGAGCAACCATAGGATATGGTTTGACTCCGCCCTTCACATTAAGACTTTTATATAGTTCTCTACAGTTCTCATTGTAAGCTCATAAAGCTTGTCCACACAATAAGTCATTTAAACACATCATTAGGGTATGGTGCCACCCAAGGACCCATCGTATTCATTGCATGGTTGGGTGTTAATACTTAGAGCATCACCATTTTAATTTCCTAGGAAACAAAGTGTAGAACCATTTTGTCAAATCTCTCCATAGTATGACTTAAGACCTTGCAACCTTGTCGTCAACCTGTCACCATCATTATTATAAAAAGAATTTCTTAACAGCTGCAAGGCATTCATGGAATGACCTGACATAAATTCATCAACACTTGACGGACACATTCACACCAATCACACCCTAAAATAGACATTATCTACATACGTGAGAGAGACAGGTTCATCTTACAAGCATTGAAAAGAGATCATACCTGTAGCATCAAAATCATAAGCAGTTTCGATTTCTATACCGGTTATTTAAACTCTCGACTCTTGTCGTTATTTTTCTTACCTATGAATCTGTGCAGGAAGAACGAATGCAATGCTTTAGTAGAGTCACTAAGTAAGCCTCGGGGACCTCATGGGAACCCTTTCATCATCATACAGAAAAGTTAAACTGTCAGCATTTGTCAAAGAATTATGTTTTCCATTACATCATAAATTTTCAATCATTCCAGCGTACGAACAAAATACATAATCAACAATTGATTTTCATGATGTCATTAAAAGACAAAGAACACAATCGTTAAATTGTTCCTACCAAGCGACACTTTTATTAATTAATGAATATTGATTATTATCATTTCCGCATTAATTTTTTTTTAAAATTTTTTATGAAAATATTGGGATGTTACATGTGGTATCAGAGCTCATGTTCGAACTCTAGGCCTAAAGATGGTCCAAGAAACACGCATACAGAAAATTTATGACTGTGAAAATTTTCACTAACTCAAGTTTAAATTATTGTGTCCTATACAGAAAAATTTCTTTGATTACAGATATGGACGGATCAGCTGAACACATAAGGGGCATATTTCCGCCAAACATCCCAAGTATGGAACAATAATTCCAAGGCAATCGGGGTAATGATCCATCCGAATTATTGTGTTCTTTTCATGAATTAAAATCAGAGATCCAGTCAGTAAAATAGGACAATGAAAGAATCCTACAAACACAAGAAGAATTGAAGCAAGCACTGTTCGACCAATATCCAAAATATGAACAGAACTTGGAACATACTTCTGAAACTAAATATCTATCCCAGGAAGGCAAGAACAAACAAACCGAAACAGCTGAAGAAAACAACAACTCAACTTCATCAAGAGCTTCCAAACAACCTCGTAAAAGAAGCATTACTACTCTAGTGATAGTAGTGAAGGAGACTATAAACAAAAAAGAAAAAAAATTGATAGTATGAACAGATATATGGTGAATTCAAGAATATCAAACCCCCAATTTTCAATGGTGAGACAAAAAAAGGAGAGACAACAGAAGCATGGCTATCTGGCATGAAAAATTATTTTCAAATCTATGACTACTCAGAATCCTTGAAGGAGAAGATGGAAATTTATAATTTGACCAGGAAAGCAAATATTTGGTGGCAAGACCTTAAAAGGGTAAAGGGTGTAAGAGACTGAGATGTGAGTTGGAGTACTTTCAAAAGACACTTCAAGAAGAAATTATTATCTGAGCAGTATTATGAAGAAAAATCCAAGGAATTTTATGATCTGAAACTAGGAACGATGAATATCAAAGAGCTAAACAACAAGTTTTTAAGTTTGCTTAGATACATGCCGTATATGGTGGAGGAAAAACCAAAGGTCCAAAGGTACCTAAGTTGCCTACCTTTCCACATCAAGGAAAGGATAGAGTACAATAACCCTAAGACCCTAGAGAAAGCCATGAGGAAAGCCACCTTTTGCTATGACCAGAATAAGAGAAGAGAAGCGGTAGCTAGCTGGAAAAACGCAAAACCCAGCAACTTTGAACAGAAAAAGAAAAATTTTAGATATGGCGGCAATTCCAGTTTTCAGAAGAAAATTTTTCAAAATCAAAAGTTTCAATAGAATAGAAATAATCAGCAGCGGAAATTTATAGCACCCAGAAATGTCCCCAATGTTTCCAGGACCAATGAACAAAAGCCACCTATAAAATGCTTTGAGTGCCAAGGGCCCCATTATGCCTCAGACTATCCCCTCAGGAAATGGGCGGCCAATCATACTCACTCCATACATTCTGAAGCTATCATAGGAGATGTGGCAAGAGAAGTACCTAGAACTAGTGCAGCATTAGACAACCGGCAAGCAGAACACCAATTCTCAATGGTGGAGGTCGAAAGTATGCTGCAAAACCACCCCGTTTCTATTTTAATTGACCCCAGTGCTAGTCTAAGTTATATATCACCAGTTTTGGTAGAAAAACTTAATTTGAAAATAGAAAAATTTGATAAATTCTGGTTAGTTAGATTAGCAACAGGAACCAAAAGGAAGGTTTCTGATTTTGTGGAAAATTGTGCTTTATCCATGAATCAGCTAACAATGCAGGTTAAGCTAAAAATTATGCCATTAGGGTCATATGACATCCTAATCGGTATGGATTGGTTAGAAACCCATCGGGTCATTCTGAACTGTTATGAAAAAAGCTTCAATTTCCTGGATGATGAAGGAAAGACAACAGAGGTAAAAGGCATCCTCAGAAAAACATCCGTTCGGCATATTTTAGCCACGGAAGTAAAAAGGGCAATTCGAAAAGGGTGTCAGATGTTTGTCATGAATGCGGTGCATGATGAGATAAGCACTAAGGAGGACAAAATTAAAATGGAAGACATACCTATCTTGCAGGATTTCCAAGATATTTTTCCTCAGAGATCCCAGACTTACCTCCCAAAAGGGACCTGGATTTTACTATTGAATTAATACCCAGCACTGTACCAAGTTCTAAAGCTCCATACCGGATGAATATACTGGAGCTGATCGATAAAAAATATATTAGACCCAGCATGTCCCCTTGGGGAGCACCGGTCATTTTTGTTAAGAAGAAGGATGGTACCCTAAGGCATTGTATAGATTATCTTGAACTGAATAAAATGACGATCAAGAATAGGTAGACGCTACCCCGCATTGACGATCTATTTGACCAGCTACGCAGAGCAACAGTGTTCTCGAAGATCGATTTACGATCAGGGTATCATCAGGTCCGTGTGAAGGATGAAGACATATTCAAAATAGCCTTTATAACTTGTTATGGACACTATGAATTCGTTGTCATGCCGTTTGGACTAACTAATGCACCTGTTGTATTTATGTGCTTAATGAAACAAAATTCAGCACAAGTACTTAGATAAGTTTGCAGTCGTGTTTATCGATGACATTTTGGTATATTCTAAGAACAAGGAAGAGCATGATGAACATCTACATATCATTCTGTAAGTTCTGAGGGAACACTAGTTGTATGCCAAATTCAGCAAATGTGAATTTTACAAAGACAAGATTCAGTACTTGGGACACATAATCTCCGAGGAAGGGATTGCAATTGACCCCGCCAAGATAAAGGCCATTAACAAATGTCCGGTTGATAAAGATGTGACAGATGTGCGATCATTTCTGGGCATCACTGCTTACTATAGAAAATTCATTGAAGGGTTTTCCAAGATCGCAAACCCCATAACGTCGCTACAGAAAAAGGGAAAGAAGTTTGTTTGGGACCAAAAGTGTGCGGACAGTTTTGCAAATTTAAAAGAATTATTGACCTCAGCACCTATTTTTAGGATTGCAGATCCTAATAAAGATTTTGTAGTATGCACAGACGCGTGCAATGATGGAATGCGAGGAGTCCTAACACAAGAGGGACATGATATAGCATACGAATCAAGAAAACTGAAAATTCATGAGAAGAGCTATTCCACCTATGACCTAGAATTGCTAGCAGTGATTCATGCCTTAAAAATGTGGCATCACCACCTTATCGGCAGAAAATTTACCTTGATGACTGATAACATGGGGTTGAAATATTTGTTAGATCAAACAAATTTGAATGCCAAGCAAGCCAGATGGATAACTTTTCTGAGTGAGTATGATTTTGAAATTCAACACATTAAAGGGAAGGAGAATAAAGTGGCCGACACATTAAGTTGCAATGCAAGAATACATTTTGTTTTAGCCATCAGTACATGCGCAACAGATTTGGAGTAACATATTTTCAAAGGAATCAAGGAGGATGAGGAATATAGAAAATTACAGGAAAGGGCAGTAGAAAAAAACTCTAAAAATTCTGTAACAAATTTTAGTTTGAAGGAAAATGGCTTACTACTGTACAAAAATAGATTGTACATACCAAATGTAACAGCAATAAAAATTTTGATATTGGATAAGATGCACAAAAGCCACTATTCTTACCACCCAGGTTACCAGAAAACCATCACAATGCTATGGAAGGAGTACTACTAGCCCAGGATGAGGGACGAAGTAGCAGAGTGTATAGCTAAGTGTTTTGACTGTCAAAAACTGAAAGTGGAATATCGTTATCCTGCGGGATTGTTGCAGCCCTTGCCTATACCCAGCTGGAAATGGGAAGTCATAAGTATAGATTTCATCACTGGGTTACCAAAGAATGAAAAACAACATGATTCCATCATGGTGGTAGTAGACAAACTAAGCAAGGTAGCCCATTTTATCCCTATCAAAACTACCCATAAAACCCCTGATATTGCAGAAATTTTTATGAAGTATGTTTTCCGACTACATGGCATACCCAAGGTAATAGTTTCAGACCGAGATTCGAAATTCACAGGTAATTTTTGGAGATCTTTGTTCAACTGGTTAAAAACCACTTTAAATTTTAGCACTGCATTCCATCTGCAAACAGACAGTCAGACTCAAAGGGTGAACCAAATATTGGAAGATATGCTCAGGCTGTATGTTAAGGATCAGCCTGGTAAGTGGGAAGACTACTTGCATTTAGCAAAGTTTGCATATAATAATCACTACCATGCTTTAGCCAAACTTATCCCATTTGAGATCCTTTACGGAAGAAAGTGTAACACGCGAGTGTCATGGAGTGATCCAGTTAGCAGGGTCACCTTAGGGCCCGAATTGTTGCAAGAATTGGAATCAATCATGAAGCAAGTACAAGGGAATCTTAAAGCTGCCGAGGATAGACAGAAAATTCAACCATACCTTAAAAGAACTCATAGAGAGTTCCAGGTTGGTGAACATGTTTTTCTTAAGGTAAGGCCGAAAAAGAGCTCCTTAAAATTGGGAAGTTGTGCCAAACTGGCACCCAGGTATTGTGGTCCTTTCAAAATTTTGTCGAGGGTTGGACCTGTGGCATATCAATTAGCCCTACCTTCAAGCCTCAAAGTCCATAATTTTTTTCACCTTTCATTTTTAAAGAAATATGTGCATGATCCTACTCATGTTGTAAATTGGAATAAGGTTCAGGTAGAACAAGGCGTCGATTTTTCGGTGGAACCGGAATATATTCTCGCAGGGAAAGAAACTCTACTCCGGAACGGCATGGTTGGCCAAGTAAAAGTGCAATGGAAGCACTATAGCCCAACAGAGGCTACCTGGGAGTTGGAGAGTAGTATGTGGGCTGCATACCCAACTCTGTTCCAAGAACACTCAATGAGTGAATAAAGAAACATCGAGGACGATGTTGAGGCTTAAGGGGGGGTGTATGTCACCTACCCAATTTTTGAGAATAATTGTTTCCTATTATTATTCTTTTTGCAAAAATACTTTGTGTTAAATTATAATTACAAGTTTGTAATTATGACCAAGTAGGTCAAAATTGAATGTAATGACTCATTATTATTATTTAATAAATGAAAATGGGAGACAAACACTCAAGAAAACTGTTACAAGAGTATCCACTGGACCACTAGGAGGAATGGAAGCTGCTGGAAGGATTGGGACAAATGGCAGCATCTGCACTCTACCATTAGCTGTTGGTATGGGACAATTCCCCCTAATTTTGTGGCATTTCCTCTCTAGGTGGAGAGAGGTGAGTAGGTAGCTCACTAATGACTAGTTAATTACAAAAGACCTAGGCAGCCTATAAAGGGCAATTTGAATTGAGCAGGAAGCTCTTACAATGATTTTTGTAGAAACATTCCTCATGCTCCTCAGGTGATGGCTGAGAGATTCGAATAGGGGAGGGTGTGGAGAGTGCAAGTATAAGTCTGCAAATGTTATGAGAAGGACAGACCAGAGGCACTGGTGCTGATCCCATGGAATTACTAAGCATGTTAAGGTTGGATATATAAATTTTCTTGTTGTTGCAAGTGGAAGTCCCAAGCTGTAGAACCTTCTTCCTCCTGGTGGATCAGTGGATAGGCTCGGGGGTGCTAAAGCAGACATCTTGGCTGTTTGGGAGCATGTTGGGTGGAATGGGTTTCTTGAGTGGTTTTTTCCTCCCATTACCCTCAGGTTCTATTCTGTTGTGTTTTTTTTTCAATTCAAATGAATGCTCTTAGGAAATGGTTTAGTGTTATTATTTAATGATCCATAGTAGAAAATGGTAGATCCTAGTTATTATAGATTTGCTGAACCGATAAAATGACTCCTCTGCATTTTTCCCCATGTGTGGAGCTGCATCGTACTCCAGTACAGAGAGGTAGCATTAAATCTGCCCAGCTAAAAATGAAACCTTGCATGCATCTAAACATCTAAACCAAAGACCACCCATGCACAGACTATGTTATCATGCATCTTGTATTTTTAGCAGTTGTAGATTAGATCTATGCATGTATTGTTTTACCATTTAATCTTGCATGCTGAAGCAACGTAACTGAAACTAAGTATGGTAGTAGATTCTTTTTCTTGAAGGTGATCATGATGTTAACAACTAGAGTTCCGATCTTTATTAGTTATTTCAAAGAAAACAATAGTATGCATTCTATTTAACCATATTCCCATTATTCTTCTATCTTCTTATTGCTTTAGAATCTGATTGATCTTATATGAATATTGTCTCCACTGTATTATATTGCACAGACAGAAAGAAAACTACTGTGTATTTTATTCTTTCATCTGAGGTCCAAAATGGAAGAATACAAGAATAAATAGATATTATAGAAAAACTACATTTCATAAGCAATCAAATTATTGGACGATTGCACTATTATTATCTTTGTTTCTTGAACCATCTATTGCATATGATAAAAACTTATATCAATTGCATATGATAAAAACAGCTAGGGAAAACATAGCTTATTTAAATTAACAGGTTAAATTGTAATATCTCTACACCCTAGCTGGGATCAATAGGGTTTCAATACATTTTTATTTACAAACATTAAACAGTTTCCAAAACGAAGGTCTCATCACCATCGACAATTAAATTGCAGAATCAAGATTCGTTGTTCTTATTCCTTTAAACATCATTATAGCCATATAGATTTCATTCACATCGATAGCTAGGGTTTAAATGATATTATTCATGCCTTCAAACAAACCATATCTTTCTTTCTATTTCTCGGCTTATAGCCACTTTTTATTCAAACAACTGAAAACATGCTTTTCGATCCTTGGATCTAAGTTCAAGACTTAAGAAATCAAACATTACTTACGCAGAAATAAAACCCAAATTATCTTAACCGGCAATTAGACACAGATACAAAAACGAGAAGACCCATTTACTAAACATAACCATTAAACCCTGAACCTTATCGTTTCCATTTAAAACAACAGTAGTTACACCCTACGGTCACCACTATATTTGGCGGGATTCGTTTCGAAACCCCACACCATTTATACACATAGAAAATATTGAAAACAAAGTTACTGTCAACATATTGCCTCATGCATCAACCTAGAACTACTCAAACGATAAGACATAAACAGAATGATGCAAGACGGTTGCAAACACAAGAGTTCAACCCAACTAAACTCGCCGATGCCAGGCATGGCCGACCACATACTTTAGAACTCTTACATCACCTATTCTATCATCGAAACTAAAAAAAAAATGGAAGGTTTCCAAATGCTGCAGTTGAGACAAGCCACTGCCGCGAAGGAATGCTACCAGCACTTGCCCATCAAGTCTGATGCCAGGAGAACCACTAAGGAGGGATACCACCGAAGCTTACCGGTGGGTTCGCTTAAAATCTCTTCCTCTTCAACTGTTTCGGCACCCTATGGAGTCATCGAGGATCACCTGCCAATAGCCATGCAACAAGATTAGCATCGGATCATGAAATAGAATGCATGCAACAAGGAAAAGTGGGAGAACCTTTGCAGCGAATACATTACCTGAGTTAACAGAGTTTTTTGATGTAGCCACATCCATCCACCATGAAGGAGGTGCACCCAGTTTGAAGACCACGATGAGGTATACCTCCCAAAACTTCCAACTCAATTGAAAAACCCAGATTTACAAGCTATGGCAATGCCAACACAGATGCACTCATCCCACCTGTAGGTTACCACACCGTCATTCTACACTTGACTTCCATGAATAATTTTTACTCGTAGACTCAGGGTTGCTACCAATCTCAGGATCGAGACCGAGGGAGGCTAGAAAAACCAGCAAACCCTAAGTGTTTCTCAGCCGGTTGGCCTCACCTCCCAAACCCTACCACCAAGCAAATGACCAAGAAATGTTACAAAGATCCATAAGTTATGCGAGGGTTCGGCTTATCCCAGTACACAACGACCAACGACAGAGATTCACCCACATCAAGCCATGTTGGAATGTGGCAAGTGCAGCACTAAATGGCTCATCTACCTCCCAACCCACAGAGTTTGCATATCGGATGATAGCAGGGCAGGAGGCTGCTACAACTCAGCAAATCACCAAACCTTTTCACGGTGAAACTTCCACATAGACATGCACGTAACACTATCCCTAACACGGTGGCAAGGCACTTTAATTGGAAATCGAACCATTTATTACACCAACGATTCGTTTACAGGATTTTTGCAGGGCCATCATTCCACCTGCCAACCCATACAAATCTAAGTTAAAAGTTTCAACATGTAATCTTTAGCAATGTATATTGATCAACCGATAGCATATAACCAAGGTCTCATATGATCCATATAACCAATTCAAAACTTAATCATAGCATTTGAATATCCACTAAGGTCACGAGCAACCATAGTATATGGTTTAACTCCGCCCTTCACATTAAGACTTTTATATAGTTCTCTATAGGGCTCGTTGTAAGCTCATAAAGCTTGTCCACACCATAAGTCATTTAAACACATCGTTAGGGTATGGTGCCACCCAAGGACCCATCGCATTCATTGCATGGTTGGGTGTTAATACTTAGAGCGTCACCATTTTAGTTGCCCAGGCAACAGAGTGTAGAACCATTTTGCCAAATCTCTCCATAGTATGACTTAGGACCTTACGACCTTGTCATCAACCTGTCACCATCATTACTATAAAAATAATTACTTAACAGCTGCAAGGCATTCATGGAATGACCTGACATAGATTCATAACACACTTGACGGACACATTCACACCAATCACACCCTGAAATAGACGTTATCTGTAGATGTGAGAGAGATAGGTTCATCTTACAAGAATTGAAAAGAGATCATACCTGTAGCATCAAAATCATAAGCAGTTTCGATTTCTATCCCGGTTATTTAAACACTCGACTCTTGTCGCTATTTTTCTTACCTGCGAATTTGCGTAGGAAGGACGAATGCAATGCTTTTGTAGAGTCGCTAAGTAAGCCTCGGGGACCTCATGGGACCCCTTTCATCATCATCCAGAAAAGTTAAACTGTCAGCATTTGTCAAAGAATTTTGATTTCTATTACATCATAAATTTTCAATCATTCCAGCGTACGAACAAAATACATAATCAACAATTGATTTTCATGACGTCATTAAAAGACAAAGGACACAATCATTAAATTGTTCCTACCAAGCGACACTTTTGATTAATTAATGAATATTGATTATTATCATTTCCGCATTAGTTTTTTTTTTTAAAATATGAAAATATTGTGATGTTACATGTGGTATCAGAGCTCATGTTCGAAATCTAGGCCTAAGGACGTTCTTAGAAACACACAAATAGAAAATTTATGACTGTGAAAATTTTCACTAACTCAAGTTTAAATTATTGTGTCCTATACAGAAAAATTTCTTTGATTACAGATATGGAAGGATCAGCTAAACACATAAGGGGCATATTTCCGCCAAACAGCCCAAGTATGGAACAACAATTCTAGGACAATTGGGGTAATGATCCGTCAGAAGTATTGCGTGCTTTTCATGAATTAAAAGCAGAGATCTAGTCAGTAAAACAGGACAATGAAAGAATCCTGCAACCACAGGAAGAATTGAAGCAAGCATTGTTTGACCAATATACAAAATATGAACAGAACTTGGAACATACTTCTGAAACTAAAGAGCTATCCCAGGAAGGAAAGAACAAACAAACTGAAACAGCTGAAGAAAACAACAACTCAACTTCATCAAGAGCTTCCAAACAACCTCGTAAAAAGAAGCATAACTACTCTAGTGATAGTAGTGAAGGAGATTGTAAGCCAAAAAGAAAAAAAAAATCGACAGTATGAATAGATATCTGGTGAATTCAAGAAGATCAAACCCCCAATTTTCAATGGTGAGACAGAAAAAGGAGAGACAGCAGAAGCATGGCTGTCCGCCATGAAAAAGTATTTTCAGATCTACGACTACTCGGAATCTTTGAAGGTGAAGATGGCAATTTATAATCTGACTAGGAACACAGATATTTGGTAGCAAGACCTTAAAAGGGTAAAGGGTGTAAAAGACCGAGATGTGAGTTGGAGTACTTTCAAAAGACACTTCAAGAATAAATTCTTATCTGAGAAGTATTATGAAGAAAAATCCAAGGAATTTTATGATCTGAAACTAGTAACAATGAATATGAAAGAGTTGAACAGCAAGTTTTTAAGTTTGCTTAGATACATGCTGTATATGGTGGAAGAAAAACCGAAGGTCCAGAGGTACCTAAGTTGCCTACCTTTCCACATCAAGGACAGGATAGAGTACGATAACCCTAAAACCTTAGAGGAAGCCATGAGGAAATCCACCTTTTTCTTTGACCAAAATAAGAGAAGAGAAGGGGTAGCTAGCTAGAAAAACTCAAAACCCAGCAACTTTGAACAGAAAAAGAAGAATTTTAAATATGGCAGCAATTCCATTTTTCAGAAGAAAAGTTTTTAGAATTAAAAGTTTCAGCAGAATAGAAATAATCAGCAGCAGAAATTTACAGCACCAAGAAATGTCCCCAATGTTTCCAGGACCAATGAACAGAAGCCACATATAAAATGCTTTGAGTACCAAGGGCCCCATTATGCCTCAGACTGTCCCCTCAGGAAACGGGCGGCCAATCATATTCACTCCATGCAGTCTGAAGCTATCATAGGAGATGTGGCAAGAGAAGTACCCAGAATTAGTGCAGCATTAGACAACCGACAAGCAGAACACCAAGTCTCAATGGTGGAGGTCGAAGGTATGCTGCAAAACCACCCCGCTTCTATTTTAATTGACCCCGGTGCTAGTCTAAGTTATATATCACTAGTTGTGGTAGAAAACGTTAATTTGAAAACAAAGAAATTCGATAAATTCTGGTTAGTTAGATTAGTGACAAGAACCAAAAGGAAGGTTTCTGATTTTGTGGAAAATTGTGCTTTATCTGTGAATCAACTAACAACACAGGTTAAGCTAAATATTCTGCCATTAGGGTCATATGACATCCTAATCGGTATGGATGGGTTAGAAACCCATCGGTTCATTCTGAACTGTTATGAAAAAATCTTCAATTGCCTGGATGATGAAGGAACGATAGCAGAGGTAAAAGGCATCCCCAGAAAAACATCCATTCGGGATATTTCAGCCACGCAAGTAAAAAGGGCAATTAGAAAAGGGTGCTAGATGTTTGCCATGAATGTGGTGCACGATGAGATAAGCACTAACGAGGACAAACTAAAAATGGAAGACATACCTGTCTTGCAGGATTTCCAAGATATTTTTCCTGAAGAGATCCCAGACTTACCCCCCAAAAGGGACCTGGATTTTACTATTGAATTAATACCTTGCATTGTACCAAGTTCTAAAGCTCCATACCGGATGAATATACTGGATCTGAATGACTTAAAATCTCAGCTGAAGGAGTTGATCGATAAAAAATATATAAGACCCAGCGTGTCCCCTTGGGGAGCACCAGTCATTTTTTAAAGAACAAGGATGGTACCCTAAGGCTTTGTATAGATTATCGTCAACTGAATAAAATGACGATCAAGAATAGGTACCCGCTGCCCCACATTGACGATCTCTTTGACCAGCTACACGGAGCAACAGTGTTCTCGAAGATCGATTTACGATCAGGGTATCATCAGGTCCGTGTGAAGGATGAAGACATATTCAAAACAACCTTTAGAACTCGTTATGGACACTATGAATTCGTTGTCATGCCATTTGGACTAACTAATGCACCTGCTATATTTATGTGCTTAATGAAAAAAATTATCCAGAAGTACTTAGATAAGTTTGCAGTCGTGTTTATCAATGACATTTTGGTATATTCTAAGAACAAGGAAGAGCATGATGAACATCTGCGTATCATTCTGCAAGTTCTGAGGAAACACCAGTTGTATGCCAAATTCAGCAAATGTGACTTTTACAAAGACAAGATTCAGTACTTGGGACACATAATCTGTAAGGAAGGGATTGCAGTTGACCCCGCTAAGATAAAGGCCATTAACGAATGGTCGGTTCCTAAAGATGTGATAGATGTGCGATCATTTATCGGCGTCACTTCTTACTATAGAAAATTCATTGAAGGGTTTTCCAGGATCGTAAACCCCATAACATCGCTACAGAAAAATGGAAAGAAGTTTGTTTGGGACCAAAAGTGTGCGGACAGTTTTGCAAAATTAAAAAAATTATTGACCTCAGCACCTATTTTGAGGATTGCAAATCCTAATAAATATTTTGTAGTATGCACAGTCGCGTGCAATGATGAACTGGGAGGAGTCCTAACGTAGGAGGGACATGCTATAGCATACGAATCAAGAAAACTAAAAATTCATGAGAAGAACTATTCCACCTACGACCTAAAATTGCTAGCAGTGATTCATGCTTTAAAAATGTGGCATCACCACCTTATCGGAAGAAAATTTACCTTTATGACTAATAACATGGGTCTGAAATATTTGTTAGATCAAACAAATTTGAATGCCAGGCAAGCCGGATGGCTAACTTTTCGGAGGGAGTATGATTTTGAAATTCAACACATTAAAGGGAAGGAGAATAAAATGGCTGATGCATTAAGTCACAATGCAAGAAGACATTTTGTTTCAGCCATCAGCACATGCGCAACATATTTGGAGGAACAAATTTTCGAAGGAATCAAGGAGGATGAGGAATATAGAAAATTACAGGAAAGGATAGCAGAAAACAACTCTGAAAATTCTTTAACAAATTTCAGTTTGAAGGAAAATGGCTTACTACTGTACAAAAACATATTGTACATACCAAACATACCAGCAGTAAAAATTCTGATATTGGATGAGATGCACAAAAGCCACTATTCTTGCCACCCAGGTTACCAGAAAACCATCACAATGCTAAGGAAGGAATACTACTGGCCCAGGATGAAGGATGAAGTAGCGGAGTATATAGCTAAGTGTTTTTACTGTCAAAAAGTGAAAGTGGAAAATCGGCATCCTGCGGGATTGCTACAGCCCTTGCCTAAACCCAGCTGGAAATGGGAAGTCATAAGTAAAGATTTCATCACTGGGTTACCAAAGAATAAAAAACAGCATGATTCCATCATGATAGTAGTAGACAAACTTAGCAAGGCAACCGATTTTATCCCTATCAAAACTACCCATAAAGCCCCTGATATTGCAGAAATTTTTATGAAGCAGGTTTTCTGACTACATGGCATACCCAAGGTAATAGTTTCAAACCGAGATTCAAAGTTCACAAGTAATTTTTGGAGATCTTTGTTCAAGGGGTTAAACACCACTTTAAATTTCAGCACTGCATTCCATCTGCTAACAGACGGTCAGACTGAAAGGGTGAACCAAATATTGGAAGATATGCTTAGGCTGTATATTAAGGATCAACCTGGTAAGTGGGAAGACTACTTGCATTTAGCAGAGTTTGCGTCTAATAATCACCACCATGCTTCAGCCAGGCTCAGCCCATTTGAGATCCTTTATGGAAGAAAGTGTAACACACCAGTGTCATGGAGTGATCCAGTTAGCAAGGTCACCATAAGACCCGAATTGTTGCAATAATTGGAATCAATCGTGAAGCAAGTACAAGGGAATCTTAAAGCTACCCAGGATAGAAAGAAAATTCAAGCAGATCTTAAAGGAACTCATAAAGAGTTCCAGGTTGGTGAACATGTTTTTCTTAAGGTAAAGCCGAAAAAGAGATCCTTAAAATTGGGAAGCTGTGCCAAACTGGCACCTAAGTATTGTGGTCCTTTCAAAATTTTGTCCAGGGTTGGACTTGTGGCATATCAATTAGTGCTACCTTCAAACCTCAAAGTCCATAATGTTTTTCACCTTTCTTTTTTAAAGAAATATGTGCATGATCCTACTCATGTTGTAAATTGGAATAATGTTCAGGTGGAACAAGGCGGCAATTTTCCGGTGGAACCGGACTGTATTCTCGCAACGAAAGAAACTCTATGCAGGAACCGCACATTTGGCCAAGTAAAAGTGCAATGGAAGCACTATAGCCCAGCAAAGGCTACCTGGGAGTTGGAGAGTAGTATGCGGGCTGCATACCCAACTCTGTTCCAGGAACACTCAATGAGTGAATAAAGCAACATCGAGGCCGATGTTGAGGCTTAAGGGGGGGTGTATATCACCTACCCAAATTTTGAGAATAATTATTTCCTATTATTATTCTTTTTGCAAAAATACTTTGTGTTAAATTATAATTACAAGTTTGTAATTATGACCAAGTAGGTCAAAATTGAATGTAATGACTCATTATTATTATTTAATAAATGAAAATGGGAGACAAACACTCAAGAAAATTGTTACAAGAGTATCCACTGGCCCACTAGGAGGAATGGAAGCTGCTGGAAGGATTGGGATAGATGGAAGCATTTTCACTTTACCATTAGCTGTTGGTATGGGACAACTCCCCCTTTAATTTGTGGCATTTCATCTCCAGGTGGAGAGAGGTGAGCAAGAAGCTCACTCATGACCAGTTAATTACGAAAGACCTAGACAGCCTGTAAAGGGGAATTCAAATTGAGCAGGCAGCTCTTACAATGTTTTCTGCAGAAACATTCCTCATGCTCATTAGGTGATGGCTGAGAGATTCGAATAGGGGAGGCTTTGGAGAGTGCAAGTATAAATCTGCAAATGTTATGAGAAGAACAGACCAGAGGCACTGGTGCTGATCCCATTGAATTACTAAGCCTGTTAAGGATGGATATGTAACTTTTCTTGCTGCTACAAGTGGAAGCCAAAAGCTGCAGAACCTTCTTCCTCCTGGTGGATCAGTGGATAGGCTCGCGGATCCTAACACAGACATCTTGGCTGTTTGGGAGCAGGTTGGGTTGAACGGGTTTCTTGAGTGGTTTGTTCCTCCCATTACCCTCAGGTTCTATTCTACTGTGTTTTCTTTTTCAATTCACATGAATGCTCCCAGGAAATCGTTTAGTGTTATTATTTAATGATCCATAGTAGAAAATGGCAGATCCTATTTATTATAGATTTGTTGAACCGATAAAATGACTCCTCTGCATTTTTCCCCATGCGTGGAGCTGCATCGTAGTCCAGTACAAAGAGGTAGCATTAAATCTGCCGAGCTAAAAATGAAACCTTGCATGCATCTAAACATCTAAACCAAGGACCACCCATGCACAGACTATGTTATCATGCATCTTGTATTTTTAGTAGCTATAGATTAGATCTATGCATGTATTTTTTTATCATTTAATCTTGCATGTCGAAGCAACGTAACTGAAACTAAGTATGGCAGTAGATTCTTTGTCCTGAAGGTGATCACGATGTTAACAACTAGAGTTCCGATCTTTATTAGTTATTTCAAAGAAAACAATAGTATGCATTTTGTTTAACCATATTCCCATTGTTATTCTATCTTCTTATTGGTTTAGAATCTGATTGATCTTATATGAATATTGTCTCCACTATATTATATTGCACAGATAGAAAGAAAACTACTGTGTATTTTATTCTTTCATCTGAGGTCCAAAATGGATGAATACATGAATAAATAGATAGTATAGAAAACTGCATCTCATAAGCAATCAAATTATTGGATGATTGCACTGTTATTATCTTTGTTTCTTGAACCATCAATTGCATATGATAAAAACTTACATCACATAAATACCAAGTTACTAACAGCTAGGGAAAACACAGCTTATTTAAATTAACAGGTTAAATTGTAATATCTCTACACCCTAGCGGGGATCAATAGGGTTTCAATACATTTTTATTTATAAACATTAAATAGTTTCCAAAATGAAGGTCTCACCACCATAAACAATTAAATTGCAGAATCAAGAGTCGTTGTTCTTATTCCTTTAAACATCATTATAGACATATAGATTTCATTCACATCGATAGCTAGGGTTTAAATGATATCACTCATGCCTTAAAACAAACCATATCTTTCTTTCTATTTTTCGGCTTATAGCCACCTTTTATTCAAACAACTGAAAACATGCTTTTCGATCCTTGGATCTAAGTTCAATACTGAAGAAATCGAACAACACTTACTCAAACATAAAACCCAAATTATCTTAACCGGCGATTAGACACAGATACAAAAACGAGAAGACCCATTTACTAAACATAACCATTAAACCCTGAACGTTATCATTTCCATTTAAAACAATAGTAGTTACACCCTACAGTCACCACTATCTTTGTTGGGATTCCTTTCGAAACCCCACACCACTTATACACATAGCAAATATTGAAAACAAAGTTACTGTCAACATATCTCCTCATGCATCAACCAAGAACTACTCAAACGATAAGACATAAACAGAACGATGCAAGACGGTTGCAAACAAAAGGGTTCAACCCTGCTAAACTAGATGATGCTATGCATGGCCGGCCACATACTTTAAAACTCTTACATCACCTACTTTATCAACGAAACTAAAAAAAAATTGGAAGGTTGCCAAATGGTGCAGGTGAGACAAGCCACTGTCGCGAAGGCATGCTACCAGCACTTGCCCATCAAGTCCGATGCCAGGAGAACCACTAAGGAGGGATACCACCGAAGCTTACCAGTGGGTTCACTTAAAATCTCTTCCTCTTCAACTGTTCCAGCACGCTGTGGAGTCGCCGAGGATCGCCTTCCAACAACCATGCAACAAGATTAGCATCGGATCATGAAATAGAACGCATGCAACAAGGAATAGTGGGAGAACCTTTGCAACGAATACATTACCTGAGTTAACAGAGTTTTTCGATGTAGCCACATCCATCCACCATGAAGGAGGTGCACCCAGTTTGAAGACCACGATGAGGGATACCTCCCAAAACTTCCAACTCAATTGAAAAACCCAGATTTACAAGCTACGGCAATGCCGGCACAGATGCACTCATCCGACCTGTAGGTTACCACACCGTCATTCTAGACTTGACTTCCATGAATAATTTTTACTCACAGACCCAGGGTTTTTACCAGTCTCAGGATCAAGCCCGAGGGAGGCTAGAAAAACCAAAAACCCTAAGTGTTTCTCGACCGGTTGGCCTCACCTCCCAAACTGTAGCACCCAGCAAATGACCAATAAATGTTACAAAGATCCATAAGTTACTCAAGGGTTTGGCTTATCCCAATACACAACGAACAATTGTGGAGATTCACCCACATCGAGCCACATTGGAAGGTGGCAGGTGCAGCACTAAATGGCTCATCTACCTCCCAAGCCACGGAGTTGCCATATCGGATGATAGCAGGGCAAGAGGCAGCTACAACTCAACAAATTTCCAAACCTTATCACGCCGAAACTTCCACATAGACATGCACATAACACTATCCCTAACACGGTTTCTAGGCACTTCAATTGCAAATCGAACCATTTATTACACCAGCTATTCGTTTACAGGCTTTTTGCAGGGCCATCATTCCACCTGCCAACCCATACGAATCTATGTTAAAAGTTTCAACATGTAAACTTTAGCAATGTATATTGATCAACCGATAGCATATAACCAAGGTCTCATACCATCCATATAAACATTTCAAAACTTAATCATAGCATTTGAATATCCACTAAGGTCGCGAGCAACCATAGGATATGGTTTGACTCTGCCCTTCACATTAAGACTTTTATATAGTTCGCTATAGGGCTCGTTCTAAGCTCATAAAGCTTGTCCACACCATAAGTAATTTAAACACATTGTTAGGGTATGGTGCCACCCAAGGACCCATCACATTCATTGCATGGTTGGGTGTCAATACTTAAAGCGTCACCATTTTAATTGCCCAGGCAACAGAGTGTAGAACCATTTTGTCAAATCTCTCCATAGTATGACTTAAGACCTTAAGACCTTGTCGTCAACCTGTCACCATCATTATTATAAAAAGAATTACTTAACAGCTACAAGGCATTCATGGAATGACCTGACATAAATTCATCAACACTTGACGGACACATTCACACCAATCACACCCTGAAATAGATGTTATCTGTAGACGTGAGAGAGACAGGTTCATCTTACAAGCATTGAAAAGAGATCATACCTATAGCATCAAAATCATAAGCAGTTTCGATTTCTATCCCAGTAATTTAAACTCTCGAATCTTGTTGCTATTTTTCTTACTTGTGAATCTGTGCAGGAAGGATGAATGCAATGCTTTAGTAGAGTCGCTAAGTAAGCTTCGGGGACCTCGTGGGACCCCTTTCATCGTCATCCAAAAAAGTTAAACTGTCAGCATTTGTCAAAGAATTATGTTTTCCATTACATCATAAATTTTCAAATATTCCAGCGTACGAACAAAATACATAATCAACAATTGATTTTCATGATGTCATTAAAAGACAAAGGACACAATCATTAAATTGTTCCTACCAAGCGACACTTTTATTAATTAATTAATATTGATTATTATCATTTCCACAAAAAAAAAAAATTAATTTTATGAAAATATTGGGATGTTACATGTGGTATCAAAGCTCATGTTCGAACTCTAGGCCTAAAGACGGTCCAATAAACACGCAAACAGAAAATATATGACTGTGAAAATTTTCACTAACTCAAGTTTAAATTATTGTGTCCTATACAGAAAAATTTCTTTGATTACAAATATGGAATGATCAACTGAACACATAAGGGGAATATTTCCTCCAAACAGCCAAAGTATGGAACAACAATTCCAGGGCAATCGGGGTAATGATCCGTCGAAATTATTGCGTTCTTTTCATGAATTAAAAGCAGAGATCCTGTCAGTAAAATAGGACAATGAAAGAATCCTACAAACACAGGAAGAGTTGAAGCAAGAAATTTTTGACCAATATCCAAAATATGAACAGAACTTCGAACATACTTTTGAAACTAAAGAGCTATCCCGGGAAGGCAAGAACAAACAAACTGAAATAGCTGAAGAAAACATCAACTCAACATCATCAAGACCTACCAAACAACCTCGTAAAAAGAAGCATAACTACTCTAGTGATGGCAATGAAGGAGACTATAAGCCAAAAAGAAAAAAAAATCGACAGTATGAATAGATATCTGGTGAATTCAAGAAGATAAAATCCCCAATTTTCAATTGCGAGATAGAAAAAGGAGAGACAGCAGAAGCATGGCTGTCCGACATGAAAAAGTATTTTCAGATCTATGACTACTCGGAATCCTTGAAGGCAAAGATGACAATTTATAATCTAACCGGGAAGGCAGATATTTGGTGGCAAGACCTTAAAAGGGTAAAGGGTGTAAAAGACCGAGATGTGAGTTGGAGTACTTTCAAAAGACACTTCAAGAAGAAACTCTTATCTTAGTAGTATTATGAAGAAAAATCCAAGGAATTTTATGATATGAAACTAGGAACAATGAATATGAAAGAGATGAACAACAAGTTTTTAAGTCTGCTTAGATATGTGTTGTATATGGTGGAAGAAAAACCGAAGGTCCAGAGGTACCTAAGTTTCCTACCTTTCCACATCAGGGACATGATAGAGTATGATAACCCTAAGACCCTAGAGGAAGCCATGAGGAAATCCACCTTTTGCTTTGACCAGAATAAGAGAAGAGAAGGGGTAGCTAGCTCGAAAAACTCAAAACCCAGCAACTTTGAACAGAAAAAGAAGAATTTTAGATATGGCAGCAATTCCAGTTTTCAAAATCAAAAGTTTCAGCAAAATAGAAATAATCAGTAGTAGAAATTTACAGCACCCAGAAATGTCCCCAATGTTGCCAGGACCAATGAACAGAAGCCACCTATAAAATGCTTTAAGTGCCAAGGGCCCCATTATGCCTCAGACTGTCCCCTCAAGAAATGGGCGGCCAATCATATTCACTCCATACAGTGTGAAGCTACTGTAGGAGATGTGGCAAGAGAAGTACCCAAAATTAGTGCAGAATTAGACAACCAGCAAGTAGAACACCAAGTCTCAATGGTGGAGGTCGAAGGTATGCTGCAAAACCATCCCGTTTCTATTTTAATTGACCCCAGTGCTAGTCTAAGTTATATATCACTAGTTGTGGTAGAAAAACTTGTTAAAATTTGAGCATTAATTCACAATACTCTTGGATCTCTACTGAGAGAATAACATATACAGTATATCAATGCATAACAATCACAATAAGCATGGCAAGCATCACAAGAATCAAAAGCATGAGAGACAAGAGACACAGAGTTTCCGTGGGGAAAACCCTAAGGTGAAAAACCCCACAACTTCCTCAGAGATAGAGAGAGCAATGGCTCAACCAAAATACACTTGAGATAGTCTCCTAGTAGCAGATGATCCTCCTCCTCACTAGTGCGCCACTTTCTGAGTGAGAGAGATATGACTTTCCGAATGATTCAAATATAGATCTCCTGATCTCTATTTATACTTAACCTGTTTGCCCAGTTACCTTATGGGTCCGACTTGTCTATCTAGATACATCCACAATATAATATATATTTTAGGGCTGACCCCACACATGGTGGTCTAATAACCCATTGGCAAGTACACACACTTGCAACACTTGTCAATCCACATGACGACACTTCCTTATAGAGGAATAACACATCTCTTATAAGGGTACAATAAATATATATAAAATACAAAGATGAAATACATTCCGAAGTTACATATACATCAACACTCCCTCTTAACTAGGAAGCTATTTCTCAACACAGTTCTGCTAGACAAGTCTTCTTCTCGAGATCATCGTCATCATCATCGTCACTGCTGCTACTATCTCAACCAATATCTGACTCTACTCGTCATAGGAAGTTCTACAGAGCCAGTCCTTTTTCATACTGGATGTAGGCCCACCACCTGCAGGTCTTCATCATCTGTACGAACGGTCTGATAGAGGTGGCCTCTCAGGACTAATTTTATGTGCGGATGCAATACCGGAAAGAGTATCCCAAGAACATTTATGTAACTAAGCACGACCAGAAAGATCTCCCAAGACTGATTACATGCATCTCCTCCACAATACCTTTAAAGAGCATCCCAGGAACATTTATGTGCCACAGCACGACCGGCAAGATCTCTAAAGAGCATCCCAGGACTTATTACGAGCACACAGCTCAACCTCTCGGATCTCGAGGAATGATTACATGTGGATAGACAAAACCTTTAAAGAGCATCCTAGGAACATTTATGTGCCGCAGCACAACCGGCAAGATCTCTAAAGAGCATCCCAGGACTAATTACGAGCACACAGCTCAACCTCTCGAATCTCGAGGAGTGATTACATGTCTCCATAGTAATACCTCATCCCAGGACTGATTACGAGCACACAGCTCAACCTATCGGATATCTAAGGACTAATTACATACTACAGAGCAATACCAGAAAGAGTATCCCAGGAACATTTATGTGCCACAGCACGACCGGCAATATCTCCCAGGACTGATTACATGCTATTTGCACAACCTGCAACATATCATCTCTGACCTCTAAGTATCAACCTGATACTCATGATCCAACAGATCATCATCACACGAGGCATCATCCTGATGCCCATGATCATACTGATCATCATCACTGTACCATCTTGGTACATATCATCTGGAGCAACATCCTGAATCTCATCATCATGATCATCCTGATCATACAATGCATCCACCTGATGCATACCAAGTATCTACCTGATACATATCATCATACATGATCCACCTGATCATACAGTGTATCCACCTGATACAAATACAAATACATGATCCACCTGATCATACCTGATGCATATCAACATACATGATCTACCTGATCATACAATGTATCCACTTGATACAAATACAAATACATGATCCACCTGATCATACCTGATACATATCAACATACATGATCTACCTGATCATACAATGTATCCACCTGATACATATACAGATACATGGTCCAAGCATCCAACATGATGCATATACAAAATACATACAAATGATCCAACTGATCATATCCAGCATCCAACATGATGCATACATACATAAATGATCCAACTGATCATATCCAGCATCAACACGATGCGTACATACATACGAACATAAATGATCCAACTGATCATATCACGATACATACATACATACAAATATAAATGATCCAACAGATCATATCCAGCATCAACACGATGTGTACATACATACAAATATAAATGATCCAACTGATCATATCCAGCATCCAACATGATGCATATACATTGCAGTAACTGGAGTATCGTCCTGATACTCATCATCCGACACTTACATCCACAGCCATGTGAAGGATCCTCCTTCCAACATGCTTGGAATGGCTTCAGCAAATGTGTCCATCACTTCTTCCTCAAAGTGTCGTCAATCTGAAGAACACCAAGCCTCTCCCTGAAGTACTCAAACTTCACCCTGGCTAGTGGCTTCGTCAGCACATCTGCAATCTGCTCGTCTGTCGCAACATACAGGAGCTTCACGACTCCTCTCTGTACCATATCGCTGATATAGTGATATTTGATCTCTATGTGTTTCGACCTATCATGAAACACTGGGTTCTTAGACAGCTTCACACAACTCTGGTTATCGCAGAATATACCAATAGCATCCAATGGGAGATCAAATAACTCAAACAGTAGCTTTCGTAGCCATACTACCTCACAACTAGCTGAGTAGGCTGCAACATACTCTGCCTCAGCTATACTCAGTGCTACGCAGGACTGCTTCCTACTAAACCAAGAGATCACACCTAATCCCATAATGAAGCAACACCCAGATGTGCTCTTCCTATCTGCAACATTGCTAGCCCAATCTGAATCGACATAACCCTACAGGTTAAACTTTTGATTCACTTCATACTTGAGCCCATAATCCACTATACCCTTAAGGTACCTCAGAACATGCTTTATAGCAACCAGGTGAGCACTCCTTGGATCCGTCAGGAACTGGCTCAATGTGTTCACAGAAAAGCAAATATCTGGTCTCGTGTTCGTCAGGTACATCAAGGACCCAATCATCTAACGATACATAGAGACATCAACCAGCTTAGATGAAGCATCACATATAAGCTTTAGATTCGATGCCATGGGTGTGGCCATGGCCTTGCAATCCATCATCCCAAATCTCTTTAGGATATCTACTGTGTACTTCCCTTGACCAAGGAAGATCCCACCTGAATTCTGCCACACCTCCATACCTAGGAAATAATGCATCATTCCCAAATCTTTCATATCGAACTCAGCAGCAAGCTTCCTCTTAGTATCTGCAATTAATCGGTCATCTCCTCTTACAAATTAGTCCTCCACATACAGGAGTAGAATCGCAGGATTCCCTTCCTCAACCTTGTAGTAGAGGTTGGAATCCGCTTTACTCTTGGTAAAGCCCAAACTAGATAGGAAACTGTCCATCCTACCATACCAGGTTCTAGGAGCTTGTTTCAAGCCATACAAAGCTTTCTTCAATCTGCACACATATGACTCCCTATCATGTATTTCAAAACTGATTGGCTGCTCCACATATACTTCCTCTTCAACTACACCAATCAAGAAAGCAGTCTTGACATCCATCTGGTGTAGTTTCCATTTCATTGCTATAGCTAGGGAAAGTACTATTCTGATGGAAATATACCTGGCTACAGGTGTAAAAGTTTCTTCATAATCTATTCCCTCTTTCTGAGAGAAGCCAGAAGCTACGAATCTTGCTTTGTATTTCTCTACACTGCCATATGCAACATGCTTGATTTTGTAGAAACATTTGGAAGTCACAACAGACTTCTCTTTAGGTCTTGGGACAACATCCCAAACATCATTCTTTATTATTGATTGGTATTCCTCAACCATGGCATCCTTCCATTCTTTCTTTTATGCTGCTTCTTCATAACTGGAAGGTTCTTTGTTCATAACGTCACAGAGTAAAGCAACATAGCTGGTATGTGATCTGGTTCTCTTCTTTGATCTGTGTTCTTCTTCTGGAATGCCAAATCTTTCTGCATCTTGAAGGAGCTCTCTAGCCCATGCAGGTTTTCTCTTGTGAGAGTTATCCTCATGGAGTGGATCTACAGGTTCTTGCAGATCTTCAAACTCACGAACAACTTCTGGAATTGCTTCTGTCATGGTAGTGTCTTGAAATCTAGTTTCCTTAAGTTCTTCATAAACTTCGATAGGTGCCTTCCTTGATTTGATGAATGCTGAGTTTTCATCAAATGTTACATCCCTGCTGACATCAATCTTCTTGAACCCTAGAAAGTATATTCTGTAAGCCTTCGAGCTTTCACTGTAACCCACAAAGATACCCTTCTTTCCTGAAGGATCTAGTTTGGTCCTCTTTTCCTTTGGGACATGAGTGTATACTGGACAACCAAATATTTTGAGATGGCTGACTTCAAGTGTCTTACCAGAAAAGACCTCTTCTGGTGTCTTGTTGTCCAATATCTTGTGGGGTGTTCTGTTATGCACATATACAGCTGTTCTAGCTACTTCTGCCCATAGATGCATAGGTAGATCCTAGTCATGCAGCATTGCCCTTGTTGTTTCCATGATTGTTCTGTTCTTCCTTTCTGCAACTCCATTCTGTTGAGGATTATAAGGAGTAGTCAACTCCCTCTTAATCCCTGAATCACTACAAAGCTTCTTGAAGTCTCCAGGGATGAATTCTCCACCATTGTCGGATCTGAATGTTTTGATCTTCTTGTCAGTTTGATTCTCCATCAAGGTTTTGAATTCCTTGAACTTATCAAACACCTCATCTTTGTTCTTCAAGAAGTATACACAAGTCTTCCTGGAGAAGTCATCAATAAATGAGACATAGTAAACATACCCACTTAGAGAACTGGATGACATAGGACCACATACATCTTAGTGGATGATTTCCAGGATATCTTTTGCCTTTCTTTCACTGCTTGGGAAAGCCTTCTTAATATTCTTACCTTTTGCACATCCTTTGCAAACACCTTCATGTTTGGTCTTGATTTCAAGAAGACCCTCTACAGCCTTCCTTGCAATTGGAAGTGCCCTATAGTGCATATGAGTAAGTCTTCTATGCCAAAGTTCACTTGGCTCCATGGATTCATGCACCATGGCATGTTCAGGTTGTCCTTTTAATTTATACAAACCTCCCTCTTGCTGTCCAATCACTACTGCATCATCTACGGTCTTTCCCTTTTGCCACATTAGGACTTGGCCATCCACAAATGCAACCCTCATACCTTTTGCATCCAATGCAGAGATGGAGAGTAAGTTCTTCTTGAGCCCAGGTACATAAAGGATTTCTTTCATCTTCAAATATTTTCCAAAATCTAGGTTGTAGGAGGCTTCACCACTTCCTTTGATTGGGTATTGATAATCATCCCCAAGTTTCACCTTATGGGGTGATTCATGTTCAGATAGACTCACAAAAGATTCCTTAAACCCAGTCATGTGTTTGGAATCCCCACTATCAATTAACCAATCATTACAACCATGGGAGATAGTACCTATTAGAGCAGAGATTAGAACATACTCTTCTTCACTTGATGAGTCATCATTACTATCATCTCTTTCTGCCATAGCCTTCTTCTTTGGAGGTTCATCATCTTCGACAGCATGAGCATGGTACCTTCTTTTGTTACCCTTCTTCTTCTTGCTGGATTTGTCGTTGTTGTGTTTGTCCCTTTTGTTCTTGGGACATTCTGGAGCAAAGTGAACCTTCTCATTACAAGTGAAACACCTTAGATCTTTCTTGTCTTTGTGAAAATGATGAGAAGGTTTCTTCTTGTGATGGGATGGCTCCCTCTTGATCTTTCCCTTCTTAGTGTGAGCTGTGAGAGCTTGATCTTCATTTCCCATCTTCTCTTCTCTTGCCACAAGCCTTGCTTCTTCTTGAGAAGATTCCTCCCATAATCTGCCGAAGGAGATTAACTTCTTTTTGGCACATATCCCCTGGATAAAAGAGTCCCATGACCTAGGTAGGCCATTCAAAGTAGTCATAACAATTTCACCATTCTCCACCATTTCATCTACAGCTTCAAGTTGTTCCTTGATCTGAGAGACCTTGGAGAAATAGGATTGAATGGTTTCTCCATTCGACATCTTGACCCCTTTCAATTGATTCTGCAGGGTCATCTTCTGATTTATGTTCTTTCCTTCAAATAGCTTGGTCAATGAGTCAACCCAGAACTACTCAAACGATAAGACATAAACAGAACGATGCAAGACGGTTGCAAACACAAGGGTTCAACCCTGCTAAACTCATTGATGCCAGGCATGGCCAGCCACATTCTTTAAAACTCTTACATCACCTATTCTATCAACGAAACTAAAAAAAAAATGGAAGGTTGCCAAATGCTGAAGGCGAGACAAGCCACTACTGTGAAGGCATGCTACCAGCACTTGCCCATCAAGTCTGATGCCAGGAGAACCACTAAGGAGGGATACCACCGAAGCTTACCAGTGGGTTCGCTTAAAATCTCTTCCTCTTCAACTTTTCCAGCACCCTGTGGAGTCACCGAGGATCACCTGCCAACAGCCATGCAACAAGATTAGCATCGGATCATGAAATAGAACGTATGCAACAAGGAATAGTGGGAGAACCTTTGCAATGAATACATTATCTGAGTTAACAGATTTTTTCGACGTAGCCACATCCATCCACCGTGAAGGAGGTGCACCCAGTTCAAAGACCACGATGAGGGATACCTCCAAAAACTTCCAACTCAATTGAAAAACCCAGATTTACAAGCTACGGCAATGCCGGCACAGATGCACTCATCCCACCTGTAAGTTACCACACCATCATTCTAGACTTGACTTCCATGAATACTTTTTACTTGCAGACCCAGGGTTGCTACCGGTCTTAGGATCGAGCCCGAGGGAGGCTAGAAAAAACAGCAAACCCTAAGTGTTTCTCGACCGATTGGGCTCACCTCCCAAACCCTACCACTGAGCAAATGACCAAGAAATGTTACAAAGATCCATAAGTTACGCGAGGGTTCGGCTTATCCCAATACACAACAATCAACGGTGGAGATTAACCCACATCAAGCCATGTTGGAAGGTGATAGGTATAGCACTAAATGGCTCATCTACCTCCCAAGCCATGGAGTTGCCATATCGGATGATAGAAGGGTAGGAGGCGGCTACTACTCAGCAAATTGCCAAACCTTTTCATGCAAAAACTTCCACATAGACATGCACATAACACTATCCCTAACACGGTGTCCAGGCACTTTAATTGCAAATCGAACCATTTATTACACCAGCGATTTGTTTACAGGATTTTTGCAGGGCCATCGTTCGACCTACCAACCCATACGAATCTAAGTTAAAAGTTTCAACATGTAAACTTTAGCAATGTATATTGATCAACCGATAACATATAACTAAGGTCTCATACGATCCATATAACCAATTCAAAACTTAATCATAGCATTTGAATATCCACTAAGGTCGTGAGCAACCATATGATATGGTTTGACTCCGCCCTTCACATTAAGACTTTTATATAGTTCGCTATAGGGCTCGTTGTAAGCTCATAAAGCTTGTCCACACCATAAGTCATTTAAACACATCGTTAGGGTATGGTGCCACCCAAGGACCCATCACATTCATTGCATGGTTGGGTGTTAATACTTAGAGTGTCACCATTTTAATTGCCCAGGAAACAGAGTGTAGAACCATTTTGTCAAATCCATCCATAGTATGACTTAAGACCTTGCAACCTTGTTGTCAACCTATCACTGTCATTATTATAAAAAGAATTACTTAACCGCTGCAAGGCATTCATGGAATGACCTGACATAAATTCATCAACACTTGACGGACAAATTCACACCAATCACACCCTGAAATAGACGTTATCTGTAGATGTGATAGAGATAGGTTCATCTTACAAGCATTGAAAAGAGATCATACCTGTAGCATCAAAATCATAAGCAGTTTTGATTGCTATCCCGGTTATTTAAAGTCTCGACTCTTGTCGCTATTTTTCTTACCTGCAAATCTGTGCAGGAAGGACGAATGCAATGCTTTAGCAGAGTCACTAAGGAAGCCTCGGGGACCTCGTGGGACCCCTTTCATCATCATCCAGAAAAGTTAAACTGTCAGCATTTGTCAAAGAATTATATTTTCCATTACATCATAAATTTTCAATCACTCAAGCGTACAAACAAAATACATAATCAACAATTGATTTTCATGATGTCATTAAAAGACAAAGGACACAAACATTAAATTGTTCCTACCAAGCAACAGTTTTATTAATTAATGAATATTGATTATTATCATTTCCACATTAAAAAAAAAAAATTGAATTTTATGAAAATATTTTGATGTTACACTACTCATGAACTTGAACTAGCCGCTATCATCCATGCTCTGAAGATGTGGTGACATCATCTCATGGGAAAGAAATTCCTATTGATGACTGATAACATGATCTTGAAATAACTTTTCAACCAACCCGACATAAATGCTAGGCAGGCTAGGTGGTTAGCCTTCCTTAGTGAATACCATGTCAAACTAAATCATATAAAAGGCAAGGAAAACAAGATTGCGGATGCCTTGAGCCATCAATCACATATGCTTTATGAGGTCACAATAAGCCAAACTGACTGAGACTTACACCACAGAATTCGAACAACCTGTAAGAGTGACCGTTATTACATGGAAATCCTCGCAAAGATCCAGGAAGACAGACTTTTCCAACAGCAAAAAGAATATAAGATAGACAAGTCGGGACTACTGTGGTCGAAAGATCGACTTTACGTCCCAGAGAGTGGAGACATTAGGTCAAACATTCTCACCGAATTTCACCAGAAACCCTATTCAGGGCACCCCGGATATCAAAAGATGATATCCACAGTAAAGAAACATTACTTTTGGCCTAAGCTGAAAGCTGACATCCCGATTTTCATTGCGAAATGTCAGGAGTGCCAATTGGTCAAAGCAGAACACCAACACCCCTCCGGATTACTTCAACCTTTACCCATTTCGGAATGGAAATGGAAGGTAATAAGTATGGACTTCATTACAGGCTTACCCAAGAGTGAGAAACTGAATGATTCCATCTTTGTAGTGGTAGAAAAGCTATCTAAAGCAGCTCACTTCATACTAGTGAAATACAGCTGGAAAGCAGTTCACATCGCGGAAATATTCTTAAAGGAGATCTTTCGATTGTAGGAGATACCCAAGGCAATCATTTCTGATCGAGACACGAATTTCACTAGCAACTTCTAGAGAGCATTGTTCTACGGTTTGGAAACCCAGTTACAATTCAGTACCACGTACCATCCCCAGACCGACGGAAAAACTAAACGAGTAAACCAAATCCTCGAGCAAATGTTGAGGATGTATGTCATGAGCAACCCCACCAAGTGGGAAGATTATTTGCACCTCGTGGAGTTTGCATACAACAACGGTTATCAAAACTCGGCCAAAATGAGTCCTTTCAAGGTACTCTACGGTAGGAAATGTCGAACCCCCATGACTTTGGACAGTCCAGTAGACAGACTTATGTTAGGACCCGACCTACTAAAGGACTTGGAACAACTAGTCTCCAAGGTACAGCTAAACTTAAAAGAAGCACAAGACCGCCAAAAGAGTTATGTGGACAAGAAAAGAAAATACAAAAACTACCATGTTGGTGAACATGTGTTTCTAAAAATAAAGGAAAAATGAAGCTCGTTGAGCTTGGGACGTTGCGGGAAACTAGCCCCAAGATTTTGTGGACCTTTTGAAATACTAGCCAAGAAGGGCCCAGTAGCTTATGAGTTAGCCTTACTAGCTCATATAAAAGTTCATAATGTTTTTCATGCTTCACTATTAAGGAAATATGTATACGATACTAAACATGTTATTGATTGGTACTTATTACAAGTGGAGCCTGAAGAAGAGTTCACGCTAGAACCACTCCACATTCTGGACAGGAGAGAGGTGCAAATTAGAAGGAGGATCATTACTCAGCTGAAAGTGCAATGGAGGCACTTCGGGCCAGATGAGGCTACTTGGGAGAATGAGGCCACCATGAAAGAGGCATACCCCGCCTTATTTCATGAATTCATTCCTAGTCCCTACAAACACCGGGACGGTGTTATTTCTAAGCGGGGAGGGATGTAATATCCTGAATTTTTGGACTAACTATTGTTTTCGTTATATTGGGCCACAGCCCCAACACCTATGTTTTATTTGAAGTATTTGGCATGAGCCACAACACCTATTATTATTCTTTTATATATATTGACATCCAGGCATGGACCTTGACTGACTTCTTTATTTGAGTACATACTTGGAAAAAAGGCCCCGATCTTGTAATGATGTTCTTCAGCTTTGATATGGGTACAAACCCTAATATACTAAGATGATCTTTTGTTACTTACTGTGCAAAGCTATTATTTTACATGATTGGACTTACGAGTGTGTTGAGCATGGACTCAGAAACACACATATAACCTACGTACTGGGCATAAGCCCCGATGTACCTAGAAGAATGTTTATGTACTGGGAGTAAGCCCTGAGGTACATTGAGTGTTAGGCCTAATCCCTGGAGCACTCCAAGCTTGATAAATGAATACCGGATCCGAGGAAACTCAAATATTCTAGATGTGCCTCACAACCACATTCTAGCACTAGTGTTGAGTAGAGGCTCTAGAATTGCACTAGCGTAACGCCCATGTGAGAGTGTCGAGTTAAAAGGCTCTGAAGAGCACTCTAGGTTATTGGATCTCAAAGTGTTGAGTCAGAAGGACTCTGAATATCACTTTTACTTTCATCACACTTATCTTATTTGATTAAATGATTCATCTTTTATCTATCATCAAGTACTACAGGAATTACCGTGTTAAACAAGGGAATCCAACATGCAAAGAGAGAGACTAGAGGTGCCTATCCAAGCTTACCGAGACCATCCAAAGAATTGGACCTTGACCTTAAAAGTTAAAAAAAAAGTATCATGTGAGGATACATAACTAAATAAAAGATAATTACCAGTAGTCTCTTATGACTAAGATGTATAAGGCCTCAAGGCTAATATTATTATTAAGAGCTTTAATAATAATGGTGTCATTATTTAATTATGGAATATAATTAGTATATATGATGTATGCATTATTTAATATTATAAATAATATATTAATAGCTAAGCGAAATATAATTATTGCTATTATAATTATTGTTATTATAATTATTATTGAGAGCATAAATCAAAATCACTTATAGTTAAATAGTTGGAACAGTTCTAGTTCAAAAGGACTAAGTATTTAGTAAATAATATCTTCTAAATATTAAATTTATTAATTTAAAGAAACAAATTATTCCAACAGTCATAATTAAAGAATCCCCTACTTAAAGAGGGCAGATCCCAAATATTTTCATTATCATTCTCTGATGGTAATTAAAGAAAAAAGTTCTGCTCCAAGAAACTGAACCAGCAGTAACCCTAGGTCCTCTATCTTTTTTGCATGTTGGAATCCAGCTTGGGGGGATCCATACAGAACAAGGAATGGTTGTAGGACCATGGTTGGGAGGAACACGGTAGCCCCAAAGTTATCCAGCTAAAGGCAAACATCCTAACAAGTTAGCTATTGGGTTCAAGAAATGCCCCTTTTTGGCCATCCTTATTACATCATTTTTCCTTGATTACATCCTATTTTCATATGTTATACCTATGCCTTTTCTCCAGATAAACCAATGATATTGACATGTATGATTCATTATTGCTTTATTTATTTTATGCCTCAGTTTGTTAAGGCTCTAGATCCTAGTCATTGGTTTATGCTAATCTGTGTGATTTCATTTAGTCAAGGTCTAAAGAGAAGGTGTATCAGCCAAATGGCTCCAGCTGTTACTCTTCAAAGCTCGATTCCTCATAAATCCAAGGGGAAGCGCACTCCTCCATAAGAATCTATAACAGGCCTCTACTGAAACAAAAGCCAGCTGCAATAGACAGATCGCATTCCAACTTGCTAAATGTGTTGATCCATTGATTACTGGAGTGACAGCTCCTTCATGAGTAACAACCTTGTTTAATACGGTTGTAACAATTAGTTGTAACTCTACAGCTTGAAGATCTTAGATCTTCATTGCTACACGATTTTACTGGATCGTGATCTATACTTTCAATGTATAAATATGTGAAGGCTCTCATAGCCTGGGGTTGGACAATTACCATTTTGCATAAGCTGTAACAGAGCATTGATACTGTCAATTTCCATCATTAATATGAGAGCAGAGTTCTTCATTTCTGTGTCTTAATTTATTATGATTCTCGGCATCTCTATTAGAAGGCTAGGGCCCGCCTTCTCACAGAGATAGCCGGTTTAAGTAGTTAGGGTAATTTAGCTTTTTTTCTGTTGTGTCGTGTGGAATTATTGCAGATGTTACTGTTAGCTGCAACAAAGATTAGCTTTCCTTTTGGTAGTTCGCGATTGCATATTGAATAGCTATAGCAGATTAGTGTGACAGTCGACTGTGTAGGACAATTCAGTTAATGCATGTGTGTTTGAATCAGTTGTAATAGCCAAGCTCAATTCCAATATCTTTCAGTTGTTTATGCTTTCTAGGATTTCCAGTAATTATCAGTTAGAGTTCAAGCTTTATATTTTGGTTGCTATTGTATCTTCAATTGATTTAAAGTAGGCAGATTATGATTGAGTAATAGTAGCTGCTGGATGGATCATTTTGGTAAAGACCAATTATTGTAGTTTGATAATTATAGGATTTAACTTCTTGCAAAAGCAATCTGGTTTATTTCTATTCTTAATTTTATACTCGCTGGGTGATTTTTGTAGGAAGGTAGTTTCAATTAAAATTCCTAGATGTGTGAATTATATTAATCTTCTTTCTGGAGTGAGTTTGGTTGGATAGACTGGTAGGATCATTATCTACATTTAAGTAAATCAACTGTTGACATGTTTATGCACAAATTATGCTTATTACCATTGAAACAAAAAGACCTCCGTGGGTTTGACGATTTATATTGACCATCCTGTGTGTTAGCTTTAATTAATTGACATATAGGGTGACCAACATTTTGGCACCGTTGCCGGGGATGGTAATACATAGACAGAGTTAGTAGTTGGTTTCATTTGATTTTATTTTAGTTCAATTATTTACAACATGCATGAATACAAGAAAAACAAATCGGGAACCCCCTTTGAATACTAACATTGCAGGTGGAAGAGGTCGAGGTCGTAATGCAGGTTAGGGAAGACACACATACATTGATGAGATAACTGCTAGAGCTGATTCTTCCACTAGACCACCACAGAACTCTACAGGAAGGGGAAATTCTGTTCCTCCCAATCTTGAACATTCAACATCCACAGTGGAGAATACAACGGGACCTTCAACTCCGGTTGCAGAAAGTAAACCTCCTGAGGGTAGGGGAAGTGCTGTAGGTGCACCAGATATAGAGGAGATCTATCATATCAATGGAACCAGAGTTACTAAAGAAGTGTGGTTGGAGACTCGCCGAATAGCAGAGGAAGAGAGAAGAAGAGAAGAAGAGAGGAGAAAAGAAGAAGAAGCTAAAGCAGAGGAAAAATGCATAAAGGAAGCTGTTGAATTTTGGACTAGAACCATGGCTGGTAGAGAGCAGGAGGGAAAGAACGAACATGGGAATAACCAGGAAGAAGAAGGAGAAAATAATCCGCCTGGTAATACTGTGGCTACATTAGAATTCCCTATCCTCCAGACACCTGGAGCAGCTCCTATGAAAAAATATCTCACTATCAGTTCTCCCGAATTTTCATTGTAAGTCCTCTGAGGATCCTGATGAGTTTCTTTTTGAGTTTGATATCCTCTGTCATAGCTATGATTACACCTCTAGTGCACATAAAATGAAGTTATTCCTAGCCACCTTGAAAGGAAATGCTCTACGCTGGTTCATGAGTCTAGGTCGTGAGACCATTACTACTTGGGACCAAATGAAAAACACCTTCCTTTCTAAGTACCAAGAATATTGCAGAACTAGGGATAGAAAAGAGGAGTTGTTTAAAATGGTTCAGAAGGATGAAGAAAGTTTGGAAGACCTTGTTGAAAGATTGTTGTACAATTTACAGAGATCTCGTCATGCTGAAATTGGCAAGGATGTGCTCAAGATCATCTTGCTAAGAGGAATTAGAGAATACTGCCTTGATATGTTAAATCTGCTGGGAAAAGGGGATATCTCAAAGGAACCTTTCGAAAAGACTGTTGAATTATGTCGAAGGTGCTCCAGGGGATTCTCTAGAACCAACAAACAAGACAAGGACCGAGACTAGGATGTCTTCACTAGGACTCAGAAGTTAGCTAGTGGAGGGGCCACTCGAGCAGAAATAGGAAACTTACTGGAGAGTTTTAAAACAAACATGATGAGCTCCATTCCCTCATAGTTAGATGTCATGAGAGCAAAGCAAAAGCAAGTGGTAGAAGATCTTACACTTGGTGTATTTTGTCCTAAATGTAGGAAAAAGAACCCACTGAAGGAATGCCCATTGGAAAAAGCAGAGGTTTGTAGGATATGTGAACTCAAGCATGATACTAAGGAATGTCCTTCATTACCTAAGGTCAAAGCAGTCCTGCAAGCATTCATTCTGGATGTGGAGCCACCATACTTCATGGCACATAAGAGACCATGGCAACCTCGAAACCAAGGTATGAATCCAGACCCATCATTTTTTCTGAATAATATGAATGGAATGAACAATATGCATTATATGAATACACAATTCCCTTCACATTATTCTAACAATCAATGGCATCCATCTCAGAACCCAATGCATAATCCTAACCCATGGACACCATAGTCACAGTAGTCAAAGAACCAAGCTCCTTTGAATTCCAATTGGAGAAATTCTTACCAAGGAAATAACTTTCCCCATCACCAGACTCAGTATCAACAATATCCCTCTCAATAGTATCAACATCAACAGTATCAACACCAATAGTATCAGCAACCACAACTCCCTTTCCAAAACAATGCCGCACCTATGAATGCACCACTTCGACCACAGCTACCTGCACAACCTAACCCGAACCCAAACAATAAAGCAGTCCATCAATTTGAGACTGCCAACATGCCTGTGTATTCCATCACCCAGATTCCCTGCAATGATATACAATTATGATCAGGAAGGGTGGTGGAACCTATTATCACTGAGGATGTTTCATCCCCAATGATTGAAACTAGAGTAAATCAACACTATGAGAACATGGTTAATTCAGCAAGCCCCATCATTGAGGATGTTGATACTCCTACTGAAACAATAGCTAAAACTCATAAAGTAATACAAGATGTATCACAACCTACATAGTTGAAGAGAGAAACACCATACCATGAACGATTGGCCCTGCAGAAAACAGTGGAACAACCTCGATTCGACCTTTTGGGAGAATTGAAAAATTTGTATGTTAAAATTCCACTGTTACAGGCCCTCCATGATGTGCCCATTTATGTGTCAAGAAACCAAGAAGAAGACCTAGGGATCCTCCCACATTCCACGTACTAAGAAAACTTTCTGAATTAATAATGGGAAAAAACCCTGTGGAAAAATATGATGACCCTGAAAATCTGACTGTTACAGTTCACGTAGGGAACACACAAATCCCCAATGTCTTGGTATATTTAGGCACAACCATTAACATTATGACCATAGAGACTGTGAATAAATTGGGACTCACTAATGTTCGGCCGACCCCTACTAATTTGGAACTTGCTGACAGATCAACGATCAAGCCTAAAGGGATCTTAGATGACCTCGTGATTTCAGTTGACTCATGGGAATACCCTACGGATTTCTTGGTGTTACAGCCAAAATCCCAGTTGGGGGGACACCCACTAATCCTGGGAAGATTGTGGTTGGCCACAGCAGATTTCTGTATCAGTTGCCGGTCAAGATCTATGACCATTTCAAACGAAACTGAGATCAAGAGCCTAACTCTGTACCCTCCAGGTCGACCCAGCATAGAAGCTGAATCTCTATTGTGGGAAGATTTGGAGGAGAAAGAAGGTGTGCAGCCGTTATTAACAATAGGGAGATCCTTAATGTTTAAAGATGAAACAGAGGATGATGCCATTAATAATTTCATCAGTGAGCCCACGTCAGTCAATAAAAATGTTTATCAGATCTTGGACAGTACTCTAGCTGCAACATAACAAGAAAATCTCACAGAAGAAACTCTAATCAATGATGCCATTATAATTCCAGTACTCAAGAATTTGAAGAGTGTTCTAGTAGAAATCGGGCCAGGAAAACATTGAATATCAAACCAAATATTGTGCCTAGCGAGTTGGAACAGCTAGTCACTTTGCTGAAACAACGAAGGGGAACTTTCGCTTGGGAGTACACAGACATGAAAGGGATTCCTTCCAATTTGTGCACCCATCACATTCATATTAAGAGCGACTCCAGGCATGTATGTCAACCAGAAGGATGAACCCGAACCTAAGAGACATAGTGAAAGAGGAGATCCAAAAACTTTTGGAAGTAGGATTTATATATCCAATTTCAGACAGTGAGTGGGTTTCTCCACTTGTGATTGTGCCCAAGAAGAATGGGAAATGGAGGGTCTGCGTGGATTACAGAGAATTGAACAAAGCAATGCAAAAAGACCATTTTCCCTTACCTTTCATCGATCAGGTCCTTGATACCTTGTATGGGAAAAAGTATTTTTCCTTTCTGGATGGCTTTAGTGGCTATAACCAAATCCAGATTGCTCTAGAAGACCAGGACAAAACCACTTTCACCTATCCATGGGGGACTTTTGCATACCAAGTACTTCCTTTTGGGTTGTATAATGCACCATCCACCTTTCAGAGAATAGTGATTGGAATATTTTTGGAAATGGTAAATGATTGCATGGAAATTTTTATGGATGACTTTACTCCATATGATGATAGTTATGAAGAAGCATTGAAGAACTTAGAAAAGGTCTTGAAACGCTGTGAACAAATCCAGCTCTCTTTAAGCACTGAAAAGTGCCACATGATGATGAGTGAGGGCATAGTGTTGGGGCACTTCATATCTTCTGATGGTATCTAGGTAGATCCATCCAAAATCAAGGTATTTGAAAACATACCAACTCCTGGAAATCAGAAGGATGTACGTAGCTTCTTGGGGCATGCTGGCTATTACAGAAGGTTCATAGACAATTTTTCCAAACTAGCTTCTCCTTTGTTCACTCTGTTGATCAAGGATGCACAGTTTGTCTGGAATGATGCATGTCAAACAACGTTTACTGAGCTAAACAAAAGCTATCTATAGCACCCATCTTACGAGGACCCAACTAGGCTCTGCCTTTCCATATTTCTTCAAATGCTTCAAACATAGCTATTGGGGTAGTTTTGGGACAGCAGGAAGGTAATGCTCCTTATGCCATTTATTACATTATTAAAAACTTGTCTCCTGCTGAACTGAATTATGCTGTCACAGAAAAGGAATTTATTGGCATTGTTTATGCCATCAACAAATTTAGACATTATATTACTGGATATTCTACTTTTGTGCACACTGATCATTCTGCTATCAAGTATTTAATGAATAAACCAATCACGAATGCTAGAGTTACTAGATGGTTGTGACTGTTACAGGAATTTGATATCACAATTATTGATAGACCAGGAAAGGATAATGCTGTTGCAGATTTTTTATCTCGACTTACTAACAGTGATGACAATTTACCAGTCGAAGATTCCTTCCCTGATGAACATTTGTTTGTAGTATCAGCTCATTTCCCATGGTACGCAGATATTGCTAACTTTTTGGATGCAGGTAAGCTCCCAACACATCTGTCAAAGAGAGAAAAAAAGAAGATCATACAACAGAGTGCTAGGTATTGCTGGATTGATGGCCATCTTTTCTACACAGGGCTTTATTTAGAGATCAGAAGATGTGCTAGAGAAGATGAAATATTTATCATTCTTAAAGCTTTCCATGATGAGCCCTATGGGGAACATTTTGCTGACAAAATGACAGGTCATAAAGTTTTGAGAATGGGCTATTTCTGGCTCACATTGTTCATGGATGCAAAGAAGTATGTTCAGGCATGTGATAGCTGCCAAAGGATGGGCCATCCCAACAGATTAGACGAGATACCTTTGTAGCCATAGCTTGTGGTTGAACCATTTGATCGTTGGGCTCTAGATTTTGTAGGGCCTATCAACCCTCCCTCAAAGCAGAAAGTTCACATCTTGGTTTGCATAGATTAAATGACCAAATGGGTAGAAGTTGTAGCCTTGGTTAAGGCCAACAATTAGGCTATGATTGATTTCCTATATGAAGAGATTTTTACTTGGTTTGGAATACCTAAAGAAATCATTACAGACGGTGGACCACAATTTTTGTCTCACAATATGGAAGCACTGTTACAGAAATTTCATATTCAGCACAGAATAACCTCGTCGTATCATCCACAAGCCAATGGCCAAGTGGAGAGTACAAATAAGGTTATCGATGCTATTCTGACAAAAACAGTGAAGAGCCATCATAAAGATTGGTCTGAAAGGCTTCCAGAGGCACTATGGGCCTATCGTACTACATGGCGTAACACCACTGGTTTTTCCCCATATGAGTTAGTGTATGGTAAGAATGTTGTTTTTCCTATTGAATTTGAAATCAGAACCTTGAAAATAGCTGTGGAAGTAAACCTGGATTTATTAGAGGCACAAAGGAACCAACTGAATCAGCTCAATGAATTGGATTAGAAGCGCACAGCTGCAGTACATCATACAGCTTTAATCCAACAACAACGCTCTAAGTGGCATGATCGATTTATAAAGAAGAAAGTCTTCCAAGAGGGGGACTAGGCCCTATCGTATGATTCATGGTTTAAGAGGGACTTTAAAGGCAAGTTGCATACCCATTGGTTGGGCACCTATCAGATAGATTGGGTATTTGATAATGGAATAGTCTGGTTGATCACCATTGATGAAAATAAAGTACCATTATTCGAAAATGGTCATCGGCTGCGACTATATCACAAGCCGATCTCGAGGGAAGCTTTCGTTTTGCATATGGAAGATGATCCAGATTATCAGTTAACGTCGAGACAAGGATTTTTCTCAACCCCTATCAATTCTTAAGAACTACAACCTCCACATGGTCTATATATAAATAATTCATTTCCTTTTTCTTTTCATTCTGTATTTTATCTATTTTTCATTTTGCATTTGATCGGGTTTGTTTGAAGAATTTTGTGCAGGAACTAAATGGAGGGACAGTGGTCGTGATTGGGCCAGACGACCACAAGCACCTTGCATTATTCCTAATTTAATAAAGCTCTTTTTAAAAAAGATGGATGATTTGTTACCATTCAGCAGTCAGCTGAGAATTTTCCTGGTACTTCATTATTACGCAGCTGCGACTCCCTACCTTGCTCCTTCTTACTATTTTAGCAGCTGCGACTCCTTACTTCACTAATTTTCTCCCTTTGCCAGCAGCTGCGACTCCGCTATTCTTGACCATTCCGCCAAATTCAGCAGTTGCGACTCCACTATTTTGCACTTCATTTTCGCCCTTTTCCAGTAGCTGCGACTCTGCTATTCTTTACCATTCTGCCAAATCCAGCAGCTGCAACTCCACTATTTTCCACTTCATTTTCGCCCTTTGCCAGTAGCTGCGACTCCGCTATTTTCACTTCATTTTCGCTCTTTGCCAGCAACTGCTACTCCACTATTTTCACTTCATTTTCTCTCTTGGCCAGCAGCTACGACTCCACTATTCCTAACCAGTCCACTAAATCCAGTAGCTGCGACTCCTCTATTTCTTGACTATTTTTCCAAATCTAGCAGCTGTGACTCCATTATTTGTTTTTCCATTTCGCTCTTTCCGTGCAGCTATGAATCCATCAGTTTTTCTTATTTTGCTAAATCTAGCAGCTGTGACTCCGCCAGCCTACTTACTCTACGAATGATGATGCCAATGGTGATTCAATTAGGCATCATTTTTGTTGCTTGCTTCACAAGATCCAATCACGGTTTGCCATGAAGGAAATTTTGGGTGTCTTTGGTAGCTATCAGCTCAGGTGGCGGTGGCCACATCACTTCAGCACATGTGCATTCATACTCATGAGGACGAAGGCTAGCTGTAATGATTAATTCATGGCTGAACTCATAAACGCAAAGGTACGGATCGCACCTTTTACATAATTTGGCAGAAAATTAAATATGGTAATAATGATTATGTACTGTCGTAGCCCTCGATTAGCAAACCCATACTAATTAAACTCTAAGGAATACGTCAGGATCATGGTTGTATTTATTTCCCGTCACCTTACCCGATTTGCACCCGATACCCCAAATTCCGTCAACTTCCTCATTCCAATGGAATGGTCATACCTATGCCGACTTTCCTAAAATACCCTACTTTCGAACTCCAACTATCTCTTGCATGCTCGTGTGCTGCAACTCCCACATCTAGACTGGTAACTATTGCATTCGTTCAGAATTGTGAGGAGAGATTAAGATGGGAAACCCAGTCCAACATGAAACAATAAATACAGAAGCTATACGTGCCAATGTAGAAGTGCTTAACATTTTCACAGCAACAGGTTGGATGGAATACTTTGAACGGTTGAACGGTTTTCATACAGAAACTGCATTGCGATTTTCCCTTAACCTGGCTGACACTCACTCGGAGGTCACAGGATTGCGTGTGGATGTTACAGAAGAAATCATTGCAGAGGTTACTGGCTTACCCCAGGTTGTGAGGAAGTCATTTGGACGGAAGGCACATAATGAAAATGCTGTAAGTTGGAGAGCATGTTAGTCCAAAGCGCCGTGGGTTGGAATTGGCATCTTTACCACCTCCCTAGAATCAAGTGGCAATCTTTGTGAAGCGATATATCTCTTGTGAAGGTAGGTACCAAACTGTGTACTTCTCTGAACTTCCCTTATTGTCCCATTTACACCATGGCAATTTGGTAAATTTACCATTTTATCTGCTTAAAGCCCTACAAACCATGGTTGGTTATCCAAAAACTACCCAACACCCAGTTTCCTATCTTACTAATCACGGCCTAATCAAATTACTAGTCTTGAGAGCAATTGAAAATCCAACTAATGATTCGAAATGTTGACAAAACTAAAATGCCGACCGTGGTTTATCTGACAACCCACTCAAACTCTGCATTCCACGGAAACCTAAAATCCTGAACAATTCCTTGCTGGAGATGGGCCAATCATTGAACCTGTTTTAGAAATGGACGGTGTTGGTGAGGATAATGAGGACCAACGTTCCTCAAATCCAATTGGGGGGGAGGCTAGAGCATTAGGGAACTAGACTAGTGACGAAGAGGAAGTAAATAAGGGAGAAGCAACATTAGCAGAAAAATCTGTTGCTGAGGAAATTGTGATGGAAACTATGGTGGAGGAGGTAGAAAAATCAGAAGCTGTAAATGCAGAAGCAGATACTCAAATGAAAGAAGCTGAAACTGGAGCAGCTGTTGAAGCTGTGATAGTAGAAGCTGAAATTGCAAAAACAGGAATAGTAGGAGAAGGGACTGTGGAAATTTTGGAGGTTGTGTCCTCTCTGGAGATAAGGGGGACCATTATTGAAGAAGAAAAGATCGAGGAAAAGACCCTTGTGTCAAAGAAACAAAGAGTAGGATTAGGGAACAGGGGTCAGACACCCACTGCAGCGAAGAAAAGAAAAATCAGAGTTGTCAAAGCACCAGTAGTAGTAAGCAGTGAGGAACAACCAGTGGGAATGGTGAGGCAAAGAAGGACTCGATCGGCTATGGCAGCAGAAGAAGCTATGACAGCAGCAGCAGCAGAAGCAGTTGTGATAGCAGTAGCAGCAGAAGCGGTTGCAATGGCAATAGCAGCAGAAGCAACTGCAACAACAGCAAAGGTAGCAGAGACAGCAGAAGAAGTAGAGACAATGGATGCAATTGGGGGTAATATTGAAGCACCCTTAGCAGAGACAACAGGAACAGTCAGATAAAATAGTGAGTCACCTATGGTAGAGAAAGCACCTGTAATAGGGGTAGATATAGAGATTCCCATTTTGAACCCCAAATCATTTGCTGCTATGCAGGAACCTTCCATAGAAGAACCTCAAATCGAAAATCGCCTGCATGAAAATGAATTATTAAAGGAGGAGGTGCAAATATTGTGAAATGAGCTGGAAAGATGGAAGGGAGTAGTTGGAAAACAAGCAGAGAAGAATTTGAACACATTAGAAAATGCTGCAAACTTATTAGAAAATCCATCTTTTGGATTTAAAATGAGAAGCATGGAGAGACTATTTGTCCAGAGTGTGGAGATATATTTTTTACAGCAGGACACAGAGTTGTTGTGCTGGGAGTTGTATCACAAAGGTATGTACAGATAGAGGAGGTGGAAGAAGGAATGCCAGAAATCAAATTAATGGGGGAAAATGAGCCAAGAATTGAAGGGATCCTTGATTCAAATTTAGCGGATGAAACAGTACAGTCCCAGCCATCAGGGGATACCAAGCTTCTTCAGGACCAGTCTCATTAGTCAGAAAGACTTGATATAACCCAGAAACAATCTCAACAGTTCAAAGAAATTGAAGAACAGGGGACTGTCACACAAGAACCAGTACCCTTGAAAATATTTAGTGAGGTTGCAACTCAGACAACAACATTTGATATCAAGGACCAAGAAGAAAACACTGTTACACAAGAACGAGTGTTTCCAAAATCATTTGCTACAATTACAACACAAACTGAGATGGTTGAGGTTGAAATGGAGAAGGAGGATGCTGTCACACAAGAACCAGCAATCCTAATAATATTTGCTAAGACTATAACAAAGACTGAGGGGGCTGAGGTTGATATGGAAATAAAGGATGCTGTTACACAAGAACCAGCATCCCAAAAATCCATGGCCGAGACTGCATTACAGGCACAGACCACTGCAAATCCAATAGAGGATGAAACTGTTACAGTGCCAAAGCAAAACAAGGAAGTCATTTATCTGGACTCTGATGATGAAAAGGAGGTAGAAGATAGAAGATTTCAACGGCTGGAGAAGAGGATTCTCTGGTTAAATCTCGAGTTGGATAAATGACACAAGTGGATTGATCAATTCAGGATAGGTATGATCTCTCTCCAAGAACATAGGAATGTCATTAAGGGGCTGAGAGAAAAGTGGGTTAAGGAGTTATTCTTCCAAAAACTCTGGTGGGAGAAACTTCAAGAAAAATTGGAAGGATTGAAGAAACTTAAGCCCCTGCAACAAGAAAAAGACAAAGTGTATACTCTTTCCCTAGAATTATTGAGTTGTAGGGCTCCATCCCCCACTTACCCTGTCTTTCTCCATGAGCAGACAACTTTATTTCAATTAAGAGCTCTGAAAGAAGGGAGATCATTTGATTTGGAAGCAACTACTCAGTTTTTGGAAACTTTTCTAAAGAGTGATTTTGAGGACCAGCATTTGTTATGTGAATTATATTTACATGACAGGGCTTGTTATATTAAATCTCCATCTAATCCATTACCTTGTCTAGGGGATGTTCAGATGAGGGCATTTTCCTCTTTTTTCATTAACCATGTAAGATGGCGAGATGCTTTCCAAACCATCCTCAAGAATGAGGAGAATTCTACTCTCTGGATTAGGGGGGAACCTCAAGATCCAAAAGCATTCATAGAAAATCATGCTAAATCTCTCATGGTTCCTTCAATTACCCAATACTTTGAAATCCTATGAGATAAAATCCTTACCACATGTGTCCCAATGATTCTTAATATGCAACAGAATGCTCTGGAAGGTAGTGAATACAGATGGTTGTATTATTCCTCATCTCTGAAGAAAATGGATCCATATGGCTTTGAGAATTTTAGGCAAGCTTTGACAAGGATTCCTAGATATGTGCAGTGCATGAAAAAGTGTGGGTCTTGGTGGATTGGATTAAGATTCAAATTCTCTCTCATATGGTTTCCTGTGAGTCCTTACAGAAAAATCTATGCTTTGACTGTAAAAGAAGAAAAACTATGTTGGGAGCATTGGATAGCCTGTTATGGGTTTGTGCCTTGAGGGGAGACACCAAAACTTGCCTACAATCTTACAAATCTTCATAGATTCAACTCAGACTCAGATTCAGACTAGGGGAGGTATTTGCATGGGGACATGCAATCGGATAGTTGGGGGGAGATGTTGGGTTAAGGAAATGCCCCTTTTTGGCCATCCTTATTACATCATTTTTCCCTGATTACATCCTATTTTCATAAGCTATACCTATGCCTTTTCTCCAGATAAACCAATGATATTGATAGGTATGATTCATTATTGATTTATTTGTTTTATGCCTCAGATTTTTAAGGTTCTAGATCCTAGTCCTTGGTTTATGCTAATCTGTATGATTTCATTTAGTCAAGGTCTAAAGAGCAGGTGTATCAGCCGAACGGCGCCAGCTGTTACTCTTCCAAGCCCGATTCCTCATAACTCCAAGGGACAGTGCACTCCTCCACGGGAATCTGTAATAGGCCTCTACTGAAATAGAACCCAGCTGCAACAAACAAATCCCATTCTAGCTTGCTAAATCTGTTTATCCATTGATTACTGGAGTAACAGCTCCTTCATGAGTAACAACCATGTTTAGTACGGTTGTAACAGTTAGCTATAACTCCGCAGCTTGAAGATCTTAGATCTTCATTGCTGCACGATTTTAGTGGATCGTGATCTATACTTTCAATGTATAAATATGCCAAGGCTCTCGTAGCCTGGGGTTGGACAATTACCATTTTGCATAAGCTCTAATAGAGCATTGATACTGTCAATTTCCATCATTAATATGAGAGCAGAGTTCTTCATTTCTATTTCTTAATTTGTTGTGATTCACGGCGTCTCTGTTAGAAGGACAGGGCCCACCTTCTCAAAGAGATAGTCAGCTTAAGTAGGTAGGGTGATTTATCTTTCTTTCTATTGTGTGGTGTGGAATTATTGCAGATGTTACTATTAGCTGCAATAGAGATTAGCTTTCGTTTTGGTAGTTCACGATTGCATCTTGAATAGCCATAGCAGATTGGTGTGACAGTCGACTGTGTAGGACAATTCAGTTAATGCATGTGTGTTTGAATCAACTGTAACAGCCAAGCTCAATTCCAATATCTTTCAGTTGTTTATGCTTTCTAGGATTTCCAGTAATTATCAGTTAGAATTCAAGCTTTAGATTCTGGTTGCTGTTGTATCTTCAATTGATTTAAAGTAGGCAGATTATGATTGAGTAACATTAGCTGTTGGATGGATCATTTTGGTAAAGATCGATTATTGTAGTTTGATAATTATAGGATTTAACTTCTTGCAAAAGTAATCTGGTTTATTTCTATTCTTAATTTTATACATGCTGGGTGATTTATGTAGGAAGGTAGTTTCAATTAAAATTCCTAGATAAGCGAATTATATTAGTCTGCTTTCTGGAGTGATTTTGGCTGGATAGACTGGTAGGATCATTATCTGCATTTAAGTAAATCAACTGCTTGACATGTTTATGCACAAATTATGCTTATTACCATTGAAACAAAAAGACCTCCCTGGGTTTGACAATTTATATTGACCATTTTGTGTGTTAGCTTTAATTAATTGACATATAGGGTGACCAACATTAGCTAAATACAACAGGCTCTGTAATAACTATTGTTGAGTGTGCAGGTTTCTACAGGAAGGAATTAAGTGCCAAGAAGCTATGCTTCCACTGGAAAGGATCAGGTACTCAAGCAGCTAGGTATGGAGTATTCATTGTTTCAAATTTCCAGTTATAATAAATTTAGGCATTTAAAATTAGGATAGATACTGCAACATTATTTTCATTACCAATATTATCAACTTCGAGGTTCTTCCCAGAACCCAGTGGAGGGTCTAGCAGGTCTATCCAAGCTAGCCTTTGCCAGACAACTTATATTGTCTTATAGGTTAAGGTTATTATAATTTCTTGTTTATAGGTATAGTTTTATGTTTGAATCATATTTCCTTATTCGTAGTGCAGGGTTTTATCTATGCCTACTAGTTCTTTTAATTATTATCCTGTCTATGCTAGAAGAACACCAAGTAGAAATAAATTAATATTTCAAGCCAGACATCGAAACTTTCAGCTACACTACACATTTGAGTTATCAAACGCCTCTATGATTCAACCATTAGACAAACTTTACATCTAAAAGCGCATCAAGTATTACAAAGAGAGTCGTATTCAAAACATATATTCCCATATAACTCAAATAGTATTCTGCATTTTAATATCGGTTCTAATCCCAAGTTTCATGGATCGAACCCCATCCCCAATCAAAGTGCACATCATATCAAACCAAATTTATTGAATACATAGCAACCATAAACTTATTCTACGTTAGCTAAACAATCATTCTTGCAAAGAGTAAAGTTAGAATCCGTAGGAAGAACTGGGGTTTCCATTACTTAAAAGCTGCCAGAAGTCAAAACACTATTCAATACATCAAGCAGGCTGTAGCAAACCATGAATTACTCCTTAAAAGTCATGACCAAACATGCAACAATCAAAACGGAGGGTACTATTTCATACAAATATAAATCCAGACCTTTTTAGTACTTTGATGGGCACAACTCCCAGATCTAAATAGATTCTCTTAGCCTAACAGTAGGAATTCCATTTCGTAATAAATTTAAATAAACACAGGTCTAAGTATCAAACCCCCTGAGAACTCACATTGCCCAGAAACTTTCCCTATAAATTAGTCAACTGATAGAATTACCATAAGTACCAGCATTTACAGATTTCCATTTAGAAATACAAATCGACTAGCTACAGGATAGAAACACAAATACATCTTGATAAATTCTTTTATGCCATAGGAAAGAAAAATGCAGGATAGAGCAAAATTAAGATGCGTGTAGTTAGCATGGATTCCATTAAATAAGACAATGACTTTCCATCAACAATCGTAGACTGAAAGAGCACAATTAAAAAGAAATACAGTGGCCATGGTATCTTCACAAGGCTGTTTAAACTTCATAGAAGAGAAATCGCAGAAGTGCTTTCCTCCATTACAAAACCTTAAAGATGAGCTCCATGAATACATACAGAGAAATCTATTCTTTCAAAACCTATATTTACAGAGGCACGTTTAAGCTGAAAGCAACCAAGACCAAAACCCTTAGTAGATTCACCCATCACAATATTATTACAATAATGTACTAGATGCCGGGTCAAGCCAAAGGCGACCTTCCTGGAGATTTCAAGTCTGAGTGAGCCAAAGGCATCACAAATCTCCCCATTACCAACTTATTAAACCCTTCTCCAAACCACCGAGATAGATAGGGTGAAAGGGTGAAAGAACCTAGGACTTACCAGTCCAAATGCGTGGTACAATCATATTGCTTCTCCTTCTGGCCACGTAGAGAGTCACCATACCTGTCTGTGAGTGAAACCGAAAAGAAGTTAGGGTCAAAAGCAGTTCTTAAAACTAGAAATGAGAGGAGAAGTATTAACAATAAAAGCATGGACATCATTTACCTATGGGATAACCTCTACATCGCAGTCGTGATCTCCAAACCCTACCCTGGCCATGAGCGTAGCTCAGGCCAAGTGCAACCACATTAACCATAGCTAAAAACCCTCGCAACCAATAGACCAAGTGAAACCACGACTTGGTAAACTTTGGTGTAACCTTCGCTAAAAGCCTTAGTCCAGCTGGCCAAAGCCATGTGACTACCATGTGTGTCTTTAATGCTTGCAACCACCACGATGGGACCCCATTACGATTTATCAAACTATATAGTATAGTCGTGTGGGAGCAATACCCTTGAGTTATTAAAACAAATACAAAGTTCTCCACCTCTTCATGTTGGCATAAGGGTGGTTCTACTTTTAGAGTTTTTACATAGGAAAGTTTCCAACCTTGTGGCCACCAAAGGACACCTGCATGGAGGATGACAATTAAATAAGCATTAGGATAATCGCTAAGTAAGTCCATAGTTTTTCCCCTATTCACACCTTGCCTTTCGTCGAATCCACCAGAAGTGTTTAAATCAAACCCCAAATATTCAGGGTGTTTCAACTTCCCTCATTAGGTTCATCATACCTAACAATTGACATTTCAAACATACACCTAAATCAAGTAAGCAAAATAGAGACTGTGGCATGGAAAAACCTTACACCCACATGTTCATCCTAAATCACTTCCGCACAAGAGTTTGAACGATAAAAGTTACCTTGTTAGTCGAGTTATATTCTACATACTAGAGACTTAAGGGGGGAACGTGGGATGACTCACCAACCCCGTTGCCACTTGTTATGACTTAAAACGCCACGTGGGCTGTGTTGCTCTCGATAATCCAGTGAAGGAGTATCGATATCTGTATTTTTAGAGATCGGGGGGTAGAGTAGTTTGGGAGAGCTGGGCGTAGACTAGTTTCATCTCGGCGTTAGAGTAGGAGCCTCTTTGCTGATAGAAGGGTGTGTTTTCATGGCGGGCATTCCTCTAGAAGAACGGATCGGTCACAGACTCCATTCTCGTTTTGTTGCGGGAGCGAGACTTGGTTATGCATAATGTGTGGCATAATGTGTGGTAAGAGCAGCTGATGACTGGAACAAGAAGACACTATGCCAAGCAAGTAAAACTACGCACAGGAAGCAATCAATCTCTCCCCTGGCTAATACATAACTCTGTGTTGAGGTAAGTGACTATTTCGCTTGAGTATTCATGCCCATGTGTTTGAGGAACAACATTCCCCATGAGAGCTAATCGCTTTTACTCTAATTTTCTTTTCTTGTCTATTCGTATGAAGATAATGTGGGTAGTGGAGGGCGTGACCCTTCGTGAATTGCATTACATCGTTGCATTTAGAACATTATACAGCTTCCTCTCTTTGCATCTCGGTTCAGACCTTGTTTCACATTTCTATTACATCTTATCACTTTAAATCATAGCTGATATGTGAAAAGGGCGTTTTCAGTTTCTTGTTCTGCATATTATTTTATGATTTTCTGTCAAGAAATATTAGCGCCCGGTTGTAGGGATCCTAGTTTATACGATTGTTGCATTGGTAAAATTTCCGGTGCCTGCATGATTGGAATAATATCTCAGACGTAGAGTTATAGTTTTCATTTCTGTAGTTAAATATTGAATTTCTGACAGGAATAGTTTTCATTTCTGTAGTTAAATATTGAATTTCTGACACGAAAGAATAGCATCGATTAGAAACCTCGGATAAAAATATATGTTTGTTAAGTATGCGGTTATTATGGTTATCGAGGGTTTGGTTTATGTGTTACAAACTTGAGCGTTTTAAGATCTCCATACCTTACTTTTATGCTGCCTAGTTTAGTTCCCGAGGAGTTAGCACAAACAATACTTTTTATTTCCTTATGCTGCGAGGAGTTAGCACAAGCAATACTTTTTATTTTCTTATGCTGCGAGGAGTTAGCACAAACATAGCCTCTCCTTTTTTTTTTTTTAACCATGGGAACAGCAACCTCCCAAGGGTATATCCAACAGCCCCCAAGCCAGATATACCAGAAACTTGTGACTCAGCAGCCTCTCCTTTAGTATTTGATTAAGAAAACGACCCAAGGTATTTTTGTATCATTCTATTTTACCCTTCCCATCGCAACTCCTGTTAGAGGACGGTAATGTGTATAAAGTAATCTTTTACTACATGCAACCTCGGCAACGAGAGTGGCATCGGCTGGTATTTAGTTAATTGCACATCATGAGTTTATAATGATCTTTCGAGCTACATGCCTAGCATAAAACTTATATACCTTTGTTTCACAAGATATGGGCATTAACGTTTATTTATTTATTTAAACTAATAGAATTGACGGTTTAAGTAAAAGTAATCTACGAGTTAGCTTAATCTCAGGATCATAGTATGAGCGTAGAAATATACCTACCTTGAAAACAATATTTAAATACTTAAAAGAGTGTGGATATCACACGCACTTTTTGTTTGATCCTCCCTTGTCAAAAAGTGCATCTTGATTTTGGGTACATTACAAGTACTCATTATAGATAGAATTATAATACACTTGGAGTATGAACTTATACTTTGAAAATATTAGAGGGGTAATAGCATAGTGATTTATGGATAATTAGATTTGTGACTTAGTAATATTAAGAGAGTATAATGTATTATGTTAATAATATTATAATACACTTGGAGTATGAACTTATACTTTAATAATATTACATGTGTAATAGTGAAGTGAATTATGGAAAATAGAATTGTGACTTAGTAATTTTTAAGAGAGTATAATGTATTATGTTAATAACATTATAATACACTTAGGAGTATACTTTGATAATATTACATGGGTAATAGTGAAGTGAATTATGGATAATTAGATTGGTGACTTTATGTTAAGGAGTATATTGAGTTATGTTACTAATATTATAATATATATGAGTTAGATTTTAGTATCATTACATTATGATGTGACTTATGGTCGGTATAAAACAATTACAATTGGATATACAAGTTATAGAATAGAAGGGGTTATTCATTTAGAAATTGTAGAAATGTTCTTTATTTACATCAACTCTTGTATTGTTATATGAAGAACCTTGTACATTTTCGATGAAGGGTATGTTATTTTGGAAAAAGTTTCATGTAAGGAAGGATTGAAGAAAACAAGCCTTGTGGCATTCGTGTCGCAGTAGAATGTAACCCTTCACCTTGTTTATAATAAAAACACAACCTTTTGTGGACGTAGCCCAAGAGTTGGGTGAACCATGTTAAAAATGGTATGTCTCTCTATGTTGTGTCTCTTTCATATAATTCTCTTGTGATTGTGTTTTAAATATTATTTCAGTTTCGTTTGCTTTTAATATGTGTACTTTATTCCCTTCACTAATTATCATGGCAGTTGTTATTTATACTTTTGTCTCTTGTTTAAATGTGAATTTAAGTGGGGCTAATCATTTATAAGTGTACTTCATGAATCACTTGTTCAAATAGATATATATAGACATAGAATGGGATGCTTATATGAATAGATTACTTCTCTAATGGACGTGTCTCAGATATGATGAGTAATTGTATTCAAATCAGGAATCTACAAGGGTGAATAAAGATTAATATGCTAGATATTCTATCTTTTCGATGGCTTGGGAAATTATAGAAGACCTTTGTGTCGACAAGTAAAGTTTGATTAATGATTACCATTAAATAAATAATGTTAAAATGTATGGGATGTTATAACGATGCGTTTATCTAAAACAATAAATATAGAGGTTGTACATATATTTTATTTTCCGCAGCAATAATTAATAGTGATTGGCCACTTAGAAAAATTTAAATTTTTACAAAAATTCGGGTATCTGACACTAAACCCCTAAACTCTAATGTCTATATCTCTCTATCTGTCTATCTATCTATCTATATATCTATGTAACATACCCATTACTTGAAACATTTTATGTTGGGAAAAACATTGGCTTAACTTTTATTGTAAAGTTTTATATTTTGGCCAAGTGGCCAAGGATGACTGTAATTGCACAATATTATTATTTAATAAAATAAAATAGGAGACACTCACCCAAAGAGACTATTGAAAGAGTGTTTACTGATCCACTAGGTGGAATGGAATCTGAGGTAGAAGGAAATGGACAAGTGGCAGCATCAGGAACTCAATAACTAGTTGTTGTTATGGGACAACTCCCTTGAATTGTGGTCAAAGTTTCCTGAAATATGGAAATCGAGCTTGAGGCTCATTTATTTTGGAAGCTGACCACTAAAAGACCTAGGCATCTTTTTAAGCCATCGAATTTGAGTAGAGGCTCACACTTTTTCTAACGATAAAATTTACCTTGTGGTTCTACTATATGCACACAAGAGATTCGATGAGGGGAAGTTATGTTTTGAGTTGTATTGTAAGTCTATTTCACTCCTGCTGAGTGCAAATGTTTATTTTGAGGTGTATCTAAGTCTCCATTGATTGCTGGAAGTACAACTTGAGTGCCTTGCTTCTACACAAAGTCTTTTACCTAGTGGTTAGTAAACAGGCTCGAGGGTCGAAAGGAGCAAGTCATATTGGCTGCTTCTTTAGGAGAAGGTTGGGAGGAACAAGCTTGTTTGGGTGTTTGTCCACCCTATCAATTTATCACGTTCTACTTGCTATTTTATTTTTTCTAATGGTTATAACTTATTGCTTTTATAACTGTTGATTTTAAGATTATTAGCTGATTGTTGTTAGTTATCATCATTCAGATTTAAATGATTGCTTTTCTGAACTGTATATTATTTCTATAAATAGTTGAAGAAGTTTTATGATAATGATAGATTAAAATGTTTCCCTGCATTTTTCCACACACTGTCTTTGTGTTGTACTCTAGTGTAGGGAAGAGTGTTTAAAAATAGATCTGAATATTGATGCACTGTAAATAGATTCGAATCAAAGAATGTATGTATGCACATAGATTAATAGTAAACCTATTTAAATTTTCTTTTCCTTTCAATAAGCTTCTATAGTGCAATATTTCTGTTAAATAGTATCTACTCTATAAACAATATGAATAGGACAGAGTTTTGTAATGTTTCATAGATAGTTTCATTCATAACAGTAAACCTGTATTCATTATAAAAAGATTGTTTTAGGGTCTTGAGACTAAAAAAAATGCTTTCATCTTTTTATAAATCATCATAAATAAACATAGAGAATTAATGAAAAGGAACAACTCAGTTCTTAATTATCAATACAATTTATTTTAGCATCGAACTATACTTACAAAACTATTACAGAGAACATTCTCTTAAGTTTCAACAATGATTACACAAAACACTAATAAGGTTGACACATATAGCATAGATTGTTATAAACCAAATATGAATTGAAATTACTGCAAAGTAGATTGAAACCAAACATATGTATTATATAGTAATAATAATATTATTGCATACAGTAACACAATTACTAAGATTAACTTCCCATCCGTTGACAAAACAAGAGAGACATGCGAGACCAGGTCTCGACACCCAAGGAAGTTCGACTACACAGTCTAGGGTTCATAAGAAATCAAATTACCTTTTCACATAACGAGTTCGGGGTTTGAACCCACAACCGAAAACTCAAAACTTATGCATATAGTTTTGGTAGGATTACGACTCGGCCATTACGGCTCTTGGTTTTTAAAACAAAACTCAAACATATTATAAAATAATTTAGATCACAGGACAGAGTTGAGGGTTCGACCCTCATAAAATACAAATATTTATAAACCGAACCAGGCCTTCATTACCACGAAGTCCTTCAACATTTTCATTTTAAAAAAATACATCAAAACAACAATATTAAACACAGTGATATTTTCTCCTAAAATGACGAATGTAATACATTGGAATATTTCCAAACTTCAGTATTACTATCACAGGTCATTTTACAGAGTGCGTTGGTAAAACAACGAAGAAAACAAGTCGAGGGTTTTTTCCCCTCTCCGTATCAAACTTTGCCTCATGGCTTTAAAGATTTACAACCATTGTAATGACTAGGATTTAAAAATGAAATAGAAGCCCCAGATAACCAACACAGACTAGCATTAGGCCAAGATTTCATCCTGAAGTACTATGGATGTCAATGAGGCTTACCAGGCTTCACAAGCTCTCATCCTGGACCTTCTAAACTGTAAATCCAATGTCGAGGAGTCACCTACCATTACAACATACATTGGGGTTAAAAATTGGAAAACGAAGCTCAAAAACTTAAATACCTATAGTTGTAACATTATCAACCTTCATGGAATAATAAGAAAAGAACTACGACTTACATGTCAAAGAAAACCTTGCTTCTAGACCGAACACTCCTGCAACCGACGAGAACTAGAGCCACTCAAACCACTAACAAATGCAGCAAGCCTTAGCTCAGGCTTGGCTCGGCTCTTAAAACATATTGGTGACAGTTTACAACTATAGGTCGCAGTATCAGACCCTGGATAGGTGCCTTCAAAACCCTGCTACAAACCCTAAGAATCCGCGGGCCTGTCGGACTCTCCAAAACCCCACTCACTATAAAATGAATTCCTAGGTTATGCCTTCGTAAAAGTAATTCCAAAGGTAGATAGGGTATCACCGTTACCAAGGTACACCACATGAAGACCACCACAGCGGATGCCAATAGGCATTCCACGAAACATGCTTTTATTGCACTTTAATGACCTTACCTACTGTGTTACGTAGTGACTGCCATTACATCAACAATAAGGTTACTATTTCGACTTTCAATATGGTTAGAACTTATAACTATAATATAGTGTGATTACAAAACATGTCTAAATTCAATAACCTTGGAATAACAGCCAACTTTTGCATATTCAGCCAATAACATATAATTTGTTACATAGAACTCCTTTAATCGAAACCTTGCAATTAATGTAAAACCATAGAGCGCATAACCAAGCTATTACATAGTTATTAATATAGTGCACTTAGGGTTGTAACATCCAATCTATAACTTAATTGTATATAGTATAGTTTGCAACTATATATATTTCTAGGTTTCCCACAATAAAACAAATACATAGAATTTATGCATATAGTGCAAAAGATCAAAAGATAGGCCAAGAATTATACTTCAAGCATTAGCATATAAGCTTAGGTTTTTACCATTTGTTTTATGTACATAGATACACGATGCAATTCCTAAGTGCAAAATTAATGTTATATAACCTTGAAACATAGAGCTCTATACTTTCCTCGATGACTTAATATAGGACAAGTGTATTTGTAATGAATACAAATTCAGATATTCAAATATAACTGGAATTATATAAACAATATTATATAGAATATAACTGAAGATCAAACTAGAATAGATCTCACCCTGGAACACTTCATGATTTATTTATTTCTCTTTATAAACATTGAAGGCTAACTGAAGTTTAAATAAGATCTCTTTTTACACTTCGAAAGAAGTATCGCTCTTACCTGCGATCTGCGACAGAAGTTCAAATGCTTTAGCTAAAATTAATAAGTAATCCTCGGGGTGCCCATAGGATCCCTTCATCATCATCAAGAAAGTAAACAATTAGCACTTATATTGAAATCAGTATCAAGTAAATCCACAAAGTCTAGACATCCAAATAAGTAACCATAAATAATCGAGGAGGCAAGAATGAGGCAAAAACATCCAACAATATCTTAAATAAGCATAAACACATACACGTACTCTGAAGATAAACATAAACAAGAAATTGACATAACATGTTCGTAATTGATGAAGAAGTGTTATCATTAATAGGTTGTATAGTTAAATAGATTATCATTTATTTTACTTCCGCATAGCAATTGTAGGACTTAATGCTACTTACAAAATTTTTAAATTTTTATGAATTTTTGGGATGTTACATGTGGTATCAGAGCGCGAGTTCAAACTCTAGGCCTGAAATAGGCTCACGCGTGCATAACAAAAAATGAAAACAGAAAATTTAGTTACTAACTTTTATTTAAATTTGTTTCTGTACAGAACAACTTGACATTTAATTTGTAGGTATTGACATCCTGGAAGAATCAGCAGAGGACAGATCTCCTCATAATGAATGTAATAATAACGAACATGAAAATATTAATGAAGAAATCTACGTAGAATTGAATGATCAATCATCTGAATTATTATGTACTGTTAAGGACTTAAAAACTGAAATAAGAAATGTTAAAGAATAAAGTGAACGAATTTTAAGAGCACAGGAAGAATTGAACAAGATTTTACTGGAACAACATCATCATGATGAAAAAGATAAGAGAACAGAAGTAAAATCTGAATCTGGAACAATGTCCTACAAACACACAGATAAGAAAACGAAATACTATAAAACTGAAAGTAACTCTTCTTATTCTGAATCTGAGGATAAAAATTATCACATAAAATATAATTATGATCAAGATAGCAGTGATAGTAACTATAGTCCTAAGAAAAATCATAAACATTATGAACAAATTTCAGGGGAATTTAAAAAGATAAAACCCCCAACTTTTAATGGCGAAAATGAAAAGGGAGAGACAATTGAAGCATGGTTGTCCGGTATGAAGAAGTATTTTCAGATTTATGATTACTCATCTCAATTAAATGCTAAGATGGCCATATACAATCTGACCGGAAGGGCATACATTTGGTGGCAGGATATTAAAAGAGTTAAAAGCATTAAAGAAAAGAATATAAAATGGAGTACATTTAAGAAACTGTTTAAGAGAAAGTTTCTATCTGAACAATATTACGAATATAAGTCAAAAGAATTTTATAATTTAAAGTTGGGTTCTATGACTATGAAGGAGTTAAGTAGAAAATTTCTTAGCTTGTTAAGGTATGTACCTTACTTAGCTGAAGAGAAACCTAAGACACAAAGGTTTCTAAGTTGCTCACCCTTTAACATAAAAGACAAAATTGAATATGATAATGATCCAGATCTTAGGAGCTGATAACTGGAATGCTTGAATGGCGAGAGAGGAGGAGATTAAGCATGCAAATCTGTCATAAAATTCACATGAAAACCCTAATATTGCATAAGAATAAGCATGAACAAAAACACATGAAGTGAATGGGAGGTGAGGCTCAAAGAGGAGCCCCACCTCTGAAACTAATTACCAATAACTCACTCAGATCTAAATAATCTCACAATGAACAATAGAAAATAGGAGAAAAACCAAATGAGTAACTTGTTATCATGAGAAGGCTTGCTAGGCCTTTATATAGCATTATTACAATGTGTCTTGAGGCCATACCATGGGCCAAAACCATGTGCTACCAAATACCATGGATATGAGAGGGTGGCCTCTTCATTTAATGCTTTTATAGCTTATACATCCGAATTTAGACCATATGCCCCCTAAAATTCGGATCATTCCTCCTCCCTTAGAAAATGATGGTCCCCATCATTTCATGCTAAGAAGAGACCCATGATTACAACGTGCTAGTTACCAATGAAGAGAAGGGTTTTGCATGGTTGACCCATAACCGTGGGTTTTGCGAGGTTGACCCATAACCATGATGGCAGTAGCAAGCTTGATTCCAATGAAGAGAAGAGTTTTGTGTGGTTGACCCATAACCATGGGTTTTATGTGGTTGACCCATAACCATGGTGGCAATGACAAGCTTGTTTCAATTGAAGAGAAGGGTTTTGTGTGGTTAACCCATAACTGTGGGTTTTGTGTAGTTGACCCACAACCATGATTACAATACATAACTATGGGTTTTGTGTAGTTGACCCATAACCATAGGTTTTATGTGGTTAACCCATAACCATGGGTTTTGTGTGGTTGACCCATAACCGCGATTACATTAAGATTTTTAAAAAATCAAAAATTCATGATCATTGGTGCAGTTAATGTCTTGCTGCAAATCCATTCATAGCTTCTGATGCATTTACTGAAATTGAATTTCATTGAATACCCATTTGAGATCTCGTAGAGACCTTTCCATCCATATAACATACTTGCTCTGGGGTGGCCTAGAGATTGAGAAAATGTTTGTTGAAGTTTAAGAGATGCGCGGACACTATTTTGCAGACATACGTTGCTTCAGTCGATGATATCTCTCAAACCAGAAAGCCAAATGGAAAACCATGAAATACCCATTTTAGTGATGGAAATAGCTTTCCAATGAGCTATGGTAGAACCTCAAAGACATTTTGTGGAGTCTGTAGCACTTGTTTAAAATTGTTGTACGTCCGGCCGCATTGTGTACAAATATGTACTACTTCAAACAAACATATCTCACAAACCGAAAAACGAAATGAAATTCCGTGAAATACCCATTTTAGACGACGAAAAGAGCTTTCCAATGAGCTATGGAAAAGCCTTTGAGACATTCTGTGGAGTCTGTAGCACTTGTTTAAAGTTGTTGTACATCCGGCCGCATTATGCACAAACACGTGTTACTTCAAACAAGCATATCTCACAAACCGAGAAACGAAAGGAAATTCCATGAAATACCCATTTGAGCTGACGGAAATACCTTTCTGATGAGCTATGGTAGAGCCTCTAAAACATCCTGCGAAGCCCATGGCACATGTTCAAAGTTTGCTGAATGTGAGAGTGTTAAGTATAAAGATGCCAAGGGTTTGTAGAGAAGCATGGATTGTTGTAGAGGTTGTGGATCCTCTGTTGAACCCGCATAATGCTTCAAAATCTTGTCCCGATGGAGAGCGTACCCGCTCTGATACCACTGATCGGGATCTTAGGAGCTGAGAACTAGAATGCTTGAATGGCGAGAGAGGAGGAGATTAAGCATGCAAATCTGTCATAAAATTCACATGAAAACCCTAATATTGCATAAGAATAAGCATGAACAAAAACACATGAAGTGAATGGGAGGTGAGGCTCAAAGAGGAGCCCCACCTCTGAAACTAATTATCAATAACTCACTCAGATCTAAATAATCTCACAATGAACAATAGAAAATAAGAGAGAAACCAAATGAGTAACTTGTTATCATGAGAAGGCTTGCTAGGCCTTTATATAGCATTATTACAATGTGTCTTGAGGCCACACCATGGGCCAAAACCATGTGCTACCAAATACCATGGATATGAAAGGGTGGCCTCTTCATTTAATGCTTTTATGGCTTATACATCCGAATTTAGACCATATGCCCCCTAAATTTCGGATCAGATAATCCTTCAACTCTTGAAGAAGCCATGAGGAAGGATAATTTCTATTTTGAACAGAATAAGAAGAGAGAAGGTGTATCGAGTTGGAGGAATAATAAATCAAATAATTATGAGCATAAGAAGAAAATTTTTAATTTCAAGAATTCTAGAAATAATAAAAATTTCAATAACATAAATTTTCATAATAACAATAATTACAGAGGTAATGCACCACAGAATTTCGTAGCTGTAAGGAATGTGCCTAATAATAATAATAATAATAATACCATGAATATTGAACAAAGACCACCTTTAAAGTGTTATGACTACAATGGACCACATACCAGAGCAAATTGCACACTCAAAAGAAGGACAGTTAGCAACATTCACACCATACAAGCGGAACCAACAGTTGGTGATGTAGCAAGAGAATCTCTCAGGATTAATGAGCACTTGAAAATCGACAAGCAGACCATCAAACTTCTATGGTCGAGATCGAAGGTATGATACAAAACAAATCTATTTCCATTTTCATAGATCCAGGTGCAAGTTTGAGTTACATATCACCTGATTTAGTGAAAAGTTGCAAGTTAAAGGTAGGAAATTTTGATAAATCGTGGTTGGTTTAGCTTGTAACAGGAACCAAAAGAAAAGTTGTAGAGTTTGTTAAAAGTTGTGATTTACTTATGAGTCAGTTGAAAACACAAGTTAAATTGAATGTTTTGCTATTAGGGTCATATGATGTATTATTTGGCATGGACTGGATTGAACAACATAGAGTAATACTTAACTGTTATGAAAAGTCTTTTACTTGTTTAAATAATGAAAAAAACACTGAAACAATAAAAGGAAAACCTTTGTTAGACAAATTTCTGCTTTACAAGTAAAGAAATATGTAACAAAGGGTTGTAAAATGTTTGTTGTATATGTGATTAATGACGAATATTCATCTAAAGAAGATAAAATAAAATTGGAAGACATGCCTATTCTTAAAAAAAATTCTGACGTATTCCCGGAAGAAATTCCAAGACTACCTTCAAAAAGGGAATTAGATTTCACCATTGAGTTAGTACCGGATGCAGTACAAAACTCAAAGGCTCCTTATAGAATGAATATTTTGGAATTAAATGAACTAAAATCTCAGCTAACAGAATTAATTGATAAGAACTACATAAAGCCATGTGTGTCTCCTTGGGGAGCACCGGTTATCTTTGTTAAAAAGAAAGACGGTACCTTATGATTGTACATAGATTACTGTCAACTTAATAAAATGACTATTAAAAATTGATATCCCTTGACCTGCATTGACGATCTATTCGATCAGGTACACGGAGAAGAGATATTCACTAAGATAGACTTGAGGTCTGGATACCATCAAGTTAGAATAAATGATGAAGACATTTTAAAAACTACCTTCAGAACCCGTTATGGGCACTACGAGTTCATAGTTATGCCTTTTGGGATAACTAACTCACCAGCAGTCTTCATGTGTTTAATGAATAATGTTCTGCATAAGTACCTAGATAAGTTTGTAATTCTATTTATTTATGATATTAAATAATTTATTCTAAGACTAGAGAGGAACACGATGAACACTTAAGAATAATTCTGCAAGTTTTAAGAGAACATCAACTTTATGCTAAGTTCAGTAAATGTGACTTTGATAAAGATAAAATACAGTACTTAGGTCACATAATATTTAAAGATGGAATTTCTGTCGACCCACATAAAATAAGAGCAATTAATGAGTGGCTTGTCCCTAAAGACATAACTGACGTACGGTCATTTATGGGGATAATAGGTTACTACAGAAAATTTATTGAAGGATTCTCCAGAATTGCGAATCCCATAACTTCTTTGCAGAAGAAGGGAAAGAAATTCATCTAGGATCAAAAATGCGAAGAAAGTTTTAAGAACTTAAAAGAATTATTAACAACAACACCTATATTAAAAATTGTTGATCCCAATAAGGACTTCGTTGTATGCATTGATGGACTTGGTGGGGTCTTAACTCAAGAAGGTCATGTCATTGCATATGAGTCCAGGAAATTAAAAATCCATGAAAAGAACTACGCAACTTATGATCTAGAGCTGGCAGCCATGATACATGCATTAAAAATGTGGCGCCATCACTTGTTTGAAAGAAAGTTTTCACTAATGACAGATAATAAATGCTTCAAATACTTGTTGGATCAAACAAATCTTAATGCAAGGAAAGCTAGGTGGCTAGCTTTCTTTAGCGAATATGATTTCAAGATTCAACACATTAAGAGTAAATAAAACAAAGTTCTTGATGCCTTGAGCAAAAACACCAAATTAAATTTTGTGGCAGCAATTAGCACATTTAAAACAGATCTGGAAAACCAGATCAAGGAAGGAATTAAGAAAGACAAAAATTATCATAAATTACATGATAAAGTTGTTGAAAATTTATCTGAAAATTTAATAACAATTACAACATTAATGAAAAGAGTTTAATGACTTAGAAAAACAGAATTTATGTACCTAATGTGTCAAAAGTTAAACTGTTGATTTTGGATGAAGTTCATAAAATTCCTTATTCGGGACACCCTGGTTATCATAAAATGATAACTATGCTAAGAAAGGATTACTTTTGTCCCATCATGAAGAATGAGGTGACCAAATACATAGCTAGGTGTTTTGAATGTCAGACAATTAAAGATGAGCATCAACACCTACTTGGCCTATTGCAGCCATTGCCAATTCCAGAATGGAAGTGGCAAATTATAAGTATTGATTTTATAACTGGTTTACCTAAGAATCAGAAACATAATGACTCAATAATGCTGGTTGTGGATAAACTTAGTAAATCTGCTCATTTTATTCCGGTTAAGACTACTTTTAAAGATGCTAATATTGTTGATGTGTTTATGAAGCAAATCTTTCGCTTACATGGAATTCCAAAGGTGATTATTTCTGATGGGGATTCCAAGTTTACTGGAAATTTCTAGACATCATTGTTTAAAGGTCTAAATACTAAGTTGAAATTCAGTGCTTATTTCCATCAACAAACTGATGGGCAGACTGAAAGAGTAAATCAGATTTTAGAAGACATGTTAAGAATGTATGTTAAAGATCAACCAACTAAATGGGAAGAGTATTTACATTTAGCTGAATTTGCTTACAATAACCATTATCAAGCTTCTGCTAGACTTAGTCCATTTGAAATTTTATATGGAAGAAAGTGTAGTACTCCTATTTCTTGGGATAATCCTGCTGGCAAATTAACGTTAGGACTAGATTTGTTAAGAGAGATAGAACTAACCATAAAATATGTACAAGGCAATTTAAAAGTTGCACAAGATAGACAAAAACGTTATGCAGATTTGAAACAAATTGAAAGAGAATTTCAGGTTGGAGATCGTGTCTTTGTAAAGGTAAAACCCAACAAAAGTTCTTTTAAGCTTGGAAGTTGTGCTAAACTAGCACCAAGGTACTGCGGGTCATTCAAAGTCCTATAAAGGATTCGACCAGTTGCATATCAGTTGGCTCTACCATCTAACTTAAGAATACATAATGTTTTTCACATTTCTATTTTAAAGAAGTATGTGCACGATGCTACTCATGTACTGAATTGGAATGACATATAGGTGGAGCCCAAAGTAGATTTTCAGGTGGAACTGGACTATATCCTCGACATGAGGGAAATTCTGCTCTAGAATCGTACAATAGGGAAGGTAAAGGTGCAATGGAAGTACCTTAGCCTTAATGAAGCTACCTGGGAATTCGAAAGTAATATGCAGGCAACATATCCAATTCTGTTCTAGGGAGGCTTTGAGGAAGAATAAGAAGCATCGAGGACGATGTTGAGCTTAAATGGGGGTGTTTGCAACATACCCATTACTTGAAAAATTTTATGTTGGAAAAAACATTGCCTTAACTTTTATTGTAAATTTTTATATTTTGGCCAAGTGGCCAAGGATGTCTGTAATTGCACAATATTATTATTTAATAAAATAAAATAGGAAACACTAACCCAAAGAGACTATTTAAAGAGTGTTTACTGACCCACTAGGTGGAATTGAATCTAGGGTAGAAGGCAATGGACAAGTGGCAGCATCAGGAACTCAGTAACTAGATGTTGTTATGGGACAACTCCCTTGAATTGTGATCAAAGTTCCCTGAAATATGGAACTGGAGCTTGAGGCTCATTTATTTTGGAAAATGACCACTAAAAGACCTAGGCATCGTTTTAAGCCATCGAATTTTAGTATAGGCTCACACTTTTTCTGACGAGAAAAGTTACCTTTTGGTTCTGTTGTATGCACACAAGAGATCTGATGAGGGGAAGCTATGTTTTGAGTTGTATTGTAAGTCTGTTTCACTTCTGCTGAGTGCAGACTTTTTCGACTGAGTGCAGAGGTTTATTTTGAGGTGTATGCAAGTCTCCATTGATTGCTGGAAGTACAACCTAAGTGCCTTGCTTCTACGCAGAATTTTCTACCTAGTGGTTTAGTAAACATGCTCAGGGGTCCAAAGGAGCAAGTGATATTGGTTGCTTCTTCTGGAGAAGGTTGGGAGGAACATGCCTCTTTGGGTGTGTGTCCACCCTATCGATTTATTAGGTTCTACTTTCTATTTTATTTTTTTCTAATGGTTATAACTTATTGCTTTTATAACTATTGATTTTATGATTATTAGTTGAATGTTGTTAGGTATCATCATTCATATTTAAATGACTAGTTTTCTGAACTGTATATTATTTCTATAAATAGTTGAAGAAATTTTATGATAATGATAGATTAAAATGCTTCCCTGCATTTTTTCACACACTGTCTTTGTGCCGTACTCGAATGCAGGGAAGAGTGTTTAAAAATAGATCTAAATATTGATGCACTATAAATAGATTCGAATCAAAGATTGTATGTATGCACATAGATTAATAGTAGAACTATTTAAATTTTCTTTTCATTTCAATAAGCTTCGATAGTGCAAGATTTCTATTAAATAGTATCTACTCTATAAACAGTATGAATAGGACAGAGTTCTGTAATGTTTCATAGATAGTTTCATTGATAACAGTAAACCTGTATTCATTATTAAAGGATTGTTTTAGGGTCTTGAAACTAAAAAAAATGCTTTCATCTTTTTATAAATCATCATAAATAAACATAGAGAATCAATGAAAAGGAACAACTTAGTTCTTAATTATCAATACAATTTATTTCAGCATCGAACTATACTTACAAAACTATTACAGAGAGCATTCTCTTAATTTTAAACAATGATTACACAAAACCCTAATAAGGTTGAAACATATAGCATAGATTGTTATAAACCAAATATGAATTGAAATTACTGCAAAGTAGATCGAAACAAAACATATCTATTATACTGTAATAATAATATTATTGCACACAAATTTTATTCAATTTATCATTTGAAAACTAAATCCTAAATATTAAAAATCGAATAAGTAACTATTTTATCTGATGAATGACCAGGCTTCGAACCCTGACATTAGCTATTAACACAATTACTAAGATTAACTTCCTATCCATTGACAAAACAAGAGAGACATGCGAGACCAGGTCTCGACACCAGAGGAAGTTCGACTACACAGTCTAGGATTCATTAAAAATAAAATTACCTTTTCACATAATGCGTTGAGGGTTTGAACCCACAACCAAAAACTCAAAACTTATGCATATAGGTTTTGTAGGATTACGACTCGGACATTAGGCTATTGGTTTTTAAAACAAAACTCAAACATATTATAAAAAAATTTAGATTACGGGATAGAGTTGAGGGTTCGAGCCTCATAAACTACAAATCTTTATAAACCGAACCAGGCCATCATTACCACGAAGTCCTTCAACATTTTCATTTTAAAAAAATACATCAAAACGATGATAGTAAACACAGTGATGTTTTCTCCTAAAATGATGAATGTAATACATTGGAATATTTCCAAACTTCAGTATTATTACCACAGGTGCTTTTATAGAGTGCGTTGGTAAAACAATGAAGAAAATAGGTCAAGGGTTTTTTCCCCTCCCTGTATCAAACTTTTCCTCATGGCTTTAAAAATTTACAACCATTGTAATGACTAGCATTTAAAAACGAAACAGAAGCCTCAGATAACCAACACATACCAACATTATGCCAACATTTCATCCTGAAGTACTATGGATTTCAACGAGGATGTCACCAAGGCTTACCAGGCTTCACAAGCTCTCATTCTGGACTTTCTAAACTGTAAATCCAATGCCTAGGAGTCACCTGCCATTACAACATACAGTGGGGTTAAAAACTGGAAAACGAAGCTCAAAAACTTAAATACCTACAGCTGTAACATTATCAACCTTCGTGGAATAATAAGAAAAGAACTACGACTTACATGTCAAAGAAAACCTTGCTTCTGGACCGAACACTCCTGCAACCGGCGAGAACCAGAGCCACTCAAACCACTAAAAAACACAGCAAGCCTTATCTCAGGCTTGGCTCGGCTCTTAACACATATTGGTGACAGTTTATAGCTACAGGTCGCGGTATCTAACCCTTGAGAGGTGCCTTCAAAACCCTGCTACAAACCCTAAGAATTTGCAGGCATGTCGGCCTCTCCAAAACCCCACTCACTGCAAAATTAATTCCCAAGTTCTGCCTTCGTAAAAGTAATTCCAAAGGTAGTTAGGGTATCACCATTACCAAGGAAAACCACATGAACACTGCCACAGTGTATGCCAACATGCATTCCACCAAACATGCTTTTATTGCACTTTAATGACCTTAGCTACTGTGTTACGTAGTGCTTTCCATTACATCAACAAAAAGGTTAGTATTTCGACTTTCAATATGGTTAAAACTTATAACTATAATATAGTGTGATTACGAACCATGTCTAAAGTCAACAACCTTGGCATAATATCTAACCTTTGCATATTAATTCAATAGCATATGAAGTGTTACATAGAACTCCTTTAATTGAAACCTTGCAATTAACATAAAACCATAAAGCGCATAACCAAGCTATTACATAGTTATTAATATAGTGCGCTTAGGGTTGTAACATCCAATCTAAAAGTTAATTGTATATAGTATAGTTTGCAACTATAGATATTTCAAGGTTTGCCACAATAAAACTAACACATAGGGTTTATGCATATAGTGCACAAGATCAAAAGATAGGCTAAGAATTATACTTCAAGCATTAGCATATAAGCTTAGGTTTTGACCATTTGTTTTACGTACATAGATGCACGGTGCAATTCCTAAGTGCAAAATTAATGTTATATAACCTTGAAACATGGAGCTCTATACTTTCCTCAATGACTTAATATAGGACAAGCCTATTAGTGATGAATACAAATTCAGATATTCGAATATAACTGGAATTATATAAACAATATTTTTATCTCCCAAAATGCACCCCAAGGTTGCGGAGAGGTGGAATCGGGGTAACCACTAACCACTTTAGACTTAAATGCTAATTACCAAGCATAGTCTGAGAGGGCTCTCTCTACAAATCTTATGAAGAGATGGAAATACTCAAAGTTTTCAGCAATGAACAAACACATCAGCCTTCATTACTTAATATATTCAATCAAAACATACAAAGAAGGTCAGATTTCTGATGGGACAAATTGTGCGAAATTGTTGGAGGGATAATCGCAAGGAAAAAACATTGGGCCATGGAGTCAAGACAGTACACATAAATTAGATAACAATACCATAGTACGAACTACTAAACCAAAGGCAAGGTAGCCACCCTCTTTCCGTCGTAATGCTATTTTCTGGTGGTAAAAGAAGAAAATAAGAACAAACCATTGATATGAGCATCCAGTAAAGATGAATTCGATATCAACTTTAGTAGCAATATTGAGTGAATACCTAAGATAATAACCAGAGCTTGTTTCCAAGAATTCTAAGTTATTATACACTGATCTCATATATGAAAGGAACAACGTAATGTAAATGCATAACAGGAAGTACAAGCACATGGAGAAGAGAGAAAAAACAGACTACAAGTTAGAGCAAGACAGGAATATCAGCAAAACAGTCTACCATAGGCACTGCACATTGTATTAATATGAAGGTCTCAGAACCGGGCTCGCCCCTCAGGCCTTAGCCGAATGATTTTCCAACCCTTAGTTCTTCTATTACAATGCTTTTATAGGATACCAGCCTTGAATTGGTCCTTAGGAAACAATTAAAATTATGCTACCACCTAGACAACTCCAAAATTGGGAATATTACATATTTGTCAATTCTAAAATAGATTGATCAAAACGGGAAACCAAAATACCATGAGTGGGATGCCACTTTACTCCCGAGCCTTTAATTGGCCTTGCAAATCAAAGAAGTCCTCTACTTTAAAAGCACTTTCCGCCTGTGACTCATCTGCTGGAGGGGGAGGTGTCGCTTCCTCAGTGGAGATCATGACATCGTTGACAATCTCTGTGTTCTACTGGATGCCTTGCCCCTCTTTAGGAGGTTGCTTCTTTCCTCGACGTCGCACTCTTTTGGACACCTGTCGCTCCTCAGGCTCTTCATCTTCCCTAGCGGAGATGGATTCCACGTGGTTGAATACCATAGGAGATGAAGGAGGATGTTCTTCCTCCACCTCAGACCACGCCTACTCGGGCATAAACACCACTTCGGATTCCTACTCCTTCTCCATGATCCAACACCAACTGAAATATTCCCAAGCTGCCAGGTGCACCACCTTATCCATATACCGATTTTGAATTGGGGACGTAAGGACCATATCCATAACCGTCGTGATGATGACAACAACTACGTGTGGTAACATTTTCCATGATAACTTGTCAGAGCCTCCCAGTCGAGTAACAATGATTCCCAAGGCTCAAGATAACATGAAACACACGTCGAAAAGATCTCCAGATAGACGGTGGATTATATGACGACACTGAGGTGGCCTCCATCATACTTGCAATCATTTTGGCGGTAGCATGGATGCACTTTAAGCCATCGATCCGCCTCCTCCATCATCGGCCAAACTGTAACATGCCCGCCTGCTTAACGCCATGTTCGCACTTATAGCGCCTCCAACTTTGCAACATCCAATTGCAAGTACTAATTTGACAGCAGGAATCTTTATCCTTCTGTCCCAAGTTTAATACAGGTGGCCGAAAGGGTTTGGCAGTTCCCAAGGAGAAAACTCGTCCCCTACGCAGCGATGACGAATTTCTTCGGAACAAGCCCTTGGACTCGAGAAAAATATAATTTTGACAGATGCGACAAAGCAAAAAAGGCTACTAAAGCCACCATACATGTCTAAACCCTCATTCTTCTCCTAATTTCAGGTATAGACTGTCGAAACCCTGTATCAAGTGCATTCAAACCCTATCCCCCAAATAAAATTTAACCCTAACATTTTCGGAGGCTGGTCCCTAATCTACTTTGTGGCTGTAAATGGACTTAGATTTGCTAATAGCGGAGGTCATAAGGCCCTACCTATCCCTAAAAAGTTCTGGGAAAGACCCCTGCAGTCTCTTTTCTTCATCTTCCACACGCATGGAGGCTCCCGACCCCGACAGGTCCTAAAACACAAATATCAACTCTCGTGTGTGTTTTCACATATATAACCCTTTCCCTTTAAACTTTGGTCTTCTCTATCAGCTATCCACCTATTTTGTCTGTTGATCTCTTATGCGATGGTCTCCACCATTAGATCTGCTCCTCCTTTAGCTGATTTGACAAACCCTCCTTTTCTGTCGTCGGATCATCCCTTTATGGTCCCATCTGCGCCGTTCACTTGACACCATGTGTCCATGGAGGTGGTATTGCATTCCTCTAAACTAGTTTTCATTACCGCCCAATCCCCTCGCGACAAAACCTAGCTTTGACACCTAGCAAATGGTTTTTCCCACTGCAACCACCATTCATCTCTATAAATCTTGCTACTTCACGATGCGACGATCATCAAGGACCGTCGATCCTCCTAGGACAATCTACACCGTTTCTTCCGTCACATTGCACTTACCACTTCAGGACCCTTACCCTTTATCCACATGTCCCTCCTTGACCCGCCTTGGCCGTTGATCAGATCTTCTCTGCAACCCGCACCATCGATCTCAGGAGACTTATGTAGTGGCTAAAGCCTTCTATCTGAACCGTTAGATCCCGGATGATGAATCCCAATCGTTGATCGTAGCATGCTATCTCCCGCCTCAGTGGTGTCGCGTGCCCCTTAGGTGGTTTTTCATACCGCCCATCCTCCTTGCGACATGCTCTAAGCCTGACACCTTTCGATCGGTAACCTTCATCACGACCACCTATCTCCATCTTTGCTCCGTGCATTTTGGCCATGTGACGATCAACAAGGACCGTTGATCTCCCTTTCGCGCCTATCCAATGGTGGAAACCTGTGTGAGGGTTAACCTTTGAAATTTTATTTTCGAACTATAGACTTTTATCTCCTTTTGGTCGTGTTTTTTGCATTTTCCTTTGGGTCCTCTTTAGTTTTCTTGTATTTAACACCCCCAACCCAACCTTTCTCACACTTTAACACCCATCATGAAAATTAAAAGCAATTTATGCTTTCTCCAGGAAATAATTGAGATACCCCTCTATTCCACAGCCATGTTTATGCTGTAAAAATAAGGTGCTAACAACTAGCTCCAACTGGGGATGCTATCCTCTCTGCGAGGTAGCAGAGAACACCGTAGACTAGTGCCTGATCCATTGGGCGGCTCCTGCAAGAAAATTTTCCTAATAGAATGCTTGGAGGGTTTTCCTGAAAGCATTCATGGAAAACCTATGGGGAAATTTGTCGTGAGGTGTATTTTGTGGCGACCTTTACCCCAAAAATGCTCTGTCATACTACAGACTGGAAATTTCTTGAAATCAAAACCTAAAACTGAAACTTTACTTTCTGGAAATAAACTGGAAAAAGCAGGAAAAGGTGTTTTCCATGTTAAGCTTATTTATATACAGACTACTCCACTTGAGAGGCTGTGGCTCTAGGTTATACAAAAATGCCAATGTAACCAGTCCAGCAACTGACACCCCAGGTGGGTCTTCACATCATGTCCGACTACTTTTAGAAAATCGAGGGTCAATGGCACTAGGCGACGGAGACGGGCGAGGACCCATCGAGTGAAAACAAGACATTTACTTCAGTCGATGAAATCTTCCATATACTCTGCTACCGGCTCATATAAAGCACGGTATGCTCTACATTCCTCTTGCATCATAGCTAATTGTCTCTCAAAAGAGCTGTAAGCAGGACATTCATTTCCTCAGGTTTTCATGTCAGGCCTGGGGATTTTGTATCTTTGACAAATTCCAATCAAAACCCGAAACTCATGCGTATTGAAACCTCTACGACGTGGTTGTCCCTTTGTAACTTGGGAGGCTTCTTCCGCACATGCACTATATATAACATCTCCTCCTGGGCCACAGGTTATCCTAGGGTTGAAAACTCAATTCTGCTCTGGAACTTCAAAAGAAACTTCAACTTGCCCCCCGAAAGGATCTAGAAATGGCCATTCTTCTAGAAACCTAGACTCTAGGTTTGAAAAACTTGCACAAGAATCATGCTGCCTAACCCTATCTCCTTCAAACGCGTCGATCACTTGGTTGGCTGGCCGGATATATTGGCCAAACCCGAAAACTTCCTCAAGGAGTCTATAATCGTCTTCGTTCCCCCAAGTGCATTCCGTATAAGAATCACGTGGGATGACCTGGTCATTTTCCAGCCTCTCAGCAATCTGGTCGACCTGTTGAAGATACACACCGGGCCCAAGACTTTATTCAAGAGTTCCGTATTTTTCCTCAAGGATCACATATTCTTCCTCACGGGTCCTGTATTCCTCTCCAAGGACTCTATACTCTCTTTCAGCCTCAATCTGAGAAGAAACCTTTGCATGTTGGGAATCAATATTCTGATGAATCTCAATGGTGGGTTCAGGACCTGCCATTGAGTCTCCCCCTTTGTTTTACCTTCCTGACTAGTGAAACTATCTGCACGAAGGTTCATCTTTATCCTCAACTTCAAAAAATCTTGTGAAGTTATCCAAACGGTCTCCTTCATATTCATCATACTTAGGTGGACTGAAACCTTCATTATGACCATCAGCAACACAAGATTCAGCAAACTAATTGCAATTTACATAAAACAAATCAAAATTACCTCCTTCTAGCACATCACCGGGTCGATCAATTTGCTACTCATTATGGGAAAGACTGGACTGTAAGGCAAGTTCCCTTTGTTCATGTCTCTCTTTGAACCTCATTTCTTCTTCAATCTTTTCATCGTTATCTTGGTTTGATAACCTTCTAGACATCCTAAGATTATCTTCAACCACCAATGCATCAATGAACATAAGCTGCAAATTGGAAGACCTTCTCTCCAAAAGATTGAAAGACAAATCAGGAGGAAAAGAGATGCATAGTGCAATTTAGCAGCATTCTCTAGGGGCTGAATTTCTTTTGGCATGTCATAATAGAAGCTTGAAAACCTCCTGTTAAAGCTAGGCATGGTTTCATCTTCTTGCCTTCTCATAGAGTAAAACTTTGAAAGAACTAGGTCCCATGGCCTTCTTTGGCCCCAAAACCCCAAAAAGGCTTCACACAACTCTCCCTAGGTATTAATAGACTCAGGCTGCAAATGCTTGAATGATCTGTTCACATCTCCTTGGAATGACTTGGCAAAATCCCTCATACAGACATCATCATGTTCTATTCCAAAGAGATCCAGAAAATGCTCAAAACCTTGAAGATGTTTCTCTACAGTAAGAATCTCGGATTCTCCATAAAAAACAGGGAGGTGTTTATGGTAGTTCGGAGGAAAATCCTGAAGGACAAGGGGCAGCCTTAAAGGGATGTATCTTAGCTGATCTCTAGAAGGAAAAGGAGTAGGTGCAGGGACGATATCATTGGCCTTACTCTTAGGGGATTCATAAGGCCGGTTATGGTTTATACATGGTTCAAAGGAAAGGACGGGTTCAACTCTAGGGGTGAAAGGAGAATGTACATTTTCGAATTCAAGTGAAGGATATAGAAAGGAGGCCCTCTCATGACCTAGAGCTTTTCGTTGAGACAGAAATTTTTTGATATATATACATAAGGGAAAAAGGATACCAACAAAAAAGAATAGGACCTCTTTGAACGGATTGATACTCTGATACCTGGGCCTTAATTCTTCCATGTCTCAGGCGGCTAAGCTCGTTCTCCAGTGGAGTATGTAGATCGAACTTGAATAATGAGTGGAGTCGCCAAGTGGATGATATGCAACCCTTCTGATGTTTGAATGCAGTCCACCATCAATAATCAGATCTGAAACTTTTTCATTCTCCCAGGGATGATAAGATAATCATTCCCTGGCAGCGGCGCCAATTTGTTATCACCCAAAACGTACCCCAAGGTTGCGGAGAGGTGGAATCAGGTTGACCACTAAGCACTTCAGAATTATGCTACTGACCCAACATAGTCTAAGAGGGCTCTCTTTAAAAATATTATGAAGAGCTGGAAATACTCAAAGTTGTCAGCAATGAACAAACACATCAGCCTTCATTACTCAATATATTCAATTAAAACATACACAAAAGGTCAGATTTTTGATGGGACAAATTGTGCGAAATTGTTGGAGGGATAATCACAAGGAAAAAACATTGGGAGATGGAGTCAAGATGCTACACATAAATCAGATAATAGTGCCATAGTATGAACTGCTAAAAGAAGGGCAAGGTAGCCACCCTCTTTCCATCGTAATGCTATTTTCTGGTGGTAAAAAAAGAAAATAAGAACAGACCATTGATATGAGCATCCAACAAAGATGAATTCGATATCAACTTTAGTAGCAATATTGAGTGAATACCTAAGATAATAACTAGAGCTTGTTTCCAAGAATTCTAAGTTATTATACACTGATCTCAGATATGAAAGGAACAACATAATGTAAATGCATAATAGGAAGTACAAGCACATGGGGAAGAGAGAAAAAATAGACTACAAGCTAGAGCAACACAGGAATCTCTGCAAAACAGTCTGCCATAGGTACTGCACATTGTATTAATATGAATGTTTCAGAACCGGGGCTCACCCCTCAGGCCTTAGCCGAATGATTTTCCAACCTTTAGTTCTTCTATTACAATGCTTTTATAGGCTCCCAGCCTTGAATTGGTGCTTGGGAAACATTTAAAATTATACTGCCACCTAGACAGCTCCAAAATTGGGAATATTACATACATGTCAAGTCTAAAACAGACTGATTAAGACAGGAAATAAAAATACCATGAGCGGGATGCCACTTTAGTCCTAAGCCTTTAATTGGCTTTGCGAATTATAGAAGTCCTCTACTTTCAAAGAACTGTCCGCCTATGACTCGTCTACTGGAGGGGGAGGTGTCGCTTCCTCAGTGGAGATCACGAAATCCTTGAGAATCTCCATGTTCTGTTGGATGCCTTGCCCCTCTTCAGGCAGTTCCTTCTTTCCTCAACGTCGAAATATTTTGGACAACTATTTCCCTTCGAGCTCTTCAACTTCGCTAGCGGAGCTAGATTCTATGTGGTCGAATACCACAGGAGATGAAGGAGCGTGTTCTTACTCCACCTCAAATCATGCCTACTCGAGTATAAACACTACTTCGGATTCCTGCTCCTTCTCCATGATCCAACTCCAACTAAAAGATGCCCAGGCTTCCAGGTGCACCACCTTCTCCATATACTGATTTTGAACCAGGGACGTAAGGACCATATCCATAACCGTCGTGATGATGACAGCAGTTACGTGTGGTCACATTTGCCACATGATAACCTATCCGAGCCTCCCAGTCAAGTAACAATGACGCCCAAGGCTCGAGATGACATGACACACGCATGGAAAAGATCTCCAGATAGACAGTGGGATATATGACGATGCTGAGGTGGCCTCCATCGTACTTGCAATCATTTTGGCAGAAGCAGAGATGCACTTTAAGCCATCGATCTGCCTCCTCCATCGTTTCCCAAACTGTAACCTGCCTACCTGCTTAACACCATGTCCGCACTTATAGCATCTCCAACTTTTCAACATTCAATCGCACGTACTATTTTGACAGCAGCAATATTTAGCCTTATGTCCCAAGTTTAATACAGGTGGTCGAAAGGGTTTGGCGGTTCCCAAGGAGAAAACCCAGCCCCTACACAGAGATGACAAATTTCTTCGGAACAAACCCTCAGACTCGAGAAAAATATAATTTTGATAGACGCGACAAAGGGAAAAAGGCTATTGAATCCCCCATACATGTATAAACCCTCATTCTTCTCCTAATTTTACATATAGACCACCGAAACCCTGTATCAAGTGTATTCAAATCCTATCCCCTAGAGTGAATTTAACCCTAACATTTTCGGAGGATGGTCCCTAATCTACTTTCTGGCTGTAAATGGACTTAGAGTTGCTGATAGTGGAGGTCATAAGGCGCTACCTATCCCTAAAAAGTTATGAGAAAGACCCCTCCAGTCGCTTTTCTTCATCTTCCACATGCCCAGATGCTCCCGACCTCGACAGGTCCTAAGACACAAATGTCAACTCTCGTGTGTTTTCACATATATAACCCTTTCCCTTTAAACTTCGGTCTTCTCTTTCAGCTGTCCACCTATGTCATTCGGTGATCTCTTCTGTGATGTTCTCCGCTGTTAGATATGCTCCTTTAGTTGATTTGATAACCCCTCCTTTTCTTCCTTCGGATCATCCCTTTATGATCCCATCTGCATCGTTGACTCAACACCACGTGTCCACAGAGGTGGTATTGCATTCCTCTGAACTAGTTTTCATTACCGCCCAATCCCCTTGAGATGAAACTTGGCTTTGACACCTCGCAAATGGTTTTTCCCATCGCAACCACCATTCGTCTCTATCCATCTTGCTACTTCACAACGCAACGATCATCAAGGACCATCGATCGTCCTAGGACAACCTACATCGTTTATTCCGTCACATTACACTTACTACTTTGGGACCCATACCCTTTATCTGTGTGTCCCTCCTTGACTCACCTTAGTCGTCGATCAGATCTTCTCTGCAACCCGCACCATCGATCTCAGGAGAATTATGTAGTGGCTAAAGCCTTCTATCTGAACCGTGAGATCCCAGACAATGAATCCCAGCCGTTGATCCTAGTGCGCTATCTCCCGCCTTAGTGGTGTCACGCGCCCCTTAGGTGTTTTTGCATACCGCCCATCCTCCTTGGGATATGCTCTAAGCCCAACACCTGTCCACCGGTAACCTTCATCACAACCACCTATCTCCATCTTTGCTCCATGCATTTTGGCCATGCGACGATCAACGAGGACCATTGATCTCCCTTTCATGCCTATCCAATGCTGGAAACCTATGTGACGGTTAACCTTGAAATTTTATTTTCAGACTATAGACTTTTATCTCCTTTTGGTCATGTTTTTGCATTTTCCTTTGGGTCCTCTTTGGTTTTCTAGTATTTAACACCCCGAACCCAACCTTTCTCACACTTTAGCATCCATCATGAAAATTAAAAGGAATTTAGGCTTTCTCCAGGAAATAATTGAGATACCCCTCGATTCCACAGCCATGTTTATGCTGTAAAAATCAGGTGTTAACCAATATTATACAAAATATAACTGAAGATCAAACTAGAATAGATCTCACCCTGGAACAATTCATGATTTCTCTATTTCTATTTGTAAACATTGAAGGCTAACTGAAGTTTAAATATGATCTCTTTTTACACTTCAAAATAAGTATCGCTCTTACCTGCGATCTACGACAGAAGTTCAAATTCTTTAGCTAAAACATGAGGGCTTCACTCAATAAACCGCTATCATAGCACATTCGTTTGTGGCATATGAAACAATACCCCTAATTTCACTAAATATTGGAAAATACCTTCCAAAATCATTTTTTTCATCCCCTCCCAATATGCCTTCCCAATTTAAAAAAACCCTTATTTTCACTAGATATTCTATGTATCAATTTTTTCATTAACATTTTTTATACCCCTTTATATTTCTACCTAGTATATTGATATGATACCCCTCTTATGACCCCACATGCATTCTACAATGCACCTTGCTTCTTTCGATGTATATTGTGGATGCACATTACTTCACCCACAATGCAATTACTCAACCACATATCATTATGATTTGCAACATCTAATGGTCTAATGAAGAGATAGGAGATCACTTCTTGTATGTCACTAGAGGCAATGCACATAGTACAACATTTAGATTGCATGTTGCAGTTCCCCAATCGCTGACTAAGCTTGTTGTGGGCTAGGTATCCAAGCCCCCAGGGCTTGTAACAAGCTCTAGGAGGCTGATTAAACCTCCCAAGGCCTGTAATAGGCATGAGTGGTTGGGTATTCAAGCCCCCAAGGCCTATCGAGGGCCTATAACAGGCCTTGGAGGCTTAGAGGCTCCCAAGGCTATTGGTAACAATTGGTTGAGTACTATTAATAACAATTGGTTTTCAATGATCACTATCTCTCGACTATGATCGGCTGGAAACCCACTTCACCACAAAACCCTTAGCCTCAAGCATGCCTCAAGACAATATTTCCCTACGTACTGGTAAGCCCGAGCATTGCCTCAACCCAATTTCTCATCCGGTCGTTATCCCACTGTCTCCATTTGGAAGATATTTGTCAGCCCGCCCATATAAAAAAGACCCCAAAGTATTTTTGTATTGTTACATTAAATAAAAAAACCCTTTGCTCCTTAATATATAAGCAATATAATTTTTAGGTTTTCATGAAAATTTAATACCGCAATCTGAATGAATGTGATATTATATTTTCTTCTAGTGAAGCCCCCGTGAGCTAAAATAGATAAGTAAACCTCGGGGTGCCCATAGGACCCCTTCATCATCATCAAGAAAGTAAACAATTAGCACTTATAATGAAATCAGTATCAAGTAAATCCATAAAGTCTAGACATCCAAATAAGTAACCATAAATAATCTAGGAGGCAAGAATAAGGCAAAAACATCCAACAATATCTTAAATACAGATAAACACATACACGTACTCTGAAGATAAACATAAACAAGAAATCGACGTAACATGCTCATAATTAATGAAGAAGTGTTATCATTAATAGGTCGTATAGTTAAATAGACTATCATTTATTTTACTTCCGCATAGCAATCTCTATATATCACTCTAAAATTCAAACCTCCAAAATCTCTCTCTCTAAACCCTTAACACCCAATCTCTCTCTCTCTCTAAATACCTAACCCCAATCATTCTCTCTCTCTCTAAGCCCCTAACCTCCAATCTCTTTGTCCACCCCTAACCTCCAATCTCTTTGTCCACACCCCTAACCTCCAATTTCTCTCACTCTAAACCCATAACCACCACTCCCTTTCTTTCTCTATATCTCTCTCTCTAAACCCATAACACCCAATCTCTTTATCTCTCTCTAAACCCCTAACCCCAAATATCTATCTTTCCATATTTCTCACTATCTAAACCCCTAACCTCCAAATCTCTCTCTCTCTCTCTCTAAGCCCCTAAACCCCAATCTCTTTCTCTCTCTCCCTAAACCCATAACCTTCAATCCTTATCTCTCTCCAAACCCCTAAACTCCAATATCTATCTCTCTCTCTCTATATATATATCTATCTATGTATCTATCTGTATCCCTCTCTCTCCATCTAAACCCCTAACCTCGAATATCTCTCTCTCTCTCTAAACCCCTAACCCACAATGTCTCTCTCTCTCTACCTCTCTCTCCCCCTCTATGTAAGCCCATGACCTAACATTTCTCTCTCTCTCTCTCTCTCTCTAACCCCCACTCCTCACGCTCCTACCATTCCTTTGTACTCTATCTATCTTTCCCCCACACCACTAACCATTGATACTCCCCCCATGATCTCTCTCTCTCTCTCTCTAAACCCCTATTAATCCCGAATGTCTCTCTCTCTCTCTCTCTAAGCCCCTAAATCCAAATATCTCTCCCTCTCTATGAACTTAAATTCCAATATCTATCCCTCTCTCTATACCCATAACTTCCAATCTCTCTCTCTCTCTCTCTCTCTCTCTCTCTCTCTCAAAACCCCTATCCTACAATCTCTCTCTCTCTCTATTTCTCCAAACAGCTAACTCCCAATTACTTTCTCACTCTCTTGATCTCTCTCTAAAACTCTAACCCCAAATTTGTCTCTCTCTCTAAACACCTACTACCAATATTTTTCTTTCTACATCTCTCTATTTAAACCCCTAATCACTAATATCTCTATCTCCCTCTGCAAAACCTCCACTCCTCCCCATTTCTATATCTCTCTCCCCAACACCACTAACAATCCACAACCCCCCTATGATCTCTCTCTCTCTCTCTAAACCCCTATTCACCACCAATATCTCTCTCTCTCTCTAAACCCTTAACACCCAATATTTATCTCTATCTATCTGTCTATATATTTATCTATGTATCTATCTATGTCCCTCTCTCTCCCTCTAAACCCCTAACCTTCAATATCTCTCTCTGTAAACCCCTAACCCACAATATCTCTCTCTCTCTACCTCTCTCTCTCGCTACCTCTTTGTAAACCCATGACCCACACTTTATCCCTCTCTCTCTCTCTCTCTAACCCCCACTCCTCACCCTCCTACCATTCCCTTGTACTCTATCTCTCTCTCTCTCTCTCCTCACCACTAACTATCGATATTCCCCCCATGATCTCTCTCTCTCTCTATCTCTCTCTTTAAACCCCTTATTAGAACTCATATTTTACCCTTTGGTTGTGGAAGGTTAAACCTAAGGTAACTATTTCTAATACCCCAATTTTGACCCTTATGAAATATTGGCTTCTAATGTAAATATTGTATACATGCGTTGTATGTTTCCCTAGCGTGGAGCTCAAGGCCAAGGCCCCGCTAGTGTATGTTCGGATTTTATTTAAAACAAGCAAGCATTTGATATATTAATAACCATGTGCTATTAAGCCATGGAATATTGTAAATTGATGTAAATGCTAAAATTGCAATAAAATACCAAAAACTGGCTATGGAAGCAACGAATAAGAAGGGGCCATGTGTATCCACTAGGGAGTGGTGAGGGGGTTGTGCGGACGAACCATAGGCTTCCAAATGTCATTGTGAGAACCCATTTGACTTTCCTTGATGACATTTATTTATGTTGTAAGGAAGTTGTTGGAGATTTCAGTCCATGGCTTCAATGGAGCATGGGCACCCCAAAAATTTGTATGGCAAAGTATGGGCTCTATTTTCTTGTACCACAAGTCAATCTACCTCATGCCAGTTTCTTCTTCCTCATCCCTATTCCATTTTGAAAGTTACCAGCATCATTTTTTATCCAAAAAAAACGAATTGCCAGCAGGGAGAAAAACAAAAAATCACAACTTTGCAAGAACCCACGTTTTGAAGTGCCAAAAAAGCCCAGATTTGGTATTGGATAGTGAAATCCAATGGGGGATCCATAGATATGAATCTTGGGGAGAATTTGAGAGTATTAGATACCCCAAAATCCATTGGAAAACCCAATTTTTATAGCCCAGAAAACCAGTGACGGGATTGAGTTATTTGATGAATAGAATTGTGAGAAATCCAATTGTGAATGACTAAGCAGAGGTTGGGTTTGCTTGATAAACCCAGTGAAGGCTAGAATCTCAAGGATTAGAAGCTATACCTTTCTATACCCACTCTTAAGAGCACTGGAGGGAAGGGACACTTGAGCGACTGCGCAACAGAGAAGGGGGCCTTCCTTGCGTTGGGTGTGGTAGGTAATGTGGGTGCCTTGACTGTTGAATTCAATTGAGATGCCTGTAGCTCTATGGTTGAGCTCACTGGCTTAGAATTTTTCTCCTTTGTCTGTTGTATGCTTGATAAACCCAACTGTGTGTTGGATTAGCATAGTTGTTGAGGGAAATCATGGTTGTGAGTGAACCCAGCTAGTTCCTCCTTAGTGGACACACAACCCAGCTCGGGGGTGATCTCTCAGCTGAAAGAATACAAGCTGGACAGAGATCTATGGTTGGGTGGAACGTTTCGCACACATATCCAGTTGTTTGGACAGCTTCATCTTCAAGATAAGTATTCTCTGTGATTTACATTATATGAATTATGTGTTTTGCAGTGTATTAATTCTGAATGTTAATTGCCCATGTTAATGAAATGAAATGATTGTCTTAACAAAATCGACATGGAGTCTATGCATAGCATGGGAATGGAATTGAAATCCCCGGGTGTTGAATCATCTTATGCCTATGTTAGATATGAGGATGCATTACTGTTTGTGTGCTTGCTAGTATGTTTACTTCCGCTGTGTTTATTTGAAGTATGAGTTTGCACACAAGAAGATTTAATTGTTATGAATTAACGAGTAATGTATGGGGCTGAGAGTGTCAATAAGCCCGATAAGTCAGTCATGTTTCCTTCCTTGCACTGGAATGAGAGAAGGGGACACTACACTGTGGTATCAGAGCCTAGCTTGCAGCACTGGGGCTGCTTGGGCCAAACTCTGAGTTACAGGCAAATAACAGAATGGTTTTAACGCAGTATTGGTGAATATGTGGCAGAATTTTTTATTGAAAAAATGACAGGGTTAGATTTCTCAGGTGTGGGGTAGGATCACACCATTTCATAAAGCTCTCCAACAGCTTTCCAATGGTACCAGACTCGCCTCATTTGGCCAAGGGACGAGGGAGTTATGAACCTCGGAAGTTACAGGAAACACAGGTGTTTTTCGCAATTTCGAGCTATCGGGTTTCGGGTTTCGGGAACGTGGATTTTCAAAATTTGCATTTGGATTTCCGAAATTCCGAACCCGCAAATTTCAGCTTTCGGGCTGTCAGTTTTCAGGAATGCGAATTTTCAAAATTTTCATTTGGATTTCCGAAATTCTGAACCCGCAATTTTCGGCTTTACGGCTGTTGGGTTTCAAGCTTCGGAAACGCGAATTTTCAAAATTTGCGTTTGGATTTTCGAAATTCTGAACCCACAATTTTCGACATTCGGGCTGTCGGGTTTCGGGTTTTGGGAACGCGAATTTTCAAAATTTGCGTTTGGATTTCCGAAATTCCAAACCCACAATTTTCGGCTTTCGGGCTGTCGGGTTTCGGTTTTCGAGAACGCGAATTTTCAAAATTTGTGTTTGGATTTCCGAAATTCCAAACCCGCAATTTTTTCGACTTTCGGGCTGTCGGGTTTCGGGTTTCGAGAATGCAAATTCTCAAAATTTGCGTTTGGATATCCGAAATTTCGAACCCGCAATTTTTCGGCTTTCGGGATGTCGGGTTTCAGGTTTCGGGAACGCGAATTTTCAAAATTTGCATTTGGATTTTTGGTCCAAAAATTAGAATTTTGGAAAAATGTGAAAAGTGGAAAGTAGTCAAACCCAGAATTTTATAGAAGATGAATGGTGCATCGGAATAGAGATCCATAAATTGCTGAGCGTTTCTTGTTATATGGACTAACTTCACCTGGTAGAAAAGTTTTCGTGATTCCTCATAGATTTTCTTCCACAGGTGGCTGAAGTTGGCATTCCGGACCAAAATACAATTGTGTAAAATGTGCAGAATTGGGTGAATGTTGTCATTTTTGAAATAGCGTAGTTTCCACAACTGATGTCGGAATGGAGCAAGTGGATAGGCATTGGAAATATTATCCAGTAGGGAACAATGTTGCATAGGAAGAATTTGAATGGGGACATCAGACATCATAGATAATTAGAGCAGAAATGTGTCAGTGACGGTTTGTCAAATTGTTGACAATATGACCAATTTCCAGAATTACATGAATGGGCAAAAGAAATGAATGCATAACAATTATGTGAATTATTCCATGAGTTTGATTGTGTTAAATACTAATGCTTTATATTTCTATATGCATTCCTAATATGTCTAACAATAATTTCCATAATGCACAGTGCTTACAGCTCATAAAATTAATAATGTAGCAGAGGTAGCATATAGGAAACAATGGTGACCATAAATGATGCTCAAGATCCTTATGAGCATGGAGAATATGTTCTAGGAGAAAATGTGCATGAAGAGAATGCTGAGATTGAATCCAATGGGAGAAGGGAGCAAGTGACTCCTCAGAACTTGGTTGAAACCATGGTGAGCTTCAATGAAATATTGATGAAGGCCCAAGAAGAACAACACCAACTCAATGCTACTATCTTGCAAAGTCTTACTAATATGTAGCAGAGGATAAACCTTGCTTCCAACCCAATCAATGCAGGTGAAGAAGGAAGAGAGGCAGAGAATCGCTCTAGAGGTCATTCAAAGAAGAGGACTCCAAGCCCAAGTAAGAGTTCGGTGAATAGAAAGCATAGAACACCTTCCTCTAGATCTTCTTCCAGCAGATCATGTGAATCCAGAGGTTCTCAAAGAAGTCCAGGGCATGTGCCTAGGAGATTTAATGGACGAAAGAAGTCCAAGGGAATCCCACAGGGAAAATTTAGGAAGGAAAGGCCTCCCACCTTTGATGGAGAAGACAAGACTGTCCAAGAGGTAGAGGCATGGCTTCTTGGAATGAAGAAATATTTCAGAATTCAAGACTACTCAAGAAATGAGAAAGCCAGAATTGTCATTTATAATCTAAATGGAAGAGCTTCAATTTGGTGGGACAATCTCTTGCAAGTGAAAGGAATCAGTGAGAGGAAGATCAGTTGGGAGAGATTTAAGAAGTGCTTCAAGGAAAAATACCTTTCTGTTAGGTATTATGACAGTAAGAGAAAGGAGTTCAATGAACTCAGATTGGGGCAAAAATCTATGAAAGAGCATGTCCACAAGTTTTTGGAATTACTGAGGTATGTTGACTATATCAAAGATGAGAGAGTAAAAATCCAATGTTTCCTTGGGAGTCTACCTCAAAGTTTCAAAGACAGGATTGAATTTGTTAATCCACCAAGTCTTGATGAGGCCATTAGGATGGCAATGCATTGCTATGAGCAGAATAAAGGAAAAATAGAGGTTAACCAAGCATGGAAAGGAAAGCCAAGAGGGAGGTTTGATCAAAAGAAGAGTCGCTTCAAGCCACCATTCAGATGCCAGCCTAGAACCTTTCCACAGAAGTAGAAAGCAAGGAGTGGATTCAAACCAGTAGTAGCAGTAGACAAAGAATCAAAGGGACCACTTCAGTGTTGGGGATGTGGAGAAAACCACATGTTGAAGGACTGTCCACATCGAAAGGATAATCCCCAAAGGTTGCACAACTTAAAGGGAGCAGCTACAGTGGAGGACATGGCAAGGGCAGTGCCTCAAATTTATGCAGCATTAGACAATCATCAAGCAGACCATCAATCATCAGTGGTGGAAGTTGAAAGTAAGATTGCTAAGCAATCTATTTCTGTTTTGATTGATCCAGGATCTACTCATAGTTATGTTTCTCCAAAAGTGGTTGAATGTTGTTCTCTTAGAAAAGTGAAGCACAATAAGTCTTGGCTTGTTCAATTAGCCATAGGGACCAAGAGAAAGGTTAGTGAAGTGGTGGTGGAGTGCCCCATAGAATTGAATGGACTCCACACACATGCAGATTTGAATGTGCTACCTTGAGGATCTTATGATGCCTTGATTGGCATGGATTGGTTGGAAAAACATAGAGCCAAATTGGACTGTTATGAGAAAGAAATTGAATGCATTGATGAAGAGGGAAGGCCAAGATTGGTAAGAGGAATTCCCAAGCAAGTTTCAGTAAGGCGGATTTCATCCTTACAGTTGAAAAAGTTTTATAAGAAAGGTTGTAAATTGTATGCAGTCCATGTGTCAGATTCATCAGAGGACAAGGGTCCAAGGATAGAAGATTTCTCATTATTGTAAGAATTCCAAGATGTATTTCCGGATGAAGTGCCGGGACTAAAGAAAGATATTGATTTTACCATCAAGCTTGTTCCAGGGGCAACACCGAATTCCAAAGCTCCTTATATAATGAGTACACCGGAGTTGGTAGAGATGAAGATGCAGCTGCAAGAATTAATGGACAACAGGTATATCAGGCCTAGCATGTCTTCTTGGGGAGCACTGGTGTTATTTTTCAAGAAGAAAGATGGGACTTTAAGACTATGTATTGATTACAGCCAGCTCAATAAAGTGACAGTCAAGAACAAGTATCCATTGCCAAGAATTGATGACTTGTTTGATCAAATGAAGGAAGGTAAAGTGTTTTCCAAGATTGACTTAAGGTCTGGTTATCATCAAGTAAGGATTAAAGAAGAAGGCATTCACAAGACGGCTTTCAGAACTTGATATGGTCATTATGAGTTCACTGTGGTGCCATTTGGTCTTACCAACGCACCTGCCATGTTCATGTGTCTCATGAATAATGTCTTCAGCAAATATTTGGATAATTTTGTGATTGTGTTCTTGGATGACATTCTTTTCTATTCAAGGAATGAAGAAGAACATGAGGAACATCTAAGGATGGTGTTGCAAGTCCTTAGAGAACATCAGTTCTATGCCAAGTTAAGCAAGTGTGAGTTTTACCAAAAGAGGATTCAATATTTGGGTCATATCATTTCTGAAGAAGGAATTGCAGTGGATCTGGAGAAGATTAATTCCATCATGGATTGGTCAAATCTAAGAAATGTTTCAGATGTTAGATCCTTTATGGGTCTTGTTGTTTACTACAGAAGGTTTATTGAAGGCTTCTCCAGAATAGCTCATCCGATCACTTCATTGCAAAGAAAGAACATCAAGTTTGTATGGTCTAAAAAATGTGAGAAAAGTTTTCAAAAGTTAAAGGAGTTACTTACTAGTGCTCATGTTTTGAAGATAACAGATCCAAAGAAAGATTTGTGGTGTGCACAGATGCTTGCATTGAAGGGCTAGGTGGAGTGCTCATGCAAGAAGGAGTTGTGATTTTCTATGAGCCAAGGAAGTTAAAATAGCATGAAAAGAATTATGCCACACATGATTTAGAATTAGAAGCCATAGTGCATGCTCTCAAGATGTGGAGACATTATTTGATGGGAAGAAGATTCGAGCTTAGAACAGACTACATGAGTTTGAAGTATTTGTTTGATCAGCCAAACTTGAATGCTAGGAAAGCTAGGTGGATGGAGTTTCTTTGTGAATTTGATTTTGAAATTAAGCATGTAAAAGGGAAGGAGAATAAGGTTGCAGATGCTCTTAGTAGAAAATTTCATGTTGCAGCAGTAAGTATGTGCAAGTCAGATTTGAAGACAAGAGTCATTGAAGTCCAAAACAGTGATGGAACTTGCCTTCAAATTAAAGAAAAGTTGTAGCAGGGTAATGTGGATGAAAAGTGTACAGGATATCAGCTTGGTGAAGACAATATCCTCATCTATAAAGATAGGTTGTACATTCCAAATAATGCAGATTTGAAGAAGCTAGTGATGGATGAAATTCATCAAATGCCACACTCTGGACATCCAGGATATCAGAAGACTATAATAGCAGCAAGAAAGCAATATTTTTGGCATGGCATGAAGAAGGACATAGCTGAGTACATTGCTAGATGTCAAAAGTGCCAGCAGGTCAAGGAAGAGCACCAACATCCAGCAGGATGGTTGCAGCCCTTACCCATTCCGGAATGGAAGTGGGAAGTGATCTCTATGGATTTTATAACAAGTCTACCCATGACAGTGAAGAAGCATGATTCAATCATGGTTGTGGTGGACAAGCTATCAAAGGTAGCTCACTTTATTCTAGTCAAGTCCACTCTCAAAGCTAATGACATTGCAAACATCTTCATGAGAGAGATATTCAAGTTGCATGGATTGCCTACGGCAATAATTTTTTATCGTAATACAATGTTCACTTCTAATTTTTGGAAGGGATTATTTCAAGAATTGGGAACTAAATTGAATTTCAGTACATCATATCATCCTCAAACAGATGGCCAAACTGAGAGAGTGAATCAGGTTCTTGAAGACATGTTGAGAATGTATGTGATGGATAAACCATCCAAGTAAAAAGATTACCTACACTTGGTAGAATTTGCATACAATAATGGACATCATGCATCCTTGGGAATGAGCCCATTTGAAGCATTGTATGGCAAAGGATGCAAGACTCCAATGAATTGGGAAAGCTCGGTGAACAGGGTAGTACTTGGACTAGAGATGATCAAGGAAATGGAACAAGAAGTTGTTAAGATTAGGCAGAATTTAAAGGCAGCTCAGGACAGGCAAAAGAGTTATGCAGATTTGAAAATAGTGCATAAGGAATTTCAGATTGGGGATCATGTTTATTTGAGAGTGAGACTGAGGAAGAGTTCTCTCAAGTTGGGGAGTTATGCCAAGTTGTCACCAAGATATTATGGGCCATTTGAAGTCCTTGATAGGATAGGGCCAGTTGCATATAGAATTGCATTGCCTGCTAACATAAGAGCTCATAATTTTTTCCATGTATCTTTGCTTAAGAAGTATATACATGATCCTAATCATATGATTGATTGGAATGTGATACAAGTGGAACCCGAGGGAGAGTTCCAAGTAGAGCCTATGCGTATCCTCGACAAGAAGGTCACTTTGCTCCAGAACATAGCCACCAGGTAGGTAAAGGTCCAATGAGAGCACCTTAGCCCTGATGAGGCTACATGGGAGCTGGAGGATGCCATGAGGGAGGCATTCCCATTTTTGTTGAATTTTCAGAACACCGAGGATGGTGTTGTTCTAGGGGGAGGGGAATGTAATACTCCAATTTTGACCCTTACGAAATATTGGCTTCTAATGTAAATATTGTATACATGCGTTGTATGTTTCCTTAGTGTGGAGCTCAAGGACAAGGCCCCACTAGTGTATGTTCGGATTTTATTTAAAACAAGCAAGCATTTGATATTTTGATACCCTTGTGCTATTAAGCCATGGAATATTGTAAATTGATGTAAATGCTAAAATTGCAATAAAATACCAAAAACTAGCTATGGAAGCAACGAATGAGAAGGGGCCATGTTCATCCACTAGGGAGTGGTGAGGGGGATTTGGGGACGAACCATAGGCTTTCAAATGTCATTGTGAGAACCCATTTGACTTTTCTTGATGACATTTATTTATGTTGTAAGGAAGTTGTTGGAGATTTCAGTCCATGGCTTCAATGGAGCATGGGCAGCCCAGAAATTCATATGGCAGAGTATGGGCCTTGTTTTCTTATACCAAAAGTCACTCTACCTCATGGCAGTTTCTTCTTCCTCATCCCCATTCCATTGTGTAAGTTACCAGCATCATTTTTCATCCAAAAAATAAATTGCCAGCAGGGAGAAAAACCAAAAATCGCAACTTTGCAAGAACCCACGTTTTGAAGTGCCAAAAATGCCCAGATTTGGTATTGGACAGTGAAATCCAATGGGAGATCCATAGATATGAATCTTGGGGTGAATTTGAGAGTTTTAGATACCTCAAAATCCATTGGAAAACCCAATTTTTATAGCCCAGAAAACCAGTGACGGGATTGAGTTATTTGATGAACAGAATTGTGAGAAATCCAATTGTGAATGACTGAGCAAAGGTTGGGTTTGCTAGATAAACCCAGTGAAGGATAGAATCTCAAGGATTAGCGGTTGGACCTTTCTATTCCCACCCTAAATAGCACTGGAGGGAAGGGACGCCTAAGGGACTGCACAGCAGAGAAGGGGACCTTCCTTGTGTTGGGTGTGGTAGGTAATGTGGGTTCCTTGACTATTGAATTCATTTGAGATGCATGTAACTCTGTGGTTGAGCTCACTAGCTTAGCATTTCCCTCCTTTGTTTGTTGTATACTTGATAAACCCAACTGTGTGTTGGATTAGCATAGTTGTTGAGTGAAATCATGGTTGTGAGTGAACCCAGCTAGTTCCCCCTTATTGGATACACAACCCACCTCGGGGTGATCTCTCAGCTGAAAGAATACAAGCTGGATAGAGATATATGGTTGGGTGGAACGTTGCTCTCACATAGCCAGTTGTTTGGACAGATTCATCTTCAAGATAAGTGTTCTCTGTGATTTACATTATATGCATTATGTGTTTTGTAGTGTGTTAATTCTGAATGTTAATTGCCCATGTTAATGAAATGAAATGATTGTCTTAACAAAATCGACATGAAGTCTATGCATAGCCTGGGAATGGAATTGAAATCCCTGGGTGTTGAATCATCTTATGCCTATGTTAGATATGATGATGAATTACTGTTTGTGTGCTTGATAGTATGTTTATTTTCGTTGTGTTTATTTGAAGGATGAGTCCGCACACAAGAAGATTTTAATTGTTATGAATTAACGAGTAATGTATGGGGCTGAGAGTGTCAATAAGCTCGATAAGTCAGTCATGTTTCCTTCCTTGCACTGAAATGATGGAAGGGGACGTTACACTTTTTCAAACCAACCTTTAGGAGGAAAATAGCATTTTTTCCTACCAGAGAGGGCTCTCTCAAAAATATATGAATGGCTAGAGATATATGAAAATGATTTCGATTTTTCAAAACAAATATGAGGTTGAAACACACACAAAGACCATTGGACATGGAGTCAAAACTAGAAAATTTATGGACTAGTAGATAAACAACAATAATGATTTTCACAGAGGCAAGATAGTTGTCTCATTATAGTCAAAGTCTTTTGCAAGTGATAATCAACGAAAGATAGACATTCCACCAATAATGGGCACCAATTTTTAGATGAATCCACTATCAATTTTGGAGAAATAATGGATACTCATACCCAATAAATCAAGGCATAAACATATGAATCTTGACTTATTTAACTTTCATCCAAGCATATAAGATATAACATAATGGAAAAGATAACAAAGAAAGAATACATAAACATAGGAGAAAAGAAAGTACAGACTGTAACTTCGATCAACACATGAATCTCTGTTCTGCAAAATGTGCTATCTTCTGCATGGTTTTTTGTATTAAAAATAGAGTAACTCGATACAAAAGTCTCTTGCTTTTCAAAAAAATTCCAACCCTTTCAAAATGATTCCCATTGTCTTTTATATAAAATAATTTGAAACAAAACCTAACTCCTTTGTTTAACTTAAACTTAAAATAACTTAACTAACTCCCATATGTCTCTTGAGTTGAAGTTTATACATAAAAATAGTACAAATTCTTTTCAAATAAAATTCTTCAAAATATTCATTTTTTACGGGACCCCACGGATACTTTCATGAACGGAGATTATATTTCATTCTTCCATATTTTTTAGTCATCATCCATTGATTTGTTGTTATAATATCATAGCTTGTCATCTCTTTGACTAGGACCTTCATATCAATATGATCTGCATAGGAAATTTTTGGAATTCTTTCGTCGATGGAAACTAATTTATTCATTATTTCAAAATCTTCTTCAAGCTTTTCCATCAAAATTTTCCCTCTAAGAAGATGATTCAAATGTTGAAATTTTTCATGATCCATTCTTATATCAAATAACAATTTCTTATAATAATCCTAGGAAATCAACTCATTGTTCTCATACTAGAATGCAGGAAAACCTTTTTCAACCAAGTTATCAAACTGTTTTTTAAACTTTGTCACTTGTCTCTTCATTGCTTCGGCTCTAGCTTCGACTCTTTCAATATGTGCATATTTCCCTAGAATTCTCCTCGCCTAAGTAATGATGGCTATCCTGTTTTTAATGGCCATGGTATTCAAATCTTCTTCTGTCAAACCATTCAGGAAACTGATTGTATTTTGTGTTGTATCTTTAGGTTTCTTATTCATACTCTCTCTTATTGCAGTACAACTTTCCAAAGATTCTTTAGCTACTTTCTCCTTTATCCTGATGAATTTCAAGTATGGCCTAAATTTTTCTACCTCTTTGATAATTAAATCCCACACCATGTGTTTGCAACCTTGCATAGCTGCCTGATAATTTGTCTCTCTCTCTCTCTCCAAACCCTAACCTCCAATCTCTCTCTCTCTCTCTCAACCCCTAACCCCCAATCTCTCTCTCACTTTCTCTCTCTCTGAAATTCTAACCCCAAATCTCTCTCTCTCTCTCTCTATATATATAAAGTTATAAACCCCTAACCACTAATGTCTCTCTTTCTATCTCTCTTGCTAAACAAGTAAGCCCTAGTCTATCTCATTCTATCTCCCTCTAAATTGCTAACCTCCAATACCTATCACTTTCTTTAAGAACCTAACCCTCAATCTCTCTCTCTCTCTCTCATTCTATCTCTCTCTAAATTGCTAACCTCCAATACCTATCTCTTTCTCACTCTCTCTGTCTCTCTAACCCTCAATCCTCACCCTCCTATCGTTCCCACCCACTCTATCTGTCTCTCCCCAACACCATTAACCATCGATACTCCCCTTATTATCTCTTGTTATGTCTAATTAATTCCTTATTAACCCCCAATCTATCTCATTATTTCTTTCTCGCTAAAATCCTAAACCCTAATAATGTCTCTTTCTCTGAACCCATAACTTTCAATCTCTCTCTCTCTCTCTAAAATCATAAATTACAATCTCTCTCTCTCTCCAAACCCCTAACTTCCAATCTCTCTCTCTCTCTAAACCCCTAACCGCAAATCTCTCTCTCTCTCTCTAAGCCCCTACTACCAACCTCTTTATTTATACCTCTCTCTCTCTAAACCACTAATCCCTAAAATCTCTATCTCTCTCTCCCAAACCCCCACTACTCACCCTCCTACTCCTCCCCCTCTTTATCTCTCTCTCCCCAACATTGCTAACAATCCACAATTCCCTATGATATTTCTCTATCTCTAAACACTATTCACCACCAATATCTAACTCTCTCTATCCCTGACCTCTAATCTTCATCTCTCTCTTAAACCCTAACCCCCAAACTCTCTCACTCTCTCTAAACCCCTAACAACCAATATCTGTCTTTCAATCTCTCTCTCTAAAACCCTAATCCCCAATATCTATATATCACTCTAAAACTCCAACCTCCAATATCTCTCTCTCTAATTCCCTAACACCCAATATCTATCTCTCTCTCTAAACCCCTAACCTCCAATTGCTTTGTCTAAACCCCTAACCTCCAACCTCTCTCACACTTAAACCCATAACCACCACTCCCTTTGTTTTTCTCTCTCTCTCTCTCTAATACTATAATCCATAATCTATTTATCTCTCTCTAAATACCTAACCCCAAATCTCTATCTTTCCATATTTCTCTCTATATAAATCCCTAACCTCCAAATCTCTCTCTCTCTCTCTCTAAGACCCTAACCCCCAATCGCTTTCTCTCTCTCTCCCTAAACTTGTAACCTCCAATCCCCCACTCTCCCTAAACCCCTAAACTCTAATCGCTATCTCTATCTATCTATCTATCTATCTATGTATCTATACCTATCCCTGTCTCTCCCTCTAAACCCCTAACCTCTAATCTCTCTCTCTATCTAATCCCCTGACCTACAATCTCTCTCTCTCTCTGTCACTCCCTCTCTGTAAACCCATGAGCCATAATTTATCGTTGTCTCTCTCTCTAACACCCACTCCTCACCCTCCTACCATTCCCTCGTACTCTATCTATCTCTCATGCACACCACTAACCATCAATACTCCCTGTTAACACCCAAAAAGTGCTCACTAGCTCATTCCCTTATTCACATGACCCATTTGTCCACTTTTCCACCATTTGAGCCTCTAAAGCCATCAAAAGTTCACCAAAAAGACCATAATACACCTTTTTCCCCTCAAAATATATATTTTTCCTAAAAAAAACACAAAAAACCCTAAAAAATGGTCCAAAATTTTCAAAAATATTAAAAGGGAATAAAAACATTAAAAATATTCAAAAAAAGAAAAAAGAGGAAAAAAAGTACCTAAACCATGTTGGTCAATACCATTAGTTTCCTTAAAACCACAATGGTATTCTCCATCACCAAAAACTATAAAAAGGTCATAGGGGCTCCTCACTTTCCATCCATCCATCATCCTATCCTCATGCTATCAAAATCTCTCTTGAGTTCTTTGACCATTGTAGCAATCTTGGAGAAGAGACCATTGGAACCTGGAGCATCTCAACCTTGGAGCTGCTCAACACCAAACATCTTCACCATTTGAGGTATTATAATACAAAAGTCATTTTTTATTTCGTTTCTTGTTCTTGTTCTTAAATCTTTTCAAGTTTATTGTTATATGCACATGTTAGATTCAGATTAATTTATAGTTGTATTTGATTTCAATTTGAAGACTGCTACTACAAGTTTGTAGGTGCATCCTTGTACATGCTTGGTTGAACAACCAAGCAACAGTTTTTTGGCGACTCCGCTAGGTTTCGAGCTTTAAATTTTTGAAATTTTTGCTTTAGATCTTTGTTTTTTACTTGTTTTTACTATTCCAATTAGCAGATTTTCCATACTAGACAGCATATTCATTGCTTCCCTAGCTATTGGTCCTTTCTGTAGCCTTTAATAGACCGAAATTTCACTTTTCGATTTCATTTTCGGAGACATTTTTTTCATTTTTTGCATCGCGACTTTTCACCAGACAGTCGCACAGCTCATTGTGACCTCGCGGCCTTTTTCTCCACTGCAAGCCGCGGCTTCGTGTCCTTTTTCCGCGCTGCATATCGCGGCTTCGTGGCATTTTTCCGCTCTGCACATCGCGGCTTTGTGTCCTTTTTTCCGCGCTACACTTCACGGCCTTTTTCCGCACTGCACATCGCGACTGTGTGCTTGAAACCCGCGATGCCCATCGCAACTTTTAGCCCGAAACCCGCGATGTAATGTTTTGGCAGCACGACTCAGCTTTCAAACAACCATATCTCCCTCTCTCGAACTCCGTTTGAGACGATTTTTATTTTCAAATTGGGTGTTTTCGATCAAGGAATCTAAGCATCCTATTATATTTAAGAAATTTTTCATAGAAATCTCTCTAATTTTTTATTTTAGTGTTATTTATCACTTCAGTTCACCCATTTTAGCCCATATTTTCCAGCATTATTTTTTCTCAATTAATTTTTTTTTTTACATTTCAACAATAGAAAAAAAGGATTTTAGCACTTTGTTTAGATCACAGATTTCATTTCCTTGCAAATTTTGAACCATTTTTCTGATTTGCTCAATAGTTTTTGCCCAAGCAAGCACTTAGAAATCCATTTTTTTTTTACAATTTTTACAATATTTGCTTTCCTTTAAAAATTATTTCGAGAATCCATAGTTTTTGAAATATTTTTGTTAAAGCATTTACATTTAAGAAAAAACCTTTTATTTTTTGCAAATTGAAATCGTCTTGTTTTTAATTTGTAATCAATCGCCCAAGCGAGGCAAATTCCTTTTCAGTTAAATAATCACACTTGCACCCAATCTGCCACATTTTTAATTAATTGAGCCATAAAATCTACCTAAACTCAACCAACACTTTAACCCCACTTAGGGAACACTTAAAGAATCTTGTATCTAGGTAGGATTGGGGGGATAGGTGTTCCAATAACACCCCTCAATTATTTACATTTGAGACATAGTGGTTGTCCTTTAGGGTACCGAAAATCCCTTATAATTTTAACACGATTATCAACCAATTTATCGGGAAGGCCTCTCCCTTAGGAGGGTTTAAGTAGCCAGACTGGTTCCAGAACCCTGAGTGGAATACTACAATCCATTCAATAACCGAAGGATACCTTTCGAAGTTTTCGGTGTACACCCGTATGGAGGTACAGTGGCGATAGAACCAAACTGCAGATTCACCCAACCGAACATGTCATGAATGGTATTAACACCCAAAAAGTGCTCACTACCTCATTCCCTTATTCACAAGACCCATTTGTCCACTTTTCCACCATTTAAGCCTCTAAAGCCATCAAAAGGTCACCAAAAAGACCATAATACACCTTTTCCCCCTCAAAATATATATTTTTCCTAAAAAAACACAAAAAACCCTCAAAAAGGGTCCAAAATTCCCAAAAATATTAAAAGGGAATAAAAATATTCAAAATATTCAAAAAAGGAAAAAAGAGGAAAAAAGGTACCTAAACCATGTTGGTCAATACCATTGGTTTCCTTAAAACCACAATGGTATTCCCCATCACCAAAAACTATAAAAAGGTCATAGGGGCTCCTCACTTTCCATCCATCCATCATCCTATCTTCATGTTGTCAAAATCTCTCTTGAGTTCTTTGACCATTGCAGCAATCTTGGAGAAGAGACCATTGGAGCCTGGAGCATCTCAACCTTGGAGCTGCTCAACACCAAACATCCTCACCATTTGAGGTATTATAATACAAAAGTCATTTTTTATTTTGTTTCTTGTTCTTGTTCTTAAATCTTTTCAAGTTTATTGTTATATGTACATGTTAGATTCAGATTAATTTATAGTTGTATTTGATTTCAATTTGAAGACTGCTACTACGAGTTAGTAGGTGCATCCTTGCACATGCTTGGTTGAACAACCAAGCAACACTCCCCCCACGATCTCTCTCTCTCTCTCTCTCTCTCTCTAAACCCCTATTAATCATGAATCTTTCTCTCTCTCTCTCTCTCTCTCCTCTCTCTCTCTCTCTCTCTCTCTAAACCCCTAAATCACAATATCTCTCCCTCCCCATGACCTTAAATTCCAATCTCTCTCTCTCTTTACATGCGTAACCTCTCTCTCTCTCTCTCTCTCTCTCTCTCTCCAAACCCCTAAATTCCAATCTCTTTCTCACTCTATCGAACTCTCTCTAAAATTTTAACCCAAAATATTTATCTATCTCTAAACACCTAATACCAATATTCGTTGTTCTACCTCACTCTCTCTAAACCTATAATCTCTAATATCTCTATCTCTCTCTACCAAACCCCCTCTCCTCCCCCTCCTACTGCTGCCCCTCTCTATCTCTCTCCCCAACACCGCTAACAATCCAAAATCCCCTTGTGACCTCTCTCTCTCTCTCTCTCTCTCAAGCCTTATTCACCACCAATATCTCTCTCTCTAAATCCCTAAACTCTAATCTCCCTCTCTCTTTTAACCCCTAACCCCCAATCTCTCTAACTCTCTCTAAACCCCTAACCCAAAATATCTCTCTCTCTCTCCATCTCTCTATTATTCCATAACCATCGATCTCTCTTTCTATCTCTCTCTGAACTAGTAAGACCTAATCTCTCTCATTCTATATCTCTCTCTACATTGCTAACCAAAAATACCTCCCTCTTTCTCTAAACCCCTAAGCCTCTCTCTCTCTCTCTCAACTACTAACCCCTGATCTAAACCCCTAAAGTCCAATCTCTCTCTCCCTTTAAACCCTTAAACGCTCAATATATTTATCTCTCTCTCTCTCTCTAAAACCCTAACCCCCAATATTTCTCTTTTAAACAGACTCTGTATCTAAATGCCTAACCCCTATCTCTCTGTATACAAACCCCTAACCCCTGCTCTCTCTCTCTAAACACCTAACCTCCAATGCACTGTAGGCACACAAAAATCAAACTAGCACTTAGCTCTCTTTTAACCTGTTTGGGCCTAAAAGACTTCGATTAAAAATGCAACCAGGTTTACACCATTTCAATTGGTGTATGGATTGGAAACAATCCTTCCTATTGAGTGTGAAATACCATCTCTGAAACTAGTAGTAGAACTTTTACCTAACACTACCGCCGAAGAGGAACGGTTTCTATATCTCACCAAGCTATATGAAACCCGCTGAGACACTAAACTCTCTATAGAAGTCCACAAAAAATGTGTCAAATCACAGTACGATAAATCCATTCAACCTAGGGTATTCAACGAGGGCGACCTAGTCCTTACCTACAATCATATCCTCATAAAACTAGGTAAGGGAAAATTGGAATCTATGTCGTACGGCTCCTATGTTATAAAACGTGAGTTAGAGAAAGGAGCTTACAAGCTTGTCGATGTCGATGGTATACCTTTGGTTCAGCCCTGTAATAGGCTCTACCTAAAGAGATTCTATGCATAGGAATATCCTGCATATAACATCTTGTATATAATGTATTTAACATATTTTTAGTTCACTTTTTGCGTGTAAAGATTCTATCTCATACACTATTATTTATCTCGACTTGTGCTTGTATGCGCAGATGTCACCGTACTATGGATTTGTGGATGGTGCAAGTCGACATACCCAGAACCTTGCTTCTGTAGCATGGGTACTGTATTCCCCTGTCAGCGAGTTGATATCCTCGGGTGGCATTTGTCTAGGCCCCGCAACAAACAACATCGCGGAGTATTATGCAGTTATCAGACTCCTAACTGAAGTTGCTTCTCTCGGGATCCGCACCTTTTTAGTTTACCTGGACTCTCAACTCGTAGTATCTTAGTTGAATCACATCTACATCATTCGTGATCCTACATTACTTTGATTATACAAAAGGGTACGCCTCTTGGAAATATCATTTGACTATATTCAATATCAACATCTACCAAGAGAATTCAATATGGTGGTTGATTCATTAGCTAACTATATATTGGATTGGCATCCGACCCACATATGAACAAAACATCATAACAAATGCATACCAAAAATATAAATACACAACTCGTAGTAAATAAACAAGTTATGGAGATAGGACCATATATGTAAATATCATGTAAAAAGTGTTTTTCCAAAGTACAATAGTATGATGCATCCAAAAGACAAAATTGGGATTATGTCCCATACAAAATTGGCTCTCTGGCCTACATATCATGTACATGCCGCTAACAACACTACTACCTAAACAATAATCATCAAGCTCATGGTGCTCGTGGTAACATACTGCTCTCACTATAGGACAGAGCAACCTACCAATACGCTCCGACACCCCTACAGTGTGCCTCTAGAGGTGGAGAGGTATATCAGGCATCCTCATAAGAGGGACACTAATCGTCAAACCCTGGAGGTTCCGCTCAACATCGCAGATTCCTCCTACCTCCTCCTTCTCCTCATCTTCAGCATGTTACTGAATCCCTCGTCGATGCAGTGGTGAATACCCTACTAGCCTCTGTGGTATGCAATCTGTGACAGTGCACGTACATATGTTAGATTTATTTCACACATTGAAAAAACACAAAAAAAATATACAACCAAAAAGTACCAAAAACACATATATGTGAGGGTCACATACCTAAGTTGTCCCAATCATCATCCTCAAGAAACACCGGATCGATATTGCCTCGAAAGTCCACCCCCTTGTAGGGGTAGTCCTTGATCATAATGATCTGCTCCTCGAGCCACAAGAAAAAGTCCTCACTGAAAGAAAGGACTTGTGGCTCACCGATATGCCCACCATAATCACTCCACCTCCCCATCGGAGACTTGGATGTAGGATAGACTGGCCTATCTATCTGAGGAAACAATAGTGGCACCCTCTCCAGGAAGAACATTACTAGGATACTTCCATATCCGAACTGGTGGATATCCCTGTTCCTAAATTTGGTGACTTGATCCTTGAGGTTCACTAGGACCCCCTCACACCAATTGAATAACTTTGGCTCCATATATTCCACTGCATATGTCATTTGTGCCTTGGTCGCATGGTGAGCCCCCACGCTCCTCGCCACACCCGTTATAGTAAACAAAATAGTCCTCAAGGGGAGATCTATCACATCCGTGATGAGCACCTTCCCACTTTTCTTGCTGGATCCCTATCTACAATAGTAGGAAATGTATGTATCTATGGTATCCTCTATGGTTCGGTACCTGACCAAATGAACCCGTGCCCCCTTCTTGGAGAACCCAATCAAGAAATAAATATCCTCGAGCTCTATCTCGAGGGTATGTTCTCCAATAGGAAAGGTTTGGATATGTGTGTCCCACATCTGGATGATATAGTTCAATAAATTCCCTTGTTTATGAATACCTCTTGTCTTGAAAAACTTTAGCAAACCACATTTTGTTAATGCTGCAAGTGTGGCATCATCATTTAGGAATGCCCTCTCATCTCCTTCATGCTCTCTCTCCTTCCAATCTACCATTTTCACTCTGGTAAGTAGCAATCACCTGAAAATCATCAAAGGAAACATTTGTGAGAAGATGAAAACCTGATTTCATGCCAAAGAAGAGAAACAAGCTTTTGTTTTTATTGCTCTGTGTATTTTCGTGCCTAGACAGTGTCCAAGGACGCGAAAACTAGGTATTTGTGTGCCCCCCTTTAAGGCCATCACACGAAAATTCTGAGATTTCCGCGCCTCTCGATATAGAGAGGGTGCGAAAATCTCAGGTGCGAAAATTTATGCCCTAGAGCGTCTCTCAAATCAGGAAAAATGGCATGAAACAAAAAAATAAAATGATGAAATGAAATATCATCCTGAGAGGATCTACCTGGTCCGAACGACGGTCGAAATGGTGCCCTGGATCTCTTGATATCTTCAGTTGAAGATTTTCCCTCCACAAGGTAAAACTCTCCTATGGGTAAAAATAACCAAGCCAAAATGGGTAATTTCCTCTTTTACCTTCTTTTATACATATTAAGTGGTTATTTTTATTTATTATTTTATTTATTAAACCTTTTATAGTCAATTCTTCATATATTTTAATTACTAATGCCTTGCTTCTAGGATTTTTGACCAACTTTGGCAGGTTCTCATAAGTTGTTCACATTGGTGTTGTGATATATTTTGACCTTCATTTGAGCTTACTTTATCTTTTTCGTGCTCTGGATTTAAACTTGAAAAAAGATTACAAGCACTTTTCACACTTGAGTCATGCTTGTCAAACCTAAGTAAAACGGTGTCGAGCTTAGTCAGCTTTACTCGTGCTCGTAAAAGGATGAAAAAAGTATCGTCTTGGTATTATTTTATTCCTTTTTCGGACCAAGACTATTAACTCACGAAAATGGACCATAGGAGTTCTCTTTAAGGGGTGAAAACATGAAGTCAGGAAACAATTTTGGCTTGTTTTTGACAAAAAAAACCGCTAATTTTTATGTTTTTCAACTTTGACCTCTTCGAACCCATATCTCCCTTAGGAATTTCAACTTGAAGTAAACACAAAGGTTTTACATTATTGAATTAGCTTTCTACTCATATTTTTTTAAATTCTTTTTATGGTCATATCATGGGACAAATTTGTTGTCAACCAACGACATGTACTTGAAAATTTTAGGTATGGATAATGAGTGACCTGTGTTGACAACGGTTTTTTGATTGATGGTTATTCATTTTGGGGAAAAAAATTGTATGCTCATAATATACACACACTAAACTTGATCCTGGACTATATTTCGAGTTTTTTAAAACTTGGGAACTATTTTTTATTATTTATCGAAACAACGTATGTTCAGAAAATAGTACATTATCGACACATGTTTTTTTCACATTTTCTTTGAAATGTTACTCTTATCAAACAACCTAAAACCAACCCATTGAAGAGGATACTTCAAGGAACATCCTTGTATTTTTTTAAATTTTTTTGGCTTCGTCATTGTGATGATATTGAATTTTCATTGTGACTGATTTTTCAGTCACTTAATTTTTTAATGATAAAGTTTAGTAAAAAAATAGAAAAAAATAGTAATCCTAAATGAAATTGAAAAAAACTTATATTACTAGAAAGTAGATTGAACGGTGAATCTACTGGTATAAACTCCGACATGTATTTCTCATGTTTTGCAGTTGTCCGACCTTGTTAAAGTGACACATTTCTGAATTCTACAAAAATGGTGCTGGAATTGTTGACTAGAAACTCTCGGGCGAGAAAATGTCTTCCAAACTCTCGGCCCAGAGTTTAGTTCAAACTCTCATCCGAGAGTTTTTTTTTAAAATACAGCGCGACAATTGGTCCAAACTCTCGGCCTAGAGTTTTTTTTAAACTCTCGCCCATAGTTTGAACTCTCAAAACTCTCGGCCTAGAGTTTGAGTTTGACTTTTTTTCGCGTGATCATCCGCTCGCGCTCCATTTTTTTTACTCTGTTTGTCACCAAAGTGTTTCCCAAGTTCGTGATTTCACCCTAAGCTCTTTTCAGACTCCCTCGTTATGAAAAGATCACCAAATGCACTTGTCTCTTTCACACTTGTAAAAGTATTTTAAAGGACGTCTATTCGGTGGTAGGTTATCCATTTTTCGGGCCGTCTAGACTATTTAGGAGAAATGTATACCTCAGTAAACCTTTGACTGGGAGAGTTCTTCCAGATATTATTTTATACCTTTTCGAGTTTGGGGACTAACATATTACGAAAGAGTCAATCGTAGAGTGTCACACTCCCAAAATTATGGAGTTAGTATTTAGTGAATTTTCAAAATAAAAATAATAATTTTCATAAGATAAGAGGTCTCGATGCTGAAAATTATTTTTATGGAAAGGACCAATCGTCTTACATTCTTTCCTTATGATTATCATTATGAGTAACAACTATCCAACTTCTTATATCATACTTGGAACAATTTCATATAAGGGAAAACAATACATTTGTACACTATATTGAGCATTAGCATATTACTTTAACGCAACCAATAGCTATCTAAGCCCAAGAGTCCTCAAATATATTATATCATCTTTATGGAATTCTTATAATAACTTAGATGTGCTTGAATTAAAAGAATAAATACATCCATATTCCGTGAACAATGAATATCAGGGAATATCCTTTACCTAAGAAAACATTTGACAAAGTACGCTTATACATCTATATAACAACAAATCCACCAACAACATAATATAAGACACATGAAGGAGAGACCAAAATAACGTGGTTCACCCAATCTAGGGCTACATCCTGTAATATCCTGATTTTGACTCTATTGCATTAAAATTGTAAATGATGTAAATATCATTATTAAATCATGGTGAGGAGCTCAAGGCCAAGGCCCCGCCATCAATTTATCGTTTTATGTATCAACAACTAAAAATAGATTCCTATGGTTCTTGTGCTAGACAGGCACAATGTAAATTAAGACATCATGTAAATACAAATTTTAATGAAATACCCACATCTAGCTATGCATTGCAACAAAGAGATGGGGGCATGATTTCACAAGGAATAGGGAGGGAAAATATTTAAACCCTTGAGCCAATAGAGTTAATCCATGTGTCAATGAGAAAACCCATAAACCCTCAACTACCCATTTTGTCTTATGCACCCAATCTTTAATTCTTCCAAGAGTTGGTTGAGGTAGTTAATGCCTTGGGAATGGAGAGGTATGGAAACCAATTTCGTGCATGGGCAAGCCATCAATATGGAAAATCGTATTTTTGCTTCCTAGGCAAGAAAACACCCACGAAATTGTGCCCAAATCCATTCTTCACCCATGGCCTTTACTCTCTCACACAGTCTGAGCTAGTTGGGGTTTTCTCCTTCACGTTTTCCATCATTTTCCTGCATTTTCCATGGCTGGGAACTCGTTTTTGTATTACACAGTGGTTGGGAGGAAGGGAGTCACGATTTGGGGGTTTATGGAGGTTGTTTTTGTCCCTTGAATACCCACACACGTTTCCTGAAATCGATTTGCTCTCCCATGGCTAAATTCCCCATCTACCAATTTGTTTTTTGGTTGCCCACATTTTTCTGAAGCTAATCGAAACCCCATTTTGGGCATCCCATTGTAAAAACGTTTCCCTTCATGCCCAGCACTTGTGAATTTGTTGTTATGTGCATCCCCGTTTTGGTTTGAACCTGTGAATAAGAAATTTAGAGAGTAAGTGGACCAGAATTGGCTTGATAAACCTAGTGAGGAGGGTAACCTCTCAAGAAGATCAAAAGGGTTGGTTACTCTTCTATGCACATATGGAAGAACACTAGAATGGGAGGTATGGCCTGAGGGAATATGTAATAGCGAAGGGAATACTTCCTTATGCTGGGTGTGTAGGTATTGTGGGGACCAAGCTACATCGATCTTGTTGAAGGCATCCATATCTCTATGGTTGAGCCCACTAGCTTAGCAATTCTTCCTTTCCATTTCCCTAACAGCCTGATAAACCCAACTATGGATTGGCTTGGCTGATTTTGATGTATTTTGGCTATGTGTGAGTCTGTTGTTCCCTTTTTCCTTGTAGAAATCATGCCTAGCTCAGGGGTGGTCGTTGTATTGAAATATTGATGAGCACAACTGGCCTATGGTTGGGTGGAACGTTGCAGTTTCATAGCCAATTGCTCGGGACTACTTCATTTCAATATAAGTACACTCTTTTATAAATTCTGCAATGTCTTTATTTAATGGTTGTCATGAAAATGTTGAATGTATGTTAGATATCTAGATGATTTTAATTTCGGTGTGTTTCTACAATATGCATATATATGTTACTTTCGTTATCAATGAGTTTTAGTTAATAATCATGGGGCTAGATGCCCGGTTTTAGTGCCATGTTCTCTCCTTGGATCAGTATGATGAGAGGGGACTTGACACATCCACAAAAAAAAATTGTCAAATATTATTTATCCAAAATACAGTGATTACATCATACAACACCATCATTGCCAAAATTTACCTTTCCTCTTTCTCAAAGCTTCTCTCATAGAGAGCATCTAACAGAAAAATATTTCAGAGGTCTATATCCAATAGATCCCTTTCCCGACATTCAATGCTAAAACATAAATACAGATAATGAAAAATTAACTATTTACTATATTATTTTCCAGGTATTCAAACCTATGGAATTTCTCCCGCTACTGGATTTACACACAACAAAAAGTTTAACCAGCATAAGATACATAATATAACATCCTAGCATCTGCGCAATCATTACTAAAGGAACTCAGCATGCAAAAGTATTTAATATTGAATGGAAGGTATATAAAAAAATTGTTTCCCAATCTCTTTGCAATAACAAGAGAAGCATATATCTAAAGATGCGCATAGGTATCCCCTTCCCAATATCTGATCTAACACAAAAGATAAGAGCTGATTTTTATAATAGCGCATTAATAAATATATATATATAGAAGATTTTAAGGCTTGGGATCGAGCGTTAAGCTTTCCCATCCCCATAGATTTGAGATAGAACTGCATTAATACATATATAACAAGCTTAAAACCGGGAATCAAACATTAATATTTCCCATCCCCATAGATTCAAATAATTGCACAGCTAACATGGAGATATACCGTATGAAACCTACGCCTTCCCATTATGCTATAAACAGTAGAGATTCATCCTCAATTCATTTTATGAAATGGTTAAGCAAATATTTTGTCAAATAGATAAAACACAGAGGTCACTCTGTTAGGAACCCATGTCTTTACTTTGTTAGTATGTTGTTATTGGACGCATATGCTTTGTAAGTCGTCCCGTAGTATTTGTTGATCAATAGTTTGTGTTATTGTTGTTGGCGCATATGCTTTGTAAGTCGCCCGTAGTATTGTTGATCCATAGTTTGTAACGGCCCATGGTTTCGACCCATAGTATTGGCGCCTAGAATTAGTATATAAGTGTGTGTTGAGACCTATGAAGCACCGTGAAGTTATTTGTATTGAGCTTGCTCAAAGGAGGTTGCCCCCTCGAAGTGGCCCGTGATCAATACAAAAGTGATTCTGAGTTCTGTCATTTCTGCTATTTCGCGCATTCTTGTTAATTAATTGTTGCAGGTGCCTCACATCTGGTATCAGAGCACTTTCTTGGGCTCGCTGGGTGAAATTTCTGCCAAATTTTTTTTCGCATCTATTGCAGGTTCGGATTTGGGAATAATCCCTATCCGCTTAACTGTGGGAAGTACTTGGGCATAAGCCCTAACACTCATTGTGAGGAGTACCACAGGAACCCCGAAGTAGCTGGCCCATTGAGAGGACCTGCCGGCGAAAAGGGCAACGACCCCTACCTGATTGACTAGTTCCCACCTGTGAGGTAAACCAAGAGCTGTCGTTTGTGGCAAAGCGGTTATCAGTTTTACCTGAGCCGTGGAGTGAGGGGTACTGCCCCAATACGCAAGCCGTCAGACAGCATTGGTGGCCGAGTGAAAACCCTGAACTGTTAGGAAGCCGCACATACCTGGGGTCCATATCTACTTTCAGTTGAACTATTGTCGATCACTGCTGCACCGTTTCAGACTCATTTTGCAAGCCGTTCCAGATCCAGCAGGTCGGCGTTGTTCCAGATTCCTTCTGAGCCGTAACCGCTCCAGTCTGTAAAATAAAAAAAAAATAAAAAAAAAACCCTGGTTATGGTTGTCACCCGTGCAGGAGCAAAAACCATGGAGGAAGCCCTTGCAGCCATCCAAGCCAAACTCCAGGATCTGGATGAAAAATTTCTTGGTCTCCATCTTGAGCATTCAGCTATGAACAACAAACGGCAGTCCGAGTCTTCAGTAGACACTGGGTTCTCTTCTTCCAGCAATTTCCGTGGTCCAAAGCTTGATTTTCCTCACTTCAATGGTACCGATCCAACTGGGTGGATCTATCGTGCAGAACAATATTTCAGTCTGCATAATACGTTTGATGTCAACAAAGTTCCGTTGGCATCCTTTCATTTGGAACAGGAAGCTCTTCAGTGGTACCGTTGGTACATCAAGGCTCATCCAGAGCCCAACTGGCCAAACTTTTGCCAGCTCCTTCTGCAACGATTTGGTCCTAGTGCTTTTGATGACTTCACAGGAGCCCTCACTAAACTTCGCCAGACCGGCACTGTGAGAGAGTATCAAACTGAATTTGAGAATCTAGCCAACCACACCGAAGGATTGTCTGATGAATTTTACCGGAGTTGTTTTATCAGTGGTCTAAAGGATGCCATCCGCTCCGAGGTCAAAATGTTCTGCCCCAACACAATGATGGAAGCACTCGGGTTGGCTAAATTGGCAGAAGACAAGATTGCAGCCCAACAACGCTCCAAGCCCACTTTTGTTCCCTTCAGAAATATGGGGTCTCAGCGACCTCCTATACCGCAGGCTCCTCGACCGACTCCTATCAAGCGTTTGTCAGAAACAGAGATGCAAGCACGCAGAGAAAAGGGTCTTTGTTATAATTGTGATGAGAAATTCACTCGGGGACATCGATGTGTTCAGCAAAAACTATATCTCGTGGATGTGGAGTCTCCGCCTGCCTCTGAAATGGGTGACGAAGATCCAGAAACACTGGATGCTCCGGTCGACATTCAGGAACCGCCTATTGACCCTCCGTCTCAGGATGACCAGCCAGAGATATCTCTCCATGCTTTAGCTGGAATCACCACCCCCCAAACAATGCGGGTCAGGGGTTACTTCAAGAAGCTTCCTCTTACAATCCTCATTGATTCTGGTAGCACTCATAATTTCATCGACCCTCGGATCGCCAAACAAGCTGATTGTTTTATCCATCCTTGCTCCAACTTTGAAGTCATGATTGCCAATGGGGGCACCTTACCTTGCAAAGGGAAGTGTCGAAATGTGCGTATCTCTATGGGAGATTATATCCTGCGGTCTGACATGTTTGCCTTGCCATTAGGCGGATGTGATGTGGTTTTGGGTGCTCAATGGCTACGCACACTCGGCCCTATCTTATGGGATTTTGCCGAACTTTGGATGCAGTTTTCCCTCAATGGACACAAACACACATTGACAGGATTACAACCAGGTTCTCTCAGCATCATCAGTTCACATCGCATGGAGAAACTCCTCAAGAAGAGTTCACATGGTGTCATCGCTCAGATCAGTTCCATCCAGATGCAACCATCCGCGGTCTCCACTACCCCTTTGGATCTACAACAAATTCTGAATCGATATACAGGTGTCTTTGCTGAACCAGTGGGATTACCACCTTCCAGGCCAGAAGACCATCGTATTCAACTCCTTCCTGGCAGCGTTCCTCCCAACATCAGGCCCTATCGCTACCCATTTCACCAAAAAACAGAGATTGAAATGCTCGTGCGGGACTTATTGAAGCAAGGTATTATTCGCCCAAGCACTAGTTCCTTTTCTTCTCCAGTTATTCTTGTCCGCAAAAAAGATGGGTCATGGCGCCTCTGCATTGACTTTCGAGCACTTAATCACCTCACCATCAAGGATAAGTTTCCAATTCCTGTCGTTGATGAGCTTCTTGATGAGCTTCATGGGGCTCACTTTTTCTCCAAGTTGGATCTTCGTTCTGGGTATCATCAAATTCGAGTTCATGAGGAGGATATTCCTAAAACAGCTTTCCGCACACATGATGGCCATTATGAGTTTTTGGTCATGCCCTTTGGCCTCACTAATGCTCCTTCCACATTCCAGGCCTTAATGAATAAAATATTTCGACCCTACTTGCGGAAATTCATTCTGGTATTCTTTGATGATATCCTCATCTACAGTAAAACATGGGATGAACATCTCCAGCATCTGGATCTTGTCATGCAACTTTTCTCTGACCATCATCTCCATGCCAAGAAGTCTAAATGTGTTTTTGGACAAAAGGAAGTTGAGTATCTCGGGCACATTATATCAGCACAAGGGGTTCGCGTGGATCCTGCCAAAATCGATGCCATGAACAATTGGCCACATCCTCAGACACTCAAGAGCCTTCGTGGTTTTTTGGGGTTGACTGGCTACTACCGCAAGTTTGTCAAGGATTATGGGAAGATTGCAGCTCCATTAACTGCCCTATTGAAAAAAGATGCTTTTACATGGACACCTGCTGCTCAGTGTGCATTTGACAAACTAAAACAAGCTATGTGTACTACACCTGTGCTAGCTATGCCCGATTTTTCCAAGCCCTTCACGATTGAGAGTGATGCTTGCGGCAATGGACTTGGTGCTGTTCTCTTTCAAGATGAACACCCCATTGCATTCACCAGCAAAGCCCTTTCCGGTAAGAATTTAGCTGCCTCTACCTATGAGAAGGAAATGATGGCTATTTTGCATGCAGTACAGAAGTGGCGTCCATACCTATTAGGGAATCATTTCTGCATCAAGACTGATCACCAGAGTTTGAAATATTTCTTGGACCAGCGTGTCTCCTCCCCGGCACAACAGAAATGGGTTAGCAAACTCATGGGTTATGACTATGAGATCACTTACAAGAAGGGTAAAGACAATATTGTGGCAGATGCTCTTTCTCGTACATTTGATACCCAAGGTTCTCTTTCAGCTATCTCTATGCCGGTTCCAAATTGGTTGCAATCTGTTCAACAGGGTTATGTCAATGACTCTTGCTTATCTCAGATCATCCAGCGCTTGACCAACAATCCTTCTGCGGTCCCACATTACTCTTGGGATGGTGCTTCTCTGCGATACAAGGGTCGTCTGGTGCTTCCCCAGAGCACAGATCTTCAACAGGCTGTCTTCTATGAACTCCATGCTTCTCCATCAGCCGGGCACTCCGGGTTCCTCAAAACATATGAACGAGCACGGCGTAACTTCTTTTGGCAGGGCATGAAAAGAACAATTCAACAGATGGTGGCCGAATGTGATACCTGCCAGCGCAATAAGGGTGAAACAACACTCCTTCCAGGATTGCTTGAACCCTTGCCCATACCTACACGGATTTGGACAGATATTTCTATGGATTTCATCGAAGGGCTCCCTAAATCTGGCGGAAAGACAGTGATTCTCGTTGTGGTTGATCGTCTCTCCAAATATAGTCATTTTTGTGCTCTCAGCCATCCCTATACAGCCTCCTCCGTCGCTCAAATTTTTATGGACCAGATCTTTCGTCTTCATGGCATCCCTTCTTCCATTGTCTCGGATCGTGATGCGACTTTCACTAGTCATTTTTGGACAGAACTATTTCGTCACACTGGCACCAAACTGAAGATGAGTTCAGGGTATCACCCACAAACAGATGGTCAGACTGAAATTGTTAATAAATGCTTGGAAACTTATCTTCGTTGCTTCACCTCGGAACAACAACATCAGTGGGCAAAGTGGCTTCCTCTCGCTGAATGGTGGTACAATACCTCTTACCACACTGCCTCCAAAATGACCCCATATGAAGCAGTCTATGGTCAGGCACCTCCAGCTCTTCTTCCATACACCCCCACCAGTTCACCAGTTCAGGAAGTTGACAGGGTCCTTCGCAACCGAGATCAGATTCTTCGCATTTTGCGGGACAATCTTCACATGGCAAGGAATCGCATGAAGCAACAAGCTGATCAGCACCGTTCAGAGCGCACCTTTCAAGTCGGCGATATGGTTTTTCTTCGTCTCCAGCCGTACAAACAATCCTCCTTGAAACTCAAAGGACGTCATAAGCTCGCTCCAAAGTTCTATGGGCCATATCGGATTCTTCAGAAGATTGGGTCCGTCGCTTATAAATTGGAACTTCCTCCTTCTTCCCGCATTCATCCAGTCTTTCATGTCTCTTGTCTGAAGAAAGTTCTTGGCACCAACATCAGCAGCCAAACGATTTTACCCGAACTGGATAATGAAGGATCCATCCTTTTGGAGCCAGAGGCCATCCTCAATCGGCGCACGCGTCAGCTTCGCTCTCGCTCTATCACAGAAGTCTTAATTCAGTGGCACGGCATGCAACCAGAGGATGCTACATGGGAACCACTCCTTCAGATTCAACAACAATTTCCACATCTAAAGCTTTGAGGACAAAGCTTTTTTTCAAGGGGGAGGGGATGTTAGGAACCCATGTCTTTACTTTGTTAGTATGTTGTTATTGGACGCATATGCTTTGTAAGTCGTCCCGTAGTATTTGTTGATCAATAGTTTGTGTTATTGTTGTTGGCGCATATGCTTTGTAAGTCGCCCGTAGTATTGTTGATCCATAGTTTGTAACGGCCCATGGTTTCGACCCATAGTATTGGCGCCTAGAATTAGTATATAAGTGTGTGTTGAGACCTATGAAGCACCGTGAAGTTATTTGTATTGAGCTTGCTCAAAGGAGGTTGCCCCCTCGAAGTGGCCCGTGATCAATACAAAAGTGATTCTGAGTTCTGTCATTTCTGCTATTTCGCGCATTCTTGTTAATTAATTGTTGCAGGTGCCTCACACACTCTTATTAAAGAAATAGACATGGATTTTAGAACTTGCTATCGCTTTTCCAGTCAGCATGCCAAACCACGAAGGCAGAGATAAAAAAATATATATATAATATGGAACAAAATTGGGATCAACCTTAGGCTATCCCATTCCCAAATACTCTGCGGTCTACACTATGGTGTAGGGATAACAAAACTCTGACGGGTTCGAGCCTGCAGTCTATCATACAGTGCAGAGATGTAAGAAACATAACTCAACAGGATCCACCTGTGATTCACATTACAATGCAAAGATGTGTGTAATCACAACTCTGCAGTGTCAAGCCTACAATTCACGTTACAATGCAGAAATGTATGTAAACACAATTCAACAGGGTCAAACCTACGATTCATTTTACGGTGCTGAGATGTATGTAACACAACTCGATGCATTTTAGTGCAACATACATATAAAAAATAATCTCTTTAGGGATCCATTCACCAAATCCCTACGCAAAACACATTTATTCAGTATATGAAATATACTCTGTAAGAATAGAAGGTAAGCGGAAAATCCTTTCCCAACCTATGAGCAATAATGCCAAAGGCAATTAGATATATATATAACATATGAATTGAGGTGTTCAGGGTTCGGGCTCTATAAAGTCTTCCCAAAATTCTGTGTAGCGACAATGAAGGAAAATATAATATATATCATAAAAATATACACAGAGGTTCTGTAACCAAGTGAGTCACGGAAATCCCTAAATGTTTAGGGTTCAAGCTCTACAGAAAACTCCCACAACCTTGCGCAGGAACCACAGAGGGGAAAATATATATCATATAAATTCACAGTAGATCTATACTTCGAACAGGAAGAAGAACAGGAATCGGGCTAACCATCCATCCTTTTCCCAACGCACACCACCAGAACTAAAATAACTAACAAAGGATAGTCATGAGGATCAACACTCATGGGCTCGGCTTCCATATCTATCCCATCTCTTACTGATATCCCTGTCGCAGAGTGGTAGCTCCTTATTGAGATAAGAACATGTAAGTTGCATGCTTCTAGCAACGATCTACAGAAGTTTTCCCCCATATTCCACTACCCAACGTTTGTCTTTCCCGCCACTCCCCTATTGCAACCGCCAAACATTAATTAAAATACCCATTCCTAGTCATCGTGGGACCTAGCTTCTCCTAGTGGATATCCAATGCTGATTCTTCTCACTAATCACCCTCGACCACACAGCTAAAAGCCTAAATTGCTTCCAAGAATGGCAGGAAGTGTCCCCTCTACCATCCGCATAGTTTAAGTAGTGGTTAATTGTTAAATACCAACTATATTATTCCATTACTTTTCTATATAAAGAACAAGTGTCAAACACTTGATCTTTGAAGTCCAATCTTTAAACATGAAATCGTTTCCACTCTTTTTAGACAAATTAAGTATTTCTCTTAAGATACTCATCCATCTTTTATTAGTAGGTTATTGGCCCTTAGGAAGGCACCAAGTGAAAGTCTAATATATATATTATATATATATATATAACTCTCTTATGTATAGGTGTAAAAGTGTCCCCTTAACCCAAGTTCGAGTCCTCACTTTGGCAATGAACCTTAACCACTCAATGAAGGTGTGTGACACTCAAACACTCACTCAAAACTCAATCTACTAAAATATAATCTTATTATATTATATCATATCATATATATATAGTAATATATATATAATTCCACCAATTTACTTCCAATTCTACATAGATAGAAAATAAAGTGTGCCATTCCTTTTCCCCTTCCTATATGAAAATTCATTCTTATAGGTGTATTATATTTACATAATATCTATTTTCGCAAGAATATATTTGCATAAATAATTATGATATTAAATATCTTTTTTCCACCTTATTCTAAAAGTGGTTATATATATAGAGAGAGAGAGAGTAGCTTCATATATTTTTAGGGATAATAAGGATTTTTTTTTATACTCATGTCGGAGTTTATGTTATTCATAATATCTAGTGATAACACTTAGTTTTACTCTCATATGTGTAGCTTTATGCTAATAAGTAATTCGTCGAAGTTAAACTACCATGCGGTGAATAGCCGTTATCCCAAACTTAGGTGATGACCTTATCACCTAAGGCATTAGTTAAGTCGCTTTACCATTGATACATTGCTTATAGCACTAGGATGACCCACCTTCATTATTCATCCTTCCGTAGTTGATTCAATTGCCATCATTTAGATGCGTCATCATCTTTTAGTCTCCTAAGTTTACAACTTAAGAAATTTAAACCACTTTACTTCACGGTTTTCTGATGGGGCCTTGGCCTTGATATCCTCACCAGAAAAAAAAATACAATATTCAATATCATTTACAAAATAATAGGACATAAAGGAGGTATATTACATCCTCCTCCCCTTAAGGATAACACCATCCTCGGTGTTCAACAATTTTTCTTTCCTCCTTGCATCGTCTTTCACTTGCTTTGTTCTTCTCCTTTGGTCATCTTCACATTTTTGTGATTTTTGCAAGCTCTTATCATTCATAACTTGCACATTGTACAACTCATACAATATTTTCCAACATTCCTCAGCATAACATAATTATACCATTTGAAATTTTAATCATAAGGTAAGTACAAGTATTTTGCAACAGCTTATCATTCATCCTCATCCTTGAAGAATTTTTTGCTTACTCAAGCATTCATAACATTCACACATAAAGATATCCAATAGTCTAGTTTACAAGACAAATCATTAATATGTGTTTTATTGTTATATCATAAAACAAATATTTCAACAAAACTTTGTTGATCATCAACTCTCCCATGAGTCTGGAACTTCAACAATCCTCTGCTGAACACAGAACTCTTCTTCGAGTTATGTTCTCTCTGTAAATTGGCAATCAAACTTGCAGGCAAACTACCAACAATCTCACTTTATCTTTCCCCTCATCAAATACCCTCTTATGTGCTTAAATTTTTAGTATGCAACAAATCCACAAGGTAAATTGTGTGAGCCTCCCACTCATTCGATGGATATATGCTTTCCTAGGTCTTTGGGTCAGTTTTGAATTTAATGAGCGACCTGCTCAGTTCCTCCTTTCTAGGGAACATGACCACAATTTAGGGAAAATGCCTCATGCATTAGCTAGTAAGTATATGATGTTATTTTCATTTGTCATTTTAGCCTTCTACTCCAGTTCATTCCTCCTAGTGCAAGTTTGGGGTCAAGTCTTCTAACAAAACAAACATGTTAGTATCATAGTTTAAACATTTAGTTACATATAGTTTCATTTCAACCTAAGACTCATCATCTAAAACTTATTTTCCCTATAATCTTTCCATACTCATTGTTAAAAGATCCCATGAGTAATCAATCATAAAAAGATTAGGATTCTTCTATTCCCTTAATCAAACTCCTACCATTAACAAGATCCTTTAATCAAATTCCTACCATTAACAAGATGTAATGGATTAAATACTTTGAACCTCAATACAACCTCATTACTTAGTAATATCATCAAACACATAGTTAGCCTACTGTATTACCTTTGGTTATTCGTTAGTTTGCAAGGTCAATGTCTTTAAAAGAGGTTACAGCAGAATTTGTTCTAATCCCATAGAAAAATCTTATTAAAGTGATTCATGCTTTATATTCGTTTCCATTAATATCTAAATAATGTAGCCATCGCCCTATCAGAATGACTAAGATGAGTTAACACACCTTCATCTTTGACGTGCAACAATCATGCGTCCTTTAACTTGGTACACAAGAATCTCTATTATAAGATATAACAAACCTACCAGGGATCTATTTAAAAATCTATGGATAAAATAATTAGAATCATATGCATTCTAAAATAAGATCATTTAAACCCCTAGGAGCATTGTTTGCAATTCCTTACAGTAATACACCTTTAGGCTTATCCTTAAAATTTTGATACCGATAAGAAACGTTATCCTTTATAATGAAATATAATTTTGTGCTAAGTAATAAAATCTTAACATTTAACAAAATGACGATTTTTCATAAACAAAATAATATTCAAACACATCAGTCATCTTGCCACATGAATCCGTTCACATCTTTAACCATAATTTGTAACCTATGAACTAAAGCTATGTCAAATTCATTCTGACTAGTAATACTCAAAAGTAACAATTACTTAGGCTATATTCTATATGGATTCCATACTATTGGATTCACGGAAGAAAATGAAAGAGAGTCAACATATATTTTGCAATAAGCATGCTACCAAAACCTAAGTAAAATGATCTACATTGTATCATTGATGCTTGAGGACCAACTGTTATTTAGAGGGATGCATCTATTAATACGTAGCTATAACTTCCTACCTAGTAAATCAAACAAGTGTTTTACCCAATCATATTCCATAACATCCATGAAGGCAATATTTTTCTATATTAGCATTTCATGAAACTGTCAAAAGGTTATGTAAAAACTATGCAATACCAACTAAAATGTAACTATTATAATTGAAGGTGTTCATGTGAATTCACCAATCAAAACAAGCTCACTTCTTTGGAGTAAACTAATAATACTACTCTCTAACCTAATGAAGCTCATAGGTAGTGTACTTAGTAATTCTTAATATAATACCAACAAACTATAATGAGGATCGACTTGATAATCCTATGAAATTTTGAAATTACTTATTAATTTAATTTGCATGTTCAGAACACTATTCATAATCTTTAAAAAAAAAATCACGCATTCATACTAACATAAACTTGAATTAATTACAAGAGGACTCTACATATCTTTAATGGATTCCCATTTAAATCCGAAAATGGTAATACTATTATCTGAACAAAGAGGAATTTTTTTATCAATGAAAACATTAATCAACATATGAGTTACATACAAAAACGTTCATGCCATGGATTTCCTAGAAATGTCAATAGTATCATAAACTTATCAATAACTCTAGGTAGCTCCTAACATGGTTTCGAACAAAATAGACTGTCCCAATTAATCAAAGCTTAATGGATCATTAACATATACAATTTACCCTTTCCCAACATGGTATCTTTCGCAAGACACGATTACATCCACTAAAAGGACATCCAAGCTTACACCAGTGATATACTTCTTCTTAAGTGTTAAAATGTCGGACAAGCATTTACCTATTGTCTGTATATGTATAAAATGAGACAATTTCCTTAACATAGCCAATGGTATATCATTATAATGCTTCAACAATTCGACATACTTACTTGAAATTCAAAAGTAACTTTGTTGGTTACCTCTTGCCGATCATTGGAGATGATATTTTTTATTGCAGCTTTATAGATGGAGTTCCCTTGCTAATTCAATCAACATTTAAGTGCTTCCTCCAGCTGAGCCCAAATAGGCCCAAGTGTTTGTAACCTGTAGCTCCGATACCATATGTCACACTCCCAAAATTATGGAGTTTGTATTTAGTGAATTTTCAAAATAAAAATAATACTTTTCATAAGATAAGAGGTCTCCACGATGAAAATTCTTTTTATGGAAAGGACTAGTTGTCTGACATTCTTTCCTTATGATTATCATTATGATTAACAACTATCTAACTTATTATATCATACTTGGAACAATGTTATATAAGGGAAAACAATACAATTGTACACTATATTGAACATTAGCATATTACTTTGACGCAACCAATAGCTATCTAAGCCCATGATTCCTCAAATATATTATATCAACTTTATGGAATTATTATAATAACTTAAATATGCTTGAATTAAAAGAATAAATACCTCCATATCCCGCGAACAATGAATATCAAGGAATATCCTTTACCAAAGAAAACATTTGACAAAGTACGCTTATACATCTATAGAACAAAAAAGCCATCAACAACATAATATAAGACACATGAAAGAGAGACCAAAATAACATGGTTCACCCAATCTAGGGCTACGTCCACAAAAAAATTGTCATATATTATTTATCCAAAATACAATGATTACATCATACAACACCATCGTTGCAAAAATTTACCTTTCCTCTTTCTCAAAGGTTCTCTCGTAGAGAGCATCTAATGGAAAAAGATTTCAGAGCTCTATATCCAATAGAGCCCTTTCCTGACATTCAATGCTAAAACATAAATACAGATACTGAAAAATTAACTATTTACTATATTGTTTTCCAGGTATTCAAACCTACGGAATTTCTCCCGCTACTGGATTTACACACAACAAAAGGTTTAACCAGCATAAGATACATAATATAACATCCTAGCATCTACGCAATCATTACTAAAGGAACTCAGCATGCAAAAGTATTTAAGATTGAACAGAAGGTATATACGAAATATGTTTCCCAATCTCTAAGCATTAACAAGAGAAACATATATCTAAAGATGTGCATAGGTATCCCCTTCCTAATCGATGATCTAACACAAAATATAAGAGCTGAGTTTTATAACAGTGCATTAATATATATATATATATATATATATATATATATATATATATATATATAAGAGTTTAAGGCTTGGGATCGAGTGTTTAAGCTTTACCATCCCCATAGATTTGAGATAGCACTGCATTAATATATGTTGATGTATTTGTAACTTCGGAATGTATTTCTTATATGTATATTGTATTCCTATAGAGATGTTATTATTCCTCTATACGGAAGTGTCGTCATTTATATTGTAAGTGTCGTAACTTATACTTGATGGGTTATTAGACCACCCTATTGGGGGTCGGCCCTGTCAGCATTATGTTATGTGGTTAAGTTAAGGCCAACCTAGTAAATGTCATTAGGCAAGTCAAGTCAAGTATAAATAGAGTGCGGGAGGCACTTTATTTATTCATTCACTTTCTCACTCATACTTTCATTGGAGAGTGGTGCACTTGTGGAGGAGAAGCTGCTGCTAGGAGAAGACTATCTCCTATACTTGGGTTGTATCATTGCTCTATCTATCTCTGAGGAAGTTGTGGGGTTTTTCACCTTTATGGTTTTTCCTAGTGGAACTCTATGTGTCTATTGTCTCTTGTGTGCTTGCATTATTATGTCCATGATTGATATGCTGTAGATATGATGTACATGTTGTTCTCTCAGTTAAATATTGTAGATCAGATTGAAGTAAATTTTGAAAAACTAACATGGAATCAGAGCTAGCCTGAAAGAAGGCATGGTATGGCATTTACGACACTTGTTGCACTTGCGAAGCTAGGGCTTGATATAGCAAAAACCAGGCATTGTAGAACATTCTCTATAAATCCATTTCGGCTAGGTATCAGGATCTGAAACTCTTACATATTGAATATAAGATCCCCATGTACCTTTTTTCCGAAGTACAACTTTTAATTCGTTGTAGTTTGTGTTTTATGATCTGTACAATCTAGGGTTTCTTCCTCTTCCAGATCTCAGTCATAAACAGGTGACCTAGGAAAAAAGGTCACAACTTAGGCTAGGAAGTTCCAAATGAAATTTCATAAAAAGTGACAGGTAGGGAACAGACTGAGGTTTCTCAGGTAAGGTTTTCAGAGGCTGACGTTGAGCCAGTGACATGTGGCACGTCGTACAAGTTCGGTCTCCTATTTTATCCCATAAACAGGTCATGTTGTGACATGTGGAATAACTCTCTCTCAGAGAATCTAATTGAGGTTAGACCTATGGGGTTGGAAATATGACAGGTCGGGATACCACAAGTCGAAGTTTCAGACCCTGTGGATTCTTAATTTCAAAGTTACACTAGAAACAATCAGGTGCATATTTCTGTCAAAACAGAATTGGATTTTGAGCACCTTCGTTCATGGCTCCGGGAATTAGGGTTTCGGAGAAAGTTGGTATTTTTGTAATCAGAGACCATGGCTGAATGCTACTCATAAAAATAGAAATTTATAGACCAATATCAAATTTTTTGGTTGGGTAGAAGGCCGAGCTTGATCAAACCCTAATTCGGGACTTTGATCGAAAAAGTGAAAAATTAGGGCTTCTACAAAAATGGGAATTTTTGAAATATGTGACCATAGCTGGAAGCTCCTTGGAAAAATCAAATTTTAGAGCTTTGGATCAAACTATTTGGTTGGGTGAAGCTCCAGGAAACTCAAACCCTAATTCAGGGCCCTCCCTAGTGAATCCGAAAATATAAAAGGTAATTTTGAGGGGTGAAACTTTGCAGTTTTCAAATTATGAGTATACCAACTTAACCAACTCAGAAAGGCGCATCTTTCTATCCTTTCAGAAGTTTGAAATTCAAAGTTTGAATTTTTAGGGTTTCCCTGACAAACCTTAATCCAGCTCCAGATCCAGTTTCTGCAAATCAAGTGGATTGGGTTAATCCTAGAAGAGAATGAATTGGTCACCTGCATAAGTGAAGAAGTTCCAGTTTCAGAGGGAGATGAGGCTAAGGCCTTACATAAGAAGATTACAAGCAATATCAACAGGAATGACTTACAGGTTGATGTTGTCCGCTAACATGAAAGGTACATAAAGAAAGACAAATCATGTTCTAGTTCAAGAAAATATGACCATGGTGACATGAATACAAAGGTTCATCCATTTCCATGCATCACATATAAGATCTACTTACGAGGTATGTATAACTTGGTTCTATAATGGTTAACCTATGAGATATGCAGGTTACTAGCACAAGTCGTTGAAGAGAGCAAGAAGACATTGCTAGACATAACTAGCAAATATGATAACTAGGTATGTTTTTCGTATATCAAGTTAGAATCCTACCTTGTGTTAGGATCTTATATTGTTGTATGGTTGATAATGATTATTCATGAAGTTAGAAATGTAAGTAATCAAGGGTTTATGCATATTATGTATCTTACCTTGATTGATGATATGACTAACCAAAAGAGTTCTATGGTCAAATATGAATATGCGTGAGTAAGAGAAGTCTTCCCTGAAACTTTGAATGCTAATGTGTATTATTTGTGTTTGAAACGATCATGACTATACATGTTTAAGATTATTGTGTTTTGATAGTATTGAGATTATACCAATGAATGTATGATTATGTATGAGATCTCGAGGGTAACACAATGATGATACTAGTAAGTATGCATAAGTGATCGAGGATGGATATAAGTTCAAGGATAGGTAATCCAAGAAGCAAAGATCAAGAGAGAGCACACTCCAATATTTCCTGCAAGGAAGCAAATATTGAGAGGGAGTCCACCCTACAAACCAAACAAAGATAATTATTTGAATTGTCATTTCTTGCATTTTTTTGTTTAAATAATATTGCTCATTGATGTATATGCTTATGTTCCTAAATTTAGGATGTGTATTATGCATATTAGAATAATTACATTAATGAATAGTATACAACTAATATGCATGTGATGGGTAAGTGGCCTATGGCACTGTACAACATTCCATTGCTACTTATCTAGAATGAAACCTCTTTGCTGACATGTTGTGAGTTGTGCACACTCTTAACAATGTTATGGTAGAGATTGGAAGGCATCTAGAAAGTTACGAGATATGGATAAATGTTGTACTGAAGCATTGGCTAAAATAATTGCATGAATGTATGACATAATTTTTTTATGTGTAATAATTTGTTCTGAAAACTATGAGATGTTTTCTAATCATGCAATTTAACTTGTTTTGTAGGAAAGATCGTATACCATCACCTACAAAAGAAGAACTACAACATTTGTTCCAGCAATGAAGTTCAAACTATCTATTGAAGATATAGAAGAATATGAAGTTCCCGGGATATGGGATATAGTAAAAGGATTCCATGGTCGAGAAGTACCAATCGATCATGTTTGGGATGTCGTCTCAAGACCCGAAGGGAAGTTTGTTGTGACTTCCAAGTGGATCTATAAGATCAAGCATGCTGCAGATGGCAGCATAGAAAAGTACAAAGCAAGATTTGTAGCTCGTGGCTTCTCTCAGGAAGAGGGAATAGACTATGAAGAAACTTTTGCTCCTGTAGCCAGATACACTTCCATTAGATCAGTAGTTTCTCAAGCTGCAGTGATGAAATGGAAGGTACACCAGATGGATGTCAAGACAGCTTTCTTGAATGGTGTAGTTGAAGAGGAAGTGTATGTGGAGCAGCCACTCCAGTTTGAGACACATGACCGAGAGTCACATGTGTGCAAATTGAAGAAAGCCTTGTATGGCTTGAAGCAAGCTCCTAGGACTTGGTATGGTAGGATGGACATCTTTCTATCCAGTTTGTGCTTTACCAAAAGTAAAGAAGATTCCATCCTTTACTACAAGGTTGATGAAGGCAATCCAGTGATACTACTTCTGTATGTGGATGACCTCTTGGTTACAAGAGAGGATAGTTTGATTGCTGATACCAAGAGGAAGCTTGTTGCCGAGTTCGAGATGAAGGACTTTGGGATGATGCACTATTTTCTAGGCATGGAGGTGTGGTAGAGTGGAGAAGGGATCTTCCTTGGACAAGGGAAGTATGCAGTGGAGATCCTGAAGAGGTTCGGGATGATGGAATGCAAGGCCATGGCCACACCTATGGCATCAAACCTGAAGCTTCTGTGTGATGCTTCATCTGATCCAGTTGATGTCACTATGTATCGTCAGATGATTGGGTCCTTGATGTACCTGATGAACACGAGACTAGATATCTGCTTTGTCGTGAACACATTGAGCCAGTTCCTGACAGATTCGAGGAGTGTTCACCTGGTTGCTGTAAAGCAAATTTTGAGGTACCTGAAGGGTACAGTTGATTATGGACTGAAGTATGATGCGAATCAAAAATTTAACATGCAGGGTTATGTTGATTCAAATTGGGAAGGCAGTGCTGCAGATAGGAAGAGCACTTCTGGGTTCTGCTTTAGTATGGGATCAGGTGTGATCTCTTGGTTTAGCAGGAAGTAGTCTTGCGTAGCACTCAGTACAGCCGAAGCAAAGTATGTTGTAGCTTGTTCGGCTAGTTGTGAGGTAGTATGGCTCTGGAAGCTACTGTCTGAGCTATTTGATCTCTTGTTGGAGGCTACTGGTATATTTTGTGACAACCAGAGTTGTGTGAAGCTGTCTGAGAACTCGGTGTTGCACGACAGGTCGAAGCACATTGAGATCAAATATCACTATATCAGGGATATGGTGTAGAGAGGAGCAGTGAAGCTCCTATATGTTGCGACGGATGAGCAGGTTGCAGATGTGTTGAAGAAACCACTCACCAGAGTGACGTTTGAGTACTTCAGAGAGAGGCTTGGTGTTCTTCAAATTGATGACACTTCGAGGAAGAAGTGATGGACACATTTGCAAGAGCCATTCCAAGCATGGTTAGAGGAGGATCCTTCCCATGGCTGTGGATGTAAGCGCTGGATGATGAGCATCAGGACTATGCTCCAGTTACTACTCTATATATGCATCATGTTGGATGCTTGTTATGATCAGTTGGATCATGTATATGTATATGTATATGCATCATGTTGGATGCTTGTTATGATTAGTTGGATCATGTATATGTATATGCATCATGTTGGATGCTTGGACCATGTATCTGTATATGTATTAGGTGGATACGATTGTATGATTAGGTAGATCATGTATGTTGATATATATCAGGTGGATTATGTATCTGTGTATGTATTAGGTGGATACATTGTATGATCAGGTGGATCATGTATGATGATATGTATCAGGTAGATACTTGGTATGCATCAGGTGGATGCATTGTATGATCAGGATGATCATAGATGATGAGCTTCAGGATGTTGCTCCAGATGAAATGCATTAGGATGATGCAGTGATGATGATCAGGATGATCATGTACATCAAGATGATGTATATTGAGTATCAGTTTGATACTCTGTGGCCATGGACAGGTTGTGCAATGGTAGCATGTAATAAGTCCTGGAGATCTAGACGGAATGAAAAAGGCCTCAGATGCTCTTTAGAGATCTTGCTTGGCAAGACACTCTTTTAAGGTTTTGCTAGACCAAATGTAATAAGTCCTGGAGATCTGGACAGAATGAAAAAGGCCTCGGATGCTCTTTAGAGATCTTGCTTGGCAAGACACTCTTTTAAGGTTTTGTGGGGACCACATGTAATAAGTCCTAGAGATCTGGACAGGAAGAAAAAGGCCTCAGATGCTCTTTACAGATCTTGCTTGGCAAGACACTCTTTTAAGGTTTTGTGACAGTCACATGTAAAAGATCCTGGGAGATCCGACAGGTTGAGCTATGTGCTCGTAAAATGCCTGGGATGCTCTTTCGAGGTTTTGTTGACGCACGTAATAAGTCCTGAGGATTCCACAATATGGCCAGTGATGAAGACCTGCAGGTGGTGGGACTACATCTAGTATGAAAAAGGATTGGCTCTGTAGAACTTCCTATGACGAGTAGATTGGAGATTGGTTGAGATAGCAGTAGCAGTGACGATGATGATATTTCGATGACGATGATCAGTGATGATGATCTAGAGAAGAAGACTTGTGCTAGAAGACCTGTGTCGAGAAATACCTTCCTAATTAAGAGGGAGTGTTGATGTATTTGTAACTTCAGAATCTATTTCCTATATGTATATTGTATTCCTATAGAGATGTTATTATTCCCCTATGCGGAAGTGTTTGTATTCCTATAGTTATTATTCCTCTATATGGAAGTGTCATCATTTATATTGTAAGTGTCGTAACTTATACTTGATGGGTTATTAGACCACCTTGGTGGGGTCGGCCCTGTATAAGTCATGTGGGTCAAAGGGTTATTAGACCACCCTATTGGGGGTCGGCCCTGTCAACATTATGTTATGTGGTTAAGTTAAGGCCGACCTATTAAAGGTCATTAGGCAAGTCAAGTCAAGTATAAATAGAGTGCGGGAGGCACTCTATTTATTCACTCACTTTCTCACTCATACTCTCATTAGAGAGTGGTGAACTTGTGGAGGAGGAGAAGCTGTTGCTAGGAGAAGACTATCTCTTATGCTTGGGTTGTATCATTGCTCTATCTATCTATGAGGAAGTTGTGGGGTTTTTCACCTTTATGGTTTTCCCCAGTGAAAATATGCGTGTCTATTGTCTCTTGTGTGCTTGCATTATTATGTCCATGATTGATATGCTGTAGATATGTTGTACATGTTTTTCTCTCAGTTAACAATTTTGGATCAGATTGAAGTAAATTCTAAAAAACTAACAATATATATATATATATATATATATATATATATATATATATATATATATATATAACAAGCTTAAAACCGGGTATCAAACGTTAATCTTTCCCATCCCCATAGATTCAAAAATCGCACAGCTAACATGGAGATATACCGTATGAACCCTGCGCCTTCCCATTATGCTATAAACAGCAGGGATTCATCCTCAATTCATTTTATGAAATGGTTAAGCAAATATTCTGTCAACTAGATAAAACACAGAGGTAACTCTTTTTAAAGAAATAAACACGGATTTTAAAACCTGCTATCCCTTTTCCAGTCAGCATGCTGACCCACGAAGGAAGAGATAAAAAAATATATATTATATGGAAAAAAACTGGGATCAACCTTAGGCTGTCCCATTCCCAAATACTCTATGGTCTACACTATGGTGTAGGGATAACAAAACTCTACAAGGTTCGAGCATGCAGTCTATCATATGGTGCAGAGATGTAAGTAACTTAACTCAACAAGATCCACCTATGATTCCCATTACAGTGCAAAGATGTATGTAATCACAACTCTACAGAGTCAAGCCTATGATTCATGTTATAGTTCAGAAATGTATGTAAACATGATTCGACAGGGTCAAACCTATGATTCATATTACAGTGGAGAGATGTATGTAACACAACTCGATGCATTTTAGTGCAGCATACATATAAATAAAAAAAATCTCTTTAGGGATCCATTCCCCAAATCCCCGCACAAAACACATATATTCAATATATGAAATATACTATATAAGAATAGAAGGTAAACGAAAAATCCTTTCCCAGCCTATGAGCAATAGCACCAAAGGAAATTAGATATATATATAACATATGAATTAAGGTGTTTAGGGTTCGATCTCTACAAATCCTTCCCAAAATTTTGTGTAGCAACAATGAAGGAAAATATAATGTATATCATAAAAACATACACAGAGGTTCTGTAACCAAGTGAGTCACGAAAATCCCTAAATGTGAAAGGTTCAAGCTGTACAGAACCTTCCCGCAACTTTGTGCAGCAAAAACGAAGGGGAAAATATATATAATATAAATTCACAGTAGATCTATACTTCGAACAAGAAGAAGAACAAGAATCGGGCTAACCAGTCATTCTTTTCCTAGAGCACACCACCATAACTAAAATAATTAAGAAAAGATGGTCTTGAGGACCAATACTCATGGGCTTGGCTTCAAGATATGTCCCATCTCTTACTAATATCCCCGTTGCAGAGTGGTAGCTCCTTATTGTGATAAGAACAAGGATTTATGTAAATCCCTCCCTATAGAAGTTGCATGCTTCTAGAAGCGATCTGTGGAATTTTTCCCCCAGATTCCACTACCCAACGTTTGTCTCTCCCACCACTCCCCTATTGCAACAGCCAAACATTTATTAAAAGACCCACTTTTGGTCATCATGGGAGCTAGCATCTCCTAGTGGAGATCAGCCAACACCGATTCTTCTCACTAATCATCCTCGACCACACAAGTAAAAGCAAAAATTGCTTCCAAGAATCGCGAGAGGTGTCCCCTCTACCATCTGCATAGGTTAAGTAGCATTTAATTGTTAAATACAAACTATATTACTCCCTTACTTTTCTATATAAAAAACAAGTGTCAAACACTTGATATTTGAGGTCCACTCTTTAAACATGAAATCGTGTCCACTCTTTTGATACAAATTAAGTATTTCCCTTAAGATACTCATCCATCTTTTATTAGTAGGTTATTGGCCCTTAGAAAGGAACCAAGTGAAAGTCTAATATATATATATATATCCATACATATATATAACTCTCTTATGTATAGGTGTAAGAGTGTCCCTTAACCCGAGTTCGAGTCCTCACTTTGGCGATGAACCTTAACCGCTCAATGAAGGTGTGTGACACTCAAAAACTCACTCAAAATTCAATCTACTAAAATATAATCTGATTATATTATATCATATCATATATATATATATAGTAATATATATATAATTCCACCAATTTACTTCCAATTCTATATAGATAGAAAATAAAGTGTGCCATCCCTTTTCCCCTTCCTATATGAAAATTCATTCTTATAGGTGTATTATATTTAAAAATAATATCTCTTTTAACAAGAATATATTTTCATAAATAATTATGATGTTAAATATCTTCTTTCCACCTTATTCTAAAAGTGCTTATTTATATATATATATATATATATATATATAAGGAGAACTTAGCTTCATATCTTTTTAGGGATAATAAGGATACTTTTTCGATACTCTTGTCGGAGTTTATGTTATTCATAATATCTAGTGATAACACTTAGTTTTACTCTCATATGTGTAGCTTTACACTAATAGGTAAGTCATCGAAGTTAAACTAGCATGTGGTGAATAGCCGTTATCCCAAACTTAGGTGATGACCTTATCACCTAAGGCACTAGTTAAGTCGCTTTACCATTGCTCTAGTGATTATAGCACTAGGATGACCCACTATGATTATTCATCCTTCACCTAGTGGATTCAGTTTCCATTATTTAGATGCACCATCATCTTTTAGTCTCCTAAGTTTACAACTTAAGAAATTTAAACCACTTTACTTCACAGTTTTATGGTGGGGCCTTGGCCTTGAGCTTCTCACCAGAAAACAAATAAAATATTCAATATCATTTACAAAATAATAGGACATAAAGGAGGGATAATAGATGGAGTCTTCTTTAAGTTATTTTAGACTCTCTAAACATGAAAAACTGTCGCGTTTGCCTTCTTTGGACTCATTAAAATTTAACATAGAAGGACCCACATTGGGATGAACCCCTTCTTTCTCAGGTTCATAAAATATGTGATATTGGACTCATCCATACAATGAGCTAAACCGAGCATCTGTTATCCTCTTCAAGATCATTAAAATAAAAAGAGGTACTCGTCAGTTATGATGGGGGTAAAATGGGGAAATAAGTCGATTTTACCTTTTGGCAGCTTACGAGTCATTACCTTTGAACATAGCATGCATTTATACCTTGTCTTATTTGGGTAGTTAGTCTCTCCGATGAGTTGTAACTACAATCTTGTGTCATCTTCTACACTTTGTCTCTACCAGCCCCGTGGTTATCTTTGCTACTTAATCCCAACTGCCAAGTCCTGTCTCATGTCGTTACATGTTCAAAGGGTTATTGTTACCTTGAATCCACTCTTTTTCCAGTTTGTCTACCCATGAGTCTTTTGTCAGTATGTTCTCTGGTAATCCATTGTTCCACACCTCTCTCTCGTTCCGATTTCGCATTGATGATGTGGAATTCATTAAGGTCCACCTCCAACGAGTATGTTCCTGTCGACGTCAACTCTCTATCCAGGAATTATATTTAGAAACTAGCCTTAGTACCTTGGTACCTACATGCCTCAATGGTAGGTTTCCCCGTATTTGACAGTAGGTTTTTATCATTGGCCTCTAATTGAATAATCCCACAAATGTTCGACGTCGAGACATCTATTCACATTTAATGGACTGTACTAGAGATACCTTGGGGATCATTTTCATCATTGGTTGTTTCCCTCGTGCTTGCTAACGGTTTACATCATTGACCGCTAATCAAGCGATTTCTACCATGCTCGACTTCAACACATTGTAATTGCATGGTTAGATTCGTATCAATTTGGGATCAGGTAGAAGACCACCAATGTTCTCGATATTATCCTTACGTTCGGGCTGCGATGGTGATTATTGAGTAGGTCTCTACACATCAATCATGTTGGTGACCTCAATGATGTATTGTCACAAATATCCACTATTGTATTGATCGTGGCTTTGTTATTGTCATCTCATGGATCTACAATTCTTCATAGTAGCCATGATTCATCAACAGTCCATTTAGTCTAAAATCTCTCATGGATCTGCAATGTATTAATCGGCATCCATGCTTTGAGTCAGTTGTTCCGAGCATGGGTATGCCCGCCTCAGTGGTATTTTATATTCTGTGTTCTTGCAGCTCCGCTCCGACTCCCTTGATGTTATCTCTGCACAATTTATTGGTAAAGTGTTTCAACCATTAGTTCATTCTAACCTCACACTTTAGGGGCTATCGGTAATACATCAAAATTACACTTTGAACTTTAGTGTTGCATCCTCGTGCCATACAACCTAACGACACTTCCTCCTAATGGGTGTTGGACCTTGTTGGTCCCCTCCTTAGCCTCACTTAGAGATTTAGGAGGCAAATCCAATCACATTCATCCAAATTCCAGCTCATTCAGCTACCTGCCACCTTACCCAACCACTTCTTGGCATTATTTTCGTGCCCTGCTAGTATATCAAGACGCAAAAATCCCCTAATTTTCGCGGTTTGCATACTTGCAAGGGCGTGAAAATCTCCATAATTTCGTGTTATGCTCAGTTGTTGAGGCGCAAAAATCTCAATAACAATCCTTTGCATGGATTTTGGATCTTACCTTCCGAGATATTTCCTTGGGATTGCAACCTCTGATTTGATCCCAACCTATTATCCTTGTTTAGATTGATAGATCCACTAAACTCTCACCTAGATCCACCTTCCTCTCCATATGGTTGGCTTCCTAACTATTATAAAGGAGAGGCCATCATGGGCCAAAGGGAGGACAACTTGGGCTATCAAACTTATGATCCTAAAGGTCTGCAGAGATAGCAAAAGGGAGGAAGCTTTGGAGCTGGAGGTTGCTTAGACATCAAGGAATCAGTTTGTAAGTTTCGTTAAGTTTCCATTTAATAATAACTTGTCTTATTTCTCCATTTTGTGTATTGTGTTCCAGTCATGAACATGAAATGTGTCTGATTTGATTTAAATCTAACCTTGTATACGAGATATTTGGATATTGGTTTCATTTGTTGCTTGTTTAGTCCAAATAGGTTCTGCTTGTGGAATCCAAGATAGGGGTTGGAATCTAAATGAACGTCCAATTTAAAAGTGAGTTATACAAACTCTTCTCCTCCAAATTCATTCAAGATTGTATGCATTGATTAGATTTAGATATTTAAGGTAGCATTTGTTGTATATTGTCTTAGATTAGGCATATTTAATCTTAGTTTGATCTAAGAGAACCTCTGCTTATCCGTAGGAAGAAAGTTCTACCACATACACCTTTAGAGAGCATTGCCTTATAATTCTCTCTACACATTTTTAGTCATGTTTTTTCTTATTGTGTTTAGACTTACAATAGAGAAGGATTAGTTTAATTTCCCTTTAGAGGGTTTGTTTTTATTATTAATTTATATATTTACCTCTGTGAAGATGTGAAACCTTGAATTGTTTCGAACTCTATCTACATTTTTCCTCTCCCTAGCATAAGTTTTAATATTGCTCTGATTGTTCTCTCAGTTCTATATGCGTAATATATATTGGCCAATATGCGTTTGGTTAAGTGTTTAACACTTTTGAAGCTCCAATGCCTACGTTTCTATTATTAATCTGAATGTTATATGCAAGGTTAGATTTGCAAAAAGTACTTTTAAAAAGAAGGATATGTCTATCATTTTCTTTCATGGGAAGAGTAATAAATTGACTTACTTCTATTTTCTTGGAATCTCTGTGTCTTATTCTATTTACAAATGTTTCGTGTGTTGCTTATCCTGAATGTGGTAAGGTTGATTTGAAAAGACGGTGTTCCATTTTTTGTGTCGAAGATTAACTATATTATGTGCTTTGTTTATATAGTATGAAGCAGTTATGGTTCATTCCAATGTCAGTTGGTTCACAGTTTGTTAGGGAGTAGAATCTATTTATTATTTCTTGATAAATTCATTTGCTTTATAATTAGGTTTAGAGTTCTCAAACCCTATGCCTCAACGATAGACTATTCCTAACTCTGAACGAAAAAATTCCTGGAATGACTATGATAAGAATCATATATATATATATATATATATATATATATATATATATATATACTTCTCGGATTCTAATATCAGCATTATTAAAGTTGTTATTATCTTTACTTTGGATCTGGTATGTATAAAATCAATAGATAGTCTTCCTAACTATGGACTAAGAATCCTGTGTTCGACGAACTTAATTGTTCCTTCCTCCATAGTTGGTTTATGTGGAAATTTTATTCCTAAGGATTTAGTAACTTTGTGAAACACCTAATTAATTTCTTTAAATCTAGATGATAATCTGCCTCGAATTCAATCAATTATAACTCTTCAAACTAGTCAAACTTATAGAACAAATACATAATATCCTGAATTTTGTTGAGTGTTTTTATGTTATATATATTGGGTGTAAGGCCCAATGCAGATGATTTACCTTGTTTGTAGATATACATATATGGGCATGGACCCTAATAGATGCAGATTATTGTTATGTACTGGGTAGAAAGCCCCGATGTACTTGATTGATATTTATTATGAGATTGCGTACAAACCCTATTATACTGAAAAGATCTTTGTTATATATTGTTCATAGTTTCAATATGCATGATGGACTTTTGTGATGTGTGGAGCATTGGCTCTGGAGCACATGGATGACCTATGTGTTGGGCATAAGCCTCAATGTACATAGATGAATTTTATTATGTGTTGGGCGTAAGCCCCGATGTACATAGAGTGTTGGGCATTAGCCCTGGAGCACTCGAATTGATGTTGAGCATAAGCTATGGAGCATTGGATCTTTGGCCATTGTATCCCTAGGTGTATCTTACAAGTACATCCTGGCACTAGTGTTGATCAAAGAGATCTGGAATTGCACTAGCGTAGCGCCCATGTAAAATTGTTGAGCCTAAGCTCTGAATAACACTAGGGGTTACTTTACTTAAGAATGTGTTAAGTTAAGGAAGGCTCTGAAATGCACCAATCATCATAATTATTTTATTCTGATTAACTGATTCATTACTCATCGCATCAAGGATGGAGGAAACTACCACGAAAAACGAGGTAATCCAACATGCAAAAAGGGACCTAGAGCTACCTAACCTAGTCGACCATCCAAACCTACCAAGGCTTTGTCAAAAGAGTGGACCTTAATTAATAAAGCATCAAAATCTATAATACTATATACCTACTTGATTTAATTAAAGTAATTATGTATAAGAGCCTCACTCATGTACAAAATATATACATGAAAAATATTAATTGTAAGTAAAGGATATTACTTATAAATAAAGATAGTAATATAGGTAAAGATATTAGTTATAAATAAATATAGTAATATAAGTAAATAATAGTACTTATAAATAAATATATTATTCATAAGCAAAAAATATAATTATTATTTAAAAGATAATATCAAGTTCCGTTAGTAAATCTATAAAGGAACAAGTTAAAAAGGTTCCGAAGAAACTAAAGTTATAAGTCAAACAAACTTTTAATATATATATATATATTAAGTCAAACTAAAAATCAACTTAAGTGAATATTAAAGAAATTAATATTCTCAACTATTATTTTCCTAAAAAGTTCACCTATAAAAACTAGGACAATTCCCAAAGAGAGTATCTATATGTTTTATCATTCCCTTATGGTAAGAAGAGAGTAAATTGCTCCATACATCTGAAAGAGATAATTATTCCAAGATGGAAGTACAGTCCACAGTCTTCCCTAGGTTCTCTAGTCTTCTTCTTGCATGTTGGAGCCAGCTCGAGGGGATCCGATCATAACTAGGAACAGTTCTGGATCATGGTTGGGAGAAACGTGGTAGTCCCAAAGTCATTCGGTTAAATCATTCCATGGGTCAATTAGAACATAATATATTGTTTTCAGTAATCAGTGTTTGAAAGTGTGCAGGTTTGTACCAAGAGAAGGTTCAAGCTGCAACGTCCAGGTATGGATTATTCTTATGTCTTTCCAATTTCATTTAGGCTACAAACTTAGGAATTTAATTCTATCAATTTCTTTTCATAATAACCTAGTTACATTATATATTGGGAGCAAGGGCATATTGCATTGGCTCCCTTGGGTCATCCTTTTTATTTCAAAAGTTTAAATTCTAGGTTTAAAGTTTCAAACCCTAGCTAGCTGCAACAGTAATTAATTTACAAATTAAGTAATTATTACAGCAGAATCATCTCTTGTAAAGAGATCAATTCGCTTGGAGTCTCCCAAGCTTAAAACCCTAGGCCCCAAACCCAACACTACAATCAAACCCTTACTGTGCCAACATTTATTTAAACATATTAAATTGCCAATCGATGGCAGAGATTTCGTAGAGTCTTTTAAACCAAAATTAAACACAACAAGAAAACTAACCATAGCTTATTCTTCATACATAGATTCTTATAAAAAAGGCCTAAATTTAATCCTTCCTTAAACATCACCTTATACAGGCTGCCACATCTTAGGGTGCATTTTTCCAAACTTGCTCTCTCCTAAATATAAAAAAAAAGGGAAGCTAAGACTCACGATCGAGTTCACTAGGAAACCCATTTAAAACTCAACAAATCACACGCTACAACATCCAACCCTTACTAAGCTTTAAACGAAAAGCAATACGATTTTAAAGACTCTACCCATGATTTTTCACATAAAAGAAAATCCAAAACAAGATCTATTTATCTTACGCAGAAGCAAGACAAAAGTACACAACCAGTTAGGGCTTTGCCTTTAATAGAATTTATTAAACACTTTAAATCATTTATCCTACAGGAAGACTGGATTCCCAGCTCAAACGCATAAGTTACTAGAGTAAAACGGGAAACGTATTAAGAGTTTAGGGACAGCTGTAAACTTTTAGAGACAGCTGTAAAATGTAAAAGACCAGGAAAACGCCTCAATTTAATTTTAAACCCTGGCTCGGAATTGTTTGAATCCAGGAATTGTTTAAATGTTGAAAGCAAGTATACACAACTTAAGTCAAATGCAGTCTACCTACTTCTACCTTACAAATGCAGAGAGCCAGTACCGGCACCCTCACGCTTAGCATCCCCATTCCAATAATTAAAAACACAGTTGTTTTCTACAAAGAAATTGAAAGCATTTTTCACAAACTAGGGCTCTACCCAGTAATAAATTCGCATAAAATAAATTTACCATTTATCTGCTAACCTAGTTCCACTACAACAAATTAACCTTATTGGGGCGGTTTTATCTTGCGGCGGTTTTGCTAAGCCCCCCCCAAAAAAGTATTTTTAGGTGTTAAGGGGCGATCCTAACAACCCCCCCCCCCAAAAGTCCCGAGAATTGGACTTTTGTAAAAACCACCCACAAAAGACCAATTCTCAGGACTTTTGGGGGGGTTTGGAAAGACCCCCCCCAAAAGGTGTTTTTGAAGGCGGTTGTTTAAAAGCGCCCCCCAAAAGTCCAATTCTCAAGACTTTTGGGGGCAATTCTAAAAAGACCCCCCCCAAAGGTTTTTTTGAAGGCGGTTATTTAAAACCCCCCCCAAAAGTCATGAGAATTCTCATGACTTTGGGGGGGGTTTAAATAGCCGCCTTCAAAAACACCTTTAGGGGGGGTCGTTTTAGAACCTCCAACACATATTTCATTAAATTTGGAATTAAACAGTGGATCTAGAATTCCAAAATAACTAAAAAAATCAATTTTTGTGATGTCCTTGGAATAAAATGTTCCCAATTTTAATGAAATATGTGTTCTCCCCCCAAAAGTCATGGGAATTCTCATGACTTTGGGGGGGGGTTTAAATAAACGCCTTCAAAAACACCTTTAGGGGGGATCATTTTAGAACCTCCCCCAAAAGTCATGAGGATTCTCATGACTTTTAGGGGGTTTTTAAATGACCACCTTCAAAAACACCTTGGGGGGTCTTTTTAGAACCTCCCCCAAAATTCCTCATTGTTAATTTCTTGGTTGATATTTCATGTAGTGAACAAATTACTAAGTTGATAGATTATATAGTGAAAAAATTACTTGCTAATTACTAACACATATTAATGATTTTTTCATTGTATACAAAGAATGCATTGAGTACTTTGAACTTGATGGATAAATAGATCAAGTGGTTGAGTGCTTTGAGCTTCATTCATGAGGTAGGGATGAGAACTTCCAAGGGGGTCAAGAAGCCCCATGGTTGATGGGAAAAATCATGGGGCATCATGCCCTATTCTACAATAGTTATCCATGAGGGTCCTCTCTCAAGTTACTTCATCCTCTTGTTGTGAGAAGAACCAGAGAACATATGGGAATATGTACAATTTGAAAAAGAGCAAGCTTCAACAATTTAGGGATGAGGCCAAGGTTAGATGTTAAGGTTAGGTATGAGGTGAGGGGGTTAGAGGTTGATGCTTCCAATATGCATGAATTCATTGCATGGGTCGAGTGTGACAAGTGCATGAGTCATTTACATGAATTGGTTGTGTTAGGTCAGTGTCTTAGTGGCATTATTTATGGTGGCAATTTCAATATTTGTAACATTGAGGATGGTTCTCATGGCCTAGACCATGTCCTATGAACTAAACTTAGGGTCTAATGCCATGTTAATTTTACATGGGGTTGATGGTCCATGCATGTTAAACTAGAGTACCACATAAGAATCTCTAGCCTACATGTGATATCATCATGATCATCATTGTCATCATCGTCGCTGTCATTGTTGTTGTTGGTTTGTCCATGGTTATGTAAACCAATAAACCAACCATGGTTTAATATAATAGGTTATGTAAACCAATAATCGTTCTCATAACCTAAATAATGACACATGGTTAATAAATTTACTATAATATGACTCATGGTCCATGTGTAGGGCCCTAGACATAATTACTTTACCTTACAAGCGAGATATGGTGGCCATTTAAATATTTGTAACATTGACGATGGTTCTCATGGCCTACACCATGGCCTATGAACTAATTTTAGGGACTAATACCATATTAATTTGATATGGGGTTGATGGTCCGTGCATGTTAACCTAGACTGCCACATATGACCTACGTAAGGAATATCTAGCCTATATGTAATTACAATTCTCTTTGTTGCTCACGAGTGATGCTTAAGGCCTAGAAACATCACATAATATATATAGAGGGAATATTTCAACTACAAGTGGGATATGTTGGTAATTTTGAGATCTATAACACCAAAAATTAAAATTTTCCTTCCAATTTCAACATGCTAGTAATTTTCATTCCATCACCCTTTCTTCTCATTGTTTTCCCCTTTATGCAAAGGGTGACTCAAGTGGATTCCAATGGACAACAATGGAAACAATAAATCATAACATAACACAATGCCAATATCTAAGTCCTAGAATATATTGCAAACTAATGAGTTGGGTGAATTCAATATGCAATTACAAGAATTATTAGACAGAGGGTTCATATGACCAAGTGCATCACCTTGGGTAGCACACATATTGTTAGTCAATAAGAAGGATGGAACTGTTTGGATCTGCATTGGTTATAGAATGTTGAATAAAGTGACAATTAAGAACAAGTACCTCCTACCCAAATTGATCATCCTCTTTATTAACTCAAATGGGGAAAAGTTTTTTCAAAGTTCGACTCAAGTTTTGGGTATCATCATATGAGAGTGGAATAAATTATCTTACCAAAGACTTCTTTTAGAACTATATTTGGGCATTATGAGTTCCTAGTTTTTCCCTTTGCATTGACAAATGCTCCATATTTTTCATTTAATTAACAGATGATGTGTTCCAAAAGTATTTACACAAGTGTGTTTTGGTATTCATTGATGACATCCTAATATATTCTCAAAATGAGGAGGAATGTAACACTTATTAGATTTCTTCCTATTGTTGTAGAAGCTACGTGAATACCATCTATATGCTATTAAAGAAAATGAAAATTATTTAAGAAGGAGATTAAATATATCAGGCTTGTCATATTTAAAGAAGGATTAAAGATACACCCTAATAAGTGTTGATGTATATGTAACTTCAGAATGTATTTCACATATATGTATATTGTATTCCTATAGAGATGGTATTATTCCTCTATAAGGAAGTGTCGTCATTTATATTGTAAGTGTCGTAACTTATACTTGATGGGTTATTAGACCACCTTATTTGGGGTCGGCCCTGTATAAGTCATGTGGGTCAAAGGGTTATTAGACCACCCTATTGGGGGTCGGCCATGTGGGTCAAAGGGTTATTAGACCACCCTATTGGGGGTCGACCCACTCAGCATTATGTTATGTGGTTAAGTTCGAGCCTACATGAGTTAGGTAAAAAGGCAAGTCAAGTCAAGTATAAATAGAGTGCGGGAGGCACTCTATTTACTCACTCACTTCTCACACATGCACTCAAGAAGGAGTAGCGCACTTATGGAGGAGGAGGATCTGCTGCTAGGTTATGGCTATCTCTCTTGGTTGGTTGTATCATTGCTCTATCTATCTCTGAGGAAGTTATTGGGGTTTTTCACCTTTATGGTTTTCCCCAAGTAAATCTTTGTGTCTCTTGTGTGCTTGCATTATTGTCTCCATGATTGATATGCTGTAGATATGCTGTACATGTTGTTCTCTCAGTTAAGATCCTAGATCAGATTGAAGTAAATTCTGAAAATTTAACATGGTATCAGAGCTAGCCTGAAAGAAGGCATGATATGGCATGTATGACACTTGTTGCACTTACGATGCTAGGGCTTGATATAGCAAAAACCAGTCATCATAGCACTTTCGCTATAAATCCGTTCTGGCGAAGTTTTCGGATCTGAAATTGTTACAGGCCGAAGCTAAGATCTCCAGGTATCTTGTGTCCAAAGGACAACCTCTAATTCGTTGTACTTTGTGATTTATGATCTGTACAATATAGGGTTTCTGCCTCTTCCAGATCTGAGTCAAAATCAGGTGACCTTGGGAAAAAGGTCATATCTTGGGCTAGGAAGCTCCAAAAGAAATTTCGTAAAAAGTGACAGGTAGTACACAGTCTGCAATATCTCAGAAATATTTTTCAGAGGCCGAAGTTGAACCAGTGACACGTGGCATGCCGTACAAGTTCGCTCTCCTGTATTATCCCATAAACAGGTCACGTTGCGACATTTGGCATAACTCTCTCTCAGAGAGTCCAATTGAGGTCAGACCTTTCAGGATGGAAAGGTAACAGGCCTAGCTATCTCAGAAAACTTTTTCAGAGGACGAAGTTAAAACAGTGACACGTGGCACGCCGTACAAGTTCGCTCTCCTGTTTTATCCCAAAACAGGTCACGTTGCAACATTTGGCATAACTCTCTCTCAGAGAATCCAATTGAGGTCAGACCTATCAGGATGGAAAGATAACAGGTCAGGATATCTCAGGAAACTTTTTCAGACCCTGTGGATCAAAAATTTTGGAGTTACACCAGAAACAATCAGGTACATATTTCTGTCAAAACAGAATTATTTTTTTGGTACCTTCATTCATGGCTTCCGGAATTTAGGGCTTTGGAGAAAGTTGGAATTTTTGTAATCGGAGACCACGGCTGGATGCTACTCATCAAAATAGAAATTTAGAGACCAAGATCAGAATTTTTGGTTGGGCAGAAGGCCGGGCTTGATTAGACCCTAGTTCAGGACTTTGATCAGAAAAGTGGAAAATTAGGGCTTCTGTAAAAATGGAAATTTTTGAAATCTGTGACCACGGCTGGAAGCTCCTCAGAAAAATAGAAGCTTAGAGCTTTGGATCAAACATTTTGATGGGGCAAAAGAGTGGGCTTCATCAAATCCCAGTTTAGGGTCACTTCCAGTGAATCCGGAAGTTTCAAAGGCAAAATTGAGGAGTGAAACTTTGCAGTTTTCAAATTCTGAATATACCAGTTTGATCAGTTCATCAAGGCGCATATTCCTATCCTATCGGAAAGTTGAAATTCAAAGTTTGAATTTTTGGGGTTTCTCTGACAAACCCATATCCAGCTCAAGGTCCAGTTCTTGCAAATCAAGTGGATTGGGTTAATCCTAGAAGAAGATGGATTGATCACCTGCATAAGTGAAAGAAGTTCCTGTGTCAGAGGGAGATGAGGATAAGGCTTTACATAAGAAGATTACAAGCGATCTCGAAAGGTATGACTCATCGAGGTATGTTTCGATATTTGTCCATGATTAAGTTTATGGTGTGTTTGTCTTCATGTTATTACGGTTAGTACAATTTTGATTTTAGATTTGTTGTATCACCTTAACAAAATTATGAATGCATGATAGAAGATATTCATTGGTTAGGGTGTTGACACTTATGATTGTACTAATGCATTATGGTGTTGTATGAGGTTTATGTTGTCTACTAACATGAAAGGTACACCAAGAAAGACAGATCATGTTCTGGTCCAAGAACATATGATCATGATAACATGAGGACAAAGATTCATCCATTGTCATGGATCTCATACAAGATCCATTCACGAGGTATGTATAACTTGGTTTTATAATGGTTAACTTATGAGACATGCAGGTTACTAGCACAAGTCACTGAAGAGAACCAAAAGACATTATACGGGTATGTTAGACATAACTAGCTAACATGATAATCCAAGTATGTTTTTCCTATATCAAGCTAGATTCCTACCTTGGGTTAGGATCTTATACTATCGCGTTGTTGATAATGATTATTCATGAAGTCATAGGTTTGAATAATCATGATTGTATGCATATTATGTTTCTTACCATAATTGATGATATGACTAACCAGAAGAATCATGATGGTATAGGTTTGAATAATCACAGGTTTTATGCATTTTATATCTCTTATCTTGATTGATGATTCAACTAACCTGAAGAGTCATAGGCTTGAGTAATTACAGGTTTAGATATGTTATGTTTCTTATGATTTGACTAACCATAAGAATCCTTGAATGCTAATGCTTATTATTTCTGTTTGAAATGATCATGACTATACATGCTTGAGATTATTGTGTTTTAATAGTATACTAATGAATGTATGATTTTATATGAGATCACAAGGATAACACATTCATGATACTAATAAGCATGCATAGGGACCAAGGATGAATATGAGTTCAAGAACAGGTAATTCAGGAAGCAAAGATCAAGAGGGAGAACACTCTAGTTGTTCCTACAAGAAAGCAAAGGAGCACACTTCAGTAGTTTCTGCAAGGATGCAGATATTCAGAGGGAGTTGATCATCTCTCTACATTTCACAACAGAAAGGTGTAGAAGAAGCTACCTCAGATTAGGACTCCAACAGCTCCTGCAAGGAAGCAAAGACTCAGAGGGAGTCCACCCAACGAACAAAGAAAGATAAGTATTTTAATCATCATTTCTTGCATATTTGTTTGTTTAAATAAAATTGTTCAATAATGTATATACTGATGTTCCTAGAATTAGGTTGTGTATTATGCATATTAGAATAATTGCATTGATGAACAGTATACTCCTAATATGCATGGGTAAGTGGCCTATGGCACTGTACAACATTCCATTGCTACTTATCTAGAATGAAACCTCTTTGCTGACATGTTGGGAGTTGTGCACACTCTTAACAATGTTCTGGTAGAGATTGGAAGGCATCTAGAAAGTTACGGGATATGGATAAATGTTGTATTGAAGCATTGGCTAAGATAATTGCATGACTGTATGACATATTTATTTATGTGTAAGAATTTGTTCTGAAAACTATGAGATGTTTTCTAATCATGCAATTTAACTTGTTGTGTAGGAAAGATCGTATGCCATCTCCTACAAAAGAAGGACTACAACATTTGTTCCAGCAACAAAGATATTTATTGAAGATATTGAAGTTCCCAGGATCTGGGATGAAGAAATGAAATGCCATGATCCGTCGATCATGAAGAATGATGTTTGGGATGTAATCCCAAGACATGAAGGGAAGTTTGCTATGACTTCCAAATGGAACTATCAGATCAAGCATGTTGCAGATGGCAGCATTGAGAAATATAAAAGTGATAAAATAGAAGATACACCAGATGGATTCAAGACAGCTTCCTTGAATGGTGTAGTTGAAGAAGAAGTGTATGTAGAGCAGCCACTTGGTTCTGAGACTCATGATAGGAAATCATATATGTGCAGAACTTGGTATGGTGAAGATAGATTGATTGTCGACATGCAGCGGAAGCTTACTACCGAGTTCGAGATGAAGAACTTGGGGATGATGCACTATTTGTTTTTGGCATGGAGGTGTGGCAGAGTGCAGATAGAATCTTCCTTGGACAAGGGAAGTATGCAGTAGAGATCCCAAAGAGGTTCGGGATGATGGATTGCAAGGCCATGGCCACACCTATGGCATCAAATCTGAAGCTTCTATGTGATGCTTCATCTGAGCTGGTTGATGTCTCCATGTATCGTCAGATGATTGGGTCCTTGATGTACCTGATGAACACGAGACCATATATTTGCTTTGCTGTGAACACATTGAGCCAGTTCCTGACGGATCCGAGGAGTGTTCACCTGGTTGCTGTAAAGCATGTTCTGAGGTACCTGAAGGGTACAGTGGATTGTGGGCTCAGGTATGAGGTGAATCAAAAGTTTAACCTGCAGGGTTATGTTGATTCAGATTGGGCTGGCAGTGCTGCAGATAGGAAGAGCACATCTGGGTGTTGCTTCAGTATGGGATCAGGTGTGATCTCTTGGTTTAGCAGGAAGCAGTCCTGTGTAGCACTGAGTACAGCTGAGGCAGAGTATGTTGCAGCCTGTTGAGCTAGTTGTGAGGCAGTATGGCTACGGAAGCTACTGTCTGAGTTATTTGATCTCCCGTTGGAGGCTACTGGTATCTTCTGTGATAACCAGAGTTGTGTGAAGCTTTCCGAGAACCCAGTGTTTCATGACAGGTCGAAACACATAGAGATCAAATATCACTATATCAGGGATATGGTGCAGAGAGGAGCTTTGAAGATTTTATATGTTGCGACGGACGAGCAGATTGCAGATGTGCTGACGAAGCCACTAGCCAGGGTGAAGTTCGAGTACTTCAGAGAGAGGCTTGGCATTCTTCATATCGAGGACACTTCGAGGAATAAGTGATGGACACATTTGCTGAAGCCATTCCAAGCATGTGGAAGGAGGATCCTTCACATGGCTGTGGATGTAAGCGCTGGATGATGAGCATCAGGATGAAGTTCTGGTTTCTGCTGGATATGATCAGTTGGATCAAGTTGGATCATTTTTATGTATGTATGTACGCATCATGTTGGATGCTGGATATGATCAGGTGGATCATTTATGGATGCATCATGTTGGATGCTGGATATGATCAGTTGGATCATGTGTATGTATTTTGTATATGCATCATGTTGGATGCTTGGACCATGTATCTGTATATGTATCAGGTGGATACATTGTATGATCAGGTGGATCATGTATGGTGATACGTATCATGTATCAGGTGGATACATTGTATGATCAGGAGGATCATGTATGATGATATGTATCAGGTAGATACTTGGTATGCATCAGGTGGATGCATTGATGATCAGGTAGAACATGCAGCAGGACGTTGCAGTGATGATGATCAGGATGATCATGGATGGTGAGCTTCAGGATGTTGCTCCAGATGACATGCAGCAGGACGTTGCAATGATGATGATCAGGACGATCATGAGTACATCAGGATGATGTATGGTGAGTATCAGGTTGATACTCTGTGGCCGTGGATCAGGTTGTGCAGATGAGCATGTCTGGGAGATCCTATAGGTCGGAGTTGTGTACCTGTAACAGCCTGGGATGCTCTTTCGAGACATTGCTCTGGGAGGACATGTAATTTGTGCCCTGGGAGATCTCAGGTCGGAGTTGTGTACCCGTAACATCCTGAGATGCTCTTGCGAGGTTTTGTCCTATGGCATGTAATTTGGGCCCTGGGAGATTTCAGGTCGGAGTTGTGTACCCGTAACATCCTGAGATGCTCTTTCGAGGTTTTGCCATGACCACATGTAATTTGTGCCCTGGGAGATTTCAGGTTGGAGTTGTGTACCCGTAACATCCTGAGATTCTCTTACGAGGTTTTGTGGTGGACCACATGTAATTTGTGCCCTGGGAGATTTCAGGTCGGAGTTGTGTACCCGTAAAATCCTGAGATGCTCTTTCGAGGTTTTGTGGTGGGGTCACATGTAATAGCGCGCTGGGAGATCCTACAGGTCGGAGTTGTGTACCCGTAACATCCTGGGATGCTCTTTCGAGATTTTGTGACGCACGTAATAAGTCCTGAGGATTCCACAGTATGGCCAGTGATGACGAAGACCTGCAGGTGGTGGGCCTACATCAAGTATGAAAAAGGACTGGCTCTGTAGAACTTCCTATGACGAGTAGATTCAGAGATTGATTGAGATAGCAGCAGCAGCGACGATGATGATGACTCGATGACGATTATCCAGTGACGATGATCCAGAGAAGATGACTTGTGCTAGAAGAACTGTGCTGAGAAATACCTTCCTAGTTAAGAGGGAGTGTTGATGTATATGTAACTTCAGAATGTATTTCACATATATGTATATTGTATTCCTATAGAGATGGTATTATTCCTCTATAAGGAAGTGTCGTCATTTATATTGTAAGTGTCGTAACTTATACTTGATGGGTTATTAGACCACCTTATTTGGGGTCGGCCCTGTATAAGTCATGTGGGTCAAAGGGTTATTAGACCACCCTATTGGGGGTCGGCCATGTGGGTCAAAGGGTTATTAGACCACCCTATTGGGGGTCGGCCATGTGGGTCAAAGGGTTATTAGACCACCCTATTGGGGGTCGGCCCACTCAGCATTATGTTATGTGGTTAAGTTCGAGCCTACATGAGTTAGGTAAAAAGGCAAGTCAAGTCAAGTATAAATAGAGTGCGGGAGGCACTCTATTTACTCACTCACTTCTCACACATGCACTCAAGAAGGAGTAGCGCACTTATGGAGGAGGAGGATCTGCTGCTAGGTTATGGCTATCTCTCTTGGTTGGTTGTATCATTGCTCTATCTATCTCTGAGGAAGTTATTGGGGTTTTTCACCTTTATGGTTTTCCCCAAGTAAATCTTTGTGTCTCTTGTGTGCTTGCATTATTGTCTCCATGATTGATATGTTGTAGATATGCTGTACATGTTGTTCTCTCAGTTAAGATCCTAGATCAGATTGAAGTAAATTCTGAAAATTTAACAATAAGAACGAAGCTATGTCTAGTTGTCCAACCCCAAAGAATGAGACCAAAGTAAGAAGCTTCTTGGAATCATATACTAGAGGTCATGTGGCCATGTACCTTGAATTCTATTAGATAAAAATAGACCATCAACACCCAACTAGAAAATTGAATTCCCTAAGCATGCATAACATTCCTTAAGAAATATCATTATCTTTTGAGGTTCATAGTCCACACTTGAAGCTCTAAGACATCACACATGCCCTGCATGATACATTGGTCATTTCAATAATAACTAAGCCAATTAATGTTCTCATGGTCTAGGGTCAAACATCATAGTCTAAGGCTGTACAATTTTCCTTAGGGACTCATGGGCCATGTGTGATGTGTTAAACCACCACACATGCCCAAAATAAAGAACCTTAAGCCTACGAGTGATATATGGTCACCATTTAAATATTCATTGGTGCATGAAAATATGGTTCTCTAGGTCCATTTCATGTTTTATGCATGAAATATGGGATATTATGCAATAACACATTTTCTTTTATAACTCATGGAAGTAGAGCCCATGCCTCCACTTAAATCCCTCATGTTGACTTAGAGTTTTATAATTATGTCCAAGTGTTAAATCGGTAGTTTAAAAAGCTATTTTCAAATGTCCACCAAATGATGTGTGTGTGTCAATTAATTCATCAAATGACATGGATTTGTTCCTTGTTGAAGTGTTTATCCAGTCACGGTTTCTGTTTTCCCTATGGAGGTCACATGAGTGAAAAATTGCTCAGTCTTGAACTGGGAGGCACTTGGTCAGTTACAAAGAATTATCGGTCTAGAATCGGAGGTGCCTGGTCAATTACCAGGAAGTCATACAATCAATGGATTGATCATATGCACCGTGATCACTATACTTCTCGATGGACTGAGTTGCATTCCTCGATGGACTAAGGATGGTCACACTACACCTTAATGGACTGATATTGATCACTGTACTTCTCGATGGACTAAGTTGTACTCCTCAATGGACTAAGGATGGTCACACTACACCTCGATGGACTAAGGTTGATCACAGTACTTTTAGATGGACTGAGTTGTACTCCTAGATGGACTGACGATGGTCATTATACTACTCAATGGACAGAGTTCATGTACTCCTCGATGGACTGAGGAGAATTGATCATTGAGTAGATCATATGGATCGATGGACTGATGCTATGGTATTGATCGATGGACTGATCATATTGGATATATATATTGATCGATTGACTGCTCTTATTGAATATATTGATCGACGGACTGATCTTGTCTTTTGTATTGATTGATGGACTGATCATGCAGGCTATATTGATCGATGGATTGATCATGCAGGTTATATTGATCTATGGACTAATCATGTAGGTTATACCAATTGATGGACTGATCATGGTTGATATATTGATCGATGGCCTGATCATGCCGGTTATACTGATCGACAGACTGCTCTTGTTGATTGATGGATTGATCACATTATGATCGATAGACTAATCCCGTGGATTGTATCGATTGTACTCTTCGATGGACTGAGTAGAGTCAATCATATGGACTGGAAATATGGATCTTTTGATGATGTATAGATTCATGGATATCACAAGACGATGGAAAAAGTACATGTACATGATAGAAATTATGATGGTGGCACCGACAGAGGATGATGCTTGCGGCCGAGAATAACTTCCTAGTTAAGAGGGAGTGTTGAAAATTGTAACTGCAGAAGATATTCGATGATGTATCATGAGGAGTCATGATTGTATGTGTCATTTGATGTACTACTCATTATCCATTTGGCATGTGGGTCAATTTGTCATTATGTATATTGTTGTGGTCCCTGGGTCAATTGATGTAATATGTTATGTGTCATGTTGTCAGGACATTGTACTCCCTTTGGGGATGAGTCATATTGTAATTGGTCATGTAATAGATTCAATGTCAAACCTCCTTGTATATTGGATCGGGAGAATCCATCTTATTCATGTAATACATTATTATATTAATCATTTGGTCAATCGGCCCAGTGGAGGAGACAAGTCGGCCTAGTTAGCGATTTCTAGGCTAGTTGGAAACTAGTATAAATAGAAGTTAAGTATGGCTCATTAGACGCACTCACACAACAAGCTAGTGCGCATCACTGGAGAGATAGGTTCGACTAGTGCAAGAGAGAAAGACAGAGGAAGACATCTTATCTTGGGGATCTATCTTCTTGGTACATTTCGTATTATTCTCTCGGGTCTATATTGTACTTATTCTTGTGATAAATCTATTATGGAGGAAGATGTTGGGTTTTTCCCTAGAGAGAGTTTTCCCAGGATAAATCTTGCGTACTGTTTATGTGGTTGTGCTTGTTTATCTTTCAAAGATCCTAGTACATAGTTATTGTGATGAATGTTTAATGATATGCATAATTGTTTATGAAACATTGTAAAAACTAACAAGATACCTATTCGTGATTTGTAGCTCTTGGACCAAGTCGTCTTCCTTGTCACCCAAGCTAGGAACTTCCTTGAGTCTTGATCGAGGGAAATTGGTCCAAGTATGGCCCACTTCATGGCAACAAAAGTAGCAGAACGACACGTTTGCGTAGTCTAGTTTCTGAAGATAGGTCCTTATACCCCATTTTATTTCAAAATCTGCCTGTAATCCTTGAGATGTGTCGATCTCAGCTAGAACTATGGCTATGTGTTTGTCTACTCCATGAACCATTTTCTTTTCCAACTTTATGAATCTCTCCAAGGATTTTTCCAAGTCTGTAAAGATCTTCTCTATCCATAGTTCAAGAGGGAATTTCGGTAATAAAACCCGCATATGTCTAATGTACATCTTTTCCTTCTCAAGGTTGAAGTCCGGGTGCCAACGCTTAAGGACAAGGGTGCCGTCATTAATGAACCAAAACCTTCCCAATACCTTTGGAATGTCTTCAGGCTCAGGAAAAATGAAGCACGTCCATCCTTTATAGAGCATATTCATCCTCAGAGTGTAGACAAAATCTGGTTTCCAAACCTTCAACATCCAAGCCACTATATCCATTATAGTGACTTTGCCCTCTTACACATAAATATCCTGCTATTTATTGTTGTCACATATGAGGTTATAAATCAATTTGTATTCAAATTTATTATGCTTTAGTACTCTTGCTATAGTTTAGATTGATCAATGCAGTGTCATGTAATTTGGATCTACTTTTTGGTTTTAAAATGCAAATCAGAGGCCAAAATCCGCCATCCATTATTAGAGTTTCATTATATAGAGTTAAAACACCCATCACTGCAAGACAATTGATATTTATAGCAAGAGATTGTGGTACTGGAATGCTAGTTGCTTCAACTTCTAAACCATTGTGATCCAAACAAAATTATTTTTATTGTTTGTATTTTTCAAACCTGACTGAAAGCTGGAGGTCATCCTCGCAACTAACCTGGCCTGTAGAATTATAATCTTTATGATTTAATTGGTCTCAAATTCCAATTGAATGTTGACGTGGACTGTTTCCCACTTAATCATGTTCCATGCAGTCTTTGTTATGCCATGCAACCATTGAATTTGCAATCTTGTTCCCCATTCAATGCGTAAGCCATTCATGTCCAGGTTTTATGTAGTGCAGTGAGGATCTTTCTAGGCCCCCCTCCACATCAAGGTTATCGAAACAACTTCTATTTTCTAGTGTTATTTTTGCTTTGAACTCAATTGGGTACCCAGGGCTAAGGCACGATTTCTTGTGCCACTATGCCTTGAGTGTAATTACCTTGATGGAGATCAAGGGTGTCTAAAAACAATCCTTAGTACAAATGGAGTGTGGAAACGAAGATAAGCATTAAAGCTTAGTGTTAGGTTGTGGCTGGGCGTTTCCCATCTTCCTAATAGATCTCTAATTGTTCTGAATGTTGAAAATGAATAGGACACTGCAATTTTAAAACTTTGGAAGTTTCTTTTGACCATGGTACCGATCCATCTTGTTATAGAGGTTTTGGTCATTGAAGCTATGTATTTATTCCATACACTCCATAAACTTTAGCTCATATATTGGTGGTATGCAAAATTTCAATTAAATACCAACGATTGACCTACAAAAGTGATTATTGAGGCCGACCTATCACTGAGAAGAAGCTAGGGTCGACTTGTCTAAGGGAAATTCTAGGTCCGAACTATGATTAATCAGGTGATATGGAGGGAAGATTAATATAAATTAGTGCGCCATTACTAAGGTTTTGAAGTTTCATTTCATGCTCATGAAGTTGCAGCAGATCGATGGCATATTCAGTGCATCAAGACTGAGATTTTTATGGGGTTTTTAAGTGAGCAAGGGTTTTGGTTAAAGTTCTGTAGGCTAAGTCAACATTCTGGGCATGTCTCTGTTTGGATATCCACATCATCTTTTTCAGGATCTTGCATGCAATTAGGGTTTGCATGCATCCCAATCACCAGGTTGATGCCTCCATCACCTTAGCCACCTTATTCTAGCACCCGGGAGCCACTTACTTCATAGTTTTAGCCCTCCTAGTCTAGAAGGCACCCACTTCTCACCTACTTCCAGAGAAGGGCACACTTCTTCACCTACCACTGCAGTTCCACTTCAGTTACACTCAGTTAGCTCTGATTCTCCCTGATTTGAGGCTAGTTTCACTCCCGACTGACTGTTTCACTTCTATTAGAGCTCCAAATTGACTAGATGACTTGTTCTGACTTCAGTTAGCCTCCCATGCGTCCCCCACTGAGCCTCCTTCCCTTAATCAGTGCTACACACTTCAGTTACACTTGTTACACTCAATTAGACTCAGACTGACACCTGGATGACTGGTTCTTGTGCATTGATGACCACCACCGATTGATGATGAGGACTCCTAGTTGGATTCAAGCTACTCCATTCAGTGATTCGAATGATCTCCTTAGGAAATTTGAATTGCTCAGTCATTGTTACCGTATTCTATTGTAATCATTCACCCTTATTGGGATATTGAGCACTGCTGCATGTTTTGCACAGTTTTACACCATATTTTCTATGTTCATCTGTTGTGATTGATTTACTTGTTCATTAGATCTGCTATGACTAATTTTACATGGTATCAGAGCCATTGCAGGGACAAGATCTCTTTTCTACAGGTGGTTCTACAAGAATATTTGAGTGAATTGCTCAAAAATTGCGAAAGTTTTTGCATGAAATATCTCAAGGGCATTCGCTCCTGTGCATGCAAAGCTTGAAAATACATCCAATACCACTCCAGAAGCTTGAGTTTCCACATAATTCCTGGATCTAATACATTGGGCCCATTCAACATTGTTTGATATCCAATCCCAGGTGTGATGCAACTCTAAAAGGGTGGATTGTTCGACCTCATTGTTCTTGGTTTATTGTGATTTGCAGGTTATTGTCTCCATCATTTGCATTCGCTACACTGCCCTTGCAAGCTCCTCTACATCAGTGTGCACTCGCTCCTAGCAATGGAATACTCTTCTTCAAAGCCTATCCTCACCCCATTCAATTATTTTGATTGGAAAGATGATATGGAGATCATATTACATTCAAAAGGTTACTACCGAGTCACTCTTGGTCTTGAATTGGAGCCAAACAATCTGTCAGATAGAACCAAACACTACAACAAGCTTGATGAAGCTTATGGTCTTCTTTGTCTCTCCATCTCCAAAGATCTTCACTTCCATCTCAGCGGATTGAAGACTCCAAAATCTATATGGGAGCAACTTGAAACACTATTTGGCAAGCAGGACGAGCTTAGGGCTTTTCAATTAGAGAATGAATTAGAGAATTTCGAGACCATTAATGAATTCTTCACAAAATTCAAGAACTTGAACTTGCAGTTGAAGAACAGTGGAGTTATCAAAGAGGATAAACAATTGATCCTCTCCATTCTCAGCAAGCTTGGTAAAGATTATTCGGTATTTGTCTCTACTTTCAATTCCGGTCAGCTAACTACCCCGAATTGGAAGATGCCTACCTTGAATGCCTTCATTGAGTCTGTCACAAAAGAGCATGACAAGTTGATTCAAATGGGGTCCATAAGATCCAAAGATTCAGCCCTATATGTTCAAGGACCCAAGATCTCAAATGGAAAAGGAAAGCAAAAGAAAGAGAAGCCCAAATACGAGCCTCACAAGCAAAGAGAGAAAGGAAAACACACGGATGCACCATCCAGTTCAAAGTTCAAGCAAAAGGGCAAAGAAGGTAACCAAAAATCTAAATGTACTTATTGTAACCATGTCTTTCATCCCGAAAGTTCATGTATGAAGAAGACTATAGATCAAATGGCCCTCCTTTTGGAAAAGAACAACATAACTCTTCCTGACGGTGCAAGGAAGAAGGATAGGAATGATGATCATGAAAGAGGACAAGCACTCATGGCAACGGTTTCGAAGCCCACTACTCTCTTGATAGATTCCGGTGCATCGAATCATATGGCTACAAATATTGATTCTTTTTCTTTATTCGATCCAAACAGCTCCATCCCCATCCATTTGGGAGATGACTCAAAAATTTCTTCAAAGGGCAAAGGTACGATTCATGTAGATCATGGAAGCTTTCAGAATGTTCTCTATGTGCCTTCCTTGGCTTCAAATCTTCTTTCTGTGTATCAAATGACACACACTAGTGAACCGAAGCAAGTTACATTCAGCCCTAATACAGTTGAAATTTCTGATATCAAAAGTGGAAGACTTGTTGCAGTCGGAAAGGCAAACCACACTGCAAAATGCTATGAGTTTTCACACTTTATTCCGCTTGCAAAGCCCACTGCTCTTCGCACACATGGTAATGAGGTTAGTAGACTTTGGCATGAAAGATTTGGACATCTTAATTATAAGTATTTTCTGCTGCTATCAAACAAATCCATGGTATATGGTCTTCCACAACTCTATTCCTTGAAGGGAATATGCACTGAGTGCATCATTGGGAAGCACCCCGAGCACAAATTCGACCGCGGCAAAGCTAGCAGAGCTTCTACAGTTTTGGGGTTGATACATTCTGATATAAGTGGTCCGCTGCCCCATACGTCATTAAATGGTTCAAGGTATGTTTTGACATTTATTGATGATTTTTCCCGCTTTACATGGGTATTCTTTCTCAAAAACAAGTCAAAAGTGCTTGGAAAATTCAAGGATTTTAAGGCTTCTGTTGAGACCACCACTGAGAGCAAGATCAAAGCTCTTAGATCTGATAATGGTGGAGAATATATTAAGTCCAAGTTTCTACAACTTTGTGCCCAACGCGGAATTCAGATCCAACATACAGTTCCCTACACACCCCAGCAGAACGGTGTAGTGGAAAGGAAAAATCGGTCACTGAAAGAGATGGCTACATGCATGATTGAATCAAAAGGTTTGGCTGCAAATATTTGGGATGAAGCAATCAATGTTGCTGCATACATACAGAACCGTGTTCCACATTCATCCGTGAAAGGTATGAATCCTTTCAAAGCATTCTTTGGTCATAAACCGGATGTGTCAAATTTGAGAGTTTTTGGCTCTATTGCATGGGCTAGAATTCCTTCCAAGAAGAGACGAGCTTTGGATCCACAAAGTATTGAGTGCATACTGATAGGATATGGGGAAGAATCAAAAGCATATAAAGTCATGGATATCATATCTAAAAAGATATTCATAGAGCGCAGTGTACAATTTGAAGAACTGCTTCAAGAATTGCAACTAGTCGAGGAAGAGACTGCCGATTCACCGCCTTCACCAGAAGAAGATCCGTGCAGCGATAATGAAGGTATGAGTTCTGATATTTCTGATATTTTAGCAGCATATGATGATCATGACATATCAGGTTCAGAATCCGACCATTATGATCCTCCTCAGTTACCAAAGTGGACCCAAAACACTCTTCAATCTGCTGGTTCGAACCTTGGAAATCCTGCTGATCCGAGACGAACAAGAGCAGACTTTCAAAGAGCAGGTATGGCTCTTTCTATTGCTGATCCATTACTTCCTGAGATTTTTTATTTGATGGCTAGTTCATATTCCACATCGTACTATTCTTCCCACCGAGATCCGACATGGCAAAGTGCCATGGATGAAGAGTACAGTTCTCTTCAAAAGAACAACACATGGGAGCTAGTTTCTCTTCCACCTGGAAGAAAATTAGTGAAGTGTAAATGGGTCTACCACACGAAAGTTGCTGCTGATGGCTCTATAAGCAAATACAAAGAAAGGTTGGTGGCAAAAGGTTTCTCCCAAGTCCAAGGAGTGGACTACACTGAGACCTTTGCACCGGTTGCAAAGATGGATTATATCCGCCTTGTTTTGGCTATTTCCGCATCCAAGCACTGGGAAGTGCACCACATGGATATGAAGAGTGTATTTCTACATGGAGACCTTGCTGAAGAGGTATATATGCAGCAGCCAGAGGGATATACATCAGATCCATCATTAGTTTGCAGATTGAAGAAATCTTTGTACGGGTTAAAACAGGCCCCAAGAGCTTGGTACGCAAAGATGGACTCCTTCCTTCTTTCTCAGAATTTCCAAAGATGCAAGTCTGACCCGAATGTGTATCTTCAGCGAGTTAAAGGTATTTTGTTGGTTATTGTACTTTATGTTGATTATCTTCTCATTACTAGTAGCACTCTTACTTCAATAAACAAGCTAAAAACTGCCTTAAATCTAGCTTTTGACATGAGCGATTTGGGCTTGCTGAGTCACTTTTTGGGCTTGGAGATAGCTCAAAATTTTGATGGGATCACTATATCTCAGCAAAAATATGCTTCCGAACTGTTATTGAAGTTTAATATGGCTGAATGTAAGGCAGCCCCATTCCCATTCCTCTGAAGAATCAGTCTTGAGGAGGGAGATTCTACACCGCTTGCAGATTGTAGTATGTATCGACAGTTGATTGGTTCACTACTTTATTTGACACACTCAAGGCCTGATATTTCATATGTCGTGAGTACCGTGTCAAGGTATATGCAGCAGCCACATGAGCTTCATTGGAGAGCAGCCAAATGGATCTTGCAGTATGTGCAAGGTACAAGACAGTTTGGCATACATTATGCTGCATATTTTGAGCTTGATTTCATTGGTTTTACTGATTCAGATTGGGCAGGTGATAGCATGGATCGGAAGTCCACTTCCAGCTATGTTTTCATGATTGGTCATGGTGCTATTTTCTGGTCCAGCACAAAGCAAGCAGCCATTGCACTTTCTTCAGCAGAGGCAGAGTATCGAGGGGCAGTCAATGCCTGCATTCAGGCAGTTTGGTTGCAGGGTATTCTTTCCGAGTTTGGTTTTGGTGGCACTACTTCGACTGTCCTATTTTGTGACAATCAAAGTGCTATCAAGATCTCCACATATCTAGTTCAGCGGTAGAGGACCAAACACATTGAGATTCATATGCATTACATTTGACAGTTGGTGCATGATCGCACCATCATTCTGCAATATTGCCCTACTGATGAGCAAATTGCAGACATCTTCACCAAGAGCTTCACTGAGAAGAAGTTCTCTTACCTCCGTTCACTGTTGGGGGTGAGTTCCATCATGGTGGAGACAGATTGATTCATTATTATTCTTTAGCTTGAGGGGGGGCTTTCTTCCCACTGGGTTTTCCCTCTTTCCTCACTTAGTTTATTTTCATCATTTTTTGGATTATTGTATTGGGGTGACCTTTGGTCTTAGTTACCAGGGCCCCACATTATTTTTTGCACATCATAGTCTAGCTTGAGGGGGGGTGTTCGGATATCCACATCATCTTTTTCAGGATCTTGCATGCAATTAGGGTTTGCATGCAAATTCTAGGGTTTGCATGCACTTTGCATGCATCCCAGTCACCAGGTTGATGCCTCCAGCACCTTAGCCACCTTATTCTAGCACCCGGGAGCCACTTACTTCAGAGTTTTAGCCCTCCTAGTCTAGAAGGCGCCCACTTCTCACCTACTTCCAGAGAAGGGTGCACTTCTTCACCTACCACTGCAGTTCCACTTCAGTTACACTCAGTTAGCTCCGATTCTCCCTGATTTGAGGCTAGTTTCACTCCCGACTGACTGTTTCACTTCCGTTGGACCTCCAGATTGACTAGATGACTTGTTCTGACTTCAGTTAGCCTCCCATGCGCCCCCCACTGAGCCTCCTTCCATTAATCAGTGCTACACACTTCAGTTACACTTGTTACACTCAGTAAGACTCAGATTGACACCTGGATGACTGGTTCTTGTGCATTGATGACCACCACCAATTGATGATGAGGACTCCTAATTGGAGTCAAGCTACTCCATTCAGTGATTCAAATGAATTCCTTAGGCAATTCGAATTGCTCAGTCATTGTTACTGTATTCTATTGTAATCATTCACCCTTATTGGGATATTGAGCACTGCTGCATGTTTTGCACAGTTTTACACCATATTTTCTATGTTCATCTACTGTGATTTATTTACTTGTTCATTAGATCTATTGTGACTAATTTTACAGTCTCAACCTCCTAACAACAATGAATCTCATATCTGAGCATGTCTAGGCATACTACATCCCTAAATATTCATTCCTTGGCATGTTTCTAGTGGCAACAAGCCTTATTAGCAAATATAGGTTAATTCATGAAGATTATGGGAAACCTGTGGCAAAATAAGGCATGTTCTTCATCCCTTACAACAGTAAAAAAAATTCATTCAAAGAATTGTGTGAATCATCTCATGATCTCATCCCCTTGTTGATAAACACCGCATCTTAAGAATATGAAATCTCATCTTGATGAGAAATGTGAGAAAGTAATGAACCCTTTCCCAAATATCTATGAGATCCAATTTGTGAGAGGTTTTTCTAACAACCAATTTTGCACACAATCTTATGGAGATTCCCAGATCAAGAAGAAAATAATAATATGGAAAAGAAAATGAAAATGGGGGATATGAATGAGCCCTCATTGCTCACCATGAATTTGGTTAATAAAGAAAATAGGGCCATAGATGAAAAATTTGTAAATCAGATCCCATCTCTACAGAGAAAACCATAAATTGTGCAAGAAGATTTTAGATCTTACCAACATAGGATCCAACCATGATTTAGAAGGATCAAGGAGCCATGGGAGGAGGGTGGGTAAACTAAATTAGGGAGGAAATGCATTACCCATAACCACAACTATTTTTTTCATTACTGACAAATCACATGTACTTCTTCTTGTTTTATTGTATTGGTGGTATATGTTGCAATTTCGAGCTCCTTGTGAAGTTCATTAACCATGGTGTAGTCTTCACTAATATCACAAATTTGCTACTTATTAACACATACCATGTTTTATGCATTAGAATCAACTACCTCAATCTAATAATACTCTCTTTGTTGACATTGTGGTTCAATTTATGCTTCTCCACAATGCCCATGTGCAATGGTAGTCCCTGGCAGCATTGAAGAATGGCCTATTACTCCTTGTGATAATTCTCCTTTATTATTTTAGAGAAAAAAATTTCTCTATAAAGAGGTTTGGAAGAAAAGTATTCCTTACAATCTCTAAGGGTGATAATGTCTTCATATAAATGGTCATTCAGAGGGTTGTTTTCAACCTCTGCTGCTATTTTGTTGGTGAAGTTTTTTTGAAATCAGTGTAGATTCTTTACCACAGTCAACACTTTTTGAGATCAAAACCTACTCATCAAATTGATAATTCATTCTTTCTCGAGTGTAAGGAAATAACACGTGACTTATTGAAATTTTTCAGTAGATTCTTCTTCATCATTCATAATAGGAGTATCTCTTTAAAATTTAAATAGACTGTTCAAAATCATCGATAATTGTTTCATCCTTTTCAAGGTTCTGATCATTGTTTGTTGGTTGTAATTTTGAACCATGACCTAATCTCTCAATATTTATTACATATCCTAATGCTTTATCACTATGATCTCTGTGTGGAATCTCACCACATGGCTGGTATTAGAGACTAATTTTATCAAGTTTCTCTATACATTCCTTTGGAGACTATTTTTATCAAGTTTCTCTGTACAAAGGTTATATAAATATTTCTTGGTGGCTACCTTTGTGACTCATGAATTGACTCATCAATGTCCTTTATATCTTTAGATATGTAGTCATGAGGAAAAAATAAAGATAAACTACCCTTACAGGATGCATCATCCCAAAGGCCACTACAGATAGGCTCCTCAAACAATGATCCTATCCAAACTTTATCTCGGGCTTGATGCAATCCTGATCTTTAGTCTGTAATAATAGACTATTTAGAAGTTAAAAGTTCATCCTAATGTATGTATATCAATATTCTATCCTCTTCATGGCATGCTCTGATTTATGGCATAAATTTTAATGCCTGAAGCAAGCCCAAATCCAACTAAAGTTGTGTAGACTTTACTTCATAATTAAATCGTATATATGATAAACCAATAATATACATTTATGCTATCATTGCATGAACTGGCGTAGAATTGCAGCAATATTTTGAAAAGAAATAATAACATTCTACCAAAATAAAAGTCAGCAAAAACAAGAACTCTCAAAAATCCCACAAAGGGTTATTTTTGTGAATTATAAAATTTTAAGTAGACAACCTTAGTTCAATATCGCAATGTAGAATTCCTAGTGCTTTCATGGGGACTTAGAATTTAGGAAAATTCTTAGAACTGCAATGGTTGGTGGGCATATATATGACAAAGGAGGTATGTAGCTAGGGTTTTACCCCTAGCTTGTGCAAATGAGCACCTACTAAGGAGAATGGGATCCTTAGTAGCAGTTCAGTAAATGTAAATTATTAAGCTAAAACAGAAATGTAAAATTATTCTAAAACATGTGCATGAAAAATAAACAACAATTTGTAAACAAGGATTTTGTATTGATATTACCTTCAATGTGAAGGTTGATGAAGCTCCTTGGAATGTCCAAGAGGATTGCTCCAAGCTCCAATGTGCTCCTTCTCTTTCTCCAATGGTGGAAATGGGCCAAAAGGGGCTCTCAAGGTGAAAGTGGCTCAATGGTGAGCTAGGGTTTCAAGAGAGATTTGGCAGAGTAAGGGTGCTTATGATTGTGGATATGAAATAAGGGATCTCCATCACCTATTTATAGTTTTTTGGTGGTGGAGTGCTGACCCATGGTTTTGGGCAGCTGTATAGGGTTTTTTCCTCTTTTTCCTCATTATTTTATATTTTTTATTCCCTTTTTAGGGGATTTTTGCTATTTTAGAGGAATTTTGGATATTTTTGGAGGAAAAAGGGGTTTTTTTAGCCTTTTTGAGGCTATTTTGAGGGTTTTGTGGCCTTTTGGAGGCATTTTAGGCCTTTTGGAGGCTTTTTAGTGGGATTTTTTGGGTTTTTAAGGGAAATATGGTAGGAAAATGGACAAATGAGCCATGTAATGTGGTAGATGAGGTAGTGAACACTTTTTGGGTGTTAACAGATTGCCCCCTGATGTGCGAGGGCAGGAGCTCATCGTATGGCCGATGGACATCATAAGTCATGAATGGTTTTCCTGGGGTGTGGAGAGAAGAGAAGAAACAAACTGAAGCCCAGAACAACGATCCCAAACAACTGCAAGAACTAAAAGTACATAACCTCAATAATGGATGAGGAATCATCTGAGCATATGGACGAGGCGGGCATTCCCATGCTCGTATCAGGATATAACATAACAATAACAATGGGGTCCAAAAAATGGGGACCTGAAATATACATGACCTCAAATACTGACTGAGGAATAATCTCAATATATGGACGAGGCGGGCATACCCATGCTCTTATCAAGATACATAAACATAACTGTGAGGCCCGAAAAGGGGGACCTGTAAGATACATAACCACTGTGTACATCATAAGAGTCTAGAGGGGACACAAATCTGGGACATACTGCTGGGCTGATCATGTGTGAACTGAAGAACTGGTGCACTGGAACAATCAACAGTGCTACTAAGTGTGGTACCAAAGGAACGGATGAGGTGCTGGATCATAGTGACAAGGGTCACACTCACAATGGTACACTGAACTGGAACTGAACTAGGTACTCAAGGAAGCATATAGCTGGATGGCTTCCGAATACAAACGCCAACACAGCCCGGACATCCACAGGACCATATAACTAGACGTTCCGAAGTGACTCACCAATGTGCTAGAGTCGTGGGAAATCTGGGGTCTTCGACAAATAATGTAAAGGATGTAACCCTACGCGATTCTCGACGATGCGATCAAGGTGCTGAAGTCGAGCATGTGAGAAACAACCACTCGGAGAGGCAATGATGACTCCTCTCAGAATGATCCGTAGGCACTTACCACAGATGGTGATAAGTCCAAGGCGTAGGGACCTCTGGGCCTATCCTCTGGAATAGAGGGGCTGTCGTCGACAGAGGGAGACCTGCAACTATCAAGGAAATGATGTTTCCTTGATAGGAGCGTGAGGCGGAGAACCGAAATGTAATAGTAATGATGGCAGGACTGACAAACTGTGGGGGGACAACTGGGCAAGTAGAGTGGGTGGACTCAAACTTCCTTTGTTTAGGGCATGATAATGGGGATGATCTGGCAGCATATGAAACTAACTGAGGGGAAAGGGATCATAGCTGTATTGAATCTGGGAGGGTGACTGGTCTGAGGGAGACTCAAGCGGGTGTAAAATGGCAGGAGACTGCAGAATACTCTGAACAAAGGCGACCTGATTGGGGGTGCTGCCGAGATGATCGATCATAGTGCCAGGAGGCACGGGAGGAGACTTCTTCATGGGTTAAGGAACTAGAAGAAGTGTGTGTAAAATGATACTGTCGTGTGCATTTATACGAGCCCAGGACAGTTCATGCTCGTGGTTGCTTTCAATTTTAAGGAGTCTGAAAGCGATAAGAAGACTCTGAAATGATGGAATGGTACTGTCGTGTGGATTTTACGAGCCCAGGACAGTTCATGCTCGTGGTTGCTTTCAATTTTAGAGAGTCTAAAAGCAAATAAGGAGACTCCAGGGGGTTGCTTTTTCGTAGATTTAGTCTCCAAGGCCCAAAGAAGCATAAAAGGATGCAATGAAGAACTCTTCTAGCCGGTGTGACTAGAGTATTCCTTTTTCGTAATTAGTCTACCAGGTCCGGAAAAGGGTTAAACTTATACCAGATAGACGCCCTTTCAGGTACTTTAACGAGCATGAAAGGAAGCAAGATTGCTCGGCGATCTTTTCATTCTTTTAGGAGTTAGAAAAGAGCTTAACGGAAACTCCCTAAGTGCCTTTTTCGTAAAGGACTTGTCCGGCCCGAAAAAGGGATAAAATTATACCGAACAAAAGGAATGGCCAGGCAAGGAGGAAGTGTTCAATCAAGGATCAGTAATGATGACCAAGAACGAGGGTAGGGGGGAACACTGGTGGGCCTCCTTGCGGGGTGAATGAAATGGTGGCAAAATAACGAAATATTTGCAGTATGACAAGAGTGGAGGGCTCATGTAAAAATGTGGAACAATCCGATGGTGGTCGATGTGGTGCGCAAACCGAGGCAACAAGGTGTTGGGACACAATGTTGAAATTGTACCAGGTGAGAGCGATAAATTATCTCAAGCATCATCACGAGCTCGGAAAAATGAATCCGGCGATATAAAGGGTGTCAAAAATGGGTAAAGGCTGATGTGGCACGCTCACCGCGGGGACGAGGGTGTTTTGGAAAAATAGCCGAAAAATCGGTGGGTGAGAGTGATAAATGATCTCAAGCATCATCACCAGCTCAAAAAAATGAATCCGATGATATAAAATATGTGAAAAAACGGAGAACGACCAATGTGGCATGCAAACCGAGGCGACTAGTGGTGTCTGAAAAATGGGCAAAAAATGACGGGGCAAAAATAATGCAACGAGGTGACCATCATGACGGTCGCGTTGTGCTGATTCCAGTGGTGGAAACGGTTCGAAAAGCGGACTCCGTATGGGGTCAGAATGGCCAAAACAAGAAAAGTCAACGGACTATAAATAGTGGGTGGGCCAACATGACATGTGTCATTTGTACTGTTTGACTTTGACTTGTGATCAGAGTGGACCAGAGCTTAGGTGGCATTTCTAGACGATCCGACCGGTCGATTTTAGATCTAGGAGATACAGGTATTCCGTCAAACTCATACCTGCATGTTTTTTAGGGTCGGGGGTTGGGTAGTGGGTCCCAGGGCTTATTTGTACGGTCCACGTGGGGTGGACCGCGGGTTAGGGGGACGAAACCACGGTTGGCGACTGCGAGTTTCGAGGTGAACCGCGCGGTTGGGGACCGCATGTTTCTCGGCTAGATACGTGGTCTAGTACCGCATGTTCTAGGGAGGAACACGCGGTGCCAAACCGCGGGGTTAGGCCAAACTGTCGTGGTTTAGGACCGCGAGTGTAGGCCTGACAGCCGCGGTTGGAAACCGTGGCAGGAAACCCGAAAACCACGGTTTTGGGCCGAGCTATTAAGGTCTTCCGGGAGAGGGAGAAGGACTTATTTATGTGACATGAGTCTGATGGGTCTACTTTGTGTGATTGACAGGATGCCGCAGGTGCTCTGGAGAGAGCAGGAGATCCCTGATGAGATCATGGCTGTGATCCAGGGGGATCGCCATGTGCGATCTGTACTGGGACTGTGTGGACTACTGAAGTTCGCATAGATACCTATGATACGGTCAGCAACATTGCTGCTGAACCGGCTGATCAGCTTCTGGGAGCCAGACATACAGGCTTTCCGGGTACAGGGTGAGAGGGTGGACCTCACCCTGACCGATGTATATTTTCTGACGGGGTTACCCTGTCTGGGAAAGGTAGCAGACACACAGCCGCAAGTCACCACAGACGTCGACATGGAGGACATGTTGGAGAGATACTGTGGTCCTGAGGCGAGGGTGCATAGGAATGCACTCCTAGTGAGGGACCTACAGGAGCCGGCAGTGCAGGCGATGGCGGCATGTGTGGTTCGAGTACTGGGGTCCCAGTCACCTGAGAAGGTGTCTGGGGGTCATATGCAGATGATAGAGTGCGTACTGGATGGGGTATACTACGCGTGGGGCCAGATGTTCCTGACCTGCGTTCAGCAGCAGCTGACGGCAGCGAAGGAAGCTGGCAAGGGCTTTTGTTTTGGTTCCTTCTTGTGTGCCTTCTTTATGGAGAGGTTACCCACACTGCGGCCACGGGTGCCGATCAGGGTAGGAGGTATGAGGGAGCCGCGGATGGTGCGGTGGGGCGAGATGATGCGCCGCTGTGGTGGCGGCGACATGGGAAGGTATTTTACGTAGGAGTTGTACTTGCATTGGCTCCAGGTACCATTGACACTGGACGACTTCCCGTATCGGGACATGGACTTCACAGGAGACCCAGAGGTGCCACGAGCACCAGGACAGGCATGGGGAACCGATGGTACGTATGTCTTTGCTTGCATATTATGGATGTCAAGTTTTATTTATATGATAGTAGATGGATAGACTGTGACTGACATATGGGTGATCTGCAGATGTGGGCCCGAGGCCGCCTCTAGGACATGTGGCCCGGAGGGGTATTGTGGCCGTTCCAGCTCTTCCTGGGCAAGGAGAGGTCCGTCGCCATGATGCGGAGGGGACTCTGGAGTCGGTCCGGGCAATACTAGACCGTTTGCTGATAGGGGTGACCGACGAGGGATGGCGGGACGTCGATCCGGACGTGGTTCGGGATTGCATGAGGTCACCCCGAGAGTTCAGATCCATAGCGATCCGGGTGTCGATCTTGGTGGATTGGGTACGGGCACAGGAGCCCAGAGGAGATGAGGACTTGCCGGAGGAGGAGCGAGGGGAGGACTCAGAGGCAGCCGATGCAAGCAGTGATGCAGGATACGACTCTCATTAGGGAGTCCAGGGGACTCCCCCCGAGTTTTGTAGCTACGGCATGTATTTTGATGAGGCTTTAGGGATGTATAGCCATTTTTTGTATAGCTGAGTACAGGGGTACTCAGGACATGTATAGCACTGAACATGTATTTGTTGATATATATATATATATATGCACGTGGATGCACCTTTTTGTATGATGTTGTTTTATTTGTACGCACATGGATGCGCTTTATGATTTGTGATATGTTTACATTGCACGTGGATGCAAGTAGGCTAGGATGTTAGGCACGTGGATGCCCCTTGTGTATTTTATTTGATGCAACATGATGTATGTATGAGTAGGCACGTGGATGCCCCTATGGATATGCATGTGGTTTATGTACATGGATGCAAATGTTGATGCGATGCAATCTTTTTGGGCTTTTATATATTTTTATGAGATGTTATGGGATGATGATGCATGATGTTACATGGTGTGATTGATATGCCAATCTAGGATTTTGTTTTCCATTTGGTCTACGACACTATTTTGGGCTCGTGGGACATGTGTGAATGTTATGGATTCAAACTGTCGGCTGAGTTGTTTTGCATGCAGGAATTTTCTAAAAAGGTAGGGATCACGCACCTGGTAGCAGTTGTTGAGCTGGGAGACAAGGAGCTGGGAGTCGAGGAACACATGAAGGTGACATATGCCCATCTGGAGGGCAGCAGTCAGGAGACCGGTCACAGCATCATACTCTTCCTAGTTATTGGTAGCAACGCTTATACATATTCCATCAAGGTGACGCATCTCGTTGGAAGGGGAGTACAAGACCCATGCTGCAGAAGCCAGGTTGGGAGACCAGCGGCTTGCGCCATCAGCGAAGCCAGTGTAACAAGGTGGAAGATGGTCCATCTGTGATCAGGCAAAAATGATGAATGTAAGATGATGGTAAAAAATGTGAAAAACAAAAAGAGAGCAAACTGTACAATGCAGACCAAGGGGGCCGCGGTGTCATTTATGGGTAAAAACGCTTAAGATACAACCCATTACGGGGGTTGCGTAAAGGATGGCCTTCAGAGTCGGCTAAGATGTATGCCCCCTTGCCGAGGAAGGTCTGCACGATGTAAGGGCCTTGCCACATGGATTCAAACTTCCCTTTGCCAGTTTTGTCATGGGCTTGGTCATAGGCGAGGACGAGGTCCCCTTCATGGAAAGTTCGAGGGTGAACATGTTTGTCATAACTGGCTTTGGAGCGGTTCTTGGCAGCTTCAATGTTCTGGAGAGTGGCACGACGGTCTTCATCAGCTTGTTCGAGTGTGAGCAAATGCTGCTTGAGGGGGGAGGTGTCGGGGAGAAGCTCAACGGCGATATGTAAGGCAGGAATCTGACACTCGATGGGGAGGACAGACTCTACACCGTGAACTAGATGAAATGGTGTAAAACCAGTGGCAGTCTTGGTGGAAGTATGGTAAGCCCATAAGGCAGGGAACAGCATGTGGTGCCAATTGGGCTTATGCTTGTCGACCATTCATTGGAGGATGGTTTTCAGGATTTTGTTAACGGCCTCTACTTGACCGTTCCCTTGGGGGTAGTAAGCAGAGGAAAATTGGTGTTCAAATTTGAGGAGGGTGGATAACTCACGCCAGACGGCATCTTCGAAGTGTGAACCATGGTCTGAGACCAACTGTTTAGGGACCCCGAATCGAGTGATAACATGGTTGAAAAAGAAACGGGCAGCAGTGTCAGCGGTACAATTGAAGGTAGGCATGGCTTCTGCCCATTTGGTGAAGTAATCAACGGCGACAATGATATACTTGTGACCGTTGGCAGATGAGGGTCTGCACTCCATGAAGTCGATGGCCCACTTACAAAAGGGACCAACGGTGACGACTGGGTGTAACGGAGCAGGTGGTGTCTAGGCCTTGGGGGCGAAAAGTTGACAGTTCTGGCAATGCTTGACCACAGTGATGCAGTTCATGAAAAGTGTGGGCCAGAAGTATCCGACGCGGACAACCTTTTGGGCAGTGGCCATCCCTGAGAAATGGCCTCCGTAGGCGCTGCTATGACAGTCGTTAAGGATGTGTTCAGCTTCCGTGTGTGTAAGGCAATGACGAAGAATGGTGTCAACCCCTCGCCGGTAAAGGACATCGCCTAAGAGGAGATATCGAGAGGCCCGGTGACGAATACGATGACGACCATTACGGGACACTTTGGGTCTGAACTTCTGCGTGTGCAGGTATAACAAAATATCACCGTACCATGGGTCATCAGACGAGATAGTGAACAAGTGATTGTCGGGTAACTCATCGGAGATTGGTTTGGCCGGGAGAAGAGAAGGGAGGTCAGTAATGAGTTGGGCAAGCGCGAGGGCTTTGGTGCTCTTAGGTGTTCGGAAGGTAAGGTCATATTCCTGGAGGATAATGACCCATTTAGCAACACGACCTTGTAGTAGTCACCGGTTTAGGAGATAGACCATGGGGTTAGAGTCGGCGACGACTGTGGTATGACTCATTAAGATGTAGTGTCGCAATTTTTGGATGAAAAAGACCACTGCTAGGGCTAGTCTCTCCTCATATGGGTAACGTAGGGGTGGGCTAGACAAAGTCTGGCTGACGTAGTAAATGACATGCTCCTGGTGAGAAGCGTCTTCTTGAACAAAGACTTCGGACACGGCATGCTCGGATGCCGAGACGTATAGGATGAAGTCCTGGGAGAAATCCGGAGGGGAGATCAAAGCGGCTTGTGTGAGAGCCTTCTTGAGAGCATTGAATGTAGCTTCTACTTTCTTATCCCATACGAAGGGTATGTGGGTACGGAGCAGGCGCAAGAAACCATGAATGGTAGTGGCGTAATCAGGAACGAAGCGTCGAAGGAAATTGGACTACCCCTGCAGACTTTGGAGCTGCCGGAGTGTGCGAGGAGAGGGTAGGTCTAAGATGGCTTGTACTTTCAGAGGATCAACAGTAATTCCTTTCCGGGAAATAATAAAACCCAACAATCGTCCTGCCGGAACGCAAAAAACACACTTGTGTGGGTTCAAGCGGATTTGGTATTTGCGACAACGCAGAAAAACTTGCCGAAGGTCGTTAAGGTGGTCCGATCGTTTCCGGGAACGAGCTGTAAGGTCATCGAGGTAGACTAGCAAGATATGGACCAGGTCGTAAAAGCAATAGGTCATGGCCCGCTGGAAGGTGGCACTAGCATTTTTAAGGCCAAAAGGCATGACGCGATAGGAAAAGGTGACCCATGGGGTGGTAAAGGCAGTTTTGTATTGGTCTTCCTTACGGATCTGAATTTGGTTGTATCCGAAAAAACCATCCATGAAGGAGAGGACTTCATGTCCCGCACATGCATCAATGAGTTGGTCAATAAATGGCATGGGGAAATTGTCCTTGGGACAAGCGCGGTTTAAATCGCGGAAGTCAGTGCATACTCGAACGGTGCCTTGCTTTTTTTTAACGGGAACAGGGTTTGAAACCCAAGTGGTATAGGCAATAGGATAAATGAAACCTGCCTTGCGTAGCTTCTCAATCTCGGCTTTGACAGCTGGGAGCTTTGAGAGATGAATGGGGCGCTGTTTTTGACGAACGGGGGGAACATCAGGCCATGTGTCAATGTGGTGTTCTATAATGGCGGGGTCAAGACCGGGCATTTCGGTATAGGACCAGGAAAAGACATCACGGAATTCTCTGAAAAGGGTTTGGTAGTCTTCAATCTCTTGCTTACTACAGAAGGCTCCTAGAGTGATGAGTTCAGGGGCACGTCCTGGGGAAGCGATATCAATTTGGATGACAGGTGAGATGTTGGCCATGTTACCCTCCTCGAAGGCATCAGGAGCAGGAATAGGGTCCTTGAACCAGTCGACCTTGGTGGGGAGGAAGTCTTTGGATTCAACCGTGAATTGGGTGGATATGCGAGAGGAGGATGCTTCTGGAATGAAGTAGGAACGGTGGTGCATATCATCCCAGAGATAATCCGGGGCAGTGAGGGCCTCGAGAATCTCCTCATCAGTACGAAAAGTTTGCGTTGTCAAATCGGTTGATGAGGTGGTAGTAGGTGAAGAGATCATATAAATGGTATTAACCTCTCCCGAAGGGGAAGAGACCGGAGGATAGATCTCCTCAATGGTGGGTGGTGCCGTCTCAAGATCCAGATTGTTCATCTCATAGAGAGCTGCTCTGTAATCCGGGAGATCGGGACAATGATGGGAATAATGCCCGTAAACACTGCATATGGCACAGGGGTGGTTGGTACGCAGGGATTTGTCTTTAGGCTTGGGAGTGGGGTTTAGTTCGACAGTTGGGATGTTGGGGTCGTCGTCGAGCATCTGCATGTGCTTCTGTAAGGCGGGTAACTGTGGACATTGGTGAGTGGCATGGCCTAACTCGTCACACAATGAGCATTTGGGAGGAGCACGAAATACTGGGGGGTTTTTGACTGTCTTGGGAGGTGGTACAGCAGTGTAAGGTTGTGGACCTCTACCCCCAGTGGGTTTGGGAGTAGGAGGGGGAGTCGTGGAGGACGAAGGGGTAGAGACACCGGGAGGTGGCTGAGTGGTAGTAGCCATGGGTTGCACCGGTTGGAGGATGACATCTGGTGTCGGCGGGCGAACGGGAGGCGAAAGATACCATACGGGTAATCCCAAAGTTAACCCAGGGAGGCTAAGGGTAGCCATGACCGGGGCGCTTACTACTCCCGATGGAGGGACTAGGAAGGGGATCGTATGGATGGGTGTAACACCAATGTGGCTAGGTACCAATGGTGGTTTAGGCAACAAGGGTGGTTGGGACAAGGTACATAAGTCAGACACTTCAGGCGTAGATGACGGAGGAGGAATAGATTGAAAGGTGGAGGTCATCGGCGCGTCTGAGTAGACTCCAGGCCCCGTAGAGGAAACAAATGAGGTGGTGGCACTAGAAACAGGTTGTTCAACCATGGGGAGAACATTTTCAGGTGCCGCGGGAGCACTGGGATCATAGTAGGTGAGCTGGTCAACCTTAACCACGCGTCCCTCATGGGGGAACATCATGGTGCGAAAAACGGAAGAGGCAACCGCCCGCATGGCATACATGTAACTGCAGCCAAGTAAAAGGTTATAATCCAATTGGGCATTGATTACCTCGATGTCGATAAGTACAGTTTTACCACCTAACTGGACGGGGACATTGGGTAGGAGGCCTTGGGGCTGGGCCGACCGACCGTCATAGGCACGTAATGCAGTGGTGGACTGCTGGAGAGTAGGGGATCCCAACTTCTGCCATACGAATGTAGACATAACGCATGTGGAGGCACCTTCATCGATGATGCATCGATGGATGACAAGATTCCGGACGGAAACAGAAACTTGGAATGCTAAGGAGGAAGGCAGGCGTGGTTCGGATTGGTCCAAATCAAATGCCATTGAATTCGAATCATGTGGGTCAATCGCCCCAATGGCGGATAGTAGAGTCTTATGCTGAGAAGGGCAGTTTTTCAAGACTTCTAATGTAGACATGGCTGCAGGAGATTGGGCTAAGTCATCGACGATGTTGTAGTTTGACGCAGCCCGCGCATTGGGGTTATTGTTGATACGGCGAAGCGGGAAACGAGGCGCTTTGGGAGCGCCCTCTAGTGGAGGCGGTGGTATGCGTAACGCTTGATCGGTGGGATGAGCGTTAGGGGTCTGCTTAGTAGGAGGGGCTTCAGTGGTGGAGCCATATTGGTTCCGACAAGTCTGGAGGTTGACGTCATCGGATGACATCATCAACAAGTGGTGGGTTCCTGAATCAAACATGGGTTGATCGGGAGCAGCGTACGTGATCTGTTGTTGGGGTTGCACGTTGGCTTGAGGGGGAGCCAACGGTTGAGCATTCACGACGCCTTGGGTTGGTAAGGGGTTTTGCAGAACCAAAGGAGGCTACTGAGGCTGAGGGGGGTTAGGTGGCGCCTGAGGAGCTGCATGCCCTTGGCGATGGGCATCATCAATCCAAAGTTGTTGAGCTCGCTCCAAGTGTGGGCAAGCATGTGTGTAGTGGCCATAGACCCCGCAAATAGAACAAGGGTGGTTTGTTCACAAATTGGGATTCTTAGCCTGCTTGGGCGGGCGATCAGGGTTTTGGTTAGCAGGGGCCGCATTATTGTTGTCGGGGGGATTCGCCGGTTGCCCAGCTTGGTTTGCAGGTTGGTTATTCCCACGATTACGGCCCTTGCCGCGGTTTTGTTGGCCCTGGTTACGTTGGTTATTCTGGTTTTGCTGTGGGTTTTGTTGGGCGTAAAATTGCCTTTGGGCAGCAGGTGGATTCTAAGGTTGCGCAGGTGCTGGAGCAGGCTGCGGTGGATGGTATGTAGGTTGAGGCTGATCAGGTGCAGCAACTTGAGGGGGTTGCTGATATGGCTGCGGAGCGGGTTGTGGGTTTGCCGCAGGGGCTGCCTGTGGCGGATAATAAGCAGGTTGGGCCTGTGAAGGTGCAGGAGCTGGGGCAGCCTGCTGATGGTAGTAGGGCTGAGGTGCGACTGGGGGAGCATAAGCGGGAGTCGCATGACCGAAGCACTGAGGAGGACATGAGGGTCCATGGTGGTGGTGATGTGTCATGGGAGCATACGAGTTGGTTGCTCCAGACTGTGAGGTAGATCGTGAAAGGTCGGGGCCAGGGGTAGGACGTGCTATAGAAAATGGTTGAGGATGCGAAGAAACACGGCCAATGATACCGTCTGCAGCGTGGGATGCCCCCGGCGCATCGTGCTGGGAGGACTCGTCGCGAGGGGCGTCAGGTATAATGGTATAAAGGTAACTCGACTGGGCGTAAATGAGGTCAAACTGTTGGGCCTTAAGGATGGCCTCTTCTTCAGACTGGGGTCTTTCTGATGCCACATCCTTAGCAATGACAGGTAGAAGGGATTTGAGGAACCAATCTAGGAAGATACGGTCGTCTAGTTTGATCTTGCATAAGCTACGGTGTCGACGCCACTCATGGATATGGTCCGTGATGTGGGTAGCCGTGTTTTGTCTACAAGATAGGAGGATCTCAACGCCCGCGTCATAGCGGACAGGCAACTGGAAGAACTGCAGGAATGTCGAGGCAAGGGAAGCAAAGGTGGCATGGGTCCCATGAGGTTGCTCGATATACCACTTGGCTGCAGAGCCTGTGAAGGTGCGCTGTAAGAGACGGAGGTGAACAGAGTCATCCATTATGGAGTTAGAGGAACACCATAAGTGGAAAGACATGATATGGTTTTGTGGGTCCTCAGCGGCCTTGCCCTCGAACTTAGGGATGTCAGAGGGGAGCTTGGTAGGCATATGAGGCCACACAGGGTCGTGTCGGATAGGGTCGTTGGTCAATTTGGCTAGGTCAGGTAGGTTGAGGCTAGCCATGAATGGCAAACTGGAAGAAGGACGTGACACAGTAGTGGGTTGGACCAAGTTGGGGCCAATGCCCCCTAGTGGAGGGACGGGATTTGGGATGGTGCCCCCAAGTGGGGGAACTAAGGTGGTGGAGGATGGTCCGGCACCACCATGGGTAGCGTGAGCCACTGATGTAGTGGGGATAGGGATTCCCGCTGTGGGAATAGGTACCGTGAGGGGAACGGTAGATGGGGGTCCCATGGAGGGCATACCCAAAACAGGTGTAGTAACTGGTGTAGTGGTGGATGTGCCACCAATGGTCCCTATAACAAAAGGAGTGGAAGTTGTGCCATCCATGGGGCTAGTAGGGGCAGTGTAAATAGGATTCTTAGACTCTTCGTCAGAATCGGAGGTAAAGTAAGGGGCGTCAATATCTGGTGACGGAGTCCTATGTCGCTGACGAGTGGAGTCAAGTTACAAGGCTCTAGATCTATGATGAGTGGTATCAACAGATGATGATCGGAATCTATGACGGGTGGTGTCAAGTGAACCGTGCTGTGGGGGATCACCCCTGAGGCGCTGAGAATGTCTCGGGGACTCAATGGTGACAGATGGTGTCTAATCTCTGTGGGTTGAGGTGAGTAGAAAAACAGCTCAAAAAATCCTAATGCAACCGAGTGTGCAGAAGGAGAGCTAAAAAACAAAGCACTCAGGCCAACAACCAACCCAAAACACCCACTGCAATAGCTGTGCTACAATAGGTGGAGTATCAACAAAGATGGTCAGAATACCAACAAGCAGCAGGTTTCCTAAAAATAAAAAATGGTGGACTCACTAGACCAAAGGGAGGTAAAGGAGCATGCAAACACCTAACTAAAAGTATTCTGACTCAACTAAACATATCCTCTGCAAGGTGATGAAATCCAAGTCAGACAATATGAGTAGAAAAGCCAAGTGGCTATGATATCCCCCTACCGGGAGGGACACCGGGTAGTCAATCCTAGAAGAATGGCAACTAAGATACCTCGTTCATGACACGTCCAGAAAGGTGAATCTGTCATTTAGTCCGTTTATCGCAATACCCCTATACAGGGATATCCCGCGAACCGCGAAAGGTAGCCCTTCGGTTACTAAATGGAGTGCGATATTCCACTCAGGCCTCCGGAACCAGTCTCCCGACTTCAACCCTCCTAAGGGAGAGGCCCTTTGATAAACTAGTCGTGACCGTGCCAAAAAGTACTAGGGGATTTTGGTTCCCTATTTGGACAACAACTATGTCTCAAGTGTAAGTGACCGAGGGGTGTTATTGGAAGCCTATCCCCCCGACCCTACCTAACTACAAAGATTCTTTTGTGTTCCCCGAGTGGGGTTAGAATATTGGTTGAGTTAGGTACTTTTTAACGCTCACTTGAATTATGTGACAGAGTGTGTGCTCATGAGGTGATGAACCCAAAATAGAAGTGCCACAAGGGGGGCAACTTCTAACTATCAATAATACTGAAATTGAAACTTTAACTTGCAAAATTTTCTGAATTAAAAATACTGAAATTTTAAAAAGATTCTGTAAAGGGAACAGAAATTATGTTGCAGAAAGGCTGTAAGGAAGTGGGGCTGCAGGTAGGACAGAGGGCTGTTCAGATGCAGAAAATATTGCAGTAAAAGGGGCTGGGCTCAAATTAGGGAAAAATGCAGAAATCAGACCGTGGGTCTGGGGCGAATCAGAACAGGCGGACCGCAGGTTTAAGGAAAATAGTCACGGATAGGGCACGGCTATTGGGCCGACAGACGCAGTCAGGACGCCGGAAACAGGGAAAAAGATGCAGTCAGGTCACGGGAAAAAGGCTAACAGACGCAGTTGAGACACCGGAAAGGGGCTGAAAGCCGCAGTCGGGACGCGGGAAAATGGCCGACAGGCTTAGTCAGATCACAGCAAACAGGCTGATTAGCCGTGGTCGGATCGCAGGTAACAGACTTGAATCCGCCGGCAGGGCGTCAAAAACCATCTGAGAGCTGCGGTCGGGTCGCAGGTAAAGGCCTGAAAGACGCGGTCGGGACGCGACTGCAGAGGGAAAAGATGCGGTGTACAGCGGCCGAAAGGGACAGCCGAAAGGAATTTTTTTTTTTTTTAAACGGAAACCAGAAATTCAAAATCTAGGGGAGTCGCCAAAACTGTAGCTAGGGTTTTACCCCTAGCTTGTGCAAATGAGCACCTACTAAGGAGAATGGGCTCCTTAGTAGCAGTTCAGTAAATGTAAATTATTAAGCTAAAACAGAAATGTAAAATTATTCTAAAACATGTGCATGAAAAATAAACAACAATTTGTAAACAAGGATTTTGTATTGATATTACCTTCAATGTGAAGGTTGATGAAGCTCCTTGCAATGTCCAAGAGGATTGCTCCAAGCTCCAATGTGCTCCTTCTCTTTCCCCAATGGTGGAAATGGGCCAAAAGGGGCTCTCAAGTTGAAAGTGGCTCAATGGTGAGCTAGGGTTTCAAGAGAGATTTTGGCAGAGTAAGGGTGCTTATGATTGTGGATATGAAATAAGGGATCTCCATCACCTATTTATAGTTTTTTGGTGGTGGAGTGTTGACCCATGGTTTTGGGAACCATATGGTTTTGGGCAGCTGTATAGGGTTTTTTCCTCTTTTTCCTCATTATTTTATATTTTTATTCCCTTTTTAGGGGATTTTTGCTATTTTAGAGGAATTTTGGATATTTTTGGAGGAAATAGGGGTTTTTTTAGCCTTTTTGAGGCTATTTTGAGGGTTTTGTGACCTTTTGGAGGCATTTTAGGCCTTTTGGAGGCTTTTTAGTGGGATTTTTTGGGTTTTTAAGGGAAATATGTTAGGAAAATGGACAAATGAGCCATGTAATGTGGTAGATGAGGTAGTGAACACTTTTTGGGTGTTAACAAGGTATCATGGATATTTCCTTCAAACAATGAGCCAAAGTTTGGAATATTGGTGAGAGTAGAAATAACAATAAAATAGGAAGGTCGTGAATGATTCAAACTCATTCAAGGCTATACCAGAATAGTATTCTTGTAGGCAATTACAAGCTAGTATTTTACTGGGTGATTTGATTTGAGACCCTTTAAGGTAATCACTCAATTGCTTGTGGAAGAAATAAACCTTTGGGAAAAGAAATAAAAATTTTGTAATTCGCAAAAATTTTTATGCATGAACTGAAGTTCTAGTTTATTCCAATGCAGAAGATTTTGTTATAGAAATTCAAAAGCATGGAACTTTATAGGATGTATTTGAGTGTGCTTAAGAATGAACATTAGTACCTTCAATTATCTGATGAGATATACAGCATTGGGATTGGATGCTTCTTTTTGTCTATCGTCCGATTCAAAACTAAAATTTTCAATCTCAACTTCTCCAACAGTTTGTGAGGATGAAGTTGTCATCCTTTTCACAGGATCAGCTTCAAAGACATTATCACTTGGAGAAGATTTACAAGTCTGCTTACCTTACATTGTATCATTACAGGCCTCTTGATCTTGTTTGGAAATTCCTAATCCTATGGATTCTTCCTCAAAATATTATCTAGTAAGCAACAGAGTACTAGCTATATCCAATTTTCCTTCCTCTGTGTTCTGATAGGCTTCACCACTCAACGTTTTTTGAAGCCTTAAAGTCTCGGCTATCAACGCTTGCAAAATTAGTGACTTCCCTGTTCTGTACCTGCAAAATGTTTGATGCCACCTTATCAGAGACATTATGACTTGGAGAGGATTGAAAAGTATGCTTACATTCCACTGTATCATTACAGGCCTCTTGATCCTGTTTGGAAATGCTTAAGCCTGTGGATTCTTCCTCAAAATATTGTCTAGTTCGCAGCAAAGTACTATCTATATCCAATTTTACTTGCTCTATGTTCCGACAGGCTTCACCACCTTAAAAGGATGGTCATGGTCATGGACATCTTGATTTTCTTCTCTAGTGCCATCTAAGTCACTTGATATTTCTTCCTCTGCATCTTAACAGTCTTCACCACTCAATTTTTTCTGAAGCTTGAAGGACTTAGCCTTCACCATTTGCAAAAACATTGACTTCTCTATCTTGCAGCTACACTTGAGAAATGTCAATACCACCTCAAAGTAGAAGACAGAGGCCTAGGAATTTTTATTTTTCTCTTCAGTTCCCTCTAAATCACTTACTTATCAATTAAAATTGAACTATCTAGATTCTAAATCACTTACTTCATCAATAAAAATGATGTAGGTTAGCTTCTATAGTATTCTGGTTGGTTTCCTCAACAAAATTAGTTAGGATTAGTTGCAGTTCAGTTTTCTCCCCAACAACCTTAAGGTCACTTGAATAAACTTCTTTTGGATGCAAGCATTCTTCACCAGATGTATTTAGAGCCAGCACTGCAACATTCCCAGGTTCACCATTGACAACCTTCTCCTGAACTTCGAAAAGGTTGTGAGTGGCTTCCATAAAAGATTGATTCGACTCACTATGCGATATGTCTTCCTCCTTTTCAATTGGGCTCGCTACTTGTGCATAAATTGAGGATAAATCTATGCCACACTAAAGTTCTTGTTTATTGAAGTTATTCATCTTCTAATCATTGTGATGCATAGTTTCTTTGGTTTCCTCAATCTTTAGGGAATCAACAATATGAGAAAAAGGTGCATCTTCTTCACCCTTGAAGTGAACACACATAACTGTTATTGACCTAATTATGTTATGTCTTTCTTCAACATTCACACCTGCGTTTACCATTTTCTCCCCAACTTCACCATCTTCGATGCCAATAAGTTTCCCAAACCAAGCTTCCACATATTTTGTGAAGGAACCCTTTTCAATAGGGCTTTCTTTTGCAATCATACTATTAGTTGAGCACTTCAAACAACATGGATCTTGAACTTCTAGTACACCCAATTGATTTACATAGGTTAAGCTATCAAATTTTCCCTGAACTGGCCTACTTAGAGGTGTCATTCCCACCCTTAAAATACCGTGCTCCATGCTAAGTTTTCCATTGCAAACATTTAGTTCCTTCACAATCCTTGAACTGTAGGATTCACTGATTGGAATCAACTGATGAAAGGCTTGCACTTATGTTCCAATGATCAATTCCATATAAAAGAAGCTACATGGTTAGAACTGTTGGTCAATGATTCCATTCATTTGATGTTTTAAAACAATAACTGGAATTGATCATGCACCCACACCATAAATGATTATGCGATTTCCACCATCTTACTTATTAGTGATGTTGATTCAGTAGTGAAAAGGAGTTTTAATTAAGTTTTTAGCCCCTTTATTGTGAAATATATAGTTTGCTGGAACATTTTAACATACAACGTTTTTAGGGCTCAAAGAGTTAGTTACATGTTTCTCCTAGATTTCAACTACCTTGTTACCTTTGTGTATAACTACATGCAAAATAAAATAAGGAAGTCAGTTATCATCACTCTAAACATTTCACCACTAGAAAAAACTTGCAAGATCTCTAAGCCAATCAAATGAAGTATTGATTCATCTGCATAGAAGGTCTTGGGTTCTTTGCAAATATCCTTGAAATTGTAACAAGAGCAGTATTGATTCATACCCCCCAAAGTTCTTGGGCTCTTTGCATATATTCTTCAGTTTAACTTTAGAACCAACAACTCAGTGAATTTACCTAACTATTTTAAAATAGAAGCAACACTTTTCAATTGGAGAATAAAAGCTCCAAACTAAGCTATACCTAGAATGCAATAACAGAGCAGTCTTAAACAAGAGAGTCTAGCCCAATTTGACAACCCTTTTAGGGTTATTGAAATAATTTTCTTTCTTGCTTAGCGTTACCTAGGTCTGTAAATGTAGCAAAACCTATTTTCGTATTACCTCTATTTGTATGACACTTGCCTCGATTAAACAATGAACACACAAAACATTTAAAGTTGGAAAAAATAATCGCATAGATTTAACATGTTCACGAACATGTTAACAAAATGAATACCTCTTGAAATGTTAAGAGTGAAAGTAGGTTGAGAAGCTCCATGATAATTAATGTGAAATATAAGCTCTTCTAGCAAACCCCACTTTCTTTATCCTCACATCATTTGATACTTGCTCTCCGGGCTCATCTACACAAAAGAACAATCCTATGTAAACTGAGGCAAATTTCCTGAATATTCACAGATGGTTCCTCATAAACTATTAATCATATTAATGTTGAATCAAATCCTAACAAATTATAAACCACTGATAACTAAATCTTCAACAAATGATATCCCTTGACTATGTACTAGTAGGCATATTAATGTTGAATAAGAGCTTAACAAAGGATATGCCTCTTTTGTTGTTTCCTCTCCAGAAAATTTCAAAATTACATAGAGTACAAAATTTTGGGTACACAACATCCAGACATTTTATTCCATCAAGATTTTTGATTGATCTCTTTAATGGTGGAGGAGATCAACCCAAAACACATTGGAATACAAACTTTGTTACCCAATTTACCCAAGAATCTTACACAATTATAAAATACAACACTAATACTTGAATTTTCAAGAAAGTTATACTAGTTGATTTAATAAGCTTGCAATTTAAATTTTTTTATCACACAAACAAAAAAATGTGAATGGCTTACAAAGAAAAAATAGCTTCCCCTCGGGACTGAGACACAAAAGTTATTTTTTCTATATCAACCCAAAATATTACCTGCAGCTTGGGCTTGAATTGTGTATGATAGAATACCTTGTGCAATGTGATTTGAGCCTCCTCGTGCTTGTGTCTGACTGTTTGGAGGCTGCCTTGGACTATTATGAAGCCTGAATTTTATTTGTTGTAGGGACACTCGAAAATGGTGGTGGATCAAGGGAAGAAGGGTGGATATGGATGGAGGTAATAGTGAATAATAAGCAAACCCTAACTAGCTAAAGACTAAGTCAGTTATGCAAGCAATCAATGATGAAATAAAGAAAACAACCAAAATAAGCAAAATGCCACACGAAGATAATCTTTGAAATGTAAGCAACAAACAATAAAAGGACCTGAAACACAAGTAACCAAGCACACAACTAGTGAACCCAACACTTCAAAGCAATCAATGCCAACAAAACTAAGCCGAATGAAATTAACAATATGCACACAACGGAGATGATTTATAGAATGAGACAGAAAATAGATGAACAAGGCAATGAAAAAAATGAATAGAAGATCAATTTGTTGCGGTTAAGAGAGGAAGAAATCAGACCTATACCGAAGTATATGCAAGGCACAAAATCCAAAATACCTTCCCACCGAACTTACCAAACTTCTGCCTTAATGGATGATTTGATGACTAAACTGTTTGGTGAAAGGACTGAACCTTGTATTGATGATTAGAATGACTGTTGACTGCTTTTTAATCATGCAGATCTGAATCCACCCTCAACATCAACTCAATTGTAAAACCAGCAAGGAATATGCCTCAGCCTTGGAGGAAGAAGACTGATGGATGGTGCAGCAAGGGTTTAATATTGATGACTGTTGACTATGTTCTATATTGTAGATCAATAATAGTATGCAGACCTGTTGCACGCCTTTTGGAGCATCCAGCTAGAAAGGGAATAGGATAAGGGTCTTGTCCTTGTTGTTGGTAATTGGTGGAGAGCAGGGTGAAAGTTCCATCTGCAAAACAAACCCAAGTGTCCTGCAAAACCAACCACAATGCTGCTATCTATTGTCTGACTTGGAGTCATCCTTTGAAGATGGGTTAGTGTATATCAAAACAGTTATATATAAAAGTCATTACACTTAACTCTAAAAATGTACATAGTTATTGAAAAATAAAATTCAATGCACTCACAAACCACTAACATAAGTGGTTGGTGAGTGCTTCAGCTGCAATCTGTCCTTATATGCCAATCTTCAGATAAGTTTTGTCTAAGTTGCTCCTTAACATAATATTTAACAACTATATGACATTATTGACACTTTGCTTGTGACTTTTAGGGTACTTACAGGTATAGAAAGATATAATAGTAGAGCCTCTACAATATTTTTCATTGCCTATAGTGTACTTTGTACTTTGTAATATGTATCAAAACACTTAGGTAACCAACCTCATTGACTACTGCTATAACGATTTTAAGTGTCCTCATGGTACAACTATTGTCTATTGTTTTGTTTGGGTAACCAACATTGTTATCTTCTAGTTCTTAGGTTATTGCACAATGTAAAATCTTATTACAATTCTTCAACTCTATAGAGGCATGATAGTGCTTAGGTGACTTGGTGCATTGTTGATCCAAATAGACACTACACTTTGCTTCCTCACTATCTTTGAGCATGCAATGAATGACAATGTGTCTTTACATATAAGGTGTAGTTTCCCATTGTCCACATCCCTTCTATCCATTATATTTTAATATAGGTTTTTTTGTTGCTTTTGGTTCGGTTCATCCCCAACATAACAAAAATCACAATCCTTGATATATTAATAATGCAGTGTAGTTGTTGATACAGGTTGTATCAATTTTATTAAGGCTGGCAATACAAGTAGAGAATCAGTTGTGCTGTTAGTAGTGGTTTGGCAGGGTCTAGGTTTTTTCTATAGCATGTTCATGTCAGTTACATGTCTATTAGTTGTGGTATGAGGATGTAAGGATCCACTAACATTCCTCCGATTGTGAGTAAATCTCAAATGTTATGATTGTGTTTCATGTATCCTTTTTCTTTTTGGTATTTGGAAAGCATAACTATTGAGTTTTCTTATCAGTTTAGACTTCAAAATCTCTCTCCCTCTCTCTTTCATGCGCAGATTGCCACATAGATCTGTCTTCTGCACGCCTATACATGTATGTAGTTTATTGTATAATTCATATATGGGCATAGACAGGGGGAATTTTAAAAGATCCATACTTATTTCACTACAACAAAATAGCCCTTTAGGGGTGGTTTTGGCTTGTGGGGGTCTTGGTAAAACCCCCCCTAAAAGTTATCTCAGACCTTTGGAGGTGGTCTTTTAAAACCACCCCTAAAAGTCATGGAAATTGGACTTTTGGAGGCAGTTTTTTTAAATCCACCCCCAAAAGTCTTGAAATTTGACTTTTGGGGGCATATTTTGGAAACCCCCCCCTAAAATCCCAATTCTCATAACTTTTGGGGGCGGTTTGTCAGAACCCCCAAAGTCATGAGAATTGAACTTTTGGAGGCGGTTTTTTTGGAACCCCCCTTAAAAGTCATGAGAATTGAACTTTTAGCAGCGGTTGTTTGAAAACCCCCCCCTAAAAGCCCAATTCTCATAAATTTTGGGGGCGGTTTTTCAAAACCCCCCCTAAAAGTCATAAGAATTGAACATTGGGAGGCGGTTTGTTTGGAACCCCCCTTAAAAGTCTTGAGAATTGAACTTTTGGAGGCGATTGTTTGAAATCCCCCCCTAAAAGCCCAATTCTCATAACTTTTGGGGACGGTTTGTCAAAACCCCCCCTAAAAGTCATGAGAATTGAACTTTGGGAAGCGGTTTGTTTGGAACCCCCCTTAAAAGTCATGAGAATTGAACTTTTGTAGGCAGTTGTTTGAAAACCCCCCCTAAAAGCCCAATTCTCATAACTTTTGGGGGCGGTTTGTCAAAACCCCCCCTAAAAGTCATGATAATTGGACTTTGGGAGGCAGTTTGTTTGGAACCCCCCTTAAAAGTCATGAGAATTGAACTTTTGGAGGTGATTGTTTGAAAAGCCCCCCCTAAAAGCCCAATTCTCATAACTTGTTTGAAAAGCCCCCCTACACAAGGAATATTTAGCTTGCAAGTGGGTATGGTGGTCATTTCAATATTTACAACATCATGGATAGTTCTTGAAGCCTAATCCATGGTGACCATGGTGTTAGATCAAAATCTAGTTTATAATGACCGGTAGTTACCTCAAGGTCTTGTGACCTATGGGCATTTCTCTGTACCACCACATAGGCCTTAGGCAAGGAATATTTAGCTTTTGAGTAACACATTGTCATTTTTTTAGTGTTTTCATGTCGTGGATGGTTCTAGGAGCCTATGTTATGGTCTAGGGCCAAAATGTAGGTTCTTGGGCAATAAAACTTTACTTTGAGACTCATGGTGCATGCATAGGGACTTGAGTCATCATACATACCCTAAATAGGGAATATTTTGTTTATAGTCTAAGTTCTCGTGTTTATTTTTGCACTAATTTTGGTTTGATAAAATCCCATACAGTGATCATTCAAACCTTGATGTCAAATTCTTTGAACTAAAACCTTGGTTATAACTAACCCAAGGTCAAAGTTTATTGTGTTAGTGTGTTGATTTGGTGTAGTAGGCATGTTAGTGATTGGGTTAGGGGGTAGTGGGTTAGGGTTAGAGGGACACTGGCTTAAGGGATATTTTCTACAATTTCATAATGTGCTAGGCTTTGGGGAGTTTTTGGATTAGAAGCAAGGCACCTAAGGGATCAGTGGGTTAGTGGGAAAGGGGTTCTAGTTTTGTTGGTACTAGTGGTTAAGTGGTTTATAATTTATCATGTTATTTGGTTTGGGGCTAGATGTTAAGGTTAGGTACGAGCTGAGGGGGTTAGAGGTTGAATCTTCCTAGGTGCATGAATTCATTGCATGGATCAAGTGTGCCAAGTGCATGAATCATTTACATGGGTTGGTTGTGTTAGGTCAGTGTCTAATTAGTGGCATTATTTATGGTGGCCATTTCAATATTTGTAACACAAATGATGGTTCTCGTGGCCTGGACTATGGCATGTGAACTAAATTTAGGGTCTAATGCCATATTAATTTTCCATGGGGTTGATGGTCCATGCATGTTAACCTAGATTACCACATAAGAATCTCTAGCCTACATGTGAGATCATCATGATCATCATTGTCACCATCGTCAATGTCATTGTTGTTGTTGGTTTGTCCATGGTTATGTAAACCAATAAACCAACCATGGTTTAATATTTATAGGTTATGTAAACCAATAGTTGTTCTCATAACCTAAATAATGTTCCATGGTTAATAAATTTACTATATGATTCATGGTCCATGTGTAGAGCCCTACACATAATTACTTTACCTTACAAGTGAGATGTTGTGGCCATTTCAATATTTGTAACATTGACGATGGTTCTCGTGGCCTATACCATGGCCTATAAACTAATTTTAGGGCCTAATACCATATTAATTTTCCATGGGGTTGATGGTCCATACATGTTAACCTATACTACTACATATGACCTACATATGGAATATCTAGCCTATCTGTAACAATTCCCTCTGTTTCTCTTGAGTGATAATTAAGGCCTTGTGACATCACATAATCTCTAAAGAGTGAATCTAATTTCAACTACAAGTGGGATATGTTGGTAATTTTTATATCTGTAACACCAAAAATGAAAATTTTCTTGCCAATTTCAACATGCTAGTAATTTTCATTCCATCACCCTTTCTTCTCATTGTTTCCCCCTTTTTGTGAAGGGTGACTCAAGTGGATTCCAATGGACAACAATGGAAACAAGAGAGCATAACATAACACACACATGCCCATATCCAAGGGCTAGAATATATTGTAAACTAATGAGTTGAGTGAATTGAAGATGCAATTACAATAATTATTAGACAAAGGGTTCATATGACCAAGTGCATCACCTTGGATAGAACACATATTGGTAGTGAAATAAATCTTATTCATCTAAGATGATCTACAAGCTACAAAAACCTTTAAACAAGTGAAATCAATCTAGTGTGGTTAATCACAAGAGCAGAGGTTCCTTGCTTCCACCAAAGAGAAGAGAAATGGCTCGCTTTTATAGAAGAATTGGGCTCCAAACCCTTGGAGGGAGAAATTCCCAATGGAGGAGGTGGATTGGGGGTTTTAGAGTGTGGCAAGTGTCTTTCATGTGACAAATGGGGTTTCCAACTCTCATGAGGTGTCCCAAACACTCATGGGAGGCTTCCATATGTAAAATCAATCTCCAACAACTCACCATCATGGGGAATTTGGCCCTCTCTTGGAGAGTTTCTCTCCTCAAACTTAGAAACCACTAAAATCCACATTATGAGTTGGGAAAGATGCTCCAAGAACTCATTTTTTGACCCAGACAAGATGCCAACCAACCTAGAAACCTTATAGACAAGCTCCATTTGATTTAGGAAATGGATTTTCTCCATATTTCACAATTATTTTGACCCAAAATGTCATTTTCAAGAGAAAATCAAAATTAGTACTTGAAAATCACCAATTAGACTCTCATAAGTGGGTTTACGGGTTAAGTGGGGACTCTGGGTCCAAAAACGAGCACCCCATGAAAAATTTGGCCCCCTATTCCCACTTTTATGATCTTTTGAAATTTTACAATTAAAATACACATTATCAATGGTTTTATTAAAAAACTAGAAAATTAAAAAATACTAGGGGGACTTAGTGCTTGCTCACAAGACTCTGGGATTATGACTAGCATGGTATTAGACATAGAATCTAGGATTTAATAACCCTTTCAAGGCCTAATCATCACTTTCACCACCCTGGCTTTGGAGGATTTTGAGTGAAAAACTCAGAAATTATGTGTCGCTAAAAAACATAGCATAATTCACAAGGGAAAAAACACTCAAGGGTGATTAGTTTGATGATTAAGTCCCAAGAAGGCCAATCCCTTTTACAAAAGACCACCATGATACATCATTTATTACAATCCCCCCAAGAGGGTGTGAACATGTGGAAAAGAAAAAGGAACCACAACTGACCCTGATGAAAGCATGGAACTTATGAGCTCCGAGTGGAAACAATTGACTTGTTCTGATCCTTAGTGGCTCACTAGAAATCCCCTAAGTGCAACTTAGTGGATAACACAACCAAATAGTATATCTCGGGTACAATCCTCAAAATGAAGGGAAGTACCTAGAGGGATTCCCATCATGTGCATTTCATTGAAAAAAAGGTTTTTAAAATAATATAACTTGATGACGAAAATGTATTTTTAATAATAAAAAAGAGAAACTATTATCTTCTTAATAAATGGTATCTATTATATTTTGGTTATCTATAAATCATAAATATATAGTGGTAATATGTGTCCAAAGACATTTGGCATTTTCCTTGTCCAATTAGTATACTTTCTGTTGACCCAGGAAAATGAAGATTCCTCTGCCAATTTTTTAGCCTCTCGGTCAGCTAAACCAAGAAGAGACAAGAATGATCACCCTATTTATATAGCCTTAAAATGACATGGTCTCAACCTTCACAGTATCTAGCAATAAGGTTTGAAGATATTAAACCCAAAGAGATAGTTGTAGAGTTACATACATTAAACTAATAACAGAGACAAACTAGTAATTAATGTGACAAATATTGCATACCATCGCACAAGGCATTGAGCTTGATATTCTTTCTTTAGTGCTAATGTATATTTGCAATGTGCATGAAAATGATACTTCACACGTAGAGGAGATCTAAGAACTAACCATATAAATATCATAGAAACACACATATATAACTATAAACAAACTAACATAACACACATTCATTTTATATTTTAGAGTGTCTAAAGAAAACCAAATGAAATCACATTAAGATAAGCCATTCGAATGTAAAAGAGACATGAATGAAATCTATTTGAACTGTCTGCCATTGTTCTCCCTTATTTCCTTATGTTGTTTCCTCGAGTTTCTTTTTACAGTGCCTGGCGAAGTGTCCGTATTCATGACAATAGTGGCATTTGAAAGGTAGATGTTCATAATCTAGCTCTTGGATATGAGACCAGTCTACCACAGTGAGTTTGATGGCCTCTGGAAGCCCGACTTCCAGATCTACCTCTACACAGATCCAGGCAAATGAATATTGACCTTTCCTATCTACTACCTCAATGAATTTTCCAAGGGTGTTTCCAATCTCTTCTAGGGATTCTGGGTTCCAACAGTGCAGAGGAAGGTGAGCGAGTCTTACCCAGACTAGGATTGCCGAGGGAATGCCTTGGGTAGGGTCAAAATCAAGAGACCATTTGTTCAAATATAACCCTTGTGGTCCCATAAAATATGGTCCATTTCTGAATATGAGATCTTTGTCTAGTTTTCTTTCAAAAACAAATACGAAATAACCTCTTCCTACAAAAAAACAATTTACCTCTTCTTACAAAGAAACAATTTACCTCTTACTTTATGAATGGATTCCAGTTCCATTTCACCCAAGTTTCAATCACTTTTGGAGAAGGCCACAAACCTGTGAATTGCCCAATTAAACCCTTTTTTGAGAGATTTAGAGCCGTTTTGCACAGCCTCGTTGTTGGAAGAGCCACAAAAGGGATTTACGCGAGTTTTTTGACAAATTTTTGTTGCCTAGAAGTCACATGTCATTTTCCTTGTGCTGCTGTGAATCTTTTAAAGTCTGCAATATCTTGCGGTACTAGAGGCAGGGAAGGGAGAGGGTGGGGAGGAGTATCTATTCCTCCTCTTTGGCCATTGCTTCCGAACATAAGCCCTAGCTACAATGCAGGAACCCTAGACACTCCGCTCAGTCTCGTCTGCACCACTTTAGTTGAGATCTTTGACATAGTCTATTTATTTATTATTATTCTCTTCACTTCCAAATTATAATTTTTTTACTAATTTATTATTAATATAAATGTTTTTTTGGTTAATGTAATTTATTTGTAAACTAATTTTATTAGCTTTTATTTTTTCATATTTGTGTTTATTACCAATCGTATTTTTTTTAACAAGAACGGTTATAAGTTTGTATTAAAAAACAACAGAAACCTACTGGCACAGATATATCCAGAATACATCAAAATGGATCACAATAGAAGAACCTATGATCCCGACTCCTCCAAGTGTAATTAGTTTAAAGAGACAGAACTAATAAATATTTAACTGACTTAATACACTTTCAACTGTAAACAAAACTTTCCAAGTTAAAATCCATCCATTCAGTAGTCTAGCGAATTGTTGCTCTTCTTTCTCGCTTCCCTAACTCTGGATTTAAAGATCTTATCCTAAATATCTTCCTATCTATCTTGGTTGTCGTTCCTGTCATTAAAATTCCCAACGTGTCATATCCTTTAATTTGAGCTCCTGCTTCCTTAATTGATTTTGGAGACAGAGCATTCCTTTTGTTGATGGAGTTGTTCCTACGAACTGAGCATCCGAACTGATCCAAATTCATGATGGAGGGAGAATGATTTATGAAGCCATCTTTGGCACAAACCTTCATATTTAATACCATGTTTAAGTTGAAATGCATGGATCTCCTGGCCTGCTGAAGGGTCCTCTTACTTGACACGTGAATCGGAATTATGACCTTATACCTACCGTGATTCCTAGACCCCAAGATACAGGGCATAAAGCAGATTAGCTTGGCTTGCATTTCCATTAAGTAATAAACTACCTTTTCTCAATACAGTCGCTTTATTGGCTTCTAGATCAGCTTCGCCATTTAATTCCCAGAGAATGTGGAACAAACGGACAAAGCTGAAGGATGTCATTAGAAGCCTTATTTTCTTTAGGAGTTGTCTGAGTCTCATATTGCTGGGAAGAGCATTGGTGATTAAGGATTGGATAATAATATGAGAATCCCCAAAGATGTGAAGATCTATGATATTCTTATCTCAATCTTGGAGAAGTCCTTTCCATAGGGCGAGTGCTTCTGTGATGTTGTTGGTGTCCATTCCAATTCCCTAAGAGTACAACATTACGTGAATTTATTTGGGGCAATAGAGCACCCCTCCCCCTCCTACCACTCCTGGATTTCCTTTAGATGATCTGTCAAAGAAGAGGTTGTGCTACTGCAAAGTTTTCAGCCATTTTATGAAAGATGAGGAGTCCATCCAGATTTCCCATTGAAATACATAAGATAAGGGATTCATATTTTGGGACAAAGGATGGGGGGAAAAATCAACCATCCAGTTTTCTTCCATAGGAGATATCAAATATATATTTGTGTGCACCGGAGTTGATGAGAGGAAATGTTGCATCATTGCTTTAGCTTTGGAAACTAGGTGAGCAACCGTAATGAATTTCCCTTTGAAGATACGAGCATTGTGTTCTAGCCAGATTTTCTAGAGTATAAATTTTGGAAGAGTCATCCAGCAGAATTTGAGCCTTTCTTTTTTGATAAGATAAAAGGGACTTAGATCTTTCCATCTAATGAGAAGAATGGATATCTTAGTGAGAAGGGCTACTGTATTTGTTCAAGGATCAAGCACAATATTCCAAACCTCCTTTGCAAAAGGACAATTCAAAAGGAGATGGTCCATTGTTTTCTCCGAAGAAGCACAGCACCAGCACAAAGTATGGCTTCCAAGTTTTCTGTTGGTTTGGAGACTCGGAAGGAGAAATTCATTGTTCTGAATAGATGAGTAAGGAATTATGTTTTCCACCTTCACGTCAGGCGGTACTGTACCTGCACGAACAATAGATTTGTATAGAAGTGGTAGCATAAGCAACTTCCAAGCACGAATTTTCAGAATTAGATGCGGATTTAGTTTCAACAAGTGACCTCTTCCCTCACAGAAATTGAACTCTTTCAGCTTGACTTATTGCTACGATGGTTGTGCTCGAGAGTCCTGACATTATCTTATTGCTTAGATGGAGACTTACAACTTAGTGCACCGATGGTTTTGCTCAAACCTCCCGCTAGCCTGACACCTGCTCCAACCCTCTGACACGTTCACACTTCTCTTCCAGGTGCTCTAGCCTTCTCCCTTATGGTTTTTCTTGTGCGTAGCTTCCACATGGAGCATGGCCCACTCCCTTTGGTAGGGACTAAGCTGCCACACAGCTTTTTCCCTAGTTGAAATTAAACTTAAATGAATCTTTATTAAATCTATGTAAATAATAATAACAACAATATTAATAACCTACTATATAATATCTATATAACTACTTAAGGTTACAAACCACCTTGAGTTAAATATCTTTACCATACAACTAGTTTCTTTTTTAATAATTGTCTTGATTACCCATGCAAGAATTTTTTTTTTTTTTGTAAACTAATCTTATTACTATATTTTTTTTTCTTTCTAAGAGACAGGTGAGAAGCGACTTTATTTTCTTACCAAATTTATTTTTATTTTTGAATTAAGGGGTCCTAACCTCTAAAAAATTTATAATCTAACGCTTTCCATAGGTCATATTGTACCATCGTCTTAATTCAACGATGCCCCGCGGACCAATATGAGAAGGTATTCACAGATTCTATGGGCTTAAAGGAAGGGTAAATACTTTTGTTAGTAAAATTAAATGTGCTTACGATTTAGTCTTATTTGAAGTGGCTCTGAGAGCAGAAAAATTGTTGATGGCTATTTGGGCAAAACCATGGACAATTTATCACCATCATCCCCAGAAGACTATCTGCGGAAAGCTCTCGGAAGTGAATGCCTTATCGACCCAGAAACTCTTCCCACCATTATTTTCCACTGTGAATGATCTCCTTCTTCCGATGTTGTGGAACTTCTCGGTGTAAGCATTCTTCACTCAAAACCCTAATTTTCAAGTTTCGAAAATTAATTTACAAGCTATCAATTCTCTCAGATTAATACCCATATTAGTAATTACAGTGGACAGTGGGTAATATGCTGAGTTTGTTTTTAAAAAGCCTATCTTTTAGATGATAATTTAGAGTTGCGAAGCTATGAATTACTTGGTTCTCACGGCATCTCTTTAAAAATGCCAAATTAGTTGATCTGTGAGCGATCTTAACCCTTAGGTTTTCAAAAAGCCGAATCTTATGAAGCATTTCCCTTTCATGGAGGGTAGCAATTTCACTATTCATTTTTTATAGAGATGAATATAATCAACCAATGGAAAATTTGTATTAAGAGAGGAGTTTAATCTTGACATTTTGAACCCTAAAGCAGGTCCGTCTTCAAGAGAACTATAAATGGCTTATAATTTCCCACCCTGGTTTAAACACTACACATATGAAACCATCCAAGGCATGAATGTCTCAGTGTAGAGGGTTGATTTAGTCATTGTAGAGAAATTCAACAGAGCTGAGTTGTTTTTAATATGTTGCAGCTTCTTTCAACTTTAGACCATCATCTCAGTCATTTGTTTGACAATAGAGCACTTTGAAAGTTCGAGGACACAATCCTGAAGAAGCTTCTTGATGAAGTGCATGTGTAGCTCGTCCAAAATGTCAAAAAATTCGGATGATTATTTAGTTTGATTTGATTTTAGACTAAAGTATGATTAATTTTTGGACTTTGCAGGCCATTTTGAGCCTCATGTAGTTGTATTTTGGTTTAGATATATATTGCACTTAGTGTCATTTTGCTATATTCACCCTTGCAATGCTATATACATGAGAAAACTTTGCAGATTTGTGTCTAATGGTTTGGACTCAGATTGTTGTACATGAATATATTTTTTTAATCAAAATTTCAATATTATATATTTATATGTATTTTTTGGTCAACCGGTTTCAATCTGGTTCTTGTTTTTGGGGTTCAAAAATTTCAGTCACCAGTCTGGTTCGGTTAATATTGGTTCAAGTAACTGTCACTCTGGTGGTCATCTAATTCTAACTCACATTTAAGTTATATGAATATCATATTCAATGTTTATGCACTCATATTTTTTATTCTTTTTTAGTGCCATGTTTGTATTTTAGTGTTTAAGTAATTGTCACTTGGGTGGTCAGCTAATTATAACTCCCATTGAGGGTTTGGCATATTCTCTCGCTTGACGATGGATAGTTATGTAAGGTGACAAATGCATGTAAAGGCATATTCTCTATTTTAACACTAGTACAAAATGAGAAATTAATGACTAAAAAAATGACTAAAATTCAACTATAAACGACTATTTTTAATTACATATATATGTGTGTGTGTGTGTGTGTGTGTGTGTGTGTTTGTCTATGATATCGAATACAATTTGCATAGGGGTTAGGATGATCTTTTATAGTCTTATTTCATTAAATAGTTTGAACTACTTCGACAATCACTATAATTCTCGGTGTATTGTTTAAGGTACTCATATGCAACAAGAGTTTAATACAAGGTTGCACTTTGGTGAAGTATTTCTATTATTGGCTAGCTTTATGGCTCTCTTGAACGTTTCTTTGATCAATAGGGTTTCCTTATTTATGTATTTCATCCTCCTATGGCATCGTCGCCAGGAGAGAGTAGAGCTCCCTCCTATCGTGATGCCATTTTTGTACCTTCTTCCTTATCCAAGTTGTCATTGCCCAAACCTTTAGAAGCCTCGAGACCACAACAAAAGAAGTCGCTAAAGGATCCATTTTCCTTAAGCTCGGATCATCCCTTTGAAGATGAAAAAGCTCAGGCCAACGAGAAACCCAAGAAGTCTACCAAACCCCTATCGCGGGGATGTTTTCCTCAAGCAGACTCAATTCCACGTCTGGAAGTCACCTCTAGCAATATGAGCGCATACATACAGCATATGCAAGATTCTGCCCTAATTTGTAAGTTTTGGGGATTTTGGCCCTACTAGAGAGCCCTAATGTCCTGGATAGCAAATAAATGGAATCCTAACTTTTCATAAGGGGGAGATCAATATCAAACTGGGTTTGAATGGATTCTTTACAACAATTTTCTCCAACTGAGAAGATAGGGAATGGGTGGTGGATCAAGTCCATACTTCTTTGACAATGTAATGTACCTGACCCCGAAACCAAGGTCACGAACACATGTAAACCCAAAGGAAGGTTGAATAAAGGTATTGTACAGCGGAATACAGTCAACCAAAGGTTAGGATAACATACCATCGAACCAATTTAAAACAACATTCAACCATTAAAATAAATGGCAAGATCTTAAAAGCAGTTATAAAACTCCTCAAAAGCTCATGCGGATGCAAGACCGTGCAAGCATGAAAATGCAACCATATTTACAAGCTTATTAAAATTGGACCTTAAAATCATTAAAACATTAAGGGTGATCATAATCATCCCAATAATACTATATGATCAAATTTACTGGGTTCTTTGCAAACAATTTACAACCAGAACTTTCTGCCATAAAACTATGCAATTACTACACATCCGTAATTCCAATTTAAGATACCGTCATTAGCAATTTTGCATTGCTCATCGGATCAGATATCAAACTAACACCTATATCCATTCAATAATACAAATGAAAAGTATGGAGCTACCATATACAACCATTAATTCTTGCAAAATATCAAATCTACCAATTGCTATCAAAATCACTACCAGATCATCCGCGAGCATCCAAATCCCTACAAAACCAACCGGGAGTCCCAAATAGAAATAAAACCATCTATATGGGGCACTCTACAGACACCAAGGGCGCACTAGAAACTTCATACAAAACCATACAACTTCAAATAATCAATTCTACAGAAAAACCATCCATTCAATCTAGTTTTTGGGAAGAAAAACTCATTTCCTAGCAGTCAAAACTCAGTGTTTTCATTTGTAGAATCATATAATAGATATGGAAAACCATGGAGGGCACATTTTCAGATTAATCTACATCAAATAACACATGAATAAAAATATTTCAAGCAACCATCAATATCAGGTCTCATAATCAAGGAGAAAGCACCAATTTCCAAGCAAGATTCCTCAACCAATATTCTGAAAACTAAGCATTTCCATATATAATTTCATCCACATATATGATCAACCATTGAGGGTGCATTTGCAGATTAATATACAACAAATAGCACATAAATAGACATATTTCAAGCAGCCATCAATATTAGATAAAAATCAAGGAGAATACTCCAATTTCCAAGCAATTAAACCATCAAATTTGTATCCAACCATTGATATCTCTACCAAGCTTTTCAACAGTAACAGTTCAACTATGGCAACAATGGAAACATCATATAAACATATGAATTTACATAAAAATAAACCATTTATCTTATTAATATGAAACTGGCGTCAACTAGACCATGTTCCACACAGCCATAGGCACTACCAAGCCAAATCTCACTTTGACAAGCCACCCTCGAGATAAGGCCACAAATCCACAATAGAGGTGAACTGAAGGATAGCTCAAGTACCATTTTGAGAAGCCATGACTCAATTCCTCACCACCTACTTTCTCCTCCACCCCACTACCAGGTGCAATGGTAATCCATTCACCCCTAGGTCCCTCGGGACATTGCCATTCATCATCAGAATTTATGTGTAAGTCCAAGACATAGACAAGCAATGGACATGGATGAATTATAACAGAGTTGTCAAATCTTGCCACAAACACCATACAAGATCTTTACAACATTTATGGTTTTTTCTACTCCTTTTGAACGTATTGACCTATAATAATGTTTGATACTTCAGTAATTATATTAGCATACACGACATTTAATATTGTGCTTGGTTCCATAGTCATTATGAAGTGACTCAGTACTTATGACAAGTTTGTGTTTAGTCTCTATTGTAGGGTTAATAGTTCTAATAACATTGGCAAGGATTACTTTGCGGGATAAAAGCTGGATGCGCAACACTTATGGGTATTTAGAATTCATGAGGGGAATAGGGAGATATTATAAGTAGACAAGTTTAGGGTGAAATCATCAGAGGGAATGTTTCCCTTCTAATCTCTCCCTCATATTTAACATTAATGATGTGGAGTATGGATTCATTATTTATCTAGTTATCTTGTGATGGCATTTTTTGATGATGCCTCATTATATATTCTAATATGATTATCAATTGAGTGTTGTACATAAGTATGGATGGCATGAGTTCTCAAAAGGATCAGCAACTAGGTATTTTTATCTAGTTAAAAAGGAAATGATCTTTAGGGATTCTCTTATAACAGTGAATCTAGTTATGAAAAAATTGCAAAATGAGGAGCAAGATTGAGCGGAATAATCCAAAGGATCATTTGGCAATTAGACTCCATAGAAGAGGCAAGGACCTTCAAGAAAGTTGATCAAATGGAAAAATAGGACACCTACCTAGACAAAGGGATTCTCATCAACAACCAAGATCCTCTAGGCGTCAATTAGGTTCCATAACCATCTCTCATGGAAAAAATCAAAAGTGAAAAGGGACTTAGGTCTAAAGACCCACCCTTAAGAATTAATTTAGAAGCCAACCGACATTCCAACAAGCACGAAGGACAGGAAAATCTATTTCACTTACGCGAGGGAGCACTCATGTCATATAGCATATTTGATCCTCAAACCTACAAATGGATACATTTGGTATAAAGTTGATTTAAATCCCATCTAATCGGGTTTGAGCATGAAGGTGGGATATATCCCACGCAAGGGATGGTGATGATCAAGCGAAACTATAACATTTACAAATCTTGCTCTCGGAAACGTGATTGGCATACTCAATAGGCACACAAGGGTGTTGTGGTCAGTGGTAAGCTTAACCTCTCCTTTCATTTTACCCACATGTGTTTTGAATTTGCCTTGCTTGGAATTGGTGGTTATGTTTCTAGGCACTTTTGTGTATCTTGGGTCCAAGGCAATTTGTTAAATTGTGTTGGAATTCACAACATAAATGACTAATTCGCATTAATCATTGTTAGCTAGTCATATTTATATTCTCGTGACTAAATTAGTCATTTTTATTTTAGTCACTTGTTATCTAGTCATATATTTTATCCCGTGACTAAATTAGTCATTTTTTTTAGTCTTTTTTGTTGGCTTCTTTAAAATTGCTCAATTTTTGTTGTTTATCCCTTGAAAAAACTATGGTGACTAACGTTTTAGTCGCCTAGTTACTTATCTCTCATTTTGTACTAGTGTAATGCCCTCAATTATCATGTACAACAGTTGAGTTCCTTAGTGATAATATAGTTTTTTTGGGGCAAGTCCTGCTTCATCCATTTGTAGTTAGAAAACTTAATTATTCTTTTAATATAACTCTATCTTGGCTCATATTAAAGGGAATCAGAGTTTAGTTCTTTCCTTAGTGGCCATGTGCTTAGCATTTAGGATAAGAAAACCTGAACTGAGTTTCTTAGTACTATTAGAATCTATGTTTTTGGGGCAAGTCTTGCTTATTCCACCTACAGTTAGAAGAATTTATTATTCTTCTCATATAACTCCATCTCAACTCAAATTAGTTTGATATCAGAGCTTATCTCTTTCATCAGTGGCCCGGTTCCCTGCATGTAGGCTGGGGAAGCTGAGTATCATTCTCCACAATGTATTGAGATGTTGAGTTGGCTTCCCCAATAGATTATGATTTCATAGTAGATGATGACATTGCGTGCTTATTGATATTTGGTGGATTCTCTAATCATGAAAACTTGCATTACTTCAGTCATCTCAGTATTCTGTATTGCTTAAACTTTTTCCAGCATTTTATACAGCTTATTATTTTTTGCTTCTTCCTACTTTTGTCCAGATACTTATCAGCATCCCCCTGATAGGGATACTATTTTGAACTTTACTCCACTGTATGTGATTTAGTGATTGGGCTTGATCCACTACTTCCATGTTTTGTCTTTTGTCCCCCAATTGAGGGTTTTTTTTACATCTTCATCTATGGTTGGTGGTATCACTGTTATTTACATCACAAATGCTGAAGGAATTCTTTATGAGAGCTATCATTTTTGGATATTGTTGGTCATCGTAGGTTTCATAAATTTGATGAAAGTTTTCAATACCAATTCGCTTGAGTAAATACTATTAGATTCTTGGTTGAGGCTGTAGATTTTATCACAATCATTTTTTGACAAATTGACTTGATTGACAAATTTGTTTCTAATATATTTCCAGTTCTATTCATGAGAAACCCTTTGTTGGTAATTAGCAACATATAGTACAATAGTAATGTTTGTAATAGTGCTTTCACCAAATAAGAATTATCATCAGTAAGACATTTATGATGCTTCCAGTAAGCATTGTCATCTTATCCCTAAGGAACCCTACTAGTTTTGAAGGCATGACAGTGCCAATCATGTTCTTCTCTCCCATTTCTCCCTCTACTCCTCCCCCGGTGTTCCATAGTACTAGAATATGCTGGACCATGTGGGGTAGTCCCTGATGATTTGACACACCATTAAACCTTCCCGACCGCCTCCTGTCGTGATCGTGGGAAGGGGAGGCTCCATCAGCCATCTGTCGAGTTGGTAGGAGTTCAAGGGATAATAGAAAGGAGCATAGACAAGAAAGAGAGGGTACATTATCTTTTCCTATAAAGAACTTGAATCTTGGAAAGCCATGTGATTTTCAAGCTACGAGGCACAATTTAGTGAACAATTTCCTTGGTTGTGGTAAGATTGTCTATGAGCAGGAGGGTGAAGGCCCCTGCAATTTTTGTGGTAGTGAAGTTTGGCACCATGACCAACATTATAAAGGGCCTTCAGAACAAATTTCAGAATCAGAGGAGAAAGCAAATATCTTGAAGAATAAACTTCTAGCGTACAACCGCAATGAAAATTCACAAACAACTATTATTGAGGGGAATCAATTCTTACTTTTTCCAAACTTTTCAGTTTTTTCATTGCTATATTTCCTAGACATTTGAGCTTCTGGTGTGTTGGTGTGTTTTTATCTTGTAGGTTTCTTTTACCTTGCAACATAGGAACTTCTATGTCTGGCTTGCATTTTATGCACATTAATCTAACTGAGCAGTTGATCTATAACCATGGAATCTAACTACATTGGGTGTGATATGAGAAGAAGGAGATGCAGAGAGAGGAACATGCGAAAGCTAAAAATATAAGTCAGAGAAGAATAGTTCTATTGTTGGATCCGGCTGGTAGAAAGGTGGGATTACTAAAGTTATAAACTTGTCTCCTGTTGATTCGTTCTAGCATATTTCAGTGGGTTTTATTTACCAAATTAAAATGGTGGCAATTTATAAGTTCAAAAGGAAGGCTACGTTGAAGTAGATGGAATTGTAAGATATTTCTAAGAATCAATAAAACATTGAATAAGCTATTAGATTAGATATTCTAAAAGGACTCAATAGTCATGAAGAGTAGCTATTATCTCAATTCTTGGATTTCCTTTGAGAATGAACATAAATAATGGTCGAAAAGTAAATGAGAAGCTTATTAATATAGAGTGAGACATTTTAAGAAATCCATGACAATAGTTTTTGGTGGTGAATAATCTGGTGCTTTAAAATGTCAACAATTGTAGTGCTTGACTTGATTTCTCAAATTTAAGAGGGTACTCCTAGAGTCTTCCAAAACTATATGTGAACATTTGCTGCCCATATATCTTTCTGTACTTGTTATATTTCTAGCCTTTGCCAGTTCCATTACTTATTTATAGCTTAATGAGAATAATTTTGATTGATGACTGTATTTCTTTTCCTAATTCAAGATCCTTCCCTTTTATTCCTAATAAAAAATAATATTATTTATATATCATTGTCTGAGTAGGTGATAGCATGTACAGCATACAAAACTGGTATTTCCATCTATCCCTCAATTCCTTTAGATGGTTCACAAGCAGGAAAACCTAGAGCCTAGTAGTACTTTGCCTATCAATCCTGACATATTCAAACTGTTAATAACATCCTATAGGAAACAAAACCATACAGAAATAGTAATCCCTTAATTCTAACGAGAGGCTCAGTGCTGAAAATTCTGTTCACAAATTATAAAATTCCTTCCCATGCTCATAGAGTTTATATGTTATTGGCTACTGATTAGTTTCCCTATCATCCACAATTCCTTTTGTGAAAGGTGTTGAAGTGCTTCCATCACCTTGGACTCAAGATGTTTCACCTTTGTTGAAAATTTTGTTTTTCAGATTGTTGATATCTCCATGAATCTGATGGAGGTGTGTGTAATGAATATAATTACATAATTAAACCTAGTTAATTAATATGGACGTCCTCCCAATGGTCATATCCCTTCCTATGTGACCAAACTATAGTTGGGGAATGTGTTCCTAGTTCTTTGGTATCCCTTTCATAACATTTCATCATTATTTGGGAATGTGTTCCACATTCACTAAGGAAGCAATTTCTTTTATCATCATGGCATACATATTTCTTCTATTCATCTCATTCGGTGTCGATGTCAAGGATATTTGAAGTCATAGCCCTTTTGCAACATAGAACAAGATAACGTGCTGCTGGTTGATGGCCGTGGTTAATAGTAAATACAAACATGTATCAATATTTGACTTATGATGAAGAGGCATCAGGAAAAAAACTATAGTTGTTTGGGAATGTGTTCATAATTCTTAGATCCCCGTTTCATAACATTTCCCTCATTATTTGGGAACATGTTCAACATTCACAAAGGAAACAATTTGTTTTATCATTCTAGCTTACATATTTCTCCTTCTATTTCTCTCCTTCAATGTCAACATCTAAAATAATCCTGACAACATAGTCCAGGTGGAGTTTGGGGCACACCCTCTTTGCCTCGAGACTATTGTCAGACTAGTCTCCCTCCTCCACATTTTATGATCTCTCGATGAGATAGATTCGGGGTATCAGTGGTAACTCATCCTTGCTTTTTTCTCTTTTGAGGAAATTGCTTCCACTTTTACAGGTGTTTCCCTTAGATGACAACATTGTCAGTTCTGTGAGGAATTATTTGCTCCTCGAGTTTGTCGACATCTCAATTTAGTGCCTCCCCCTTTTCAAGCCTTCTTTGGATGCAATTCACTACTTCCATCCCTCCAAATAAGGGTTGAACAAGGTGATGAGTGATGATGTTTACAAATAATACATATAGATCACCTAGATTTGTCTTCCTAGGGACTCAATAGCTTGGTCTCTTTTTACCTTTGAGCACTTCTTGCATTTGAGGGATGTCCTAGTTATCAGACTTGAGTACACTTGAAAGCATTGGATGCACTGTCCAAGGATCCCCTTAGGCCAACTTACTGACCACCATATTCTGAGATCCAAAAGGATCTATACGATTTGTCATCTACAATACAGGAATTCAAGTATCACCTTATCTTCCGGTGTTCCATGTATTATGAGATCAGAGGGTGGTTCCATTGTCTATACAAAGATTTGGGTGAGTAGATCCTTCACTATTTTGTTTAGGTATCCATATCAGCAATGCTTAGTTTTACTCTTGAGGAATGTCCTTGACCTTAGGAGACATATTTTATAGAGTCTTCCTAGGACAAACCCTGTTAGATTGATTACTTTCTTCTTCCCCCTGATCTTGACGACTAAGGACTGTAAGCAATATGCAGGACCTCACATAGCACCAACTTCTAGATTGGTACTATGCGAGGTTAGTTCTCTAGATCGATGACCAGCAAGTTAGTTCCCACTGGTGCCTCCTTGAGGCTTTAGGCACAAGTTATGTTGCGCTGCGCAATATAACTCTCAGCCCATATCCCATCACACCCATATCTCCTAGGTTATGAGACATTAGAGTTTTCCCGTTCAGGACAGAGTATGGCTCACTAGAGTTCCATCACTAGATTATTCCATATGATATAGTGTTAGGGAAGTTGCAGGGTCCTCACCAGCATCTTCAAGTGACACCACCAGAATTTGCATTGGTCCCATCTCAATGACTGGGGGTGATAGGGGCTCTCCCTTGGTTCCCTTACCTTTATTTTTATTTATGATGCAAACATGGAGTTAGGGCCTTGTCATTATGTCTACGCTCGGCTCCCTCATTTTCTTCATTAGTGCTTGTGCTAGCTCTTCCACGCTCTTCCCACGTATCTTTTTGGATAGTGAGCATGCTTTTGGAATAGCACTGGGCACTCTAGCAGGTGCTTTTGTTAAATGTACTTTTGTTTCAGTCCCATTTGCTTATTCTGGTCATTAGCTAGACATTAATAAAATTATCTTATCTTATCTGTAGGTGATACCTTATATATGGCCTTGAATTGTTACTACTTTCCATATTTTTCATATTTTCTATCTCAAAACAAAACCAATTCCCCTCTGGGTTTCGGTTCCTTTATAGGAACATGACTCAAAAATGTTTCTTGACTGATTGTACCCTTTGTGCAACTATAGATATTCCCATGTTTATTTTCTATGAAAATTTTTACTTAATGCTGAGATGTGTTTTTTGTGTGATATTTTTCATTTGATTTCAATAAAATCAGATGTATTTTTATGTGGCATTTTGTCTATGCTGTACAGCATGATATTCACATAGATACCTAACATAATAAAGTGACATAGAAATGTTTCTAGTTAAATTAGTGTATACATATGTACTAATAAACCACGAATATCTAAACAGGTTTCAGTTGCCACTGAAGATGATATTCATGAACCAGATGTATCTTCCCGTGTTGCAAATAAAGAAAAATTCCAAAATTTCCATGTAGAGCCAAGTCCAAACATTAGAACATCCCCAGTTTATGTCGATGTTGGAAAACCTGCACAATGCATTGAATCTAGAAGTATGAGAATACCGAACAGCATGAAGGTCAGCAGTGTGACAGTACAACATGAGTTTCGCAACTTAAAGTCTTCGACAGAAAGAGCTACGTCAGATGTATTTGATATTTGTATGTCGAAAGATGATACAGTAACTGGTGGAGGTAAACCGATAAAACTATGCTTCTCTTTGTATGTCCAAACCAAAGATAATAATAAAAGTACTGATTATCATGAGGGAAAAAAGGAAATCCAGGTCTTGAAGTCGGGTATGGTCTTGCTGAAGAATTGGCTCAGTGGAAATGATCAGGTGCGTTGTCAACTAGAAAGCAATTTTCTATTTGAGTGATATAAATATTATATATCTATTTTAATTGGATGATTCTAATTTCTAGATCAATAGAAAATAATAGAATTGTAGTTTCAAGGATGAAAATAAGCAAGATGAATCTCATAGCAGCCAAGTTGTTGAATGTTCATGAGTTTTGAATTTCTATAAATATTATATATATGTTTTAAGTGGATGATTCTAGATTATCAAGAAAGAAGAGTATTGTAGTTACAAGGATGAATGAGTAAGAAGATTCTCCTATCAGCCATGTTTTTGAGTGATTATTGATTTTGAATTTATATAAAATAATCCTATCTTATCTTGTACCTTGAGACTCTATTGACTTTTGACTTATGAAATGTTGATGTGGATGCTTGTTGAATATGGCTTGCAATTTTTTGATAAATTAGTGTAGGAGCAAGTCAATTTCACTGATTGTTGGGTTGCATTTTTAAGATAGCATTTACCTAAGTTTATACATTAGGTTATTATACCATTTCATGAATTTCCACAGGTCATTACGGTTCTTTTGACATTCTTTATAGAGTTGCTTGTATTATAGATTTTTTGGAAAATATTTTGAATAAAATAGTTCCCTGGACTCTTAATATAAACAGAGAATGTATATATTGGGCATTTTTTATATGCCACCACTAGCTAGTCTGACAGTGGGTGGACCCTGCTACCAAGATTTCCCAAGAGCATTGACAGACACAAAAGATCCACTTGGGCATACAAGAGTGCTAACCACAAACTAAATTGCATATGGAGATGACATATGCATGTGCTCCTGAACTGGCACTATTGTTGGGCCTCATAAGGTACGATATATTTCCTTTTTCATGTTCATTCCAATGAGATCACTTTTATTTTAATTCTTTAAGTTGTTAAATGATTGACATTTATTTGAAATTTGAACTAGGACACAGTACTAGCTATTGTGAGTACATATATTATAGTTCTTGTAGTCATAGTTACTGTGTAAAAGGTCAAATGCATCTCTTGACAGTGTTGATTTATGTGCATGAAGGTCGGATCTATCAAGTGAAACTATTTTGTCACTAGGACTATCCGGAAATTCCTCCAACTACAAGGTTTTACTTCTGGATAAACATGACGTGTGGATCAGGAAACTAGGGTGGTAAGAATTGGCTCTAATTTTAAGAAACTTGGGTTTTGTAGTTTTGGAATTTTTAGTTTCGAACATGATAGTTGCAAATACTATTTGACTTTTATGAACTGCAATCTCTTTCCTAGTTTGACTTGTCCAACCAGTGAAGGTTCCAAATCTCAGGAGGGAGTGTTCTATTAATGTTTTGTATATTGGAATTGTCTTGGCTTATTCTTGGACATGAAATATTAAATATATCATATTATCACACACTTTCTTTCCCAACCAACACATGTTTCCTATCAACAAGATTTTACAAGTAGTTCCATCTTTCCTTGGGATTTTCAGTTGGGAACACTTTATTGGTCCAATTTTTTCATTTTTGTTTCTGCTTTTCCAATTTCCTTGCTCTCACCTTTTAAAATATAAACACTGCAGGTAGAACTAATACTCTTTTAAATGCTAGGAAATTGGTGGCATGAATATACAATGGAAGATATTGTGAAGCAGTTAAAGAAAGAAATGGCATTTCCTCAAAACTGAAAACTGCCACAACCTACAGAAGGTACCTTATTCTAAAGAGTGCTTCGTTACTATTATTGTGGGAATTTTGAGTTTCTTTGGAACTTGATGAAGAATTTGTGGATCAATTGGACATCATTTTAATGTAAACGGACTTTTTTCATAAATCTCAAAGTTATGGATGTCTCGGACATCAAACCTTATCGCAGACTTGTTACTCTTTAACTAGCTATTAAATCTAGTCATTTGTCTATATTTGAGGTTGACTCAATGCAATAAAGAGACATTATATTATGTTATTATTTTCTTCTAAAATTCAAACGTGATGTTTAAACAATGTTGAAGATATGCTGAAGAGATAATTCTTGAAATTGATCTTTAAACAATGTTGAAGATATTCAAAATGGAGCCATTGGTTGGGAACTAGCTCTTGTCACCACTTCAAGCTCTAATTCTAGTGTGCAAGCATAAAGTAAATTGGTAATACCAACTTTCTATATGGTTTTTTGTTCATAAAGGCCTTAATGGTGTGGGTACAACAATAGATCCACACTTATACGTGTTGACAGGATTCTGGGGCAAGTCCTTCGAGAAGTTGGAGAGCTACCCGATGCACTTATTGATCTTGAGGCATATTTATTTATAGATTAGTGCATTGGCTTGATGGATAGTGTTCATTTGAATATAATCTTTGTTGTGTTTTTCCCAATTTTTTTAAAAAAAATTTAGGTGCCTTGAAAATAGATATGAGCATGTAGGTAGCTGATGAGTGATTTTAAGCATGCTTGTATTTGGAAATATAAATTAGATTTTAAGCATGGTTGTATTTAGATCTTATTGTCTTTTATTAGAATTACAAATGATGCAATCTTGGTGTTAATATTTCTCCTTTCCCCAATTCTTAAAGGGTTTTAGATCAATGGAAGAGCGCCTTCCTTCCAAGCAGGAGTTTGGTGGTTCGATTCCTCCATGCCCTAATGATATTGCAATATTGGTATTTTTAATCAAATATATTTTATTAGTATTTATTATGGCTATAGGGAGGGTTTCAAACTGTTTTTGTATGTTGCTACAATGGGGGTTCTAAACCTCCTTCATATGTCACTACAAGGGGGTTTCAAAACTGTCTTTGTATGTTACAACGGGGGGGTTCAAAACCCCCCATGTAGGTTTATATGATGAGGGTTGATAACCGCCCTTAAAGGTTTGTAAGATGGAGTTTTAGGGGGGGTTTCAAACCACCCCTGTAGGTGTCTATGAGGGGGGTTTCAAACTTCCTCTATAGGCCTCTAAAAGGGGGGTTCAAAACCATCCCTATAAGCCTCTACGAGGGGGGTTTCTAATTTCCCCTATAGGCCTCTACAAGGGGGGTTCCAAACCTCTCCTATAGGACTATACGAAGGGGGTTCACAACCACCCCTATAGGCCTCTACGAAGGGGGTTTGACACTGCCCTTATAGTCCTCTACGAGGGGGGTTCCAAACCACCCCTGTAGTTTTGTATTACGGGGCTTATGAGGGGGGTTCACAACCTCCCTCGTAGGTCTCTGTGAAGGGGGTTCAAAACCGCCCCCGTAGGTCTCTATGAAGGGGTCTACAAGGGGGGTTTAAAACCGCCTCTGTAGACCTCTACAAGGGGGGTCACAAACCGCCCCCAAAAGTCACTTTTGGGGACGGTTCCAATCTCATCAAAAACCTCCCTTAAAGGGAAAAAATTTTAACATCGGTGCCTTTAGGGGCAGTTTTTCCAAAAACTCCCCCAAAGCCAAACCCCCCGCCATAGGTCACTTTTGGGGGCAGAAGACAACCCCCCCTAAAGGACAAAAATGCAGTAGTGTTTGAAAGTGTAGAAACCTTGGTAAATATTGCTAATTTGTAAGTTGCCAACCATAAGTTGTAAAAATATTCAATTTTTTAAAGATTTTACATGGTTTCTAGAATTTTTTTGATGTGTTTTAGAGTAAAATATTTTTATCATATAGAATTTGGGCAAATCATTTTAGAAAAAATGGAAATTGGTGAATATTCTTTTGAAAAAGAACATAAAAAATCACCCCATAGCAAAATTTAGCCCCTAAAATTTTCCATAACATTAGACCCTTCATGATAAAATTAACTTGTTGACCTAGGATCCCATTGGTCAAACACAGAACTAGTTTGTGACATTTCAACATTTGAATATCTTTGTGGTTCTATCCTCATAATGAAAATTGATTAAACATTTATGGAACTTTACTTTTGTCGAAAAATCATGGATATTCCCTAGTAGCCTTAAACATCAAGTAACCTAATGGCACTCTTGAACTTCAAACACATTGCATGTGTTTGATAAGATAATGCATTAGCACTACCCTGTATTTTGTTATCTAATTAAAACATACTATTGATGGTCAGAAGAAACTTGCTAACATGGACAGCTCTTAAAATGAGAAGCTCCTTATAAAAGTACTGAATAGCTCTCGTATCTCCTGATTTTATTATGAAAACATCTATTGTTGAAGTCTTTGATTCATTTCTTAATCAAGAAAAAAGACCTCATAATGCCCATTGAACTTAAACATAATAATTGGGTGATCCACAAACAACATTAAACACACACAACAATCATGCCCATTGATTAAACTGCATCCAATCAACAGTCAATTCCTCATTGATATTGACAGTGAAATTCATCTTGATGAATGGTCCCTTGACCACACACAAGTTTGACCCCCGGGTTAGTGTGCATTGAATGCTTGGCATTATGATTAAATTTTGGCATGGATGGACTCATCACTCATTCATTATGTATCAAAGTCCATTTATGTATGGTTTGACAATATTTCAGGATGAGTTTCTAACCTAGTTGATTGTTTGACATCCTAATAGAATAATTTGAAGCCAAAGATGTTGAGGATGTGGCTTCACTGATCTTAGATCTATTAACATGTATGCTAATGAAAATTCTAGTTTGCAATATAATTGCAAACTTTATTCCATTTGATCCAGGTTTTCCTATCGAAATACTGAATTGATTTTCAATTGTGTTGCATGGGGTGTATTCATATAACTTAACTCAGACATGTTATCAGTTTAAGCCCAGATCAACTATAGAATCCTCGACAACTAGGTTATTATTATACATGAATTTGACATTAAATGTGTAGTAAAAAAATATATTCAATAAGTGCTTCACAATGCAGCATTTAATGCTATTGGAGTAGGGATATGAATCATTTTGTTTGCTCCAACTATAAATCCAATGGTCCAAATCCCTGAAGCAACATCTCTGTGAGGTGATTATTGAAATCCAAACAGGAAATTAGGGTAATGATGAAGAGATGCAGAACTCTTCTATAAGATTCAGAGGAAAAAGAGACATATATGCTCTATGTCCTCCTTAAATTGAAATAATCGGAAAAGCTAAAAAAATGACAAAGTCCATGATGAGTAGGGTCATTGTTGTGAGAAGGTTACAATTGTGGTCAATCTATAAAAAGTATAAAATATCACAATATCTTTAGTGTGGGATGCACATTGTGAATATCAATTTCAACTCACGTCAGAGGGGTAATTCGGTGTTTGCAGTGTGGAGATGTTAATTTTAACATTGTGACTAAATTGTGAAGTTCCAAATTTCGATTTCTCTTGTCGATGTCATGCTACTTTAGTGTTTGCATGATTATCGTAGGCAGTTCTAGACAATTTTGTGGATAGATGGAACTAGGGCTTATGCTGTTCACATGTATTTTCTAGATGCTGAACTAAATTGGCAGCAACTGTAATAAGCTACACCAGTACTACAAACGTTTTTTTCGTGATATTTCATCTATGGATGTCACCACATATGGTTTAATGGCTCCCTTTCAGTGATTCATTTTTCAAAGGGCATAAATATAACTCATTTTTGTAAATGTGTAGTTGGTAAAGATGACTTGCACATAAAGATGGGACTGGAAATGGAAGCATTTATTGGACCCAAAGAAGAATAAAGGGAAGGAAACATCTCATTCTCCCTCCCAGAAAAAGAGCTAGCTTCACTTCTATAGGAGAAATTTGATAGTTCCAAAGTTGACAAGGATGAGGATGTCTCACTTCTAGATGGTGAGTGAAAGGTCATGCCCCCTTTGGCATCTCTGTCACTGCTACTACACCACAATGGAAAATTAGGCCAGTCCTCTTCTCTAAAATTCATATCTCTTTCCCGAAGTATCTCTCCTATGTCCCTGTTTTTAGGAGAGTTACATGACTTTGAAATTAATTCTATTGTGTCTTCTAACCCTTGTGCTTTCTCTGTTGTCATGTTACATTGACAATTTCCATAAGAATTCTCACCCAAAATATTCTTCGCTGCTTTTGGCAGGTTTTGTTTGATATGCACTACATGTTTCACTTCACATTTTGTTGTTTCCATATCCTTGTCCTCTTTAACATTGTTCCATCTCCATGACATCATTTTCTCTTGAAGTTATTTTGGAGAACATTGATAAGAATATACCTTTATCACTTCCGAAACATCTTCACCTAGTACTTTCTGAACAGAAATGTTAGCACACCTTATTTTCAATGGAATATTATCGCAAGAATGCTTAAGATGAGAGATACTCGAATTGCATTCTGAAAAGATACAAATTGGAGGTTCTTTTAGTGACCTATCCCCAACCAGTTTCTCAACAATAGCTTTCACCTTTTTCTTGGGAAGACTAATTTGGGAGGCTTCCATCTTTATATGAAACCATAATCTTTATTTTTCATGAATACAAGATTTTGATATCATTGGGCATGGACTATTTGTTGTAACGAGTCCCATCATAAGTCATCAAAACATTCATAACTGTTGGGTATACTATGGCAACATGGATTTTGTTCAATATCGCAATGCCAGAACTACATAGCATAAACCGTGCTGGTTAATAATATGTGGAGCATTAGAAAACACATTTACCTTCACAAACAACGAGGGACTTAAATCCCAGTTTGTTAAGATCCTAGTGCGCGGCCTTCACTAACATCTCGAGGTTTTGGTGTAACGGTTCATATCATTTGGTATCAGATCCTCCACCAAGGTTCAAGTCACAGAGCGGGTGGAAACGTCGGCATTACAGTGTTCGCCCGGGGCTCGTACGGTGCAAAGGGAACACCACCGTACGGGCGCACATCCATCCCAGAGTCTGGACTACGGAGCATGGTGGGATGTTAAGATCCTAGTGGGCGGCCTTCACTAACATCTCGAGGTTTTGGTGTAACGGTTCGTATCACATTTCCTTTCTCCTTACAGTTCAGTCTTAAATCCTAGTTTCTTTACCAACATAGATCCTATGTGAAATTACTTATGTAGATTTTTTTGGTTAGACATCTTTGGGGTCACTTCAAAAGATTCCAAAAGTTAGAAGGAGCTCTAGGCTTATTATGGTATATTTTTATGCTTATCAATCTGTTTTGAAAAATAAATTGGATTTTAAGCATGGTTGTCTTTGGATATTATTGTCTTTTCTTAGAATTACAAATGATGCAATCTAGGTATTCATATTCTCTCCACAATTCTAAAAGGGTTCTAGCTCAATGGAAGAGCATCTGCCTTACAAGCAGGAGGTTGGTGGTTCGATTCCTCCCTGCCCTATTGATATTGCAATATTGGTATTTTTAATAAAATATATTTTATTATGATTTATTATGGCTATAGAGGGGGTTTCAAACCTTCTTTGTATGTTGATACAAGGGGGTTCTAAATCGCCTTCATATGTCACTACGAGGGGGTTTCTAAGCCACCTGCATATGTCACTACGGGGGGGTTTGAAATTACCCTTGTATGTTACAATGAGGGGGTTTTATAACCACCCTTGTAGGTACCTACGAGGGGGGTTTGTAACTGCCCCCAAAGGTTTGTAATAATAAATTTTAGGGGGGGTTCTGAACCGCCCCCATAGGTGTCTACAAGGGGGGTTCACAACCACCCCTATAGGCCTCTATGAGGGGGGTTTGAAACCGCCCCTATAGTCCTCTATAAAGAGGCTTCAAAACCGCCATGTAGGTTTGTATAGGGGGGCTTATCACGGGGGTTCACAACCGCTTTCGTAGGTCTCTATGAAGGGGTTTTAAAATTGCCCTCATAGGTCTCTATGAAGGGGTCTACAAGGGGGGTTTAAAACCGCCTCCATAGACCTCTATGACAGGGTTGACAAACCGCCCCCAAAATTCACTTTTGGGGGCGGTTCCAATCTAGTCAAAAACCTCCCTTAAAGGGAAAAACTTTTAACACCCCAAAGACAACCCCCCCCGTAGGTCAATTTTGTGGGCAGAAGACAACCCCCTATAAAGACCAAAAATTTAATAGTGTTCTCACACAGAGAGGCATTTTCCTTAGAAAATGCAGAGATCATAAATTGCACATGAAACGTATCTCCTAGTCAAACGGTGTTAAAACCCAAAGTTCCTACAGAGGCTCAATTCTCCAACTAGAATGTTATAAGATGATTTTACACTAGGATTTCATCCCCCATGCTTACACACACATACTTTTTATAAATGAAAATAGTCTACAGACAGGAATTTTAACGATTTGATACTTAGAGTTGAACCTAAGTTTTCGAAATCGCTAGGGCTTTGCCAAACAAATAAATGTAGTCTTTCTAAAAGTTAATAACGCAACATTTAAATGAGAAATGATTTTTTTTTTTGCTGATAGCCTTAGGGTCTATCTCTTCAAAACATATTCTTTTCTAAAAACAGTTAGGATCATCAAGTTTCAGCTTATTCCCTTTTCTAGTTTTGGCTTCCATTAAAACATCATATTTTCAAACATATAATACAGGAGTAAAAGGATACAAACTGTTCATAAATCTTAAGTTCTTTTTATACCAAATAGAAACCCAAAAACACACTAGTCCATTTATTTATAAATAGAGATGTTACACATAGACAATCTTAGTCCAGCCATACATAACTGAAGAGTCAACAGGGACCTCCTCTCTTTCCCAAAAAGGAAACTCCTATACAGGATTAAACGCAAAAGTAAAACAGTAACTTATACATTCACCAAAGTAAAAATTGCCCATACTATAATCCTTTCCATGTTGGCTACCCAAACTAGAATATTACATTCAGTTCCAGAATTACAGAGTAGTCAAACCCCACTCAAATCTTTACACAGTAGGCCAATGCCCCAGTAACACAAACCGGACTGGACAAACATTTGTATGAAGGGAGTAATGGCCACAAGGGACTAGGATTACCTATGGCCATTGTTGTCAACCTCTGCTTCAACTAGCTACGCCAAGCTCAAGACTCCATCCACAAAACCCTATCGAACAAATATGTGTTAGGCATTAAAACAGATCAGATTGGGAAGCATAGTGACAAACTTAAGACTAAATACCAGGACATAACTTACCACGATTGGGATGTTTGGACCAGCGTTATCCTTTCATGAGCGTAGGCCTGAGCCAAATTATCATGGCCCAAAGCTGATATCAAACCCCATTACGAACCAGGGAGCTCTGGTCTCCTCCCATTCTCCAAAACAACGAGAATGGACCCCAATGCAAGGAACTCGTTGCTTATAGACCTCCCTAATCTAGTTGGACGACATTTTTTCGCATGGTAACATTTAATACCACCAAACCCCACTACAAAAGAAATTTTTGTATTCACTTTCTATAGTGGAAGAGTACGACTTATCTTAGGAATTCGATTTAAATACCCAGCAGCAAGGTTTCCATTTATACCTTTGTAATCATCAAGAAAGTATATGATTGCAAAACTTGTCAAAAGGTAGGCTTGGAATTGACTCTCTTAAGGAAATACCTATAAACATAGAAGTAGAATAAGCTTTAGAATTTTCTAAGTAAACCTGGCCTCTTGCCACCTTTTCTCACACCTTCAAAAGTTACAAAGACACTATAGGAAGATTATTCTACATATTAAAAATAAAGCATTAGAATGGAGCATTCACACAGTTGAAGCCATATAGTCAAAACATAAGCATAAAACTTTTTCTCATTATGGAATGTAAAAACTTAACCAAAATGTTGCTGTTGAAATTGATCAATGCATACATCCACAACATTTAAAACAGAGCAAAGCATCATGGATAAAAGGATAGTAAAAAGAAACACACAAATGTAAGAGTTAGGTTCTGTATTTATCCCAATGCTGAAGATTAATTTATTAAAGGTTTGAACCAAGAGGTGACATTAACTTCTACAGGTAAATTTTTAAATTTTACAGTTTTAGGGACATTACAAGTGGTATCAGATCCCAATTACAACACTAAGAGACCTTTTGGGCTCACTACAAAGACCTCCTCTACAGAAATGTTTTCAAACAATATATACATATGAATTTTTTTTTTACAAACACTAACAGAATTGTTGTTTTACTGACTGACCAAATATGCCAAGTATAAAGTACAAACTAAACCATGGACGCAAAAGAGAACAACAGTAGTAAGATACCTGATCAAAATTTCATTATCTTAATGACATGCATAATATATATAAAAAATAAACTAAACTGGTATGACAACTAAATATTGTTTTTATATAGTCCAGCAAGTAGAAAGGACTACCTAGGAGGAGAAATGTTTTAAAAAAAAAACACTATATACTAGGACAGATTTCTTTCGGTCCCAATTAAAGATAATAGGGTTTAAGTCCTTTAGCCAAAAAAACCGAAGGATAAAGACGAACATGTTCACCTCCGGTATAATCGTGGCGTCATGCATGCATAAACATAGAAATTATCTTCTACATAGAAAATTAGAAACAAAAAAAAAAACCATCAAAAGAACCTCAAGTAGGATTACCACACAACGACAGAGTGCATCCACAATTTAGTATGGTATAAGTGATTACACATAAGAAAGAGGGACGTAAGTCATTTATAAAGAAACACTTAAAACCTATGATAAAGGGCATGACTAATAAATACATAACTCACCAAGACTAGCTAGATACATTAGAATGCATTAACCTTTTGGTAATTGAAAACAGGTGCTCATAGGTGTTGCGCCATAGATCATAAGTACCAAATAAACATAAAATAAACTTCGAGATTCGAAAAATGTGATAAATAGGTTGTATGCAATATTTTTGATAGAGATAGAAATAATTACCCTCTTGCATGGGTAGCAAGTTAGGGCATTCTTTTAGCCATGGTATAGAAAGTTATAAAAGATCTAAACCATTCGAATACATAGTGTCGGAAGCACGAACTAGAAGGGTTTATATACTAGTGACACATAAACAAAATGTTGAAACATCAGAAGAGTCACAGAGGCTCGACAGGAATAGTTAAAATGCATGAAGGTTGATAGATGTCGTATTTTGGTCATAGAATTTCTGAAGCAGTTGGTATGATTATCAATATCCATGTGATTACCATACACTATGGGTAGCTGCATCGTATGTTAAAAAGAACTAAAAAAAACATGCAAATGGGGACAAATGAAAGATATTATAATTTCATAGTAAAACTACAAAGTATATATGCACGGCACGTGTTCACACCAAAAAATCACAATAAGAATTTTCAGAAAAGTTGTTTTTGCAAACCTTACGTTAAAGTTGTCAAAAAAAAAGGGACATAAATACCAATAACAGTACTAAAAGTGTAATATAGAAAGTTTATAAAGGTTTAGACTATGCTTAAAATATCGACCGAACCAAGATATGTCCGGATCCAGTTCTAACTATACTTATAGGAAAAGAAGTGAATGCATTGGAATTACGCAGGAGAATGATTTATGGCAAACAATATGTTTATAAGACAAGCAAGACGGAAACTTAATAAATGTATGATGAACAAGAGATTATGAAATAATAACATATGGAAAGAGATTGTAAGTGAAGTATGCATATGGGTGCAAAATACTTCACCAAATTCTTGTGAAATAGAAGGTAATACATGAGGTAATTTCTAAAAATATAGTGGTATGACTGTTTAAAAACATGTAGCATGATTATTGATTTACAATTAGACTAATGATAGTGAAATGCATGAATAACTTAACCTATTTAGAGAATGAAACAAGGTCCTATTATGAGAAATGTTAGGTGAAATTAATGATATATGTATAACAATCAACTTAAGAAATTAAGAATTGTTGAAATAATTGACATGTGTTTGTTACAAGATACTAGAAGTACCCTGTTTTTGTTTTAAAATGTCTTTAGCATGTTTAAAATAAACATAGAGGGGTAACCAAAATCTTGAGAAGATTATTAGGACCTAATGTTGAGTCGGGAAGAAACCTCCAAACACACATAAACAGTCGTGGAATGCACTATTTTATAAAACCCCAAATCCTTGTAAAAGTAACTGCTGGAACTAGGTCCGAGATAAAATACCATAGCCGTATCTTATGCTCATAGGCTGAACTTCCTACATAAGTATATGTTAGTACTATGACAATTACAAGTTTTTCAAATTCTGATTTGATTCATGATATGCTTACTTCACATGTGCAAACTTTTTGACAAACCTACAGGATGGGCTAATAAACAGACCTTGTAACTACCCTACTTTTATAATAAAGATAGGAAACTTACGTGAGTACTTAATAAATACACGAGGGATTGTAAAGTTAGTCACAGCAGATCTAATGAACAAATAAATCAGTCACAACAGATGAACATAGAAGAAATGGTGCAAAACTGTGCAAAACATGCAGCAGTGCTCTCTATCCCAGAAAGGGTGAATGAATTACAATACAAACTGTTACAATCAACAGAGCAATTCGAATTGCCTAAGGAGGTCATTCGAATCACTCAGTGGAGTAGCTTGACTCAATCTAGGAGTCCTCATCAATCATCGGTGTTGCTCATCAATCACAACAACCAGTCATCCAGGTGTCAAGCTGAGTCTAACTGATCATAATAAATGTAACCGAAGTGTGTAGCACTGATATAGGATCTGGAGGCTCAGTGGGGGCGCATGGGAGGCTAACTGGAGTCATAGCAAGTCACCTAATCGAACTGGAGGTCAATCGGAGGTGAAACAGTCAGTCAGGAGTGAAATCGGAGTGAAATCAATCAGAATCGGAGCTAACTGAATGTAACTGGAGTGAATCTGCAGTGGTAGGTGAACAAGTGCGCCCTTCTCTGTCAGTAGGTGAGAAGAGGGCGCCTTTCAGCTTAGGAGGGCTAAAACTCTGTGGAAAGTGGCTCCCAGGTGCTAGAAGAAGGTGGATAAGGTGCTGGAGGCATCAAACTGGTGACTGGACTGCATATCCTGAAATAGATCATGCAAGATCCTGAAGTAGATATGTATCCCGAAATAGATGATCCTGAAATAGATATGTATCCCGAAATAGATGATGGATATCCGAACACCCCCCCTCAAGCTAAACTATGATGTTCCAACTAAAATAATGTGGGGCCCTGGTAACTAAGACCAAAGGTCACCCCAATACAATAATCCAAAAAATGCTGAAAAATAAACTAAGTGAGGAAAGAGGGAAAACCCAGTGGGAAGAAAGCCCCCCCTCAAGTCTAAAGCATAATAATGAATCAATCTGTCTCCACCATGATGGAACTCACCCCCAACAGTGAACGGAGGTAAGAGAACTTCTTCTCAGTGAAGCTCTTGGTGAAGATGTCTGCAATTTGCTCATCAGTAGGGCAATATTGCAGAATGATGGTGCGGTCATGCACCAACTGTCGAATGTAATGCATATGAATCTCAATGTGCTTGGTCCTCTGCCACTGAACTGGATCTGTGGATATCTTGATAGCACTTTGATTGTCACAAAATAGGACAGTCGAAGTAGTGCCACCAAAACCAAACTCGGAAAGAATACCCTGCAACCAAACTGCCTGAATGCAGGCATTGACTGCCCCTCGATACTCTGCCTCTGCTGAAGAAAGTGCAATGGCTGCTTGCTTTTTGCTGGACCAGCAAATAGCACCATGACCAATCATGAAAACATAACCGGAAGTGGACTTCTGATCAATGCTATCACCTGCCCAATCTGAATCAGTAAAACCAATGAAATCTAGCTCAGAATCTGCAGCATAATGTATGCCAAACTGTCTCGTACCTTGCACATACTGCAAGATCCGCTTGGCTGCTCGCCAATGAAGCTCATGTGGCTGCTGCATATATCTTGACACGGCACTCACGGCATATGAGATATCAGGCCGTGAATGTGTCAAATAAAGTAGTGAACCAATCAACTGTCGATACATACTGCAATCTGCAAGCGGTGTGGAATCTCCCTCCTCAAGACTGATTCCTGAGAGGAATGGGAACGGGGCTGCCTTACATTCAGCCATATTAAACTTCAATAACAGGTCGGAAGCATATTTTTGCTGAGATATAGTGATCCCATCGAAATTTTGAGCTATCTCCAAGCCCAAAAAGTGACTCAGCAAGCCCAAATCGCTCATGTCAAAAGCTAGATTTAAGGCAGTTTTTAGCTTGTTTATTGAAGTAAGTGTGCTACCAGTAATAAGCAGATCATCAACATAAAGTACAATAACCAACAAATTACCTTTAACTCGCTGAAGATAGACATTCGGATCAGATTTTCATCTTTGGAAATTCTGAGAAAGAAGGAAGGAGTCCATCTTTGCGTACCAAGCTCTTGGGGCCTGTTTTAACCCGTACAAAGACTTCTTCAATCTACAAACCAATGATGGATCTGATGTATAACCCTCTGGCTGCTGCATATAGACCTCTTCAGCAAGGTCTCCATGTAAAAATGCACTCTTCACATCCATGTGATGCACCTCCCAGTGCTTGGATGCGGCAATAGCTAAAACAAGGCGGATGGAATCCATCTTTGCAACCGGTGCAAAGGTCTCTGTGTAGTCCACTCCTTGGACTTGGGAAAAACCTTTTGCCACCAACCTTGCTTTATATTTGCTGATAGTGCCATCAGCAGCAACTTTAGTACGGTAGACCCATTTACACTTCACTAATTTTCTTCCAGGTGGAAGAGAAACTAGCTCCCATGTATTGTTCTTTTGAAGAGAACTGTACTCTTCATCCATGGCATCTTTCCATCTCGGATCTCGATGGGCTGAATAATATGATTGGGGATCTGAACCAGCCATCAAATAACAAATCTCAGGAAGAAATGGATCAGCAATAGAAAGAGCCATACCTGCCCTTTGAAAGTCTCCTCTTGTTCGTCTCGGATCAGCAGGATTTCCAAGATTCGAACCAGCAGATTGTAGAGTATTTTGGGCCCACTTTGGTAACTGAGGGGGATCTGAATGGTCGGATTCCGAACCTGATATGTCATGATCATAATATGCTGCTACAATATCAGAAATATCAGAACTCATACCTTCATTATCGCTGCTCGAATCTTCTTCTGGTGAAGGCAGTGAATCGGCAGTTTTCTCCTCAACTAGTTGCAATTCTTGAAGCGGTTCTTCAAACTGCACACTGCGCTCTATGAATATCTTTTTAGATCTGATATCCATGAGTTTATATGCTTTTGATTCTTCCCCATATCCTATCAATATGCACTCGATACTTTGTGGATCCAAAGCTCGTCTCTTCTCAGAAGGAATTCTAGCCCATGCAGTAGAGCCAAAAACTCTCAAATTTGACACATCCGGTTTGTGACCAAAGAATGCTTCGAAAGGAGTCATACCTTTCACGGATGAATGTGGAACACGGTTCTGTATATATGCAGCAACATTGATTGCTTCAGCCCAAAGATTTGCAGCCAAACCTTTTGATTCAATCATGCATGTAGCCATCTCTTTCAGTGACCGGTTTTTCCTTTCCGCTACACCGTTCTGCTGGGGTGTGTAGGGAACTGTATGTTGGATCTTGATTCCGCTTTGGGCACAAAGTTGCAGCAACTCGGACTTGATATATTCCCCACCATTATCAGATCTAAGAGCTTTGATCTTGCTCTCAGTGGTGGTCTCAACAGAAGCCTTAAAATCCTTGAATTTTCCAAGCACTTCTGACTTGTTTTTGAGAAAGAATACCCATGTAAAGCGAGAATAATCGTCAATAAATGTCAAAACATACCTTGAACCATTTAATGACATATGGGGCAGCGGACCGCTGATATCAGAATGGATCAATCCCAAAATAGTAGAGGCTCTGCTAGCCTTGCCGCGGTCGAATCTGTGCTCGGGGTGCTTCCCAATAATGCAACCGGAGCATATTCCCTTCGAGGAACGGAGTTGTGGAAGCCCAACAACCATGGATTTATTTGATAGCAGCAGCAAATACTTATAATTTAGATGTCCAAATCTTTCATGCCAAAGCCTACTAACCTCATTACCATGTGTGCGAAGAGCAGTGGGCTTTGCAAGCGGAATAAAGTGCGAAAACTCATAACATTTAGCAGTGTGGTTTGCCTTTCCAACCGCAACTAGTCTTCCACTTTTGATATCAGAAATTTCAACTGTATTAGGGCTGAATGTGACTTTCTTTGGATCACCAGTATGTGTCATTTGATACACAGAAAGGAGATTCGAAGCTAAGGAAGGCACATAGAGAACATTCTGAAAGCATCCATGATCTACATGAATCGTACCTTTGCCCTTTGAAGAAATTTTTGAGTCATCTCCCAAATGGATGGGGATGGAGCTGTTTGGATCGAATGAGGAAAAAGAATCAATATTTGCAGCCATATGATTTGATGCACCCGAATCTATCAAGAGAGTGGGCTTCGAAACCGTTGCCATGAGTGCTTGTCCTCTTTCATGATCGTCATTCCGATCCTTCTTCCTTGCACCGTCAGGAAGGGTTATGTTGTTCTTTTCCAAAAGGAGGGCCATTTGATCTATAGTCTTCTTCATACATGAACTTTCGGGATGAAAGCCACGGTTACAATAAGTACATTTAGATTTTTGGTTACCTTCTTTGCCCTTTTGCTTGGATTTCGAACTGGATGGTGCATCCATTTGCTTGCCTTTGTCTTTTTGCTTGTGAGGCTCGAATTTGGGCTTCTCCTTCTTTAGCTTTCCTTTACCATTCGAGATCTTGGGTCCTTGAACAAATAGGGCTGAATCTTTGGAGCTTATGGACCCCATTTGAATCAACTTGTCATGCTCTTTCGTAACGGACTCAATGAAGGCATTCAAGGTAGGCATCTTCCAATTCGGGGTAGTTAGCCGACCGGAATTGAAAGTGGAGACAAATACCGAATAATCTTTCCCAAGCTTGCTTAGAATGGAGAGGATCAACTGTTTATCCTCTTTGATAACACCACTGTTCTTCAATTGCAAGTTCAAGTTCTTGAATTTTGTGAAGAATTCATTGATGCTCTCGAAATTCTCAGGATTAAGGCCAATCAATTCATTCTCTAATTGAAAAGCCCTAAGATCATCCTGCTTGCCGAATAGTGTCTCAAGTTGCTCCCATATGGATTTTGGAGTCTTCAATCCGCTGAGATGGAAGTGAAGATCCTTGGAGATGGAGAGACAAAGAAGACCGTAAGCTTCATCAAGCTTATTGTAGTGTTTGGTTCTTTCTGCCACATTGTTTGGCTCCAATTCAAGACCAAGAGTGACTCGGTAGTATCCTTTTGAACGTAATATGATCTCCATATCATCTTTCCAATCAAAATAATTGAATGGGGTGAGGATAGGCTTTGAAGAAGAGTATTCCATTGTTAGGAGCGAGTCAAATGATGAAGAAGAAGCTTGCATGCAGACTATAGCGAATGGAGATGCTGTAGGGAATCTTGCATACAGAATGTAGCGAGTGCACTTGGAGGAGATAATTAACCTGCAAATCACATAAGAACAATCACAATAAGGTCGAACAATCCACCCTTTGAGAGTTGCATCACACCTGGGATTGGATTTCAAGCAATGTTGAATAGGTCCAATGTATCAGATCCAGGAATTATGTGGTAACTCAAGCTTCTGGAGTGGTATTGGAGTATTTTTCAAGCTTTGCATGCACAGGAGCGAATGCCCTTGAGATATCTCATGCCAAACTTTTTGCAATTTTTAGCAATTCAGTCAAATCTTCTTGTATAAACACCTGTAGAAAAGAGATCTTGTTCCTGCAATGGCTCTGATACCATGTAAAGTTAGTCACAGCAGATCTAATGAACAAATAAATCAGTCACAACAGATGAACATAGAAGAAATGGTGCAAAACTGTGCAAAACATGCAGCAGTGCTCTCTATCCCAGAAAGGGTGAATGAATTACAATACAAACTGTTACAATCAACAGAGCAATTCGAATTGCCTAAGGAGGTCATTTGAATCACTGAATGGAGTAGCTTGACTCAATCTAGGAGTCCTCATCAATCATCGGTGTTGCTCATCAATCACAACAACCAGTCATCCAGGTGTCAAGCTGAGTCTAACTGATCATAATAAATGTAACTGAAGTGTGTAGCACTAATATAGGATCTGGAGGCTCAGTGGGGGCGCATGGGAGGCTAACTGGAGTCAGAGCAAGTCACCTAATCGAACTGGAGGTCAATCGGAGGTGAAACAGTCAGTCAGGAGTGAAATCGGAGTGAAATCAATCAGAATCGGAGCTAACTGAATGTAACTGGAGTGAATCTGCAGTGGTAGGTGAACAAGTGCACCCTTCTCTGTCAGTAGGTGAGAAGAGGGCGCCTTTCAGCTTAGGAGGGCTAAAACTCTGTGGAAAGTGGCTCCCGGGTGCTAGAAGAAGGTGGATAAGGTGCTGGAGGCATCAAACTGGTGACTGGACTGCATATCCTGAAATAGATCATGCAAGATCCTGAAGTAGATATGTATCCCGAAATAGATGATCCTGAAATAGATATGTATCCCGAAATAGATGATGGATATCCGAACAGGGATCACCTAGACTGACAAAATATTCATTAGTATTGAGCAGTAAAAAGCTCTGGAAACACTTAAGAGTAAGTATTGAGCAGTAAAAGTTATGGAATGCTTAGACACATGGCGATTTAAATAATGTTGGGATAGAAACTCTGGAGCATCGTAATCCCTTAGACTACTATTAGACTAGTTTAGAAAAAATTACGTAAGGTTATGCTCAAGAACACCGAATTTGACAAATCCTATTTGAGTACTGAGCTAGTATACTCTAACACACCCAGAGTTGTTTATGCTCATGTTATATATAGGTATGCATTTAGAATTTGCGTGTGTTACTTTCATAAGCAGTTCATGTTATGAACATTAATATGTTTTCTTTTTCGAAGCAAAACATGTAGAGAATGACTAAGGGTACTTGGAGTAGAAGTGTCTTACCAAGAAATTGAAATTTATTACTTATATTCCAAACTAATTTTTGAAGAGGACCTTATGCAAATGATGTGCAAAGAAATTTATTTTCCAAAACTAATTTCTAAAGAGGACCATATACAAATGATGTGCAAAGAAATTTATTACTATATTCCAAACTAATTTCTGAAGAGGACCATATGTAAATGATGTGCAAAGAAATTTATTACTTATATCCCAAACTGATTTCTAAAAAGGACCATATGCAAATGAGGTGCAAAGAAATTTATTTTCCAAAACTGATTTCTGAAGAGGACCATATACAAATGATGTGCAAGGAAAATTATTACTTATATTCTAAATTGGTTTCTAAAGAGAACCTTGTGCAAATTATGTGCAAAGGAAAATTACTACTTATGTACTAACTGATTTTTTTTTTAAAGATCATCGGAATGGATGTGTATTACGATAAAACACTAGAGACAATGGGTGTTGTTGGCAAAAAGTATTAGTATAAAAAGAAGGAGACACCAAAGCATGAATAACAATGTGAGTATTATGATACCATAGAGTTTCCTTACGATTATATGTCATAAGACTGACAGTACCTTGAGATTATTGCAGGATTTCATTTCCAATCCCTAGAACATGGGGACGGTGTTGTTCTAAGAAAGGAGGGATGTAATATCTTGAATTTTGTTGATTATGTTTATGTTATATATATTGGGCGTAAGGCCCAATGCACATGATTTACCTTGTTTGTAGATATACATATATGGGCATGGACCCTAATAGATGCATATTATTGTTATGTACTGGGAAGAAAGCCCCGATGTACTTGATCGATATTTATTATGAGATTGGGTACAAATCCTATTATACTGAAAAGATCTTTGTTATATACTGTGCAGAATTTCGGTATGCATGATGGACTTTTGTGATGTGTGGAGTGTAGGCTCTAGAGCACATGGATGACCTATGTGCTGGGCGTAAGCCCCGATGTACATAGATGACTTTTATTATGTGCTGGAAATAATCCCTGATGTACATAGAGTGTTGGGAATAAGCCCTAGAGCACTTCAATTGATGTTGAGCATAAACTCTAGAGCATCGGATCTTTGGCCATTGTATCCATAGGTGTATCTTACAAGTACATCCTAGCACTAGTGTTGAGCAAAGAGCTCTGGAATTGCACTAGCGTAACGCCCATGTAAAAGTGTTGAGCCTAAGTTTTGAATAGCACTAGGGGTTACTTTACTTAAGAATGTGTTGAGTTGAGGAAGGCTCTGAATAGCACCAGTCATCATACTTATTTTATTTTGATTAACTAATTCGTTACTCATCTCATCAAGGACGGAGGAAACTACCACGAAAAACGAGGTAATCCAACATGCAGAAAGGGACCTAGAGCTCCCTAACCTAGTCGAGCATCCAAACCTACCAAGGCTTTGTCAAAAGAGTGGACCTTAATTAATAAAGCATCAAAAGGTATAATACTGTATACCTACTTGATTTGATTAAAGTAATTAAGTATAAGAGCCTCACTCATGTACAAAAGATATACATGAAAAATATTAATTATAAGTAAAAGATATTACTTATAAACAAAGATAGTAATATAGGTAAAATATATTACTTATAAATAAATATAGAAATATAAGTAAAGAATAGTACTTATAAATAAATATATTATTCATAAGCAAAAAATATAATTATTATGTAAAAGATAATATCAAGTTCCGTTAGTAAATCTATAAAGGAACAAGTTAAAAAGGTTCGAGAGAAACTAAAGTCATAAGTCAAACAAACTTTTAATATATATACATATATATATATATATTAAGTCAAACTGAAAATCAACTTAAGTGAATATTAAAGAAATTAATATTCTCAACTGCTATTTTCCTAAAAAGTTCACCTATAAAAACTAGGACAATTCCCAAAGAGAGTATCTATATTCTTTTTTATCATTCCCTTATGGTAAGAAGAGAGTAAATTGTTCCACAGGCCTGAAAGAGATAATTATTCCAAGATGAAAGTATAGTCCACAGTCTTCCCTAGGTTCTCTAGTCTTCCTCTTGCATGTTGGATCCAGCTCGGGGGGATTCGATCAGAACTAGGAATGGTTATGGATCATGGTTGGTAGGAACGTGGTAGTCCCAAAGTCATTCAGTTAAATCATTCCATAGGTCAGCTAGAACATAATATATTGTTTTCAGTAATCAGTGTTTGAAAGTTTGCAGGTCTGTACCACGAGAAGGTTCAAGCTGCAACGTCCAGGCATGGATTATTCTTATGTCTTTCCAATTTGTTATAGGTTGCAAATTTAAGAATTTAATTCTGTCAATTTATTTTCATAATAGCCTAGTTACATTATATATTGGGAGCAAGGGCATATTGCATTGGCTCCCCTGGTCCATCCTTTTTATTTCAAAAGTTTAAATTCCGGGTTTAAAGTTTCAAACCCTAGCTAGCTGCAACAATAATTAATTTACAAATTAAGTAATTATTACAGCAGAATCATCTCTTGTAAAGAGATCAATTCGATTGGAGTCTCCCAAGCTTAAAACCCTAGGCCCCAAACTCAACACTACAATCAAACCCTTACTTTGCCAACATTTATTTAAACATATTAAATAGCCAATCGATGGAAGAGATTTCGTAGAGTGTTTTAAACCAAAATTAAACGCAGCAAGAAAACTAACCATAGCTTATTCTTCATACATAGATTCCTATCAAAAAAGGCATAGATTTACTCCTTCCTTAAACATCACCGTATACAAGCTACCACATCTTAGGGTGCATTTTTCCAAACTTGCTCTGTCCTAAATATAAAAAAATGGAAACTGAGACTCGGGATCGAGTTCACTAGGCAACACATTTAAAACTCCATGAATCACACGCTACAACATCCAACCCTTACTAAGATTTAAATGAAAAAGAAAACAATTTTAAAGACTCTGCCCATGAGTTTTCACATAAAAGAAAATCCAAAACAAGATCTATTTATCTTACATGGAAGCAAGACAAAAGTACGCAACCAGTTAGGGATTTGCCTTTAATAGAATTTATTAAACACTTTAAAACATTTATCCTACAGGAAGAATGGATTCCCAGCTCAAATGCATAAGTTACGAGAGTAAAACTGGAAATGCTTTAAGAGTTTAGGGACAGCTATAAAATTTTAGAGATAGCTGTAAAACATAGCAGAACAGGAAAACGCCTCAATTTACTTTTAAACCTTGGCTTGGAATCGTTTGAAACCAGGAATTGTTTGAATGTTGAAAGCAAGTATACGCAGCTTAATTCAAACGCACTCTATCGACTTCTACCTTACAAATGCAGAGAGATAGTACTGGCACCCTCATGCTTAGCATCCCCATTCTGAATAATTAAAAACGCAGATGTTTTCTACAAAGAAATTGAAAGCATTTTTCACAAACTAGGGATCTTCCCATTAATAAATTCACATAAAATAAAATTACCATTTATCTTGTAACCTAGTTCTCACACACAGAGGCATTTTCCTTAGAAAACACAGAGATCATAAATTGCACATGAAATGCATCTCCCAGTCAAACAACGTTAAAACCCAAAGTTCCTACAGAGGCTCAATTCTCCAACTAGAAACGTTATAAGATGCTTTTACACTGGGATTTCATCCCCCAGGCTTACACTGTCATGTACCCACCCTTGGAATCAATGCAAGGCAGGGAACATGCTACCAATCTACGGGGCTTTTCATAAAGCTCAGCCCATTATTTAGAGGCATACAGTTAAAAACAAAGTATGCAGATGTAAATCAAACAAATATGCACAACGGAAACAAATTCATCCACACACATATCTTCATATGCACTCAGTATATCAATATCCGTCATCAATTAATTAAAACAATGCAGAAGTAAATACATAGACATCAAAACACTTATCTTCATTTTTGCAACTGCCCAAGCAACTAGCTATGTCAATGCAACATTCCTCCCAGCCATAGGCTCTTCGACAGCTTATACTGAGTCCGTCCGAAGGCCACCCCTGAGCTGGGCATGATTCTCACAAGGGAAAGGGAACATTCCAGCTCAACCACAGACCATTAACCATTTTATCTCAGCCAAGCCATTCCAACTGGATTTATCAAGCTACAAGGGAACAATGGATGCTCATTCTCAAGATCAAGCCAGAACAATGGATTACCCATTACCCATACCCCAACATACTCTTTCTTCTCATAGCCAAAATGATTATCGACAAGGTTACACATTTACAACAGAGGTGTTCACAAAACAGGGCCCACATTGGTTCTCCCAACTCGTGGTTCACCCAAACGAACTGTGGAATTTCGATTTCAACCCCAGAGAGCAAAAACCGATTTCTCTCCACTAGTTAGGATCCTTTCCAATGGCCTAAACGACCCCCAAGAAGACCCAAAAACGTTCTGCTCTCTTCCCTCACTGGTAACCAACACAAAAACGCCCCTTTCCAGCTAAAAGATGAAGGGAAACACAGAAAAACGAGGGAGGAAAACGCCCAGGCAGCTAGAGCTGCGTGAGAGAGCAAGGCCATGGTGAATAATCCCTTAGGGAGCAATTTCGTGGCTCTATTCTTGCCCAAGGAGACCAACACGATTTTCCATGAAGGGTGGCTTGCCCATACCCGATTTTGGACAGCCATACCTCCCCAATCCCAAGGCATTAACTTCCCTAACCAACTCTTGGGAGAAATCAATGGTTGGGTACAAAAGTCAACATGGGTAGTTGAGGGTTTGATGGGTTTTCTCATTGACACTTAGCTTGACTCTAGTGGCTCAAGGGTTTGAATGTTTTCCCTCCCAATTCCTTGTGAAATCATGCCCCCATCTCTTTGCTGCATTGCATAGCTATTTGTGGGTATTTTTATTAAAATGCATATTACATGATATTTGAATTTTCAATGTGCATTGCTAGCATGCAACCATATGCATCACGAAATCGATGGCGGGGCCTTGGCCTTGAGCTCCTCACCATGATTTCATAACAAGATTACCATCATTTATAATGTTAATGCCATGGGGTCAAACTGGGGACATTACATTCCCTTCCCCTTGGAATAACACCGTCCTCGGTGTTCCAACACTTTGGACCATATACCCACTTTACACCATGGGGGGTTCACTAGCGAGGCAATATCGTATCACGTCCATTCATATTGGGGGTTTGTATAGTCTTAAAAACCTCAAAAATATATTGCCCCGTATTAAGGGGTCAAGGGGGGTTTTTAATTTGACATCGTAAAATAAATATTGGGGGTTCTTTTATTTGGGTGGGATGAGGAATAACCTCCAAATTGTACCCACCTAAAACTTAAGGACCCTCCATTTTTATTTGATGTTGCTTATGATCCTAAGTTTTTGCATAAATCTGATAATAGTGTACCAACGATAATATCGATGGAATTCTCTTTGGACTACTGGGCTTGATCCATACTCATTTAATAGCTTATTTAGGCTTGGTTTGAATTGATGCTATATTATTTTTCATCTTTAATTTAATATATGTAACTAATTGGGAGTTCCAGAGTTGAACAATTTTATTGTATTTTTTGTAGGCATTCAAGTAAAAGATCTAACTCATCATTTTTTAGATTGGGGTTTATGTGGGTATTTAGATTCAATCAAACCTTGCTCCATGAAAACCAACAAAAGTGAGATCAATATTTCTTGGCTCACCGGAACCAAGAAAAGTGAGATCAATATTTCTTGGCTCACCGGAACCAAGAAAAGTTAGATCAATCTTTCTTGACCAATTATTTGTTTCAATTTTTGTATTATTCTTTAACATTTTCACATTTCTAGTTAGGAATAGTTGTTAGATTGAGTTATATTTGGCACATTCATAATTGTAATTCAATTCTTATATACACGGAATTCATCTTAATATTGTCTTGGAACTAACATGAACATAGGTGAAAATCTAAATCCTTATTTACATACCCTATGTGTTATCATTACCATGAAATGGTATCATATAATTTTCACCATCTGTGTATCTTTATAACTATTCCATGCTTGAAACCTAACAATGGAGTTTTCCCCCTCTCCTATAAAGATTAATATATCTATCTATCTATCTATCTATCTACATATATATATAACCCAAGAAAAGGTAACTAAATGTTGTTAATTCCCTTGATTGCAAGAAAAAATGTAGAGGAAGTGGAGGAAATTCATTGCATCTTGTGAGTGACCCAAATCAAAGATATGCACATGATCATATGGTGCTAGTGGAAAGTAAGAGGATTTTTTCTATGTTCATTTGGGTTCAAACATCAATGAAGTTTGTTTTGATAGGAAGGTAGGGGAGTCCATCCATGAAAGGGTTTCAATTTTGAATTTTTATGGAGTTTAATTTATTAATCTTATAGAAAAACATGAACTCTCTATGGCTATACTTATATTTACATGATATAAAATTGGTAGATTGGCAGACTGTGGTGGGAAACATATGCAATTCTCATATTTTCTAAGCATGCCACTAACTATTGGACTACCAACCTTTTATATTCTTCGTTATGTTGATCTCTTGTATGGGTTTCCTTTTATTAATTTTCATTCCCAGGACTATTTCATTGGGTCTTCCACTATCCAACGCTACAAATTGATCAGTCACCCCTTTAATCCTGGTGGGATCATTATTAACATTATACTATTATTTTCTTTAGTATCATATTTGCTTATAATAAGATGTATTAGGGCTAATGTTTGTTACAACTTGATAATATGATATAAAGGGAGTATTAAAAACGGGTTGATAAAAATGGATACATACAATATCTGGTGAAACTAGGGGTTTTCTTAATTGGAAAGCCATATTGGGAGGGGGGTTCAACAATAAAATTTTAAGAGGAATTTTCCAATATTTAGTGAAATTAGGGATATTATTTAATATAATGCGAACGATCGTGCTATGTAACAAGTTCACTGAGTGAACCCCCCGTGCTTTACACATGATTCAAAATTCACAAACTGTGACAGATCTGTCCTGCGTTTCATCCCTTTACTTTGAACTTTCAGGATCAAGTCCTCTAGCTTCCATAAGCTTCTCTTGCTGGCTTGATCTTCCAGTTCTGCAGGTGGGCATTGCTCCAGAGCAATCCCTTCCCTTTATTCACCTTCCAGCTAATCTACAAGTCTGGAATTTCATGGATGCCATCTTTCTTGTTGTCCCGGCAACTATCTGAGGAAGAATTCCATCCAAAACAAATAGCTTTTGGCCTACTGCCATGATCAATGTGCACAACTGGCTCTCGCTTTCTCCACTAGCAATCATTTGGCCAGTAACAACTGCAACAATGGCTTTCAATGTCTCTCATGTGAGACTTACCATGGCAATTCCTGTCAGTACAAGCATATCACAATATTAAAATTAGTCAATTATTTTCCTAATTGACTTGGAACGTCCATGCTTTACTCATGAGACTTCCACACACACATGAACTCATTCATGTTCATCCTTTCACAAGAAAATAACTATTTCAGCATTCACAATTCATTTCAAGCAATTAAACACAAATTGTTCTCATTTATGACATGCACTCAATAGTCTTTTGTTTCTGAGATGCATTAGTCAAAAGGAAAGAGAAGAGTAAGAGTTTCCCCCTCTTAGTCTTGTTCCAATCCAGAGCCACAGCATCACTTGTGGTTCTATGCTCCTTAGCCTTTTTCACTTCAATGTGAATGCTTGACTTGCCCTCTCTTGGCTATGACACTTAGTGTCTAAGGTCTTCATATGGATTTCAACTAGGGGACCCTTCCCCATTGTCACTTATAGAACCTTTGGCTGCTAGGACCCACACAGTTCCACTAGCACCATCTTTCATTACCACTCATACTGAGCTCTCTTTAGGATGGTCACATGTCCACATGCATCCTCCAGATGCTTTCATAATCCTTGCTTCCAGCAATACCTACACTCACACATTGAGTCAATGCACATGTTTAGTGTATTTTCATAGGATTTATCTCCAGATGAGAATTTAAGAAATCACGATTAAATTATATACACATGTATATTCATAAGCAAGAGTTGCAAGATAACCGAATACTTATCTGTATTGGATGTCTTCACTTTATCCCACAGGATCCTTCTTTGCTTTCCAAGCATTGGATTTTCCGTGGATACAATAATGAATGTTGGGTCAGCATGCAGACTACTCCACAACCATTCGAACAGGCAATGCCAGGCCAGTATGCCGACTGGGTTTATCAATCATTTCCTTTAGCAATATGCTAGGCCAGTGCTCCGACTGGTTTTATCAATTGTTTAAGGGGTGTTGGGCCAGCGTACATGCTGCTTTACCATATCAAATAGTTAATGCCCAACTAGTCACTCTCTGGACTTATCAAGAACTTTATAGTGTTCAACCAGCTACTCTCTGGCTTTACCAAGCATTCATAGCTCTCAACCAGTTACTCTCTGGTTTTACCAAGCATTCATAGCTCTCAACCAATTACTCTCTGGTTTTACCAAGCATTTATAGCTCTTTCAGGGTCCTTGTTTCTTGTAATGGCCAAGGTTTCCAACAAAGAAACAACAGTGTATTAGCTTGGTTGCAATAAAACTTGTACCTGAAATCTTCATTATTCCAAACAAGAATTAAATGAAAATGAATACTTATCTGTATTGTGCATTTTCCTCGCTACTCCACAGGTTTCCTTCTCTGCTTTACAAGCCTTGGATCACCTGTGGGGTGGATGCTTGGCCAGCACACATGCTGCTCCACAACATCATCTGAATAGGCAATGCCAAGCCAGTGCACCGACTGGGTTTATCAAGCATCCCAAAAATCAGTATGCTAAGCCAGTACGCCGACTGGGTTTATCAAGCATTTCAAAAATCAGTATGCTAAGCTAGTACGTCGACTGGGTTTATCAAGCATTTCAAAAATCAGTATGCTAAGCCAGTACGCCGACTGGGTTTATCAAGCATACGACAAAAATCAGTATGCTAAGCCAGTACGTCGACTGGATTTATCAAGCATACGAAAATCATTTCCAAGCCAGTTCTCCGACTGGGTTTGTTAGGAAATAACACCCAAATAACCAATACCTCCATAACCAATGCCAAGCCAGTACACTGACTAGGTTTTGCAGGCATTAATTTAACAACATGCCAAGCCAGTACACCGACTGGGTTTATCAGGCATCCAGCAACCTTTCTCTACAACTCCCAAATAACCAATGCCAAGCCAGTACGCCGACTAGGTTTATCAGGCATACAACAACCATTTCCAAGCCAGTACATCGACTGGGTTTATCAAGCAATATGAACAACATAATATGATTACGTGGCTCCTTCTCTTATGCAACCAGTGGTTCCCTCCAGGAACTCCATAGGTGACTCACTTGACTACAGGCTAGCATGGCCCCACAATACCCACTCACACTACACAAGGATGATACCCCTTTTCTGCAACACAGCTCCTCGGGCCTATCCATCCCTTCTCGTGTCCTTTAGTGTGAGCGTAGAAAGGTTACCACTGCCCATACAGTCCTCTTGAGCACCCTTTTCTTCACTTTGCCTCTTTCGTGCAACACCAAGTTGCATTTGGGTAAGCTGTTAGCACAAGAAGGATAAGCAGGCTCATCAGTATTGTTGCCCAAAAATTGTAATCATATTTCATATCATTCACTATCAAGTATTGAAACACCAGGAATGCGTCCATTCCCTTAGGGTGTAGTCAATATTGAAAACCCTAACATGACCCAGCACCAGAAAAGTTGTGCACCCCCTTTTCGATGTGCGCCATGTAGGCCCTAATCATACTCAAGTAGTTTGCAATGATATAAATAAGATAGAGCATGCTCTGCATATTAACCCTAATAATTTAGACATCCATGTTGTTGTCTAGGGTCACAGAATACTCATTCATTTTGCATATGTGTCTCACATGCCTTCTGGGAATAGCTTTACCATTTCACTTCCATGGTTTACCGACATGCGGTTTGGCTGAGGCATTATCAATGGCGTTTCACCCGAAACCCATTTCCAGAGCATGGGATCATCCCCGTCTAGTTTGGCTTCTGCAGGCCATCACACATGGTCTTCCTACAATGTGTCATCCTGGCACACTTTATCAAATAGACAAACAGTCAGCAACATTTAGCAATAAGCTTCAAATATGATTGTTCCATAACCAATCAATAGCATTAATAATTAAATTCAATATGAATTTACAATTCTGTCTACTACAGAAATTGGTCTTCTTATCCATGAGGCTATCCTCATATTGTTTGGCTCCTGTAAGTGACACCACTCTGCCCGTTATGGTCTTGTGCCCGCTGCCGCACATGAGCATCCACTTACAACATGTCCTCCTGACACATTTTCATATAAGCCAAACAGTCATTAGTAATTATTAGCAAAATTTCAAATCCGAAACATTTACAAATCTAAGATTTACAACTGTTCTTACTAACAGAACTTAGAGCTCTCAACCATGAGATTCCTTCTCATAAGCTCTAGATCAAATTTCACAATCATATCATTCATACAACTCTGTCCTTCCACAGAGCATTCTAGCATCCCATCGATCATGATTGGGCACTTCGTGCACTTACTATTCTGCATTCATAACAGCCCATGAAATGATCCTAGAATTATCACCAATTCATCACTTCATTCATTATTTATTTTGCAATAACATATGCATCATCCCTATGCATTCATACAATGCATCACAAGATTTATAAAATCTCTTAATGCTCATCTACTTAATGCTACCTTGCATTGTTTGATGAGTACTATGCATTCAAGCATAATATGATTGAAACATGACTATCTCATATAACTTGCATTATCATAATCAGGACCACCAGTCCTCACTTGCTATGGTTATTAAGTACATGACATACACATGGCATGATATACATTCATATGAATGCATTGAGATTTCTAAACAGTCATAGGGTGTAAGGATCATTTCCTTCACTTACCCACACCTCACCAAGCTTGGTAGGTTAACAGTCCCAATCGGTATTCAATATCACATGCAAACTAACTCAACATAGCTCAAACATAGTTGAAGAGATCTTACCAAATCCTCTTTCAACATTCTTGCAATTTGGCACCAATAATCATTACCTGCATGGTTACCATTAACATCGCCTGATGTTACCTGATCAATTGGCCTCTTACCAAGACTGCTCGGTCCTTTTTCCAACTTTATGATCATAGATTTGTTGCACCATCCTTTCTGCATAAGGTTGCTAGCTTCATGCAACAACATACTCAGCACATTTAGCCATGCTCTTTGTTATCTTTGGTCCTACAGCCAATACCAACATCAATAGTGATTATCAACCACAATATTTTCCATTAGTGGTTCATTGCCTATGCAGACTTCATTATTCTACCAATATGCAATATCCCATTTATGCACAAGTATTTCCATATGCACTATGCAATGTTTGTTAAGATGCCATTTAGTGCATATACATCTATGTAATCCCTTACATTTTTAACATTTTTATGCCATATGACAATTTCATAATTATAAGTATGATAACAAACAGGGGTTTAAAGAATTCTTCCCTTTTCGATCCCTCATTGTAATATGGAATTCCTCTTCCATATCATGCAATTGTAGAAATTGCCCACATTGACAACAAAATTTGTTTGTCAAAACAACCGCCGGCACTCTTCTGCACTAAATATCTATGATATATGTAGACCTCATTCAAACTCTGGTCATGCATCATTGTTCCCTACTGGACAAGATTTCCAATGCCTATCTTCATGCTCCATTCCCACATCAGGTGTGGAAACTACGTCTCTTCAAAAATGACAACTTTCACTCCAATTTTGCACATTTTACACAGTTGCATTTTGGTCCAGAATGCCAACTTTAGCCACCTGTGGAAGAAAATCTATGAGGAATCACAAAAACTTATCTATCGGGCGAAGTTATTCCATGTAGAAAGGAACACTCAGCAATTCACGGATTTCAATTCCGATGCACCATTCATCTTCTATGAATTTCTGGGTTTTACTACTTCTCACTTTTCACATTTTTCCAAAATTCCAAATTTTGGGCCAAAAATGGCTATCTCCCAAACGGTGCATTTCTGAAAAATCTTCATCTAACGAAAACTGTCTGTCTTAATGAGAATATGAAATGTCTAGTTCAGTAAAATTTCTGATTCCCACATCTAGGGTCACTTTTACTGCCCACAAACTTTTCAAAATCCTGAAAAAGTGGCCCGGAACAGTGTTTTTTGGCCTTCTTGCTCACCCCGACTCCACATCCTTTGGAGTTTGGCTCCAAGATTCTGAACTTAACATCGTGCCTGCTTCATGGCCGCGCCTGATCAATTTCAGCTCAAACCGACCTTCTGTCAAGCCTCGGGACTCTGTCCTTCAAAAGTCACTATTATCCATTTTCTGTCAAATCGGAGTGTAATGGGATAGGGGTCTTCACTGGTTCATTCATGGCCCTCGTCAATGGCCTCCGAGCCCCACAGGAATCATTCCATTCTGATTCCGGATGTTCCTGCTATCCATTTTTTTTTTTTTTTCGCACGCGCCACTATTGTGGGTCGGTTCTCCGAACGCTTCCGCAACTGCGGAGCCATTCGGAGAATGCTACCGCAGCTGCGGAGCCATTCAGCGAATGCTCCCATTGCAGAGAGATTCGTCGAATGCTCCCGCAATTGCGGAGCAATTCGTTGAAGCCTTCCGCAACTTCGGAATGACTCGCCGAAGTCTTCCGCAGTTGCGGAATGATTCGGCAAAGTCTTCCGCAACTTCAGAACGGCTCGCCGAAGTCTTCCGCAACTTCGGAAGATTTCGTCGAATCTTTCCGCAACTACGGAAGATATACCAAATGTCATGTACCCACCCTTGAAATCAATGCAAGGTAGGGAACATGCTACCAATCTACGGGGCTTTTCATAAAGCTCAGCCCATTATTTAGAGGCATATACAGTTAAAAACAAAGTATGCAGATGTAAATCAAACAAATATGCACAGCGGAAACAAATTCATCCACACACATATATTCATATGCACTCAGTATATCAATATCCGTCATCAATTAATTAAAACAATGCAGAAGTAAATACATAGACATCAAAACACTTATCTTCATTTTTGCAACTGCCCAAGCAACTAGCTATGTCGCTGCAACGTTCCTCCCAGCCATAGGCTCTTCAACAGCTTATACTGAGTCCGTCCGAAGGCCACCCCCGAGCTGGGCATGATTCTCACAAGGGAAAGGGAACATTCCAGCTCAACCACAGACCATTAACCATTTTATCTCAGCCAAGCCAGTCCAACTAGATTTATCAGGCTACAAGGAAACAATGGATGCTCATTCTCAAGCTCAAGCCAGAACAATGGATTACCCATTACCCATACCCCAACATACTCTTTCTTCTCATAGCCAAAACGATTATTGACAAGGTTACACATTTACAACAGAGGTGTTCACAAAAAAGGGCCCACATTGGTTCTCCCAACTCGTGGTTCACCCAAACGAACTGTGGAATTTCGATTTCAACCCCAGAAAGCAAAACCGATTTCTCTCCACTGGTTAGGATCCTTTCCAATGGCCTAAACGACCCCCAGGAAGACCCAAAAACGTTCTGCTCTCTTCCCTCACTGGTAACCAACACAAAAACGCCCCTTCACAGCTAAAAGATGAAGGGAAACACACAAAAACGAGGGAGGAAAACGCCCAGGTAGCTAGAGCTGCGTGAGAGAGCAAGGCCATGGTGAATAATCCCTTAGGGAGCAATTTCATGGCTCTATTCTTTCCCAAGGAGACCAACACGATTTTCCATGAAGGGTGGCTTGCCCATACCTGATTTTGGATAGCCATTCCTCCCCAATCCCGAGGCATTAACTTCCCTAACCAACTCTTGGGAGAAATCAATGGTTGGGTACAAAAGTCAACATGGGTAGTTGAGGGTTTGATGGGTTTTCTCATTAACACTTGGCTTGACTCTAGTGTCTCAAGGGCTTGAATGTTTTCCCTCCCAATTCCTTGTGAAATCATGCCCCCATCTCTTTGCTGCATTGCATAGCTAGTTGTGGGTATTTTTATTAAAATGCATATTACATGATATTTGAATTTCCAATGTGCATTGCTAGCATGCAACCATATGCATCACGAAATCGATGGCGGGGCCTTGGCCTTGAGCTCCTCACCATGATTTCATAACAAGATTACATCATTTATAATGTTAATGCCATGGGGTCAAACTGGGGACATTACATACACACACATACTTTTTATAAATGCAAATAGTCCACAGACAGAAATTTCAACGATTCGATACCTAGAGTTAAACCTAGGTTTTCCAGATCACTAGGGCTTTTCCAAACAAATAAATGTAGTCTTTCTAAAAGTTAATAATGCAACATTTAAATGAGAAATGATTTTTTTTTTTCTGATAGCCTTATGTTCTATCTCTTCAAAACATATTTTTTATAAAAACACTTAGGATCATCAAGTTTTAGCTTATGCCCTTTTCCAATTTTGGCTTCCATTAAGACATCAGATTTTCAAACATATAATATAGGAGTAAAAGGATAGAAACTGTTCTTAAATCTTAAGTTCTTTTTATACCAAATAAAAACCCAAAAACATGTATGTACATTTATTTATAAACAGAGATGTTACACATAGACAATCTTAGTCCATCCATATGTAACCCAGGAGTTAACAGGGACCTCCTCTGTTTCCCAAAAAGGAAACGCCTATACAGGCTTAAAAGCAAAAGTAAAACAGTAACATATACATTCACCAAAGTGAAAATTTCCCATACAAGAATCCTATCCATGTTGGCTTCCCAAACTAGAATATTACATTCAGTTCCAGAATTACAGAGTAGTCAAACCCCACTCAAATCTTTACACAGTAGGCCAATGGCTCAGTAACACAAACCGGACTGGACAAAAATTTGTATGAAGGGAGTAATGGTCACAAGGGAACAAGCTTACCAGCGGCCATTGTTGTCAACCTATGCTTCAACCAGCTACGCCAAGCTTGAGACTCCATCCACAAAAACCATGTCGAACAAACATGTGTTAGGAATTAAAACAGATTATATTGGGAAGCATAACGACAAACTTAAGACTAAATACTAAGACATAACTTACCACAATTGGGATGTTTGGACCAGAGTTATCCTTTCATGAGCATAGGCCTCAGCCAAATGCTCATGGCCCAACTCTGATATCAAACCCCATTACGAACCAGGGAGCTCTGGTCTCCTCCCATTCTCCAAAACAACGAGAATGAACCCCAATGCAAGGCACTAGTTGCTTAGAGCCCTCCCTAATCCAGTTGGACAACATTTTTCGCATGGTAACATTTAATACCACCAAACCCCACTACAAATGATATTTTTGTATTCACTTTCTATAGTGGAAGAGTATGACTTTTATATTAGGAATTCAAATTAAATACCCAGCAGCAAGGTTTCCATTTATACCTTTGTAAATCATCAACTAAGTATATGATTGCAAAACGTGTAAAAAGATAGGCTTGGAATTTACTCTCTTAAGGAAATACCTATAAACACATAAGTAGAATAAGCTTTAGTATTTTGCTAAGTAAAGCTGGCCTCTTGCCACCTTTTCTCACACCTTCAAAAGTTACAAAGACACTATAGGAAGCTTATTAGATACATATTAAAAATAAAGCATTAGAGTGGAACATTCACATAGTTGAAGCCATACAGTGAAAACATTGGCTCATTATGGAATGTAAAAACTTAACCAAAACGTTGATGCTGAAATTGATCAACGAATACATCCACAACATTTAAAACCCAGCAAAGCATCATGGATAAAAGAATAGTAAAAAGTGACACACACATTTAAGAGTTAGGTTCTATATTTATCCTAGTGCTGAAGATTAATTTATTAAACGTTTGAACCAAGAGGCAACATTAACTTCTATAGGTAAATTTTTAAATTTTACAGTTTTAGGGACATTACAACAAATTTAGAGTATTAAAACTTCAATAATTACTTATACTTTTCCTATAACGATATCAAGTTATATTTTATACCAAAGAAAATACCTTATTAAAGAAATGAGAACTTAAATATCTACAACATAGTATTGTTAGAACTCTTTTTTCTGCTTTTAGAAAATAAAAAGGAAAAGTTCTGATTCTAAATCTATACCAACAGTTTCTTAAGAAATGAAATTTAAACAAAATGCTATTAAGTATTTCATACAGGAACTTAGATATCCTTTTCAAAAACATAGAATAGTGTACTCTGTCTTGAAGCTTGATTTTGATGCCTAAAGAAATGATGTGCAAATAATAAAGGTGTTCTATCTTTGTTTTCTTTTACAGAGAAGAAAGGTATTCTAACTTACCTATGCATTAATTAAAATTTAATAGAATCATTATGACGCAGTGGTACAAGCATGTTTATCTTCATCTTTACTTCTTAGTACAGAAATATTTATCAATCCTAAGGAACCTTTTTAAGAATAATAGGTTTAAATATATAATTTGTATTCCTAGCATAAATTTAGGGAATAAATGTAACTCCTGAAATATTTTCCAGAATCTATGATAACATTCTATGCTTTTAAATGGAATAGATATCTTACTAATTAAGTCCTACATAAAATTCCAATAAACTTTACTTTCATGAACAGTAATTAGGATATAAAATAAAATAAAAGGTTAAGGATGAATTATCAGCCTTAGTAGTCAAACTGAGCAGAGAACTTCTACATTCCTCTGAGCCTTAGATTTCTTGAGTATTTCTGCATCTTTAACTCAGAAAATCACACCCTATCCAGACCAAGCACACTAATAGGGTATAATCTACGAAATTGTTCACTATCTCTTGATTAAACTAATGCAGAGTACCCACAAGGTAGTTCACTAGCTCTGTGTAAAATCCCATGTCACTCCCTTAAATAATCTTCAGTCCCTCCAAGACTACTATGTCCCTCTCATGGTTACTAGAGAAGTCCGAGATTTATAGCTTTGTTGATGTATTTGTAACTTCGGAGGATATCAAAGACCATCTCATTCCCCATGTGTCTTCTCTAAAGACACCTAAGGAGATGTTTGACACCTTGACCAAGTTGTTTGAAGGAAAGAATATAAATCGGAAGATGACACTGCAGAACCAATTGAAAGGTGTAAAGATCCAAAATGGAGAGACCATTCAATCCTACTTTACTAAAGTCTCTCAAATCAAAGAACAACTTGAAGTTGTGGATGAAGTAGTGGAGAATGGAGAAATTGTGATGACCCCATTGAATGGCCTATCTAGGTCATGGGACTCCTTCATCCAAGGAATTTGTGCAAGAAAGAAATTAATCTCCTTCAATAGACTGTGGGAGGAATGTTCACAAGAAGAAGCTAGAATTGTGCCCTGAGAAGAAAAGATGGGAAATGAAGATCAAGTTCTCACAAAACACACCAAGAGAACTAAGTTCAAGAGGGAGAAACCTCATCACAAGAAATATTCTCACCACCATCAAAGGGAGAAGAAAGATCTGAGATGCTATACATGTAATGAGAAGGGACACTTTGCCTCAGAATGTCCTAAGAAAAGAAAAGGCTTCAACAACAACAACAAGAGGTATCATGCTCATGCTACAGAGGATGATGAACCTCCCAAGAAGAAGCGTAGAGTGGAAAGTGATGACTCTTCAAGTGACGAAGAGTATGTTCTAATCTATTCTCTCATAGGTACTATTACACATGGGTGTAATGATTTCCCTAGTGATAGTGGGGCTTCCAAATAGATGACGGGATTTAAAGAATCTTTCATGGACCTGTCTGAACATGAGTCACTTCATAAGGTAAAACTTGTGGATGACTTTCAATACCCTATAAAAGAAAGTGGTGAAGCCTCCTACAAGCTAGACTTTGGGAAGTCTTTGAAGTTGAAGGAAGTTCTATATGTACCTGGTGTTGCTTGGTTTTTCAACCAAGCATGTGCAAGGATGCACTTGCTAACTAGTAGCAGAAGTCTCAAATAAAGCAATGTAAATAAGCAAATATAAACTATAGATTGATGGCAGTAAACAGTAAAATAAAGAAGTCTAGATTAATAACAATAAACAAAATTGATTCATAAGCATGTAAATAAAAATTAAAACTCTTGTATTACCTCAAATGGTGAGGATGTTGAGTTTTGGGCAGCTCCAAGGTTGAGATGCTCTAATGTCCAATGGTATCTTCTTCTCCAATGCTTCAATGGTTGGGAAAAGCTCAAAAGATGGGCAAAGCTCAAGATGGATTTTGGCAACATGAGGATAGGATGAAATATGGATGAATAGTGAGGAGCCCCTATCACCTTTTTATAGTTTTTGGTGATGGGGAATACCATTATGGTTTTAAGGAAACCAATGGTATTAACCAACATGGTTTAGGTCTCTTTTTCCTTTTTTGAATATTTTTTATATTTCTATTCCCTTTTGATAATTTTTTGGGAATTTTGGACCATTTTTTAGGGTTTTTTTAGGAAAAATACATATTTTGAGGAAAAAAGGTGTATTATGGTCTTTTTGGTGACCTTTTGATGGCTTTAGAGGCTCAAATGGTGGAAAAAGTGGACAAATGGGTCATGTGAATAAGGGAATGAGCTAGTGAGCACTTTTTGGGTGTTAACAAATTGTCCCCAGATGTGTGAGGGCAAGAGCTCATTGTATGGCCGATAGACATCATAGTTCTTTTGTCTTTTTCCTGGGGTTTGGAGAAGCAAAGAGACCGATTGGAGACTGGAACAATGGCCCCTTGGAAGCTGCAAAAACTGAAAAAATACATGGCCTCAAAATGAATGAGGAATAATCTTTGATAATGGACGAGGCGGGCATACCCATGCTCGTATCAAGACATATACATAACAGTCAGGCCCAAGAAGGGGACTTGAATAATACATAAAAATATGTTGGTACATCATAATGGTCTAGAGGGGACACAATGCTGGGACATACTCATGGTCATACCATGATTGATCTCAATAACTGATACACTGGAAAAGAGAAACAACCATTCTGAATAAGGTTTCAGAAGGGTTGATGAACTATTGGAGCTGAAGGCGTCTAACATCTGTAGGGACTCGGTGACTATGAGTCAAATTCTGAGGAGTATATGTAACTATATACTCGAGGGAGTATAAAACTAGAATACATCTAAAAACTGTCGCCAAGCGCAACCCAGATATCCACATAAATGTGTAACTGGTTGTTTTCTCAAAAAGACTCATAAATGTGGTAGAGTTAGGTGATATCCGGGGTCTTCAACAAATAACTGAAAGAACCAATACCCTGTACGAGTCTCGACGATGCGATCAAGGTTTCTAAGTCGAGCATGTGAGAAACAATCATTTGGAGAGGAATTAAGGACTCTTTTCAAAATGATCCATAGGCACTCATCACTAATGGTGATGAGTCCAAGGCACAGGGACCTCTGGGTCTATCATCTGGAATAGATTTGGTTGGTGTCGATAGAGGGAGACCAGCAACTACCAAGGCAATGATGTTTTCTTGATAGGAGTGCGAGGTGTACAAATGAAGTGTGATAGTATTGATGGTAGGAATGACATACTGTGGGGATGGGGAATAAATGGGGTCATAGAGTGGGTGGACTCAAACTTCCTTTGTTCAGAGCATTGTGACATGGTGTTTGACCTGGCAGCATGGGAAACTGACTTTTAGGTGTGGGGATTAGCTTTAAGGGATCAAGGGTATGTATTGCAGACTGGAGTGACTCTGGGGGACAAGCTAATGGATGCTATTGGGAGACTCTCAGGGTGACATACTATAGAATACTCTGAACAAAGGTGACCATAATAGGGAAGCTTCCATATGAGTAGACATGATCTTTTCTGGCACCGGAAAGCACCGTTGGGTCCTTCTTCGTGGTTTTAATGAGCTCCAAGAAGGGATAAAAGTGTGCTCTAAAATGATACTGTCCTATGGATTTATGCGAGCCCAGGACTATTCATGCTCATGGTTGCTTTCAGTTTTAGAGAGTCTGAAAGCAGTAAGTAGACTCCAATGGTGTTCTTTTTCGTGTGTTAGTCTCCAAGGGCCGAAAAAGCATAAAATAATGCGAATGGAGAACTCTTCTAGCCGATGTGACTAGAGTATTCCTTTTTCGTAATTAGTCTACAAGGTCCGGAAAATGGGTAAACTTATACCAGGTAGACGCCCTTTCAGATACTTTTAGTGAGCATGAAAGGAAGCAAGATTGCTCAGCGATCTTTTCATTGTTTTAGGAGTCAAAAAAGAGCTTAAGAGAAACTCCCTAAGTGCCTTTTTCGTAAAGGAATTGCTTGGCTCGAAAAAGGGATAAATTTATATCGAACAAAAGTAATGGAGAGGCAAGGAGGAAGTGTTGAATCAAAGGGCAAGTATGGGGATCAAGCATGGTGATAGGGGAGAACACTAATGGGGCCTCCTTGCGGGTTGATGAATGGTAGCAAAAAAATGCCATAATTGCAGCATGGATGAAGTGGTGGGCTCATGTATAAGTTGTGATGTGAAAATTTGTAAAATATGACGACTGCCGATGTGGCACGCAAATCGAGCGGACGACGGGCATGTGAGAAAGCACCCAAAAATTCTAGGGTGAGAGTGAGAAATGATCTCAAGCATCATCACGAGTGTGGAAAATTGAATCCGACGATATAGGACTCGTAAAAAATGGACCACGACCGATGTGGCATGCAAATCGAGGTGACGAGGGGCATGTAAAAAGCACCCAAAAAATCTGGTGGTGAGCGCAAGAAATGGTCTCAAGCATCGTCACTACTGTGGAAAACTGAATCCGGCAATATAAGACTCATAAAAAATGGACCACGTTCGATGTGGCACACAAACCGAGGCAATGAGGGGCATGGAAAAATGTCTTTAAAATATGGTGGTGAGAGTAAGAAATGATCTCAAGCATCATCACAAGTTCGGAAAACTGAATCCGATGATATAAAAATCGCCAATAAACTAACAACATCCAATGTGGCATGCAAATCGAGGTGTTGTGGGGCATGGAAAGAATGCCCAAAAATTTTTGGTGAGAGCGAGAAATCATCTCAAGCATCATCATAGGCACAGAAATATGAATCCAATGGTGCAAATGGTGCAAAAAACGGAGGTCATAAGGACTCCGGAAGGGTCAAAGGAAATAACTAGGTTAAAAAATGGCTACAAATAAAGGTGAGCCCACCAAGCCAAGGATGCAGTGGTGGGGAGAAATGATGACCCGCGGGGGAAGAATACTAGGTGTATCAAATCAAATCAAATATACAAGTGATATGTGACCTCAAAAATGGTTGAGATCACGCATGTGAAAATGTGAGCAGGGTTAATGACCTGCCCCCATGCTATGTGCATGGGGTTTATGATTGTGGATCACATATGTGTTGGTTTGAACAATGGGGTCATTCCAATAATGAGATAGATGTGATGGGGAAGGTTCAAAATGATTGATCATGCCCCCTATCCCAGGGTCGAGGTAATCTATTATGCCCCCTAACTCAGAGTTTTCAATGTGATGCAGATGTTGTCTCAGAGAGGGATCAATAGGGCATTGAGAAACTACTGGCGGGGGGGTATACCTTGAGGCTGTGGGCCGTGGTGGCATACTGAAGTGATGATATGATGATGGGGGATTCCCCTTGTGGGGTGGATGCCCCCAGTATCTCTGACAAGAATCACGATGATGATGAGTAGGCAAGGTTTTGGGCCTGCCCCCATAATATGGACATGTGGTTTCCTCATCGATTTGAAAGGGTTGAACATGTGTGTCAAAGGGATCAGTGGAAGGGGCCGACCAAACAAAGGGGTCTCCAGTGGAAACCATGTAAATGGTGTTAATTTCTTCTGAGGAGGAAGATTTTGGGGGATATATTTCCTCAATGAGAAGAGGGGATATCTCTAGGTCGGCATTATTCAATTTATATAGAGCTGCTCTATAATTTGGTAAGTCATGGAAGTGATGTGAGTAATGGTCGTAAATGCCACATATCGCACAAGGGTGATTGGTATGCAGCGATTTATCACGCGGATGAGGAGGCAGTTCAAGTTTTACCACTGGGATACCAGCGTTGTCTTCCAACATATTCATGTGTTCATGAAGTGTTGGTAACTGTGGACATTGATGGGTGGCATGGCCTATGTCGTCGCACAAAGAGCACTTGGGGGGAGCACGAGTGGTTGGGTCATTCTTCGCCAGTTTTGGGGTAGCTGGGGGGGTGATGGTTGCGGGTCCAGAGGTATAAGTTTGTGGGCTTCTGCCCCCAGTGTTTCGGAATGGAGGGGGAGCATTACTAGATGTTGATGATGTAGTCACCCTTGGGGGTGGTTGGTTCTAGATGTTTGCTACACCAGGGGGTGGACGGTTAGAAGTATTGATGGGTTGCACTGGTTGTAAAATGACATTCGGTGTCGAGGGAGGGGTTGGGGTAGGTAGGTACCACACAGGTATTCCTAATGTTAATCCTGGGAGATTAAGTGTAGCCATGACTGGTGTGATGATGGCACCTAAAGGGGGAAATAAAAATAGGATAGTATGAATTGGTGTGGCTCCTACGTGAGTTGGCACTGAGGGTGGTTGCGAAAGTAAACGGGGCTGTTGGTTTTGTACCTGTGTGTTATGCGAGAGGGTGCACAAATCAGATATCTCGGTTATATTCAAAGGGGGTGGGATGGATTGGAATCTGGAAGTCATAGGTGATTTCGAGTATAATCCGGGTCTGACTGTGGAGACAAACAATGTAGGTGCATTCTGAACTGGTTGTTCAATCATATGGAGAACATTTTGAGGTGTAGCAGGGGCGTATTGGTTTCGACACGTTTGGAGATTCATGTCAGACGATGACATCATAAGGATACAATGAGTACTTGAATCCATCGATTGGTTTGTGTGTGCAACGTATGTGATTTGTTGTTGTGGTGTTGTGGTTACTTGAGGAGGATCCAACGGATGAGTGTTCGCTACTCCTTGTGTGGGAAAAGGATTCTGAAGAACCATGGGTTGTGGTCGAGGAGGTGGCATTGGTTGTGCAGCATGTCCTTATCGTTGGGCATCGTCGGTCCAGAGTTGATGCTCTCTGTCCAAATGGGGGAAATTGTGTGTGTAATGGCCGTAGACTCCACATATGGAACATGGGTGGTTTGTTCTTAAATTAGGGTTTTTGCCCTATTTTGGTGGGCAATCGGGGTTTTGATTTGTAGGAGCAGTGTTATTATTATTGGGAGGATTAGGTGGCTGTCCTCCTTGGTTTTGTTGTTGGTTATTTCCACGGTTTCTTCCTCTTCTGCGATTCTGTTGACCTCCTTGATTACACTGGTTGTTCTGGTTTTGAGGTTGGTTTTTCTGTGTGTGTACATGCCCTTGGGAAATAGGTGGGTTTTGAGGTCTTTCAGGCTCTGGAGTATGCTGCGGTGGGTATTAAGCAGGAGGGTTATGAGGTGGACCTGGTGCTTGTTGCGGTTGTGGGTAACCTTGAACTACTGGAAGTGTTAGAGCAAGAGGTGTTGTCTGTTGAGGATAATAAGCTAAATGGGCTTGTGGCTGAACCGGAGTCTGATGGGCCTGCTGTTTATAATATGGAGGTGGTCCATAAGCTAATGGTGCTTTCCCATAACACTGTGGTGGGCATGAGGGTCCATGAGTGTGTTGGGTGTGTATTATTCGAGCATATGAAGTTGTAGCCCCGGAATGAGACGTAGCCCTAGAAAGGTCTGGGGCATTGTTTTTACTTATCATTGTGAAAGGTTTGTTTTGTGCCATAACTTGGCCAATGATACCGTCAGTGGCATGGGATGCCCCTGGCACGTCGCTCTGGGATGGATCGTCGTGAGGGGCATCCGGTAAGATTGTGTATAAATATCCAGACTGGGCATATATGAGGTCGAACTGCTTAGCTTTTAAGATGGCTTCTTCTTCCGACTGGGGTCATTTAGAAGCTACATCCTTGGCTATGAGGGGGAGGAGTGATTTGAGGAACCAATCCAAGAAGATATGGTCGTCAAGATTTATCTTGCAGAGACTACGATGCTTACGCCACTCATGGATATGATCGATGATGTGTGTAGCGGTGTTCTGTCTACAAGACAAAAGTATTTCCACTCCTGCATAATAGCATACAGGTAGTTGAAAGAACTGAAGGAAAGTTAAGGCAAGGGATGTAAACATGGGGTGCGTCCCATGTGGCTTCTCAATGTACCATTCGGCTGTAGAGCCAGTGAAAGTTCTTTGTAAAAGTCCGAGTCGAATAGAATCATCTACTATGGAGTTTGAGGAACACCATAGGTGAAACGACATGATATGGTTTTGGGGGTCTTCTCCATCTTTTCGTTCAAATTTTGTGATGTCTAAAGGGAGCTTTGTGGGCATGGGGGCCAAGTAGGGTCATGTCAGATGGGATCATTTGTTAGCCTAGCCAAGTCTGGTAGGTTAAGGCTAGCCATAAATGGCAGACTAGCGGAGGGGTGTGATGTTGTCATGGGGGCATAAGTGCTGGTGGTGGCATTATGTATTAGGACACTTCCCCCTAGGGGGATATTTTTCATGGGAGGTATATGCCCTCCACCCATAAGAGTGTGGGAGGGACCCGTGCCACCAAGTGCAATGGGAGTCATAGATGGGTTGGGAAGATGTCCAAGAGGTGTTGGAATCTGAGTGGTAGTGGGGATAGTAAGTATAGTTGCCATAGTGGGAATGCCTAAGTTAGGTGGGGATCCTGCATTGGGCAGGGGTCCCATGGTAGGCATACCTAATGTAGGTGTAGGTCCCATATTATGCATCCCTAAGGGAGGTGTGGTAGCTGTGGCTACCATGGTGGTCGTTGTGGTGGCAAGGGTGGATGATGTTCCACCAATAGCCCCTGTGAAAAAGTTGTCGTAATGCGAACCAGCCATGGGGCTAGTGGGTGTGGTGTATGTGGGATTTTCGGATTCTTCCTCAGAATCAGATGTGAAATGAGGCACATCAAAATCAGATGACGGGACTCTATTCCGATGACGTGTGGATTCAAGGGAATTGTACTGCGGGGAGTCTCCCCGAAAGCACCGAGAACGTCTCGAAGAATCAATGGTAACAGTTGGTGAATAAAAAATACTAGGTGGTGGTCAGTGGAAAGCTCTAAAGCCCTAATGAAACCATTCGTTAGAGGGGAGCATAAAAAATAAATGGCACTCAGGCCAAAAAAAACCAATCTCAAAACACTTACTATAACAGCTGTGCTATAGTAAGTGGAGTAATAAAAAAATGTGGTCAGGAAACCAACATGCAAACATCTCCTAAAAATAGAAAAAGGTGTACTCTATGACCAAAGGGAGGTAATAGAGCATGCAAACACCTAACTAAAAATTATTATGACTCGACAAGGTATATCCTCTGCAAAGTGATGAAATCCAAGTCAAAGAATATAAATTGTAGAAACAAAGGCTAGATATCCCTCTACCAGGAGGGAAACCGGGTAGACAATCCTAAAATTTTGGCCACTAAGATACCCCGTTCATAACACTTTCGGTTGGGTGAATCTGTAGTTTGGTTCTATCGCTGCTGTACTCCCATAAGGGTGGTACAACGAGAACTACGAAAGGTATCCTTCGATTACTGAATGCATTGCGGTATTCCACTCAGGCTTCCGGAACCAGTCTGGCTACTTCAGCGATCCTAAGGGAGAAGCATTCTCGATGAATTGGTGTTAAACCGTGTCAACAAATAATAAGGGACTTTGGTACCCTAAATGTCAATTACTATGTCTCAACATGAAAAATGAGTGAGGGGTGTTATTTGGATAATTATCCCCTCAGTCCTACCTAGCTACAAAATTCGTTTTGTGTTCCCCAAGTGGGGTTAGAATGTTGGTTGAGTTAAAGTAACTTTTAAGGCTCACTTGAAATTATTGTGATGGATTGTGTGCTCGTGTAGGTGTATACCAAAACAATGTGCCTCGCATGGGCGATTTAATCACAAACTAAATAAGGATTCTAATTTGCGAAAAAATGAAAGACGTTTCAAATGTAAATGTTTTAATAGCCTTTTCAAAAAATATGGATTCTTTAAAAAGTAAAGCGAATAACAGATGTGAAAATAAATGGATTTTAGAGTCTTTCTTGAGCAAAATATTGAGCAATTTTTTAGAAATATGGTTCTAACTTTGGAATGTATAAAACTTAGAATCTCATAAATATTTAAAAATATTTATTTCAATTAACTAAAATTTTTCAAAAAGATAAATGAAGTATCTAATGAATATCAATTTAATAATGTTGCAATAATGACACACTGGGCTGTAAAAAATTGCAGAAATTGATGCTGGAAAAATGGGCTAATTGGGAAAAAAAATTTGAAAAAATTAGCCGAAACGAAACAAGAAATATCGCGGCTGTCGGGTCAAAACCCGCAATGAGCTGTGCGATGATGTGGGCAAAATCTGCGATGTGAATCACGGTGCGGTGGTAAAAAATCATGATGAACCGCGCAGAAAAATGTCAAATAGTCGCGATGGACAGTGTGGAAAAATGCGAAACAGTCGCGATGGACCACGCGGGAAAAGGGTGCCTAGCCACACAAGACAAATTCAAAAACTCAAAATGGATCGTGCGGAAAAAAGGCTCACACTCACAATGGACCACGCAACTGTGGGTGCCAAAAGTCACAAAGTACGGACGGAAAATGGTCGGCGAAAAACAAACCCAAAAATTGAAATTTTGGGTTGTTTCGGGCTGCAGAAAGGGCCAATGGCTAGGGCAACTATCAAGAAGCTGACTAGTATGGAAGATCTACAGTTTTAAATGGGAAAAACAACTAAATAAAAGATCTAAAGCAAAAATTTAAAATTCAAAAAATAGCGGAGTCACAAAATACTGTTGCTTGGTTTTTCAACCAAGCATGTGCAAGGATGCACCTGCTAACTAGTAGCAGCAGTCTCAAAGAAAGCAATGTAAATAATCAAATATAAACTATAGATTGATGGCAGTAAATAGTAAAATAAAGAATTCTAGATTAATAACAATAAACAAAATTGATTCATAAGCATGTAAATAAAAATTAAAACTCTTGTATTACCTCAAATGGTGAGGATGGTGAGTTTTGAACAGCTCCAAGGTTGAGATGCTCCAATGTCCAATGGTCTCTTCTTCTCCAATGCTTCAATGGTTGGGAAAAGCTCAAAAGATGGGCAAAGCTCAAGATGGATTTTGGCAGCATGAGGATAGGATGAAATATGGATGAATAGTGACGAGCCCCTATCAACTTTTTATAGTTTTTGGTGATGGGGAATACCATTATGGTTTTAAGGAAACCAATGGTATTAACCAATATGGTTTAGGTCTCTTTTTTCCTCTTTTTCCTTTTTTGAATATTTTTTATATTTTTATTCCCTTTTAATATTTTTTGGGGAATTTTGGACCCTTTTTGAGGGTTTTTTGTGTTTTTTGAGGAAAAATACATATTTTGAGGGGAAAAAGGTGTATTATGGTCTTTTTGGTGACCTTTTGATGGCTTTAGAGGCTCAAATGGTGGAAAAAATGGACAAATGGGTCATGTGAATAAGGGAATAAGCTAGTGAGCACTTTTTGGGTGTTAACACCTGGACTCAAGAAGAATCTTCTCTCCATTTCATCTTTGGATGCAAAGGAGATGAGAGTTGCATTTGTGGATGGCCAAGTACTTATGTGGCCAAAGGGTAAGACCATAGATGATACAGTAGTAATTGGAGAGCAAGAGGGAGGATTATACAAATTAAAGGGACAAACTGAACATTCCATGATACATGAATCCATGGACCCAAGTGAACTTTGGCATAGAAGGCTTGCACATGTACACTATAGAGCACTACCAATTGCAAGCAAGGAAGTAGAAGGTCTTCCTAAAATCCAGTCAAATCATGAAGATGTTTGGAAAGGATGTGCAAAAGGAAAAAACACAAAGAAGGCATTTCCAAGCAATGAAAGAAAGGCAAAAGGAAATTTGGAAATTATCCACTCCGATGTTTGCGGTCCAATGTCAACCAGTTCTCTGAGTGGGTATGCATATTCTGTTTCCTTCATTGATGATTTCTCTAGTAATATTTGGGTTTACTTCTTGAAGAATAAAGATGAAGTGTTTGATAAGTTCAAGGAATTCAAAGCCTTGATGGAAAACCAAACTGATAAGAAGATCAATACCTTTAGATCCGACAATGGCAGAGAGTTCACTTTAGGATACTTCAAGAAGTTATGCAGTGATTCAGGGATTAAGAGGGAATTGATCACTCCTTACAATCCAAAACAAAATGGGGTTGCAGAAAGAAAGAATAGAACAATCATGGAAGCAACACGAGCAATGCTACACGACCAAGATCTACCTATGCACCTATGGGAAGAAGTAGTAAGGACTATTGTATATGTACAAAACATAACACCTCACAAGATACTTGACAACAAGACACTAGAATAAGTTTTCTTGGTAAAAAACCAGAAGTTACCCATCTCAGAATATTTGGTTGTCTAGTATACACACACATTCCAAAAGAAAAGAGGACAAATATAGATCCTTTAGGAAAGAAGGGTATATTTGTGGGTTACAATGAAAGCTCGAAGGCATACTGTTGCTTGGTTTTTCAACCAAGCATGTGCAAGGATGCACCTATTAACTTGTAATAGCAGTTTCAATATAAAACAAAAACAACTGTGAATAAACTAATATAATCAGATCTAACATTAACATGTGTAAAAATAAAAAACTGAATTTAAGAACATAAGCAATAAGATATATGGAAAAACAATAACTTGAAAAATATTTGATTTTGTATTACCTCAAATGGTGAGGATGATGGGTGTTGAGCAACTCCAAGGTTGAGAAGCTCCAATATCCAATGGTCTCTTCTTCTCCAAAGCTTTAATGGGGATCTTCAAACTCAAAATGGGAGGCAATGGCTCTCAAAGGGAATTTGGCAGCATAAGGATAGGATGAAATGTGGATGAAAAGTGAGGAGCCCCTATCACCTTTTTATAGTTTTTGGTGATGGGGAATACCATTATGGTTTTAAGGAAACCAATGTTATTGGCCAACATGGTTTAGGTCTCTTTTCCCCTCTTTTTCCTTTTTGAATATTTTTTATATTTTTATTCCCTTTTAATATTTTTGGGAATTTTGGACCATTTTTTAGGGTTTTTTGTGTATTTTGAGGAAAAATATATATTTTGAGGGGAAAAAGGTGTATTGTGGTCTTTCTGGTGATCTTTTGATGGCTTTAAAGGCTCAAATGGTGGAAAAGTGGACAAATGGGTCATGTGAATAAGGGAACGAGCTAGTGAGCACTTTTTGGGTGTTAACAGATTGCCCCCTAATGTGTGAGGGCAGGAGCTCATCGTATGGCTGATAGACATTATAGTTCTTTTGTCTTTTTCCTGGGCTATGGAGAAGAGAAGAGACCGATTGGAGACTGGAACAACGGCCCCTTGGAAGCTACAAAAACTGAAAAAATACATGGCCTCAAAATGAATGAGGAATGATATGTGATTATGGATGAGGTGGGCATACCCATGCTCGTACCAAGACATATACATAACAATTAGTCCCAAGAAGGGGGACCTGAATAATACATAAAAACTATTGGTACATTGTAATGGTCCAGAGGGGACACCATGGTGGGATGTACACATGATCGTACCATGAATGATCTCAATAACTGATACACTGGAAGAGAGAAACAACCATTCTAAATAAGGCTTCATAAGGGTTGATGAGCTACTAGAGTTGAAGGTGTCCAACATCTGTGGGGATTTAATAACTGTGAGTTAACTTCCGAGGAGTATATATAACTGTATACTCGAGGGAGTATAAAACTGCGGTACATTTGATAATTGTCGCCAAGCGCAACCCGGATATCCATAGGAATGTGTAACTGGTTGTTTTCTAAAAAAAACTCATAACTGTGGTAGAGTCAAGTGATATCCGGGGTCTTCAACAAATAACTGAAAGGACCGATACCCTGTACGAGTCTCAACGATGCGATCAAGGTGTTTGAAGTCAAGCATGTGAGAAACAATTATTTGGAGAGGCAATGAGGGCTCCTTTCAAAATGATCCATAGGCATTCATCATTAATGGTGATGATTCCAAGGAACAAGGACCTCTAGGTCTATCCTCTGGAATAGATTTGGTTGGCGTCAACAAAGGGATACCAACAACTATCAAGGCAATGATGTTTCCTTGATAGGAGTGTGAGGTATACAACTAAAATTTGATAGTATTGATGGTAGGACTGACATACTGTGGGGATGTGAAAAAACTTTGGTGATAGAGTCGGTGGACTCAAACTTCCTTTGTTCAGAACATGACGGCATGGTTGACCTGGCAGCATAGGAAACTGACTTTTAGGTGTGAGGATCATAGCTTAAGGGATCAGGGGTATGTATGGCAGACTTGAGTGACTCTGGGGGGGGCAAGCTAATGGATGTTGTGATGGGACTCTCAAGGTGACATACTGCAGAATATTTTGAACAAAGGCGACCAAAATGGGGAAGCTGCCATATGAGTAGACATGATCTGTTGTGGCACTGAAAAGCACCGTTGGGTCCTTCTTCGTAGTTTTAATGAGCTCCAAGAAGGGATAAAAGTGTGCTCTGAGATGGTACTGTCTTGTGGATTTATGCAAGCCTAGAATTGTTCATGCTCGTGAGTGCTTTCATTTTTAAGGAGTCTGAAAATGATAAGAAGACTCTGAATTGGTGGAGGAGTATTGTCCTGTGGATTTGTATGAGCCCAAGACAATAATTGTTCGTGGTTTTCTTTCAATTTTAGAGAGTCTGAAAGCGATAAGTAGACTCCATTGGTGTTATTTTTCGTATGTTAGTCTCCAAGGCCCGAAAAAGCATAAAATGATGCAAATGGAGAACTCTTCTAGCCAATGTGACTAAAGTATTCATTTTTCGTAATTAGTCTACAAGGTTCGGAAAAGGGGTAAACTTATACCAAGTAGACGACCTTTCAGATACTTTTAGTGAGCATGAAAGGAAGCATCTGCGATATTTTCATTGTTTTAGGAGTTAGAAAAGAGCTTAACAGAAACTCCCTAAGTGCCTTTTTTGTAAAAGAATTGCTCGGCCCAAAAAAGGGATAAAATTATACCAAAAAAAAAGGTTATTGGTGAGAGTGAGGAATGATCTCAAGCATCGTCATGAGCACAGAAAACTGAATCAGGAAATATAAGACTCGTCAAAAATGGACCACGGTCGATGTGGCACGTAAATCGAGGCAATGAGGGGCATTTTGGAGAAATGCCCAAAAACTATGGGGGTGAGAGCGAGAAATGATCTTAAGCATCATCACAAGTGCGAAAAACTAAATTCGATGATATAAAGCTCGTAAAAAATGGACCACAGCCGATGTAGCACGCAAATCGAGGTGACGAGGGGCATGGTAAAAAAGTCCAAAACATTTGGTGGTGAGAGTGAGAAATGGTCTCAGGCATCGTCACGAGCATGGAAAACTGAATCCGGTGATATAAGACTCGTAAAAATTGGACCACGGTCGATGTGGCAAGCAAATCGAGGTGACGATGGGGCATGAAAAAATGCCCAAAAAATCTGGTGGTGAGAGCGAGAAATGATCTCAAGCATCGTCACGAGCACGGAAAACTGAATTCGATGATATAAGACTCGTAAAAAATGGACCATGACTGATGTGGAACGTAAACCAAGGCGATGAGGGACATTTTGGAGAAATGCCCAAAAACTATGGGGGTGAGAGCAAGAAATGATGTCAAGCATCATCATGAGTGCGAAAAACTGAATCCGGGGATATAAAACTCGTCAAAAATGGACCACGGCTGATGTGGCATGCAAACCGAGGCGATGAGGGGCATTTTGGAGAAATGCCCAAAAACTATGGGGGTGAGAGCGAGAAATGATCTCAAGCATCATCACGAGCACGGAAAACTGAATCCGGCGATATAAGACTCGTAAAAAACGGAGCACGGCCGATGTGGCATGCAAATCGAGGCGACGAGGGGCATGGAAAAAATGCTCAAAAAAGGGAACTAGTGGAATTTGGAAAAGGAGTGGACTATCATGAAGTTCTCACTACGCTGATTCCAACGGTTCGAAAAACGGACGTCGTATGATGCCGAAATGGTTAATTGAAAATCGTCAAATTTCTATAAATAACAAGTGGGCCCAATGTGACAAGTGTCATTTTCACCGTTGAGTTTCACAGAGTAATTGAGTTGGTCAGAACATTTTCTTGATTTGTGGGAGATTGGACTGTTGGTTTTTCATTCTGTGAGTTTCATGTAAGCCTATGTGCCTTAACCTTTCAAATTATTTCCTTTCTGGTTAGTGTCGGGGCCCCGAAGGTTTCGTAATTCCACGTTGGCTTCCCAACGTGGAATATTGCGGGTTTCAGCTCATTTTCCTCGATGCAAATTGCGGGTATGGGCTTGATAGCCGCGATGTGCATCGCAACTGTGGGTCCAACATTTGCGATGTTCATCACGGTTGTGGGGGCTGGCAGTCGCGATGTTCATCGTGGCTATGGAGCTTACAGCCGCGATGCCCATTGCGACTGTGGGGCTAATACCCGCGATGTTCATCGTGGCTGTGAGGTTGAAAGTCATGATGTTCATCACGGTTAAGATTCCGAAAGTCACGATGGGGATTTTGGGAAAAAAAATTTTGGTTTCTAAAAAATTTTCCTTTGTTTTTTGGCAGGATGTTGAGGAGGCCGCTAGTGTCGTGGAGGGAGAGGGAGATTGATGTGGAGATGATGGGCAGGATTCGAGATGACCCAAATGTGCGGGCGGCCTTGGCTTTGGGCAAACCACTAAAGTTTTCTCAGGTTCCTATTATGCGTTCAGTCAGAGATCTGCTTAACAAGTTGGTTGAATTCTGGGTCCCATAGGAGGTGGCTTTCATGGTACAAGGTGACCGACTGGAGATCACCTTGACCGATGTGTACTTTCTTATTGGCTTGCCCCATTTGGGTGAGATAGGGGAGCTGTAGTCGAGGATTCTGGCTGGTATGGATATTGAGGATCTACCGGAGAGATTCTGTGTTCCGGGGGCCCATATGTAGAATAGCGCATTAGGTGTCTCTGACCTACGGGAGCCGGAGATGCAGGCGGTGGCGGCTTGTGCTTTGAGGGCTCTTGGTGCACAGGTTACCCATCGTTTGTCTAGGGGACAAACGATGATGGTAGACAGTGTCCTGAGGGGGACCTATTTTGCTTGGGGGGTAGATGTTTTTGGCCTGTGTTCGGCGAGAGCTGAACAAGGTTAGTTAGGAGGGAGGAGAGTTCAGTTATGCTTATTTCCTCTATTGTTTCTTTTTTGAGCAGATACCTACCTTGCGGCCACATGTGTTGGTTTGAGATGGGTTGAGGAGTGAGTCGTGGATGGTGCGGTGGGGGGAGATGATGCCCCGAGGTGGTGGTGGTATCCGACGGTTCTTCTCATCGGAGATGTATGACCAGTTGGAGCAGGTGCCCGTTGGTATTTATGATTTTCCTTATGCTGGTATGGACTTCCAGGGAGACCCTGAGATGCCTCGAGCTTAGGGACAGGCTTGGGGGTTGGACGATATTATATCATGTTTAGATGTTTTTGTTATGAGTGTAGCTAGAGATGTTTTATATGATACTGACTTGATTCACTATGGGTTTTTTGCGAATGTTGGGCTGAGGCCACCAATGGATCATATAGGACGTCGGGGACAGATGGTGGTGGTGGTACCTCCCCCGGTAGTAGCACTGCCTCCTCGTGCACGAGGATTTGTGTGCCCGCGAGATGGGACCCTAGAGGACGTACGTGATACCTTAGAGGGGCTTCTAGTGGGTGCACCAAAGGAGGGTTGGAGGGATCTAGATCGGCCTACTATTGAGCATTGTTTCGATGCTCCCCATGAGTGGCGATCGACCCTGCTGAGAGTAGCTGTGGTGATGGCCGAGAGGAGAGCTCAGCATCAGTATGATCTGGAGGATCCAGAGGATCCCATTGATTGTGATGATTAGGTGATCTTATACCTTCCCCCAAATGTTGATGAGCATATGGGGATGTATTTTGTTGATACACATTTTGTACGGCTAGTGTACCTTTTGTATATTTGGGTGCTGAGACCACCGCTAAAATTATGACTCTTATGATGATATATATATATATATATATGTATATATATATATATATATATATGTTTTGGTATATAGTCATGTATGCACGTGGATGCACATCTTGTCTTTTCGTTTACATTTTGTTGCACGTCGGGGACAGATGGTGGTGGTGGTACCTCCCCCGGTAGTAGCACCGCCTCCTCATGCATGAGGATTTGTGTGCCCGCGAGATGGCACCCTAGAGGACGTACGTGATACCTTAGAGGGGCTTCTAGTGGGTGCACCAAAGGAGGGTTGGAGGGATCTAGATCGGCCTACTATCAAGCATTGTTTCGATGCTCCCCATGAGTGGCGATCGACCCTGCTGAGAGTAGCTGTGGTGATGGCCGAGAGAAGAGCTCAGCATCAGTATGATCTGGAGGATCCAGAGGATCCCATTGATTGTGATGATTAGGTGATCTTATACCTTCCCCCAAATGTTGATGAGCATATGGGGATGTATTTTGTTGATACACATTTTGTACGGCTAGTGTACCTTTTGTATATTTGGGTGCTGAGACCACCGCTGACATTATGACTCTTATGATGATATATATATATATATATATATATATATATATATATATATATATGTATATATATATATATATGTATATATATATATATATGTTTTGGTATATAGTCATGTATGCACGTGGATGCATATCTTGTCTTTTCGTTTACATTTTGTTGCACATGGATGCAATTGTAACTTGTTTGTTTGCCCGTGGAGGCATGTTTGATGCACGTGGATGCAATGTTTTGATGATTTTATAATTCCTATGTGATGCATGTTGTGATGTCCTACATGTTTTGGTTGACGTGCCAATCTAGAATGTTGTTAGCCATTTGGTCTGCTACACTGTTTTGATTTCTTGGGACATAAGTGAACGAAATGGATTCAAATTGTCAAATCATTTGTTTAGTGCGCAGAAATTTTTTAAATAGACAAGGATCGTGTACCTGGTAACAGTTGTTGAGTTGGGAAACGAGGAGTTGGGAGTCCAAGTAAACATTAATGTGACTTATGCCCATTTGGAGAGTAGCAGCCAGTAGACTGGTTACGGGATCGTACTCAGCTTGGTTGTTTGTGGCAGCACCTATGCACACTCCGTCGAGGTGGATCAACTCATGTGAAGGGGAGTAAATTACCCAAGCCGGTCAAGCGAGATTTGCGCCATCGGCAAAACTGATGTGGTAGAGTGGGACAGGATCCATCTGTGTTCATGCAGGAAAGAAAGAAAATGTAAGGTTTTGAAAATTTATAGTGAAAAAATCAATTAAAAAAAAAATTGTACAATATGGACTATGGTGTCCAGGAGTTTTTATGGGTAGAATCTTTTGAGGTACAACCCGTTACGGGGGTTGTGCATGGGATTTCCTTCCGAGTCGGTCAAAATGTCTGCTCCATGTCTAAGGCAAGTGTGTATGATATATGGACCTTGCCACATAGATTGGAACTTTCCTTTGCATGTTTTGTCATAGGCATGGTCGTAAACAAGTACTAGGTCTCCTTCACTAAATGCTCGTTGGTGAACATGTTTATCATAATGAAGTTTAGATATATTCTTTTTGGCTTCGATTGTTTGGAGAGCTGCAGCAATCTTCGTTGGCCTGCTCTAAAAGAAGTAAGTGTTCTTCAATTAGTGACGTATCGGGGAGAAGTTCTACAGAAATTTGTAATGTTGGTATCTGGCATTCAATGGGGAGGACAAATTCCACACCATAAACTAAATGGAATGGGGTAAAGCCGTTGGTGGTTTTAGTCGACGTGCGGTATGCCCATAATGCGGGAAAAAGCATATGATGCCAATTGGATTTATGTTTGTCAACAGTGCGATGGAGGATGGTCTTCAAAATTTTGTTAACAACTTCGACTTGGCCGTTCCCTTGGGGGTAGTAGGCAGAGGAGAAATGATGTTCAAACTTAAGGAGTATTGACAATTCTCTCCAAACGGAGTCCTCGAAGTGAGAGTCATGGTATGAGACGAGTTGCTTTGGTACTCCGAAATGAGCAATAATATGGTTGAGGAAAAAACGGGCTGCAGTGTCGGCTTTGCAATTGTAAGTAGGCATGGCTTATGCCCCTTTGGTAAAGTAATCAACAGCCACAATAATGTGTTTGTGGCCTCCGACTGATGCAGGATTGCAATCCATGAAGTCGATGGCCCATTTTCAAAATGGTCCAACGGTGACGACTGGATGAAGGGGGGCAAGGGGGTTCTTGGCTTGGGGGCAAAGAGCTGGTAGTTTTGGCAATGTTTGACTACTGTGATACAATCAGTGAATAATGATGGCCAAAAATAACCTGCGCGAATTACCTTTTGGGCGGTGGCCATTCCAGAGAAATGGCCACTGCAGGCACCGCTGTGACAGTCATTAAGGACTTGTTCTGCTTCGTCTTGGGAAAGGCATCGTCATAGGATTGTGTCGATGCCAAGTCGATAGAGGACATCACCCAAGAGGAGATAACGGGGGGCATGGTGACGGATGCGACGGCATCTGTCACGGTCGATGTTGGGTTGAAACTTTTGTGTGCGGAGGTATACCAAAATGTCGTCGTACCAAGGGTCGTCAGACGAGATGATGAACAAATGTTCGTCGATTATTTCAGTGTGGATAGCTAGTGATGATGACGAGGATGGTAAGTCCGTAATGAGTTGAGCGAGTACTAATTCTTTTGTGCTCTTCAGGGTTTTAAAAGTTATGTCATATTCTTGTATGATAATCACCCATTTGGAAACACGACCTTGTAGAAGGCGGTGATTCAAAAGATAGACCATTGGGTTGGAATTGGCCACAACCGTCGTGTGGCTGAGGAGAATGTAATGTCGCAGCTTTTGTACTGAAAAGACGATGGCGAGGTCCATTTTCTCTTCATGTGGGTAGTGCAGTGGTGGGCCTAGTAAGGTCTGGCTCACATAGTAAATGACATGTTCTTGACGAGCGGGGTCTTCTTGGACGAGTACTCTGGAAACGGCGTAATCTGATGCCGAAATGTATAGGGTAAAGTCTTTCATGAAATCTGGAGGAGAAATTAAGGGGGCACTCGTAAGCACTTTTTTCAGGTCTGTGAAAGCCCCTTCTGCTTGGTCGTCCCAATAAAAATGGGTATGAAGGCAAAGTAAACAGAGGAAACCATGTACTGTGGTGGTGTAATCTGGGACAAAGCGACGAAGGAAGTTGGACTTCCCTTGGAGGCTTTGTAGTTGTCTTAATGTACAAGGTAATGGTAGGTCTACTATGGCTTGGACTTTAAGGGGGTCAACGGTGATCCCTTTTTCTAAAATGACAAATCCCAGCAGGCGACCTGCTGGAACACAATAGACACACTTGAGTGGGTTCAGGTGGATGTTGTATTTTCGACAACGCAAGAAGACTTGTCGAAGATACTCTAAGTGGTCATATTGTTTCTTAGATCGAGCCATTAGGTTGTCTAGATAAACTAATATGATTTTATTCATATCGTGGAAACAATAAGTCATGGCTCATTGGAAAGGGGCTCCAGCGTTCTTGAGACCGAAAGGCATGATGCGATAGGCGAAGGTGCCCCATGGGGTAGTAAAAGCGGTTTTGTATTGATCTTCTTTATGGATTTTGATTTGGTTGTATCTGTAGAAACCGTCCATAAAAGAAAGTACCTCATGCCCCGCACACTCATCGATTAGTTGTTCAATAAATGGTGTGGGGAAGTTGTCTTTTGGACAAGCTAGGTTGAGGTCATGGAAGTCGGTACAGACGCGGATGGTGTCGACTTTCTTATTGACTAGTACTGGGTTTGAAACCCAGGTGGTGTATGCAATAGGGTATATGAAACCTATTGCTCGAAGCTTCTCAATTTCTGCTTTGACGGCTGGAAGCTTGGATGGGTGAATGGGACATTTTTTCTGGCGGATCGGTGATATGTTGGGCCAAGTGTCTATGTGACGTTCTACTATGGTAGGATCAAGACCAAGCATCTTGGTATAAGACCAGGCGAAGACATCACGAAATTCTTGGAAGAGTTTATTATAAGCTTGGGTTTCTTTTTCAGTGCAAGATGCGCCTAAAGAGATAAGCTTGGGTTTTCTTGGGGTGGTGGAGATGTCGATTTTTATAATGGGTGAAATGTTAGCCATGTTACCTTCTTCAAAGGCTTCTGGAGCTGGGACTGGATCTTTGAACCAATCGACCTTGGTTGGTAAGAAGTCCTTGGTTTCAACAGATAGTTGGTTTTCCATGGTGGACGTAGATGCCTCGGGGATGAAGTATGATTGATGGTGTATATCATCCCAAGGGTAGTCCAGTGCAGTGAGTGTTTCTATAATTTCCTCATCAGTGCGGAAGTAGTGTGTCATTAAATTAATTGGTTCGGGTTTATAGGTAGTTGAAATCATATAAATGGTATTGATTTCTTCTGAATGGGAAGATTCTGGGGGGAATATTTCCTCAATAAGTGGTGGGGATATCTCTAGGTCGACATTATTCAACTCATATAGTGATGCTCTGTAATATGGGAGATCATGGCAGTGATGTGAATAACGGTTGTAGATGCCACATATTGCACAAGGGTGGTTTGTGCGCAATGACTTATCACGAGGCGGGGGGGGGGGGGGGGGGAGTTCTAGTTTGACAACTGGAACCTTGGTGTCATCATCCAACATATTCATGTGTGCTTGAAGTGCTGGTAGATGTGGACATAGATGGGTAGCATGGCCTATATCATCGCACAATGAGCACTTAGGGGGAATACAGATTGTTGGGGGATTCTTAGGTAATTTGGGCATCACTGGGGGAGTGCGATTTGTGGGTCCAGTGGTGTAGGTTTGTGGACCTCTTCCCCCAGTGTGGCGGGATTGAGGGGGGACATAACTAGATGTCGATGTAGTGCCCCCTGTTGGAGGTTGTCGATTTTAGGGGTTCGAAACACCTGGTGGTGGACGATTTGGGGGTTGGGTATGCCATGTGGTGGATGGTTCAACATATTCATGGGTTGTACTAGTTGTAAAACAACGGTTGGAGTCGGTGGGGGGTTGGGGTAGGCAAGTACCATATAGGTAATCCTAACATTAAACCTAGAAGGTTGAGTGTAGCCATTACTGGCATACTGACAACTCCTGAAAATGGAAACAAGAATGGGATAGTGTGAATCAGTGTTGTTCCAATATGACTAGGCACGATGGGTGCTTGTGGTGGTGGTTGAGGTAGTTGAGGATGTTGTTGTTCGTTGTGCGATAGGGTGCACAAATTGGATACTTCCGTTACCCAGAGAGGGGGTGGGATAGAAGGGAAAGTGGTGGTCATGGGATTATCCGAATATATCCCGGGTCCGACCGAGGAGATGAATGATGTGGGTGCATTCTGAATGGGTTGTTCGATCATGGGACGAACATTTTCAGGCTCTACGGGGGCATTGGGACCATAGTATGTAATCTAGTCGATTTTGACTACGCGTCCTTCATGGGGGAACATTATGGGGCGGAAAACTGAAGAAGCGACAACTTTCATTTTATACATGTAATCAAGTTGGGCGCTAGTGACCTATATATCTATGAGAACCAATTTCCCCCCAAGCTGTATGGGTACGTTCACTAACAAACCTTGAGGTTGAGTTGCATGGCCGTCGTAAGCTCGCAATGCGGTAGTTTATGGTTGTAGTGTTGGGGATCCAAGTTTCTACCATACGAAAGTTGACATAACGCAGGTGGAGGCCCCTTCATCGATTATACATCGATGAACGACGAGATTGCGAATGGACACAGAAACTTGAAAAGCTAGAGATGAAGGCAGGCGAGGTTCAACTTGGTCTAAGTCGAAAGCCAGCATGTTGGAGTCGTTAGGATTTATGGCACCAATCGCAGATAACAACAATTTTCTTTGTGCAAGACATTTTTTTAGGATTTCTAGAGCAGACATAACAGTGGGGGACTGGGATAAGTCTTCTACAATGTTATAGTTGGAAGCTGCATGAGCATTGGGGTTATTTTTAATTTGTCTCAAAGGGAAAGGAGGTGCTTTTGGACCCCCATCCACGGGAATATTGGGTATGCGAAGTGGTTGATGGGTTGGGAGAGTACTCGAAGATGGGTTGGTAGGTGTGGGCTCAGGGGCGGAGCCATATTGATTTCGACAAGTTTGAAGATTGACATCATTAGCAAATGGTGAGTGTTGGACTCTATATGCTGGTAATCGGCTGCCACATGGGTGTTGAGCAACTCCAAGGTTGAGAAGCTCCAATATCCAATGGTCTCTTCTTCTCCAAAGCTTCAATGGGGATCTTCAAACTCGAAATGGGAGGCAATGACTCTCAAAGGGAATTTGGCAACATAAGGATAGGATGAAATGTGGATGAAAAGTGAGGAGCCCCTATCACCTTTTTACATTTTTTGGTGATGGGGAATACCATTATGGTTTTAAGAAAACCAATGGTATTGGCTAACATGGTTTAGGTCTCTTTTTCCCTCTTTTTCCTTTTTTGAATACTTTTTATATTTTTATTCCCTTTTAATATTTTTGGGAATTTTGGACCCTTTTTGAGGGTTTTTTGTGTATTTTGAGGGGAAAAAATGTGTATTGTGGTCTTTCTGGTAACCTTTTGATGGCTTTAGAGTCTCAAATGGTGGAAAAGTGGACAAATGGGTCATGTGAATAAGGGAATGAGCTAGTGAGCACTTTTTGGGTGTTAACACATACAAAATCTACTTTCCAGGGTTCAAGAAGATTGACATCAACAGGGATGTGACTTTTGATGAAGACTCAGGATACATCAAATCAAGGAAGCCACTTGTTGAAGACAATGAAGAACCGAGGGTACCCAGGATACAAGACACCACCATGAAAGAAGCAATTCCAGAAGAAGATCATGAAATAGAAGATTCACAAGAGCCTATAGGTCCACCCCATGAGAAGAATTCTCACAAGAGGAAACCAACATGGGAAAGAGAGCTCATTCAAGATGCAGAGAGGTATGGTGTTCCAGAGGAGTAACACAGAGAAATAAAAAGGACAAGGTCACACACCATTTATGTAGCCTTACTATGTGACATAATGAACAAAGAACCTTCCAGTTATGAAGAAGCATCATAAAAGAAAGAATGGAAGGATTCCATGGTCGAGGAATACCAGTCGATCATGAACAATGATGTTTGGGATGTGGTCCCAAGACTATAAGGGAAGTCTGTTATGACTTCCAAGTGGATCTACAAGATCAAGCATGCTGCAGATAGCAACATGGAGAAATACAAGGAAAGGTTTGTGGCTCGTGGCTTCTCCCAGAAAGAAGGGATAGATTATGAAGAGACTTTTGCACCTGTAGCTAGATACACTTCCATCAGAACAATACTTGCTCTGGCTGCAGTGATGAAGTGGAAGATACACCAGATGGCTGTCAAGACAGCTTTCTTGAATGGTGTAGTCGAAGAGGAAGTGTATGTGGAGAAGCCACTCGGTTCTGAGACACATGACAGGGAGTCATATGTGTGAAAATTGAAGAAGGTATTGTGCGGTTTGAAATAGGCACCCAGGACATGGTATGACATGATAGATAGCTTCCTGTCTAGCTTAGGCTTTACTAAGAGTAAAGCAGATTCCAACCTTTACTACAAGGTTGAGGAAGGCAATCCAGTGATACTCCTACTATATGTGGATGACCTGTTTGTGACAGGTGAGAATAGGTTGATTGCCGACACGAAGAGGAATCTTACTGCCGAGTTCAAGATGAAGGACTTGGGTATGATGCATTATTTTCTAGGGATGGAGGTGTGGCAGAGTACAGATGGAATCTTCCTTGGGAAATGGAAGTACATAGTAGAGATATTGAAGAGGTTTGGGATGATGGAGTGTAAGGCCATGGCCACACCCATGGAATCGAACATGAATATATTGAGTGATGCTTCATCAGAGTCGGTTGATGCCACAATGTATCGTCAGATGATTGGGTCATTGATGTACCTGACGAACACAAGACCAGAAATTTTCTTTGTGGTGAACACTCTGAGCCAGTTCCTGACGGATCCTAGACATGTTCACCTGATTGCAGTAAAGCATATTCTAAGGTACCTGAAGGGTACGATTGATTATGGGCTCAAGTATGATGTGAATGAAAAGGTTAACCTGGAGGGTTATGTTGATTCATATTGGGTAGGCAGTGTTGCAAATAGGAAGAGCACTTCGGGGTGTTGCTTCAGTATGGGATCAGGTGTGATCTCTTGGTTTAGTAGGAAGCAATCTTGCGTAGCACTGAGTATGGCTAAGGAAGCTACTGTCTGATCTGTTTGATCTTTCGTTGGATGCTACTTGTATCTTCTGTGACAACCAGAGTTATGTGAAGTTGTTTGAGAACCCCGTGTTCCATGATAAGTCGAAGCACATCAAGATCAAGTATCACTATATCAGGGATATGGTGCAGAGAGGAGCAGTGAAGCTCCAGTATGTTGCAATGGACAAGCATATAGCAAATGTGTTGACCAAACCACTAGCCAGGATGAAGTTCGAGTACTTCAGAGAGAGGCTTGGTGTTCTTTAGATTGGAGATACTTCCGGGAGGAAGTGATGGGACACAGATGCTAGAGCCATTCCAAGCATGGTGGTAGGAGCATCCTTCCCATGGATTTGGATGTAAGTGTTGTGTGATGAGCATCAGGACGATGATCCGGATGATGTTTTAGATGATGATGATCAATATGATCATGAGCATCACATGATTCTCCGTGCGAGGATGATCAGGTTGATCATGAGTACCAGGATGATACTCCGAGGCCGTGGATATGTTGCAGGTTGTGTTGGTTAGGCATGTAATCAGTCTTGTAGATCAGATAGGTTGTTCTAGGCACGTAATGAGTCCTGGGATTCTCTTTAGAGATCTTGTCAGTCACAAGATGCTCTTTTAAGGTTTTTCCTGTTCACATGTAATCAGTCCTGGAGATCCAATAGGTTGTGCTAGGCACGTAATGAGTCCTGAGATGCTCTTTAGAGATCTTGCCAATTGCAAGATGCTCTTTTAAGGTTTTGTGAAGTTCACATGTAATCAGTCCTGGAGATCCGATAGGTTGTGCTAGGCACGTAATGAGTCCTGGGATGATCTTTAGAGATCTTGTTGGTTGCAAGATGCTCTTTTAAGGTTTTGTGAAAGGATCCATATAATCAGTCCTGGGAGATTTTTCCAGTCATTCTAGGCACATAAAGGATCCTGGTATGCTCTTGTCAGGTTTTGCAGATGCACATAATCAGTCCTGACATTCCACCTATTGCCACTCGCTGAGATGATGAAGACCTACATAGAGGCTAGGCCTACATCCAACATGAAAAAGGGCTGGCTCTGTAGACCTTCCTATGATGAGAAGAATTGAGAGATAGCACTAGTGATCGAGATGATGAGTACAGTAGCAGTGACGATGATCCAACTCTAGTATTGAAGACTTGTGCCTATATGTATTGATGGCCTGTGTGAAGAGAATACCTTCCTAGTTAAGAGGGAGTGTTGATGTATTTGTAACTTCGGAAGATATTCACTTGTATATTGTATGTATTACATTTGTACTTTATTGTATCCCCAATGGAGATGTATTATTCCTCTTATTGGAAGTGTCGTCATTTGTATTTACAAGTGTCGCAAGTTATATTGTAAGTGTCGTAACTTATATTTGATGGGTTATTAGACCACCTTGGTGGGGTCGACCCTGTATGAGTCATGTGGATGGGTTATTAGGCTTCCTTAGGAAGTCGGCCTAGTTAGGGTTGAAGGTAGGTCAATTCATTGTATAAATAGAGAGTGTGACTCTCTCATTCTATTCATTCACTCACTCATCCAACTCGCATAGTTGAGAGAGAGGAGTGCTGACAAGTGGAAGAGGAGTAGCTGCTGAAGACATCTATCTTTTGGGGTTTGATCTTTGTGATCTTTGTATTGGTGCTCATTCTATCTTTGAGGAAGTTGCGGGGTTTTCCACCTTCTCGGTTTTTCTCGAGGAAGCTCCGTGTCTCTTGTGTTTATGATTGTTATGATGTGCATGTTATTCTCTTAGTAAGATCCTAGATAATATTTGAATTAAATTATCGAAATTCTAACAAGCTCAGCCTTCTAGTGGTGTACAGGACAATACCCCCGTATTTCCTATCTCTACAAATTTTCTTTGAAGGGGGAGCTCATTTATACATTTGGTTGTTGATTCTTCCTTTTAATAAAATACCCTCTTTTCATTTTCATTACTTCTTTTATATCTCTCTTTATTCAATAAGTTGTTAGGTTTTTTTTCTTATTTCTTTTAATTTATTAATTATTCTTTTCTAAACCTTTTTCTCATTCTATTTTCTTTAATATTTTCATTTATTAATATTTAAAAGATCATTCCCCCTAGTGTGCTTGATCCCTCTTTAAATGGATGTTCCCAACTCAATTAGATTATTAAGTAGATAAGATGGATGGAACACATTTATCATTAACTCTTGATGCTCCAAAGTCTTTCTGACTCAACATCAAATCAAAACAAAACATTTAAGTTCATGATGCTTGATGTTCCAAACCCTCCTAGCTCAACATCAAATCTAACAACATATCAAAAGTATTTGATGCTCTAGAGCCTCCTAACTCAACATCAAGTCTAAGGAAAAAATAAATACTTAAGTCTTTACCAGTTGCCAAGAGGTGTTCAAACTTGGGACATTACTCACACTAATTCCTTTTAGACATCATATATAAATTAACACTTAAATCTAAATAATAACAACTTGGTGAAGTGGAATATTCCCATTTAATCACTCAAAAAAATTTAGTTGGATTATTTAAATATTATGCACTAATTTCTTCTAAGTTTTTGTTTCCAATAATTCACGTTGAACTTGTTCATTCGCTTTTGTAATGAACATGGTCAACCTAGTGAAAAAAGATAACCATCTTCTTTTATATGTTTTCACTACTCCTTGGACAATTTGATCTTATTGTCTCCCGTTTAAATCAATTATTATTTTGCTATAACTTTCACTTCCACTTATAACAAGGTGGAAGATAACTTATGCATGACTAAAGTACATTGTGCACCAATACTATTACCAATCATTGGAAAGAATCAAACACGCTTGGCTTTGAGATATTATCCTTTGAGATATTCTTAACGAATATCCTCATTTGTGATATTCATTTGTGATTCTATTAGAATCAATCATGATTCTAAATATTCTTAATACAATACCCTCATTTGTTACCCTATATCTATGTGCATTCTCCTTAAGGGATATACATTTTATATTCCTAGTACACTTGCTTTTAGCACATGGCTTCATTTATATAATTTGCATGGACTTAAACTAAAAACTATACATATGAAAGCCTTACTTTCTCTATTTATCAACAAGTGATCTCTTTTAAAGAACAACATTTTGAAGACCATATTCAAACATTGAAATACCAAATAGTTATACTAACCTCTTATACCTTCTTGAAATTATTGTGAAGATGTTTCCACCTTCGACTTGGAAAGACCTTTACATGTAGTCGATCTCAGTTTCACATTTATGTAGTAAACCTTGATAAATGCAAGAAAAAACATTTAACTTCAAATATATGAAATTCATAGAATATACAATAAAAGAATTGAGAGAGAACCCTTAAAGTAAGGTAATGCCATCAAGTATTACTTATGGAATGAATCATCCATAGTCCATGCCACAATCTATGCCACAAGGTCTTTACTCAATGAAACTATACCATAGCATATATGTTCATGGGATATTAATTAATACCCCTAATTTCACTAGATATTGATCACATATTGATAAATACTTACCAAAATCCTTTTGTTGAGTCCCCCTCCCAATACATATTTCTAATTAAAAAATCTTATTTTTGCAAAATATTTCCTATTTTTACTAGATACCCATTTGTATACCTTTGAATACCTATAAACTCCCCATACCCTACTCCCCTCCCCCCAATACCTTCAATATATTGACCTTATTTTTCACAATTTAAAAACTCTCCTTTATGAATGAACGTGTTAAGATATCGATCAACAAGGTGAATCCCATGTGATCCATGCTTACTACAATAAAATAATCAGGATCTAATTTATCTACATACAATAATACTTATGTGTATGTATAGTTTCTCATGAATATTCCCAGGGGTCTATTCCAATATTCATTCCTCTAACTACATATTGGGCCTAGTCCATGACTATGGCCACAATATATTGATTATTTCTTTTGGTAACTCCCTAGGTACCTCACATTATCCTCCCTAGGTACATTATTTTTTTTAACTTGTAAACATATGGTTTATTTTCGTAATGTATCTCTTTATATTGTTCTTTCATTTTATACCCTTCTCGAAGATTCACCTTAGATGCTTCTATATGATCTTCTTTTGATTCAACCTTGAATTCTTTAGTTGATTTTTCTATAAATAATGTAATCAATTTCTTGGCAATAATTGCTTTATATGCCTACATGAGCCTTTTTTGTTTAGTAAGAAAGATATCTTACAATGCAATTTTCTTTTTTCTCGTATGAAATCCTCATAAACATATTTTGGACATGAATATTAATTATATCAACTAATTCCATCCAAGTATATCCAAAAGTAATATTCACATAATATATATATATATAACATGAAAGAAATTGAATGCAATACATATTTGTACATTGTAATCTTCATGTCTTGAAAAATTTGAGCATTCTCACCTTTTACCTGTGTGTCTTGTATATACTTTGTAGGGACTTACAATCTTTTAAAGAAAATAAACTTTGATGAAATTATGTCTATCAATATGCTTTATAGAAATCATAAAATTTTCTTGATCAAGGCATACATGAATGTGTAATAGAAAGTGCTCATCTATAAATAAAACCTTAGTGCTCTCTTTATCCTAGTTCTTGGCATGAGACCACTTATTTAAAAATGCATTTTTGTATTTATCATCTAGAATTTCCAACATGTCCTTCATGTTAACTAACTACCACGATATGGTAGCAACTTCCTTTAGTCAATCAACAACTAGAGAGAATCTCCAAAGAGTGAAACATTTTGAGCCCATCTCAGTCATGTATTCTTCAATATTAGGACCATCTGATTTTCTTGTAAAATACATTTTTTGTTTATAATGTGATAAGAAAGCTTGGGTTTTGAAGAAATAACTTACTCTTAATGGAGCTACATTGTATGGTAATGGTTTTGACACAACAAATTTGAAATGATCACAACTCCCTCAATATTGATTAACATTTGTAATATAACCATAATTATGAATTGTCAAACATTCCTACACTTTGTGCCTAGGAATGAGATCTCAGACCACATGTAGTAACTTTTATAGATACAAGATAAAACACTTATCTTCATAAATATAAAATACATATACATAATAGATAAGAAAAAAAACACATAGAAAACTCTTAAGATAGATAAATGATATTAAATAATTTTTATGAAAAAAATCATTCTACAAATCTTGTTCAATACTCAACATCCAACATATTTTAATACAATGATACACTTGCATATAAAATTTCTCATAAATATTCATAGGGGTAAGTGCCAATTACATCTCATTACTATAATATATCTTATAACAATGTTATAGATCTATTTCTTATTATAGACACCGATATATATTATTTGAACATATTAATTAAAATATATAAATATATTAATTAAAATAGATGTACAAAGCATTAAATTGCACTTAAAATTCAAGTCGAACACAAAACAAAAAAATCAAATAACATTTTTTTAAACAACTCTTTATGGTTACATCAAAAAAAACATTTTTTAAACAACTCTTTATGGTCACATCGAAAAATAACATTTTTTAAACAATTGTACAGGAATTGTCTAACAAGGCCACGAATTCTCTAAATCTCATTGGGCTATTTTGAATTCTTTCTGAACTAGATTTCTTACAAAAATGGCTTAAAAGCTTAGTTAGACACATTCAATTGTATAGGAGTGGTCTATTTATTCTAAGTTTTGGAATTTATGGTGAGTGTTGGTTGGAATCAAGTGAATTTGTTTTTAGTGAAATCTAAATTTAGAGATGTTTAAATTGTGTTTTTGAATCCATAAATAGATTCAACACCTACTAATACCCCTGTAACACCCAAATTATGCAATTTCCATAACTAATATATGTTAATATATGTGATTTTAAGAATATTTAAAGATTTCCAACCACACTTCAAACAAAATAAAACGAAAAATATATTTGAAAAAAAAAAAAAAACTTAAAATATTTAGACACCAATAGTATATGGTCCTATCAATTCACTAAACCCAAAAAGCCAACCCAAATCACAATATATAAAGAACATGTCAATTCATTAGTCAACGTTTCCAAAAAGCTCTAACTCATTTAGTACATATGGAAAACCGCACCATCAATCTAAATAAAGGCGAGCTTTAAAATTAGTCCACTTGGAATAGCTTACCGGTGAAAATGATGGGGCCCATTGTTCCGGGGTTCATTGCGGGAGTAATGAAACTCCCTTGATTCTCAACGGAATATCAGTGAGCCTCTCGTAAAAAAAACAAGCTTTAAAAGCTTCTTTTCGGAAATTAGGGTTTTGGGAAGTTAGGGTTCGCAATCTTGTATGTTGTACCCACAAACTTAACTTCCGAAACTTGTAAGAAGTCATAGCCACATATGTGAACACGGCTTACCGAATTATGGACCTTGCACTACCTTGCTCAATTTTCGAGAAAACGTAATGAAGCGAGGTGTATCCCATGTTCAAAATGCATTTACATTCCGTTTCAAGTAATTGCATTGCGCTGTCAACTTCCTCGGGTTACCTTTGTACTTATATATATCTCAATCCCAGATTTGATTTCTGCCGGGGAGGTATGGTAATACAGGCTGTATCTTAGAAAAAGTTGGTGTCACTGTCGTGGTGGCTTTACTTTAGTTGATTACATTGTGTTCAACATTAAAGCTAGAATTACGAATATATAAGGTGAATGCCTTTCCTTGTTTGCTATACCATGTCAGATCCTGCATAAATTACGAAACTGTGTTCGGTTTTTCAAAAGCTGCCATCGCCCATTCCTTCAAACAGTTTCATGGCTCCTGTTAAAACGAACACTAACACGAGGAAACGGCCGTTTTCAAATGCTCTTGGAGGCCACGAGCTCGAAAGGCCCAATATGAGGAGGAAAATACCAGCAGATCGCCCCCGAGGCCCAGATGGTAAGTTTCTGCCGATAAAAAATCTACAAAATCAAAGTGTAGAGATCAATAAAATTGAGCCAGTTGGCCAATTGGTGGATGGTTTTCAGAAGGTAGCAATGGATGGTTTTCCGGAGGAAGCAGTAGAAGCAATCAGTAGCTATTCCCGTCTTGTTGAGGAATTAGGATTTGAGTTCTTTAAGTTTGATCCAAGTGTCTTAGGGTCTGAATATCTAATAGAACCTGATGTATTATTGAGAAAGTATTTACCTGAAACCATGGATTATGCAGAAAATCAGAATCAGGTATGATGTTCATTACATAGAAATTAATATAACAAATACTCTAATCTCAAGTTATATTCTTTAAGTACGTTATATACGTTTTTCCCATAATGGTATTATTTTCGTTTCCTGTAATTTGTATTGCAGAAGGAAGAGAAACTATTTGCGATCGACAATGGTATACGGGAGATTGAAGGTAAATATTGTCACGTTATCCTTATGTTCATCCAATTAATAAATTATGCATTTTTTCAATATTTCTCTCACCGTTTCCATGATTTAATTCTTATGCGCAGATGCAAGTCTGATCAGCCATGAGAGTAGGAGGAACCCTGATGATTTGAAATTCGACGATGAGGTGGAGAGAAAAAATATCAGCCATGAAGGTTATCTCATAGTTAGTATTTACTATTTAGCATTTTTTAATAAAATTTCTATTTTACTTGAAAAAACCTGTATAGTACAAAATCTGAATCAAAGTGAACAATTTTTTTTGTAGAAAAGATCTTGTCAATAAGATTTTTTATTTATTTAGTCATAGTCCAAAACAACACTCATTGTCAAGTGTAATCTCCTAAAGTTCCTATGAGGTATTTCTCAAAGTAGATAATTCCTTCCTTGTAGCCAAGGGATTTCTTTGATAGAATATATGCTTCCTTATTGACTTCGCTATATATGTGGAGGAATTTGATAGTTAGAAACTCTTCTTGAAGATGAGGGACCCTCTGCTTCCAATGTTCTAATAGATTCATCTGAAGATTTGTTTTAGGATGTGCCCTTCCAATTATGATCTGTGAATCACCTAAAACTTGAGAAGTGAAGTAAATCCTTTAGCTAATGCAAAAAGTAGTAGCCCCCACCTGCCAAGAAGTTGTCCTAGTATTGGATCCATATCCAGAATCTATCCAAAATTTATAATGGAATCCTGGACAAACCTTAAACACCATACCTCTCCATAGTTTTCATTATGTGATGGGCCATCAAAGAAACCTACAAGTATCTCCTTAGATAGAATAGGACCTCTAACTATAACTGAAAGTAACTTCAACCCTCCACATTCTTTTAAAAAATCTTTGAAAGTCCCAATCATTTTTGCACTTACTTTGATGACATTTGTTGGCTTATTTTCAAATAGTACTAGATTCCTATGAAGCCAAACATTATGTGATGGGCCATCAAATAGTACTAGCTTTCATTATGTGATGGGCCATCAAAGAAACCTACAAGTATCTCCTTAGATAGAATAGGACCTCTAACTATAACTGAAAGTAACTTCAACCCTCCACATTCTTTTAAAAAATATTTGAAAGCCCCAACCATTTTTGCACTTATTTTGATGACATTTGTTGGCTTATTTTCAAATAGTACTAGATTCCTATGAAGCCAAACATTCCAACTCGTAAACATCGGTAGCTCTTTGTAATTTTTTGTAGATTGAATTTGAAGAGTCCCCATTGGCATAAATATTAATAATATTTTTTACTTCTTTCAAGAAGGCCTTTGTGAAGCAATAATGTACTAGTAGATGATCCACTTAATCTCCTTCCTTAAAGCAAAAAATACACACATTGGGCTCTTGACCTCCTCTTTTGATATAATTGCCCCATGCCAGCACTTTATTTTCTAAGGAAGAACAACAAAAGAGTTTTAATTTTAATTGACAATTTCATTTCCATAGAGCAATGTACCACCATTTTTATTTTCAATTTCCAAAAAATTAAAGACAATAGTATCATATGCTAACTTTGCACTTACCTCATCATTTTTCTCATTCTGAGACCAGTACAGTTGATCTTCATTATTAGAAAGTACAATGCCACAATGATTGCCACTCATCATTTAAAGGCTCTTCGAATCCTAAATATGAAGCTTGTATCTAGCTTTGGCTTTTGTTTGAATTGTGTCTTGCAACATGTGCTAAAACAGAGATACTATTATTTTTAAGAGTCAAATTCAGTTTTGGATATAATATGAAGAAATCTTATCCCTGTATAGTAGAATCTTCTCCTACTAAATTATGCTTAATGTTTCCCACTTTCCAAGCCACCCAAATGGTCAAAGAAGGAAGGACCTCAATAAAAAAAACCCTCAAGAGATTTGAGGCAATTGAATTTTTCTTAGGATAACTTCTTATCCAATCAGCAACAACAGGTTTTGTTTTCAAGTATTTAGCACGTAACACATCCCAATAAAACATTTTACCAAAAATTCTTCTCCACGGGCCTTTCATAGCTAGTGCTCTTCCAAACTAGAAAATATTGTTAACTCCTTTTCCTCCATACTTCTTAGGAGTTGAAATTTTATCCCATCCAACAAGATGGGCCCTCTTTTTCTTTGGTCGAGAATATGTCTAATCTTATTCAAAAAGTAATTTGGGACCTTTGCAAAATAAAACCAGTAAACTAGAACGTTTTCAGTAGTGATTTTACCAAAATCAACCTTTTTTTTCAAGTGACAACCATTTGTAGCACCGAAGCCCATTTTTTTCTCTAACTTCTTTAATATTGAGAACCAATCTACTTTCAAGTAATTATTAGGTTTAAGAAAATAGCCTATCAATTGAATCATCTTGAAAAAGAAGGAAAGACATGATCATTTGTTCTAGCACATCTTCATCTATGTCATCTTTTATAGAATTTGATTTTGAAGCACTCACCTCCATCAGCGATGCAAGAAGGAATTTACAATATTTTTGTAGACTTAACACTCTTCCATGGTACCTATTATGCCTCAAAGTATTTGCAACATTCTACATACGTCTACCACGAAAAGGGGTTTCAAAATTTTGATGTAAAGACCAACTTGAATTTTTTGTATTGGTTTTGGGGGTTAAATACCCTCGTTCAGGTCATGGAAAGTCCCCTTGATTTTGTATCTCTGAGGGATGGCTTAGTGGAACTCGTGACTGCCTCATGGATGGGCTATATGCCCACGGTTGGTGTCAAGAGCTTCTATGGGTAGACCCATTGGAACTCGTGGCCTCGAGATGATGTGAAGAACCTGCAACAATTAATTAATGAAAATACATGAGATAGCAGAAATAATAGAACTCAGAATCGCTTTTATTGATCGCAGGCCACTTCGAGGGGGCAACCTCCTTTGAGCAAGCTCAATACAAATAACTTCACCATACCTTCATTGTTCTCAACACAAACTTATATACTAAGTCTAGGCGCCAATACCATGGGTCAATACCATGTGTCAATACAAACCATGGGACAATACAAACTATGGATCAACAATTACTACGGGATGACTTACAAAGCATATGCGTCCAACAACAATAATACAAACTATGGATCAACAAATACTATGGGATGAATTACAAAGCATATGCATCCAACAACAATATACAAGCAAAGTAAATAGAAGGGTTAACATGGGTTCCTAACATCCCCTCTCCCTTAGAAAAAAATTTGTCCTCAAAGCTTTAGACATGGAAATTGATGCAGAATTTGAAGGAGTGGTTCCCATGTAGCATCCTCGGGTTGCATTCCAGGCCACTGATGCCTTTTGAGTTCAGGAGGATTGCATGGAAGGCTGTAGACGAACAAGAACCATATCAGCTACGTGAAAAGTGCGCTCTGAATGGTGCTGATCGACTTGTTGTTTTAGTTGAATTCTTGCCATGTGAAGATTGTCCTGTAGAATGAGAAGAATCTGATCGCGGTTTCGAAGAACCGAGTCAATTGCGTGGACTGGGGAGTTACTAAGGGTGTATGGAAAAAGAACTGGCGATGCCTATCCATAGAATACTTCATATGGTGTCCTTGTAGACATGGTATTGTACCATTGGAGCGCTTCTAGGAAATCCATAGAAATAGTTGTCCAAATCTGTGTAGGGAGGGGAAGGGTTCAAGCAGTCCTGAAAGGAGTGTCGTTTCACCCTTGTTGACCTGGCAAGTATCACAGTCAACCACCATCTGTTGAATTGTCATTTTTAGTCCCTACCAAAAGAAGTTACATTGTTCCCGGTCATACATTTTGAGGAACCCAGAGTGCCCTACCGATGAAGAAGCATGGAGTTCATAGAAGAGATAGCCCTGTTGAGTAGATTGCAACCAGTTTGGAACAAGCAGAGAAATAGTTGTAAGAGAAACTGGGTCATCAAATGTGCGAGAAGGAGCATCTACCACCACATTGTCCTTACCCTTCTTGTAAGTAATCGCATAGTCATAACCCATGAGTTGGAGAACCCATTTCAAGTGTGCTCGGGAGGAGACCCGTTGTTCTAGGAAATTTTCCAAACTCTGGAGATCAGTCTTTATGCATAACTAATTCCCTAATAGGGATGGCTACCACTTTGGTACTACATGCAAAATAGCCATCATTTCTTGCTGAGATGTAGATGCGGCTAAATGCTTACTAGAAAGGTCTCTTGAAGGCGGCAAGCCCACTGGTGCAGCAAAGACACCTACAAAGCTATCCAAGGAAGTAGTGGAGACCGTTGATGGGTGCATCTGAATGGAATGGAGCTGAGCAATGACACCATGTGAATTCTTCTTAAGGATCTTTTCCAGGATATGTGAACTGATGAGGAGGAGAGACCCTGGTTGTAAGTCCGTAAATTTGTGTTGTGTCCCATTGACTGAAAACTGCATCCAAAGTTCAGCAAAATCCCATAAGATGGGGCCAAGTGTGCGTAACCATTGAATGTCCAAAACCACATCACATCCGCCTAAGGACAAGGAAAACATGTCAGAGCGCAGGTTATAATCTTTCATAGAGATACGCACATTGTGACACTTTCCCTTGCAAGGTAAGGTGCCCCCATTGACAACCATGAATTCAAAGTTGGAGCAAGGATGGACAAAACAATCAGCCTGTTTGGCGATTCGAGGGTCAATGAAGTTATGAGTGCTACCAGAATCAATGAGTATTGTAAGAGGAAGCTTCTTGAAGTAACCCCTAACCCGCATTGTTTGGGGGGTGGTGACGCCGAATAAAGCATGGAGGGATATCTCTGCTTGGTCATCCTAAGATGGGGGGTCAATAAGCGGCTCCTGAATGTCAACCTGATCATCCATTGCATTTGGAGCTTCTTCACCAATTTTAGAGGTAGGCGAAGAATCCATATCTAAGAGATAGAGCTTTTGTTGAACACATCTATGTCCCCGAGTGAATTTATCATCACAATTATAACAAAGTCATTTTTCTCTTTGTGATTGCATCTCTGTTTTAGACAAATGCTTGATAGGATTTGGTCGAGGAGCTGTCGGGATGGGAGGTCGTTAAGAACCCATATTTTGGAAGGGGGCAAAAGTGGGTTTGGAGCGCTGTTGGGATGCAAAATTGTCTTCTTCCAACTTAGCCAACCCTAGCGCTTCCATTTGGGACAAAACATTTTAACCTCTGAGCGGATTTCATCCTTAAGACCACTGATGAAACAACTCCTGTAGAATTCATCAGACAATCCTTCTGTGTGATTGGCTAGTTTCTCAAATTCTATCTGATACTCTCTCATAGTGCCAATTTGGTGAAGTTTAGTGAGGGATCTTATGAAGTCATCAAAAGCACTAGGACCAAATCATTGCAAAAGGAGCTGGAAAAAATCTAGCCATTTTGGCTCTTCATGAGCCTTGATGTACCAACAATACCATTGAAGAGCTTCCTGTTCCAAATGAAATGATACAAGTGGAACTTTGGTGACATCAAAAGTATTATGCAGACTGAAATACTGTTCGGCACGATAGATCCATCCAGTCAGATTAATACCATTGAAGCAAGGAAAATCAGACTTCGGACCACGAAAATTGCTGGAAGAAGAGAACCCATTGTGTGATGAAGACTCAGACTGTCATTTGTTGTTCATGGCTGAATGCTTAGAATGGAGACCAAGAATTTTTTCATCGAGATCCTGGAGTTTGGTTTGGATGGCTGCAAGTGCTTCCTCCATGGTTTTTGCTCCTGCGCGGGGACACCCTAACTAGGAGTTTTTTTGTTTTTTTTTGGAAGTGGGTAGAAAAACACAAATAGAACCTTATTTAGTAAAAGGAAATTTGGATTTGGGAAAAAATTTGATGGGTAATTGGGGTTTGACTAGATTTTGGACACCATCAAATGGACAGGGAAGCAGAAATGAGGATTTCAGAAGCGGGGTGAAAGAATGGGAAAATTTGTCAGAGAGGGACAAAGAAGCAGAAATAGGGAATGAACATGGTGGCAAAATTTGAAGGCGACTAGGTGAAAATTAAAGAAGTTATGGCAAACCCTAAAAATAGACAAATGTGGGATTTATGGCTTTGGGAAGTGGAATTTAGGATAGCGTCCTTAGGAATGAAAGATGTAGAATGGGATTACAAGTATGTCAGGGAAGTTTCAAGGGAAACATAGTGAAAATGAGGGAGATATGGCGAAGGGATCGGAAACAAATCAGATCTGCAAGGGAGTTTTTTTTTTCTTTTTTTAAATATTTCAGAGTGGATTTGATACGGTGTAGAAGGGATCGAAAACAAATGGATCTGCAACGACGCGGAAGTGATTTGCAACAGATGGATCTGAAACGATGGCAAATGGATCTGAAATGGCTTTTAGAATAGATCTGGAATGACGTGGAAGTGATCGGCAACAGTTCAACTTAAAATAGATATGGACCCAAGTATGTTTGGATTCCTAACACTTCAGGGGTTTCATTTGGCCACCAGTGATGTCTGACAGCTTGCGTATTGGGGCATTACCCCTCACTCCACGGCTCAGGTAAAACTGATAACCGCTTTGCCATAAATGATAGCTCTTGGTTTACCTCACAGGTGGGAACTAGTCAATCAGGTAGAGGTCATTGCCCTTTTTGCTGGGAGGTCCTCTCAATGGGCCAGCTACTTTGGGGTTCTTGTGGTACTCCTCACAATGAGCTTTAATGCTTATGCCCAAGTACTTCCCACAGTCAAGTGGATAGGGAGTATTCCCATATCCGAACTTGCAACAGATGGGAAAAAAAAATTGGCAGAAATTCCACCCAACGAGCCGAAGAAAGTGCTCTCATACCAAATGTGAAGAATCTGCAACAATTAATTAATGAAAATACATGAGATAACAGAAATAATAGAACTCAGAATCGCTTTTATTGATCGTAGGCCACTTCGAGGGGGCAACCTCCTTTGAGAAAGTTCAATACAAATAACTTCACTGTACCTTCATTGGTCTCAACACAAACTTATATACTAAGTCTAGGTGCCAATACCATGGGTCAATACCATGTGTCAATACAAACCATGGGCCAATACAAACTATGGATCAACAATTACTATGGGACGACTTACAAAGCATATGCGTCCAACAACAATAATACAAACTATGGATCAAAAAATACTACGGGATGACTTACAGAGAATATGCGTCCAACAACAATATACTAACAAAGTAAATAGAAGGGTTGACATGGGTTCCTAACAGATGATTATCTGTTTTAGAGGGTTGTCACACCCTTATTATCACACCTAGCATGCTCACTTGGACCTATTTCATTAGCATATAAACTCTTATCTTGGTCTCTAGACCCATGATGTCATCCTTTATGATGAGATCCTACATTCCTTAAAAGGAGGAATTTGAGGCAGAAGCATCTGTTGTGGTTAGCTTGGGCATGGCATCCTCCACTTGGCTCACTTGTGCATTTAGTGACTTCCATTTTGCATATTTTATTTTTATTTTATGTCTTATTGGGATTTAGTCCCCAAGTTGTATTTGTACTAGCCCCAAACTATTTTATTTTATCTTTAACTTGTAGGCCCAATTTTATTTTAAAGTTGAGAGTTTGCTCATATAAATAGAGCAACTTCAACTTATTGGAAAACATAAGGACAAGGGTTCAAATAATGAAATATTTTCTTTTTCTCTTGGTCTATTGTGACGCTTACCTCATGCACACCTCTTGGAGATGATGTTTTCTTGCTTAAAGGTTAATTGAAGTGATATCTAGGGTTTCTATTGCACATGCTATTGGTTGATGTTATAATGGTTGTATTAACTCAAGCACAAAGGTGACCTAGGATGAAATTATGCTCATATCTAATTCAGTAGGCTATACTTTGACCTCATTTAATGATACCTATTGTGCATTATCCTTGTGTGTTAGGGTTGCTTGCTGGTAATTTGTTAACATATCATTATATTGGGCCTTGAATTCCTTCTCTTGCTCTTATTATTCTCTCATATCTAACTCATGAAGTTGTTGGTTCATGACCTAGTTGCAAGATTTAAAGTCCATTTCCAAGAGGGATGTTGGCTATGATCTCTCCAGACTCTAGGGTTTGAAATAGGATCAAACACCCTACCTTAAAAACCTCTTTAAAATCAAACTTTTGCAATTTTTTATTTAAATTCTGTTACATTTTATTTTATGCAAAAAAGTACCCAAAACATTGTAACTCAAAAAATCCCTCAAAATATAAATAATTCCAATAACCAAAAACAAATTTTAACTGATAATTTTGGTCCACCCCTAAATTAGCCTTGGTTGATTTATCCATAAATTCTTGAGTGCATCATAATCTTACCTCTGCATTGGTAAATGTGAAAGCTATCTAAATTTTAACATTTAGTGGTGTTTTGGAGTTGTGATTAAGACTAATTTGTTAACATTCAATATGCTAAGATATATAACATCAGTATTACATTCAATTTCACAACAATAGCATATACAGGATCACTAAAAGAACAACAAGCACAACATAAATACAAGAGACATGGATTTATCTTAGGAAACCCTCATGGGGTAGAAAACCCAACAAAGCTTCCTCAATATAGATGACCAACAAATACAATATGTAGTCCCCAAACAAGAGCTCCTTCTCCTCCTTTGCAGATCTCTCTCTCTCTCATATGCGAGTTTCACAAGTGAGTGTGTTAAATGAGGATCACACATCCTCTATTTATACTTTACCTCACTTGACTTTAACCCTAACTAGGTCGGCCCCAACTTAACCACTCAACATAATGCTGACTGGGCTGACCCCACTAGGATTACAACTGACTCTGGGCTGACCCCACTAGGGAAGTCTAATAACCCAAGTTACCACATTCTGACGGCGGAATAAACATCTCCGTATATACAATAAGGTCCTGGTGGAGGAATGAAACATCTCTGGATAAAGTACAAATAGAATATTCTTAGAAGTTACAATATTTCAACACTCCTCCTTAACGAGAAGGATATTCTAACAACATTTGCAGGAGCAAGGAGTCATCAACTACATGATACATGATACATCTATAAATCATTGGAAGCTTTCTTCATCAATAACTCAAACAGTTACTGGAACATCTTCAAGATCTTCAATACTGGGATATCGACATCTTCAGTACTAAGTCTTCATCTTTTGCACCGCTTGATCAACTACAGCATCAACATCTGGATCTTTCGATCAACAACATCATCTGGATCTCTTGATCAATAGCATCATCATTTGGATCTCTCTATCAACAACATCATCTAGATCTCTCGATCAATAACATCATCTAAATCTCTCGATCAATAGCATCATCATCTAGATCTCTCGATCAATAGTATCAACATCTGGATCTTCCAATCAACAGCCTCATCGTCTGGATCTCTTCATCAACAACATCTACAACACACATGACCCAATTACGGGATGGTCAATCCCTATCAATTTAGGACATAAATCCAAGGACGATGCAATCCTAAACCACTTACGGGATGATCAATCCCTATCAATTTAAGACACCACAACATATCTAAGGACGAGGCAATCCAGATCTACTTACAGGATGATCAATCCTTATCACTTTAGGACATAAGTCCAAGGACGAGGAAATCATATCACGTACATTTTGAACCAAAGTGTTAGCACCTGATTTTTCTGCAGCATAAATATCAGAAATGAAAGATGGAGGATTAGAAATATTACCTGGTAAAGGCCCGAGGTCTCGTTCTTTCTCCATGGTTGAAGGATAAAGTATGAAAAATTGGTATGGAAAGGGTGAATATGGTCCACCATAGGAAAATTTGCAAGGAAATGTGTTGAAAGGCCTTTTAGACAATCAAATGACCCTAAATCCTAAGTCCGACAGCCTAAACATTATGTAGATTAACCACCGGCAGGAGAGACACCGTTGATGGGGAGTGAGCATGAGATCGACAGCCCACATTGATGGTCGCGTAGCCAAGAGGCGCAGGAGTTAGCCACATTGTTGGTCCTGATGGGTTGTGCCGCCGGACAGATGGCAGCCGGGAGGCGCGTCGCGAAAGAGGAAAAGCTGTAAGCAAAACCACCATAGAGGCACGCGATACCGCAGTGGTAAGGTCGTAGATGATCTACGGTGCAGAATGTAGATAGCCAAATACACGACAATGCAATGGAGAAGATGCACGGATGATAGAAAAAGTGGACCCCGTCGACGGAAGAGCTCGAAGAATTAAACATGTCATCTGTTCCCACCATGGATGCAAAGCAAGCACAAATCATCGGTTCTCAATGATAGTCTCGTCGGAAAGTAGCGCAATGGATACAAGGAAGAGTGGTCATGAAAGATGAAACCATTCGACAGGTGTCGACACCATGGGTGGTCACAAGGTAGGAAAGCAGTATTTAAAACCGCATTGGGAGGTTGGCAATACCACTCCGCAGACACGTGGTGCAAGGGGGACGGTGCAAATTGGGACCTACAGGATGATCCAACAGCGGGAAAATGAAGGGTGTGAAATCAAATGGTTAAATAAAGGCCAAATCCGATGGCGGGGAGTGGCACGTGAGAAACCAATGGCCGACATCGTTGGACAATTGGCAGATAAGACTGATGGTTAAGTGAATGGAGTTTATATATATGATCATCGACATGTGTTGTTGACATTTGTTTGTTGGAACTGTCGAAGTCAGAAGCTTCTTAGCATGTGGGAGACAACGAGGACGACAGGGCTTTCGACAGAATAATTCCAGAAGATCGCTAGCGACAGGTAGGCCCTTTTCCAACTGAATTCATCAGTAGTATAATTGTTTTCACAGTAAAATAATGGAAGAACATTCAGTCGTAAGCATGAGTAGCATTAGGAGTACCTTGGAGGATAGGGACTGTAACATTTTTGACACAGTTATCCAGCTACCCATGGCCGAAATTAAAAGAAGGCTGAAGTGTCTGCAAGACAAGGGCACAGATGTACATAGGGTTTTCCAGTCTTCGTTCATTTTGTTTTGTTTAGAACAAATCATGTCATTTCCTGAGTTCGTATCTTGTTGTGCATCTAATTACGAAGGGTCCCAAAGAATCATCATGGATAGTCAGTAAAGTAGAATCATCTATTCCATAGAGTCGTCAGTTGTGCGTCATTCATTTGGAATCCCTAAGCCGCAAACACTAGAGTCTGAGAGTTTCTCCAAAAAAGCAATTGTAACCCTCTTTTGCCAAATCCCTCCCGAGAGTCGGTAGGCCTTTTCGACCACTTGCCTCAAGCCAGACTAGGAGTTTGAAGAAAACCCATATCTGTTAGATGTTAACCTGTTCAATACCAATAACCAGTTGGTCCTTTCATTACTTGCGTAGTTTTTAGGTTTTGATAGTGATAGGTTTGTGACAGAGCTGCAGTTGAGTCTGTTGTATAGGATAAGTGTTGGTTGACCCCTAGTCAGTTATGAGTCAGTTCCAAGTCTTAGGTTTGAAGATTTTGTGGTGGAGGCCATTAACTCTCAGTTCATTGTTTTTCCAAGTACTAGATGTTTCCAGTTTCAATCCCATTTAATGAAGCTAATCATGGTCAGTAACCAAAATGAATTGCATTTCGCGCAAGAAGTTTATGCCGGTACTCTGGAGGAAAACATGTTTAATTACATGAATTCTATGTTGTCTGTATTGTACAAATAATTTTTTGGGGAAGAGATGCCAAGGGTCTTGCCTGAAATAAAGACCTTATTGCAGTTGAAAAAGGAGGTCGCCATGGGGGACTGGTTTTTATCAAAAGACTCTACTATCATCAGGCTGTATGGGTTCATGCATGAGCCCTACATACTGCCTGCCTTCTTAACATTGAGGGTTTTTTCTTTAGAATTTATCGGGAAGAAGTTAACCCTAGAAGAGGAAAAATTTTCAAAGTTCAGAAAGGGAGTCGATTTAAAGTATCCTTAGGCCATCGGTCCATTTATTGTAAAGAGTAAGGAGTTTGTTTTGGAGCTGCGGAGTTTGTTAGAAGAGTTGGAATTCAAAAAGGATATTGCCATTGACTACGACCTTGTCACATTATTTCTAAAAGAAGGAAATTGAGTAACCTTAGTGGGTTTGAGCACAAGGAGGTGGAGGGGTCGTTAGGCAGAAAGAACCTATTGCAGTACGAGCCCGAGGCGGCAGCAACACCTATTTTATAGGGAGAAGAGCTTATGGTGCTGGAAGCGGTGATAGAGGTGGAGACTATACGTAAGGTCACGGAAGTGGGAGAGAAAAGAAGTCTGCAGGAAATCCTGGATGAATATGATGAAAGGGAGGAAAGAGACTCGGAACTGAGGATCAAGGATTAGCTAAAACACAACCTAAAATACCTGTTTTGATGGATAGTAAAGGTGGTAAAGAAGGGGAAATTCAAATCCCCAGTGTACAGGTATTAGAATACAATTTCCAGGAAGCCCGGGAAAGTGCGGACACAAGCAAGTTCTCGTCGAGAGATGAGATGTTTGAACAGTATGCTCATGGCAAGCAGGCTTTCGCTCAGTTTATATATAACTTGCTACCCAAGGCTAGGAGCCTATTGAAGTCAAATGTTGCTCTGGTGACTAGCCGAAATATAAAGGAAGGCACTCTAAATGTGACAATGGCTACACCTAGCAGTTTAACTTAGGTGAAATATGATTTGAAAAAGATATCAGCCCCCGATAAGGTCCAGTTACATAAGCAAATCAGGGATGTTATCTACGAAGACTATATACAGGCAGTACTGAGAGTCAAGAAGTTAGAGGGAATTGCTAGCAAGATGGATGTCCAGTTAAAATAGGAGAAGCTGGGAAGCAAATCCCACCAGCAGCAGGTTAAGAAATTACAGCTTGATTTGGTTGCTAGTGATGGTGGTGGCAAGGCTACCAAACGGCTTTTGGCAGAGAAAGAAAGCTTAATCCAAACATTGCAAAAGAAGGCGAAGGTATCGAGCACTCAATTAATTCAAGCTCCCGAAGTGTCTAAATTAGAGTAGGAGAAAGAGGCCCTAGCCAAAGAGCTCAGTGAAAGCCGAGAAAAATTGTTGAAGTTGGTTGAGAAAAGAGCAGATTGGGAGAAAGAGAAGCTGAGTTTGGAAAAGCAAGTTGAGGATCTAAAAGATAACTTACCCATTTTGGGCATGCAACCGTCAAAGATAATTCAAGATGTAGATGAAAATAGCGCTGACAGCCTTTCACAGGCTATGTCTCAGGTCAACCTAAAGGAGGTAGAAATTAAGGAACTAAAGGATAGAGCTCTAAAATTAGAAGAGCAGAACATGCAAATGGAGGAAGAAATAAAGGGGTTGTAGAAGCAAAATAAGGGACTGGTGGAAACGAATTAGAGTTTTGTCTCCCCAGTAATTGGGTAGATCCCGATGCAGACATGCAGGATCATGATCTGGGATAGCATCACAACGACAACCATCGATCTCAGGCCTTTTTTATCTCCATAGCTGCAAGAGAAAAAGCGATAAAGAAGGCTTTAAAAAGCTACACATCAACACGAGATAATATGAGCCTAAGACCCAAAGGGATAGCTCGAGATGCTATAGATTTTTGAGACCCTTATCAGAAGAAAAACTAGTTGCATTGGATATCAAGAACAGAGTGGCTACGATCGCCTGGGCAAGGAAGACGCTAGGCAAGTATGCTCATGCGGAGAATATTGAGGCCTGCTGTGCAACGATGACTAATCAGGTTGCTGATGTAAAGAGAAGGTTTGAGAAGGTCATCCAGAAGGGGATACCCTCCATTTGGAATGAAGATAATGAGCTCATCTTGCACAATGATTACAAGAACCTACTGTGCGCCATAAAGATGGATCACGAAAAGTTCCAGAGGCTAAGTCAGATTCTTACAGGAAAAATACTATTGGATAAGCCTACTGAGGATTTCGAGATCATGAACTTGCTAAAGAGCTTAAGTGAAGGATCCCATGTCCTGTCTAGTGAAGAGAATGTGGAGCTGAGAGTACCAGTGAAAGAAATGGTGCTGCATGAAAGCATCACGGCTGATCAATGGGGTTATGTGGAGAAGTATGGGAAGATGAAACACTCACTTCATGCTCCTCAGTAGTTGTTATTTTTACTTTCAAAGAGTTGTTGTTATTTTCAAAGACTTCAAAGATATTCCCATTTTAAAAAGTAATTTGTAATATTTTTTGAGGCGGTTATTGTGAATAGCTAACCGGTGCAACCGCTTTACTATCTTTTTTTTTTATCTTATAGTTAGTTGCCATTCAGTGAGAAGACTGGTAAATGTGAAAGAAAATAGTTAGGCCTGCTCGCCCGTTTTTTATAGTGGCAAATATGTCTTGATGAGGTGGCATTTTGTTCTAACTATTTTCAAGTACGAATAGGTCGAGCCTCAAGCTCTAGGAAGCTATATATGCTATGTACTTGAAATGAGAATGGTTAAAAACTTTTTGGAGAAAAGTATATTGCTCTGTGTAATCTTTTGAGTTGTTTTGAATAAAGTTGGCAGAGCTTAGCAGGTGTTTTGACAAGGATTCTTATGTTATTGGTCTTGCAATCTATTCCTTCTCTTTTCCCATGTGAATTGTGTTTCTTTCTTTGTCAATCCATTTTTTAATTTCTTATTCATGTTTGGTTCAATGTAGTATTTGAATGGAATTCATAGAGATAATGCTCCGCTCAAATCATACCAAGCATTTCACCCTTATTTTCTGCTAAAGTCAATATATAATTCATGTTTCCATGCTTTATATTGATGGATTGTTCATCTCTCTTCTAAATCACCAACTAAAAGCTTTTTGACTTTGAGATGGTGGCTACCTTGCCCCTGTATGAATGTATCTTCCAAGGAATTGTCAATGATGTTCATGTTTTGTTTAATTTGACTCCATTGGCCCAATATAGATCCATGTTGTTTGCCAACCACAATTTATGAAAAGAAATTTGTCCTAACAGAAGTCTGACCTTCTATGTATGTTATTGATTGAATATCTCAAGAAATGGACGCTGGTGTATGTTTTCATTGTTGATGCCTTTGATTATTTCCAGTCTTTCATATGTTTGTAGAGAGAGCCCTCTCTGACTATGTTGGGTCAGTAGCATTAGTCTAAAGTTGGTTAGTGGTTACCCCGACTTGCCCTCTCTCACAACCTAGAGGGTACGATTTGGGTGTTAACAAATTGGCGCCGTTGCCGTGGAACGATTGTCTTATCATCCCTAGGAGAACGACAAAGAAGTCCTAGTTTCAAAGAAAAGAGGAATTTCTGTGGGAAAACAGAGGTTTCCAGAATTTGATAAGGTTGTTTGTTTTTTCCCTGGCGACTCCACTCATTGAGAGTTATATTCGAACAAAGACCAGTAAGCCAAAGTCCTTTTCCGAAGAAGTCTCAAAGGGCATCCTGGCCTCCAAGAAGATCCATACTCGAGGTAATCCTTTTTCAGAAGTTTTGCTAGGTGTGGATAACCCAGAAAGTTTGTTCAAACATAAAACTGGAAAAGAAAAGGCTAGTGTTTCTAGTAGTGAAAGAATTGTGTCTAAAGAAGAACCATCTGTTTTTAAAGAGTTAGATATAAAGATAGACCTTGGGAGATTGTTGCCAAGATCAAGATATGAATCATATCTAAACCTAGGCAAAGTGGGTTTGGATGATACTGAGTTATATTTGCTAAATCCTGTGTGGCATTTGAAAGATACTACCAAAGCTAAAAGTGCCAAACTTCATTCTCAAATTCCCCAGCCCCATACCATGAACCATGCCAACAATCTTGCCCATAATAATATTTAGAATATCATCCTTCAAGCCCAAAATCCATCGGCACTCATGGCTTCTAGATTTGCACCTTTGGCCCTACCAGCTGGTTTGCATGACCTCCCTAAGAACTATGCCCAGAGGATTGTCTCTTATGATGGGGAAGGAGAATTTTGAGCCAAAGAGCATGTAGACAGACTTGAAGATTTTGTTGATATGGAGGAAGTAGATTATGAGGATGCTAAGATGAGGTTGTTTGCCCAGAGTTTGTTTGGAGAACCTAAGAAATGGTTCAGACAGTTGCCAAATGCTTCTATCCAGGATTTTGTAGCCTTTAAGACATTGTTCTTAGAGAGGTGGGAGACAATAAGGAGCCCCGCCATAGTCTTGTCTCAGTATAATCATTTGAAGAAAGGAGGGTTTGAATTTGTGCATGAGTTTTCTGCTAGGTTTATGAAGGCATACAATTACATTCCTGATGATCTAAGGCCTTCAAAAGGCACTGTAAAACTTCATTATGCAGATGCCTTTGATGGAGATTTTTCTTGTACATTGAGAGAAAGAAAATTGGCCTCCCTGCCTGTTATGTTGAAATATGCTACAGAGGTGGAGGAAAACATGATGGCTTCAAGAAAGATCAAAGGTAAAATTGAAGCAGACAAAAAGAAACAACAGACCCAAGCCTCTACCTCCTCCTCTTCTAGTGACGCAATGTTCGATACAATGATGAAGGCTATGGAAAAACTGATGGATAGATTAGCCTTAGACAGGAAGCCTCCCATTAGAGATCAGCCTGAAAACCAAATAAGAAATCCTAATTTTAGAAGGTCGTTCCCTCAAAGAAATAAGAGAAACCCTGATGACCAACAGATAAGGCCTCCTTTCCCTAAAAATTTAGTTGATCAGGAAGGACCTGAAGACCCCATGGGCAAAAATATTCATTTTTTGACATTCTAGACCATGAGTTACTATTGAATGAAAGAGAGCATGATTTCTTCACCAAGGAGAGCACCAGCCAAAACCCTGAGTCTGATTCTGAGTAGTACTAGATGGGTTATCAAAATGTTGTAGATGACATTCAAAGAAAGATGAAGCTAAGGAATCAGGAGGTAACAATGAACAAAGGAAAGCTCGGCCAAACCCAACCTTCAAATATCTGGAAAGAGGTAGAAAATCCAAAGGGAAAGTAGCCAGAAGTTGCTGCACATAAGCAGCAGGAGGCCACTGCACAAAAAACACCAGAGGATAAGGGGCAACCTTCCAAAGAGGTCAAACATCCAGAAGTCACTGAAGTGGTGAAACTAGTTTACACCTTTAGTCTGAAGGCAGAGTTGTCCAAGGTAAAGATCTCTATCCCTCTTAATGAGTTATTAAGAAACAATGAATATAGGGAAGAGATAACTAGCATGGTAAAGAGTCAAGGTGATTGTCAGCATGACATATTGGAGGTGATAGAAGATGCTCCCACCATAATTTTTGGGTCCAAGCTTGAAGAACCAGACAATGAAGAAGTTCCCTTGTTTTATTTGAGTTTGAATGTCCATGACAAGATCTTACACAATGCATTAATAGACTCTGGGGCATCGCACAATCTGATACCAAAATCTGTGATGGATCAATTAGGGCTAGAAGTTACCAGGCCATAGAAAGACCTCTATTCTTTCGACTCCAAAAAGGTGGAATTCCTGGGGCTAATAAAGAATCTGGTGGTGACCCTCACCCAACTCCCAGCTAAAAACATTATGGACGTAGTAGTGGATGATGTGCCTGCTAAATTCGATATGTTGTGGTCAAGATCTTGGATTTCAAAGCTGAAAGGAACTATGCAGATGGATTTGTCTTATGCCACCATACCTCTTTTTGGGAGCAATAGAATATTGTATAGAGAGAAGAGGATGGCTTATGCTGTCAGCAGCACAGACAAACCCGAAAACCACCCAATATATGATGTAGACACTGACATAGGATCCTCTATCTTTTTGAATGATGGCCCCCATCTTGATCCTAAAACCCCCACATATATTGAAGTAAATGAAGATAAAGAGTTTGCAGCAAGGTATGAAGCCTCAAAGAAGCATAAAAATGAAGAAGGCCTATGGTCTATGTACTTTGAAGGGTTCTTGAGCAAAAATGGCGCTGGAGCAGGGATCTGGATCATACCTCCCGACAGGGAGTCCAGAGCTTTGTCATACAAGTTATCTTTTGAATGCACCAACAATGTGTCCAAATATGAAGCTCTGCTCCTGGGGTTATGGGCCCTGAAGGATTTGGGAGCCAAAAGGGTAGAAGTGTTTGGAGATTCATAATTGGTGGTCAATCAAGTAAATGACAACTATCAAACCAAACATCCCAGGATCAGGGCCTACAGGAATGAAGTCTGGGATATGTTTGGGAATTTTTTCATTGAGCACAAGATCAGTGTGATTCCCAGGTGTGAGAATCAAGTGGCAGATTCCCTGGCCACTATTGCTAGTGGTTTTAAAACTCCTATTTTTTCTCAGGAAAAATATGAATTGGAAGTGGTGAATATGCCGTCTATCCCAGATAATTCAAAATACTGGCAGGTATTTGATGATGATTTACATATTAAGAGGTTTTTAGAATTATCTGATGAGTTGGCAAATGTTCAGATTGACACCGAGGGTGAGAACTTGGAAGGTCTTATGGACCAAGAGCAATCATAAGATGAAGGGAATGAAAGCAAAGGGTGGAAAAACATGCTGGGCGGAAAGGATATCATTCAATTGAAGATTAGTTATATCCCTAAAGGCTTGATACCCCTAGAAAAGCTGTTTGACCAGAATGATGTAGCTAAAAACCCAAAGTTTGAACCTCCCAGTGATGTTGTAGAAGACTAGAACTTGGGTACTGAAGAAGAACCTCAGATAGTGCACCTGTCCAAGAAGCTGCATACTAAGAAGAAAGAGCAATACGTGGAACTAATGAAGAAATATTATGATGCTTTTGCCTAGAGTTATGAAGACCTGAAGGAATATGATACTTCTATAATACAACATTCTATTCCTATCAAACCAGGGGAGAAACCTTTCAAGCAGAAGCTGAGAAGAATAAATCAAAAGATAATGCATATAATAGAGAAAGAAATCAAAAGACTTTTCAATGCTAAAATCATTATCACTTTGAGGTTTTCCCAATGGATATCTAATCTAGTTCCTGTGAGGAAAAAGAATGGTGAGATCAGGATTTGCATAGATTTCAGGAACCTGAACAGGGCTTCATTGAAAGACAATTATCCTTTTCCTAAAATGGAACATATTTTATAGAAGGTGGTAGGTGCTGAGAGGATCTCCACCATGGATGGGTTTTTGGGATACAATAAAATTAAGGTGTGCCCAGAGGACCAAGAAAAAACTATTTTTACCACTCCTTGGGGCACCTTCATGTATGCGAAGATGCCTTTCGGGATAATGAATGCAAGGGGCCACTTTCCAGCGTGCAATGGATATAGCATTTGCTGAAGGGAAGGATAAGTTTGTGGTGGTATATATGGATGATATAACAACATTCTCCAGGTCTAATGAGGAGCATCTGAAACATTTGGAGTAGGTCTTCAAGAAATGCAGAAAGTATGGTATTTCCCTCAACCCTAAGAAGTCACATTTTGCATTAGAGGAAGCCAAGCTCCTGGGGCATATTATTTCTAAAGGGGGTATCAGAATTGATCCTGAGAGGGTTAGTGCTATCCAGAAGGTTGGAGAGCTGAGAAGTAAGAAGGAAGTATAGTCTTTCATTGCGCAAGTAGGTTTCCTGAGAAGGTTTATCCCAAGTTTTGTAGAAATCATGAGAAACATCACTAATAAGCTAAAAAGGGAAAATCAGATAAAATGGACTGAGGAGGCAAAGCATTCTTTCAAAGGCATCAAGAAAGCTATTATTGAAGCACTAGTACTAGCCAGTCCAGATTTCCCCAAGGATTTTCTAATATTTTCCTATGCATATGGACATACTGTGGCAAGAGCACTGTTACAAAAGAATGCCCAGAATGTTGAGTAGCCGATTGCATTCTTCAGCAGGGTGCTGAGGGATGGTGAGTTAAAATATGATATCATGGAGAAACCAGACTATGCCCTAATTAAGTCACTGAAAGACTTCAGAGTCTACATCCTCCACTCACACGTCATCGCCCATGTCCCAAATGCTGCTATGAAAATAATTCTCACCCAGGCAGACCCTGAAGGAAGGAGAGCCAAATGGATTGTTGTATTGCTAGAGTATGACCTAGAAATAAAACCCACCAAGTTGGTAAAGGGCCAAGGTCTAGAAAGATTAATGACTAAGGCCAACTACTATTCTTTGCAGCTGAATTTCTTGGAAGATTATCCAGATCAAGCAGACGCAGGACCGCAGGTTAGACCAAAGTTCTCTACATCACCTTCGTATGCTGACATAATTTATGTATTGCAAAACCTGCAAGCTCCTATAGGGATGAGCAAAACCAAGGCCCAGTCGGTAAATTTGAAAGCTGTGAAGTTTTGTATCATGAATCAGTTCATATATTGGAAAGACCCAGGAGGGGTGTTGTTGAACTGTTTGCTAGAAGACGAAGCTCGACACACCAAGGAAGAGTTTCACAGAGGCGACTGTGGTGAGCACCATTCTTGGAAAGTGATAGTCAACAAAATTATGAGGGCTGGGTTCTACTGGCCGACCATGTTTGCTGACGTGTATAAGGAAACTACTACTTGTCATCAGTGCCAAATATTCGAAGGAAAAAGGAAGGTTGTCTCACTTCCCCTTCATCCCATCATAGTAGACGATCCTTTCCAACAATGGGGGCTGGATTTCATTGGAGAGATACACCCCAACTCCTCTGGCCAACACAGATGGATCTTGATGGCTACTGATTATTTCACCAAGTTGATCGAAGCCATCCCCATGAGGAATGCAACTGAAGGTGTTATCATGTATTTTCTGGAAGAAAATATCCTGTCTAGATTTGGGTGTCCCAAGAGGATTGTGACTGACAATGCACCAGCATTTAAGTCTAAGAAGATGATAAATTTATGTCACAAGTACCATATCAGCCTGAACCATTCCACAGCATACTACCCTCAGGGAAATGGACTAGCTGAATCCTCAAATAAATGCCTGGTAAGGATCATAAAGAAGTTGTTGGAAGAGAAGAGAATAAGAGGGCTTGGCACACAAAGTTGAAATATGATCTTTGGGCCGATAGAATCGGTACAAAAAGAGCCATTGGGATGTCGCCTTTCCAATTGGTATATGGATCTGAGGTGTTTTTTCCTGCATCCTTAGGGTTACCATTTATGAGGTTGCTGGAGGGGTTAGAGGAAGAGCCGAATCACATGCAAAGAAGAGTGAACCAGATAGTAGAGCTAAATGAGCTGAGGAATAGGGCATATGATAAAGTACAGATGCACCGGGAGAAAATGAAAGACACTTTTGACAGAAAGGTAAAGGAAAAACAATTCTAGGTGGATGATCTAGTCCTGAAGTGGGATGCTCCTAAGGAAGATAAGCACAAGAAATTCAACCATATGTGGGTAGGGCCGAATGTTATTGCGGCAAGCCAAGGGATAAATTATTTCATCCTTGAACATCAAGACGGATACCCCTGGTTGGGAGGTCTTGTCAATGGGAGATTTTTGAAGCATTATCTGTCTTAAAAATGCAGGTAACTTCTGTACCATAACTTGTAAATATTTTTTGCTTTAATAGTGTTTTAAAGTTTTGATGGCGAACCTAAGGATTGTTGGCGTAAGTAACTGATATAGAGGTTTTCGAATATAGACCCAGGTTCTTTGCAGTTTTAGATTTAACCAACAAAACCCCTTTTCACCGACCCTTTTGGTAACAACCTACGCATAGGTCGAGGTCTCACCCGAGACGAAGCTATGGGGGTGCTGCAGAATCAGGTTTCTATAGCAAGGTGATGAGTTGACGGGACAAGCCCACTGCGTAGCATGCTATGGACTCGTGCTGCAACTGAGGACCACGCGACGACTGTCCTCGTCGTGGGTTGATACTTCTTTAACTGGCAAGATGCGCACCCCGCACATCCGCGGATCGTGCGGGTCGACCTTACTCGTTCGATGGAATAGTGCAACATATTTATGCACCTCCACTTCGACGACAATGTGTTAAGGGTTCACTTAGTACTTATTCCTATAATTCCTACCAGTGATTATTTAACCTTATGCTTGGTGTACTCAAACAAGCTAACAGTCTTGCGCCCTCCCAATATTACACAGTAATATAATTACATAACCATTCCTTACTTGCATACATGCCTAGCCACGGCTGATACATTCACCTACTTAGAACAACTCCCATTCATCAATCATCCATTCGTGAAACACTTACATATTATCCCCATTCTCCTTCTACGATGAAGACATATAAAAGCATTAACCAAGCAACTGATAATTGAGAGTTCAAACATACATAGTAAGCAAACGGATAGAACAAAGCATGAACATATAGACAATCTCACTACAAAAGATTTAACGTGCTTCACCCCCCGGATGGAGGCTTGTTAAATTTAGAGCATTAATTCACAATACTCTAGGATCTTCACTGAGAGAATAACATATACAGTATATCAATGCATAACAATCATAATAAGCATGACAAGCATCACAAGAATCAAAAGCATGAGAGACAAGAGACACAGAGTTTCCGTGGGAAAAACCCTAAGGTGAAAAACACCACAACTTCCTCAGAGATAGAGAGAGCAATGGCTCAACCAAAGTACAACCAAAATGCACTGAGATAGTCTCTTAGTAGCAGATGATCCTCCTCCTCACTAATGTGCCACTTTTTGAGTGAGAGAAGTGTGAGTTTCCGAATGATCAAAATAGAGATTTCCCGATCTCTATTTATACTAATCTATTTGCCCAGTGACCTTATGGGGCTGACTTGTCTAGCTAGGTACATCCACAATATAATATATATATTTCAGGGCTGACCCCACACATGGTGGTCTAATAATCCATCGCCAAGTACACACACTTGCGACACTTGTCAATACACATGATGACACTTCCTTATAAAGGAATAACACATCTCTTATAAGGGTACAATAAATATATATGAAATACATAGATGAAATACATTCCAAAGTTACATATACATCAACACTCCCTCTTAACTAGGAAGGTATTTCTTGACATAGATCTGCTAGACAAGTCTTCTTCTCGGGATCATCATCATCATCATCATCACTGCTGCTGCTATCTCAACCAATCTCTGACTCTACTCGTCATAGGAAGTTCTATAGAGCTAGTCATTTTTCATACTGGATGTAAGCTCACCACCTGCAGGTCTTCGTCATCAATGACCATACTGTGGAAATCTCAGGATTTATTATGTGCATCACAAAACCTTAAAAGAGTCTCTTGACTAGCAAGAACCCTAAAGAGCATCTGAGGCCTTTTTCATCCTGTCCAGATCTCCAGGACTTATTACATGTGACCCCACCACAAAACCTCGAAAGAGAATCCCAGGACTGATTACGAGCACAAGGCTCAACCTATCAGATCTCCCAAGGCACAAATTATATGTGGTCACCACAAAACCTCGAAAGAGCATCCCAGGACTGATTACGAGCACAAGGCTCAACCTATCGGATCTCCTAGGGCACAAATTACATGTGGTCATGGAAACACCTTGAAAGAGAATCCCAGGACTGATTACAAGCACACAGCTCAACCTATCGGATCTCCCAAGGCACAAATTACATGCCATAGGACAAAACCTCGAAAAAGCATCTGCCAGATATCCCAGGGCACAAAATTACATGCCATTAGCAAAACCTCAAAAGACTATTTGCAGATCTCCTAGGGCACAAATTATATGTCCTCCCAAGCAAAACCTCGAAAGAGCATTTGCTAGATATCCCAGGGTACAAATTACATGCCATAGGCAAAACCTCGAAAGACTATCTGCAAATCTCCCAGGGCACAAATTACATGCTTATCTGCACAACCTAATCCACGACCATAGAGTATCAACCTGATACTCACCATACATCATCCTGATGTACACATGATCATCCTGATCATCATCACTACAACATCCTGCTGCATGTCATCTGGAGCAACATCCTAAAGCTCGTCATCCATGATCATCCTAATCATACAATGCATCTACCTGATGCATACCAAGTATCTACCTGATACATATCATCATACATGATCTACCTGATCATACAATGTATCCACCTGATACATATACAGATACATGGTCCAAGCATCCAACATGATGCATATACAAAATACATACACATGATCCAACCGATCATATCCAGCATCCAACATGATGCATACATACATATAAATGATCCAACTGATCATATCCAGCATCCAACATGATGAGTACATACATATACATATAAATGATCCAATTGATCATATCCAGCATCCAACATGATGCATATACAGAGCAGTAACTAGAGCATTATCCTGATGCTCATCATCCAATGCTTACATCCACATCCATGTGAAGGATCCTCCTTCCAACATGCTTGGAATGGATTTTGCAAATGTGTCCATCACTTCTTCCTCGAAGTGTCATCAATCTGAAGAACACCAAGCCTCTCCCTGAAGTACTCGAACTTCACCCTGGCTAGTGGCTTCGTCAGCACATCTACAATCTGCTCGTCTGTCAAAACGTACATGAGCTTCACAGCTCCTATCTGCACCATATCCCTGATATAGTGATATTTGATCTCTATGTGTTTCGACTTGTCATGAAACACTGGGTTCTCGAACAGCTTCACACAACTCTGGTTATCACAAAAGATACCAGTAGTATCCAACGGGAGATCAAATAACTCAGACAGTAGCTTCCGTAGCCATACTGCCTCACAACTAGCTGAACAGGCTGCAACATACTCGCCTTAGTTGTACTTAGTGCTACGCAGGACTGCTTCCTGCTAAACCAAGAGATCACACTTGACCCCATACTGAAGCAGCATCTAGATGTGCTCTTCCTATCTGCAGCACTGCCAGCCCAATCTGAATCAACATAACCCTGCAGGTTAAACTTTTGATTCGCTTCATACTTGAGCCCATAATCCACTATACCCTTCAAGTACCTAAGAACATGCTTTACAGCAACCAGGTGAACACTCCTTGGATCTGTCAGGAACTGGCTCAGTGTGTTCACCGCAAAGGAAATATCTGGTCTCATGTTCGTTAGGTACATCAAGGACCCAATCATCTGACAATACATAGAGACATCAACCGGCTTAGATGAAGCATCACATAGAAGCTTTAGATTCGGTGCCATAGGTGTGGCCATGGACTTGCAATCCATCATCCCGAATCTCTTCAGGATATCTACTGTGTACTTCCCTTGACCAAGGAAGATCCCACTTGCACTTTGCCACACCTCCATACCAAGGAAATAATGCATCATTCCCAAATCTTTCATATCGAATTTGGCAGCAAGCTTCCTCTTAGTATCTGCAATTAATCTGTCATCTCCTGTTACAAATAAGTCATCCACATATAGGAGTAGAATCACAGGATTCCCTTCCTAAACCTTGTAGTAAAGGTTGGAATCCGCTTTACTCTTGGTAAAGCCCAAACTGGATAGGAAACTATCCATCCTACCATACCAGGTTCTGGGAGCTTGCTTCAAGCCATACAAGGCTTTCTTCAATCTGCACACATATGACTCCCTGTCATGTATTTCGAAACTGAGTGGTTGCTCCACATATACTTCCTATTCAACTACACCATTCAAGAAATTAGTCTTGACATCCATCTGGTGTATTTTTCATTTCATTGCTGCAGCCAGGGAAAGTACTGTTCTAATGGAAGTATACCTGGCTACAGGTGCAAATGTTTCTTCATAATCTATTCCCTCTTTCTGATAGAACCCATGAGCTACGAATCTTACCTTGTATTTCTCTACACTGCCATCTGCAACATGCTTGATTTTGTAGATCCATTTGGAAGTCACAACAGACTTCTCTTTAGGTCTTGGGACAACATCCCAAATATCATTCTTCATTATTGATTGGTATTCCTCAACCATGGCATCCTTCCATTCTTTCTTTTCTGCTGCTTCTTCATAACTAGAAGGTTCTTTGTTCATAATGTCACAGAGTAAAGCAACATAGCTGGCATGTGATCTGGTTCTCTTCTTTGCTCTGTGATCTTCTTCTGGAATGCCAAATCTTTTTGCATCTTGAATGAGCTCTCTATCCCATGCAGGTTTTCTCTTGTGAGAGTTATCCTCATGGGGTGGATCTACAGGTTCTTGCGGATCTTCAAACTCACAAACAACTTATGGAATTGCTTCAGTGATGGTAGTGTCTTGAAATCTAGTTTCCTTAGGTTCTTCATAAACTTCAATAGGTTCCTTCCTTGATTTGATGAATGCTGAGTTTTCATCAAATGTTACATCCCTAGTTACATCAATCTTCTTGAACCTTGGAAAATATATTCTGTAAGCCTTCGAGCTTTCACTGTAACCCACAAAGATACCCTTCTTTCCTGAAGGATCTAGTTTAGTCCTCTTTTCCTTTGGGACATGAGTGTATACTGGACAACCAAATATTCTGAGATGGCTGACTTCAGATTTCTTACCAGAAAAGACCTCTTATGGTGTCTTGTTGTCCAATATCTTGTGGGGTGTTCTGTTCTGCACATATACAATTGTTCTAGCTGCTTCTGCCCATAGATGCATAGGTAGATCCTGGTCATGCAGCATTGCCCTTGCTGCTTCCATGATTGTTCTGTTCTTCCTTTCTGCAACTCCATTCCGTTGAGGATTATAAGGAGAAGCCAACTCCCTCTTAATCCCTGAATCACTGCAAGGCTTCTTGAAGTCACCTGAGGTGAATTCTCCACCATTGTCGGATCTGAATGTTTTGATCTTCTTGTCAGTTTGATTCTCCATCAAGGTTCTGAATTCCTTGAACTTATCAAACACCTCATCTTTGTTCTTCAAGAAGTATACCCAAGTCTTCCTGGAGAAATCATCAATAAATGAGACATAGTAAACATACCCACTTAGAGAACTGGATTACATAGGACCACATACATTTGAGTGGATGATTTCCAAGATATCCTTTGCTTTGATTTCACTACTTGGGAAAGCCTTCTTAATGTTTTTACCTTTTGCACATCCTTTGCAAACACCTTCATGTTTGGTCTTGATTTCAGGAAGACCCTCTATAGCCTTGCTTGCAATTGAAAGTGCCCTATAGTGCATATGAGCAAGTCTTATATGCCAAAGTTCACTTGGCTCCATGGAGTCATGTACCATGGCATGTTCAGGTTGACCCTTCAATTTATATAATCCTCCCTCTTGCTCTCCAATCACTACTACATCATCGATTGTTTTACCCTTTGGCCACATTAGGACTTGGCCATCTACAAATGCAACCCTCATGCCTTTTGCATCCAATGCAAATATGGAGAGTAAGTTCTTCTTGAGCCTAGGTACATAAAGGACTTCTTTCATCTTCAAAGATTTTCCAGAATCTAGATTGTAGGAGGCTTCAACACTTCCTTTGATTGGGTATTGATAATCATCCCCAAGTTTCACTTTATGGGGTGATTCATGTTCATACAGATTTACAAAAGATTCATTAAACCCATTCATGTGTTTGGAAGCCCCACTGTCAATCAACCAATCATTACAACCATGGAAGATAGTACCTGTGAGAGCAGAAATTAGAACATACTCTTCTTCACTTGATGAGTCATCATCACTATCACTTTCTTCCCTAGCCTTCTTCTTTAGGGGTTCATCATCTTCGGCAGCATGAGCATGATATCTTCTTTTGTTATTATTCTTCTTCTTGTTGAAGTTGTTGTTGTCTTTCTTCTTCTTGGGACAATCTGAAGCAAAGTGTCCCTTCTCATTGCAATTGAAGCATCTGAGATCTTTCTTAACTTTATGATAATGGTGGTGTGAAAATTTCCTGTTATGAAATGATTCCTTCTTGGACTTGCCTTTCCTGGCATGTGCTGTGAGAGCTTGATCTTCATTTCCCATCTTTTCTTCTTGGGCCACAAGCCTAGCTTCTTCTTGAGAGCATTCTTCCTGCAATCTGTTGAAGGAGATCAACTTCTTCCTTGCACAAATTCCTTGAAGAAAGGAATCCCATGACCTGGGTAGGACATTTAGAGTGGTCATCACCACTTCACCATTCTCCACCATTTCATCCACTGCTTCTAGTTGTTCCTTGATCTGGGAGACCCTTGAAAAATAAGATTGAATGGTTTCTCCATTCTGAAACTTTATTCCTTTCAATTGGTTCCACAGGGTCATCTTCCGATTTATGTTCTTCCCTTCAAATAGCTTGGTCAAAGAGTCAAACATCTCCTTGGGTGTCTTTAGAGAAGACACATGGGGTATGAGATGGTCTTTGATAGAATCAGCAATGATTCTCTTTTCCTTGACCAAGTTCTTCTTATGAAATACCTTAGCCTCTTCATTCTCTGGGATAGGGATGTCTTCTTTTATATATGAGTCCAACTCATTCTCTTCCAGGATTAACCCAATCCTATACTTTCAAGCTCGAAAGTTATCAACTCTTTCAAGCTTATCCTCAAGCTTGGTGTGGTGAGACATCTTAAAGAGTACTTCAAATGGAAATAGAAAAGATTTAGGTCTTACCGCTTGAAATGCTGAAAAATGGATCTCGTCCCGAATTATGGTTTGTTGGAAAAAACCTAAAAATTAAAAATGTGATTTTCAACTTTCTGAAAGGATAGAAAGATGCACCTTAATGAGCTGATCAGCCTGGTGTATTCAGAATTTGAGATCAACAAAGCTTTACCCTTCAGATTTGCCTTTTTGTCCTCTCGGGTTCACTAAGGAGAGCCCTGAATTAGGGTTTGAGTTTCTCGGAGATCTACCCAGCCAAAAATATTGATCCAAAGCTCTAAACTTTGATTTTTGCAAGGAGCTTCCATCTATGTCTTCAGATTTCAGAAATTTCTATTTTTGTGGAAACCCTAATTTTTAGGGCCAAATCTGAAAATGCTCAGAATTGAATTCTGATTGGACAGATAGATTCTCCTTGATGAATAGAGTCAATCTACTATACTGCTTTTCAAAAATCTCTGAAGAGAAACCCAATAAACAAGAAACTCAAGTTTTCATCACTGCAAAATGTCTTCGTCTCAGTTTAACTTTGATACCATGTTAAATTTTGAGCGTTAATTCACAATACTCTAGGATCTTCACTGAGAGAGTAAAATATACAGTATATCAGTGCATAACAATCACAATAAGCATGACAAGCATCACAAGAATCAAAAGCATGAGAGACAAGAGACATACAGTTTCCGTGGGGAAAATGCTAAGGTGAAAAACCCCACAACTTCCTCAGAGATAAAGAAAGCAATGGCTCAACCAAAGTACAACCAAAATACACTGAGATAGTCTCCTAGTAGGAGATGATCCTCCTCCTCACTAGTGCGCCACTTTCTGAGTGAGAGAAGTGCGAGTTTCCGAATGATCAAAATAGAGATCTCCCGATCTCTATTTATACTAATCTGTTTGCCCAGTGACCTTATGGGGCCGACTTGTCTAGCTAGGTACATCCACAATATAATATATATATTTCAGGGCTGACCCCACACATGGTGGTCTAATAACCCGCCGCCAAGTACACACACTTGCGACACTTGTCAATACACATGTTGACACTTCCTTATAGAGGAATAACACATCTCTTATAAGGGTACAATAAATATATATGAAATACATAGATGAAATACATTCCGAAGTTACATATACATCAACAAGGCTACGTCCACAAGAATGGTTGTTAATATTGATATTTTGGGAAGGGTACAATCGTTCTTGGTCTGCAGACTATCTTCTCTCTTAGATAAGTCTCTGCACACATAGGTATAGAGCCTTTACAATGGTTTTTGCTCAAAAGTTTAACAATATTCCAAAATGAAGAGTAACCCCTCCCTCTCAAAAAATGACTTATTTATAGATCATTCTCATAGATCATGTATTTACAATTCATAGGCAAAACCCTTAGGTTTCCAAAACATGGCATGGCTAACTGCTAGCCTGACTATCGTCATCGACAGCTTACTCCGCCTGCTTCACGCTATCTTGTAGGGACACTCGTGGCTCGCACGCTCCTCTGACAGCCGTAGTTGTCATGTCCCAAATTTGGCATTGGGTCACAATGGCCTAATCACATTGGCCCTATTCATTAGAGTTTTTCAAATTGATGCTAAAGGTCAAATAATTGCCAAGGAGAAAAATTACTAGTTTCATAGGTTTGGGGTGGAAGCTTTGGGATTTGGAATAATGGGGATAATAAATGATGTTTGAACATTAGAATGGCATAAATATTTAATAAAGGAGATAAATAAAAATATACAAGTGAAAATCAAAGTGGCATTTGATCATGAAGACCCATGGAGGAAGTGAGACCCACATCTGGCTAGATTTCTCCACTACACTTGGCATCATTCTCTCACCAATTCGAATTCAAGGTGAATGGTAACATACTTAGGGGAGTCCAAAAGGTATTATTCATGGCATGACTCATCCAAGGTCGAAATATAGAGGAAGATTAACTCCCATGGAAGAGGAAGAGGCAATTTGGAGCTAGTGAAACACTTGAGCTAGATTCCCTAGCTCTATGAAAACAATGATGAAGATGCTATGACGCCTATGACATAAATCAGACCTGAAGGATGACATATGACATATATTACATGTCAGGGCTAAAAATAGACTCCAAGAGGGCACTCAAGGGTGTTAGGGCAGCTAAGATGCTTCCACATGTGATTTGGTGGAAGTGGGAGACTTTGAATTGTTGTACAAGTGGTGTTCTTTGGAATCTCTTCCCAACTTGAGTTGGCATGAGTCTCTTGGAAGGAATTTGACCCATGGAGGAAATTAGAACTTTATAAATTTCAATAACAAAGAATTAAATCAGCTTTTGATCATTTGTATAATTTGCAATTGCATTTGTGAAGAGGGAGAGCTGGTGGATGACTAGTTTCTTGCCTTAGCCAATTTTGAGGGTGAAAGATTCCCATCCAAGTTGGTAATTGGAAAAGACATTCAGACCTTTCATTTGGATATTTAATGGGGTATTTATTTGCAGGTGTAATCTATAGGTAAGCTCATCATTTCTTCTATTGCAGCTCACTCCTTCAACCATTTCCAGTTTTGATGGCATATTCTTGATCCTTGAGGGTGGGCGTTTTTGGTGAGCTATTGTACTCTTTGGGGAAGCTTAAAATGCCCCATTTATTTTTTAATATGAATTAAATACTCTTTTCTTTATCTCCAAAAATTTTTAGGTCGAAATTCCAAGTAGAAATGTATAAATCTCATTTTTAATGAAAGCACAGTGCCATTTCCCCACTACATTGATGTATAGCATGATAATGCTGATGATTTCGAATGAATGGATGGTTCACTGATACATTTATGATTAATATACTTCCATGGATTTATTTTACAAGTTTCATGTACTGTACTTGAGCATTTGAAGTATTTTTACTCAGTTTAATTGCATTGGGAGAAGAAATAGTGCCATTTCCCCAAGGGTTGAAATGGTAATTTTTGCAGTTGAATGGGAGAGGGTTGGAATAGATATAATAATCAATTAATGGTGCACATGAGACCTTAATAACATCATCAATACATTCCCTACCTCTTTTCAAAAATTTGAGTGGCTTTGGAGGCATTTGGGAATCCATTTTCAGTACTTACCCCAGGGAGATTTGAACCCCAAATTACTAGTAAAATTGCATACTTGGTCCAGAATATTAAGAGAGTTTGAAGAGGTCTTTTGGTGGCCATATCTCATCTCTTAAAATCTTATTCAAGTACTAATATCATTCATACACCTTCCTTGAATATTTGAAGGCATTTGGAGTCAATTTGAGACCTAGAGACCAATACTAGTCAAAGGGAAATTACTAATAAAGTTCCCTACATTGGCCAGAATTGAAAGAGGATTTGCAAAAGTATTTTAAAGGTATAAAATAATCCATGAAACACATATTTATGTTATAACATCATCCATATACCTTCTCAGAATATTTGGGAGCAATTGGAGCAATTTGGGGACCTAAAGCTCAAAACTAGTCAAAGGTCTAACTAGGGAAAAACGTGAAAAATTGTCATTTTAATAAAATTCCTAACAAGGGACATTATAGTGGTATCAGAGCATGGTACTTACACCTTTGGATTATGTACATACATTCAAGAATAATTGGCAACCATGTCTTACTATTATGATGAATCCTATGAGTACAATTCTTATGAGGAATATGCAGATGCTTATGAGCAATATGAAGCAGAATGTGAATGGTACGAGGAAGAGATGCCATCATGCAACATTTCTTACAATTTCAAGAGAAATGAAGATTATTCTTATGACTTTAAATCTGATGACTATGAGTGTGTCACACCAACCAAGGATAATTCTATGAGTGAGTTCCAAAGATGGAAAGCAACATATAACACCTTGCCCCAACAATATCAAAAATATCAAGAATATCTTGCTTTGAGAAAAAATACACAATTTGAGTACTTTGTTGAACATATTTTTGAAAATAGGCCCAAAAATGAATATGTGGAGTTAGTATAGAAAGGTTTATGCCCTACTTGTAAAGAACCTTGGAGAGAATATCATATATGTGTGCAGGAAATGATGTCCTACTTGAGGAGAGCTTTTGAGAATTCTTCAAAAAGAGATTCCAAAGATATTGATCATAAGGAAAACAAGGGAAAAAATGCATCATCTTGCTTGAAGGATAAAAATGAAGAGACATCACAAGAGCATGAAGAAGATTCTATTGAAAATATGGAATATCATTTCGAGACACCTTCTAGCTTAGACATGAACCAAAGAGCATCTACTGATGGATGCTTAAACTATGAAGGAGTACCTACTGATGGGTGCTCGCACCTCTATGTTGATGACATAGAGATCACTTTTGAAAGTGTTGTTGCAAGCCCAAGTTCTATTAAGCATGATAATGAATACCTTGTAGCAGTTGAAGAAGAATCAAGATCAACTTCCCCATCACCATTTGAGCTTCATGAAGTTGGTCCAAGCAAAAATAAAGAAGATGAGGAGGTTCATTTGCAAGAGCCTCATTTTCTTGAAGGGTCCTTAAATATGAATGAAAATAAGATCCAAGAGTCCCTTAGCATTCTCCATGACACTCAAGCATTGGTGTCAAATTCTTGTTGGAGAGCTACTTCATTGGAGGAAACATCCTTCCTTGAAGACATGGAAAAGATTCAAAGAGCAATGTGCCACGTCAAAGGTAATTTCATGTCTTTGCTTTTTGATAGAAACCATTTGTTTGAGTTTAATGAATTGTTACATGATGCATACTTGAAGAATAATGAGGATAATCATAAGCTCACAATTCAAGATAAGCAACTTCTTGAAAAGTTGCAAGATACTTGTTTTTCCTCCTATGTTTCAGATTGTGAAATGGTAGATTGTTTGGAGGATTCTCATGACATGGTGGATCATGAGAAATGTGGAAATTTGAATGTGCTTAATGTGTTTGAAGATGAACTTGAAGAGATCCAAACACTTGATGTGGTGGAAGAGGAACTTGAATTGTCTCTTGATGAAGGTTATGCAATTTTTAAAGAAGAGCATGATTCGTCTACCTTGGAACCAATCTATGACAAAGGTTTCACACTTTTGAAGGAGCTACATGATACTACCCATATGGATCCTTCCCATGATGAAACTTCTGCACTTTTTTATCATTTGGGTGAGTTAGTTCATTATACTACATTCTACAATTCCATGTTTTGCAGCATTAGTCTCAATGAAGTATGGGTGAAAGGGTTCATTTTTATGGTGCCACATGAGGAGTATGGAACTCCTAGAATTACCTTTTTTTATGACATGGTTGGAGCACATTCTTATTCACATTTGCAGCAGAATTCTTTGTTACTTCATGATGATGCACATCTACACGGATGCACCTATGATATGCATTTGAGTCACTTGAAGACTCATGGTTTTTCTTGCTCAACACTTGATTCATTTGATGTTGGAGGAACTTCATCCAACACTTGGGTGAATAGATTTATGATTGGAGAACATTTTTGTTGCAAGCCACATACTTTGTTATATCTTTATGATTCTCACATTCAGGGATGTATGGGTGAGACTTCTTTGAGTCATCTGAAGACTCCTTGTTTTTTTTGCTCATTATTTGGTTCATATTTTAGTGGAGATTCTTCATTCACTTCTTGGATGAAAGAATACATGGCTGAATATTTTAATGCATATCACATCCTTTTGAAGGAACATTATAGGACATGGGATCCTCACCTATTTCATTGGAGTAGATTTGATTGGTCACTTGAAGCTTGTATGCACTTGAAAAATGGTGGTCTACTTGCTTGGAGGTATAACCACTTTCATGACTCTTTGATGAAGCATATCTTTGATGTACATTTTCATTATGTTGTTATGTGATTTGATGATATATATTTGGTACTGATGATGTTTGGAAGGATGCATACAAGAAAATGGGATCCAAGAATCCTCTTATCTAATGGTGTGGGTTGGAGAGCACTCTTAACTGTTGGGGTGCAATACAAGCAATGGGACCCTGGAATAATTTTTATCTCATTAGTTTCAAAATTTTTGGGGAAACAAGCAGTATGGGAGATGGATTTCCCACTTAATAAAGTGATTTTTATCAGAGTAGTGCAGCAGCAAGCATGGTGGTTCCTCTCTAAAATCTTCATGGAAACTCAAAGACTCAAGGTTGGGCAATTCAATGGCAACTTCAAAGAATTATACAAAAAGTAGGTTCTTCAATACCCATGTTCAAAATTGCTTCAGGACAAGCAATATTGGGAAGGGAGGATTTGTCATGTCCTAAATTTGGCATTGGGTCACAATGGCCTAATCACATTGGCCCTATTCATTAGAGTTTGTCAAATTGATGCTAAAGGTCAAATAATTGCCAAGGAGGAAAATTACTAGTTTCCTAGGTTTGGGGTGGAAGCTTTGGGATTTGGAATAATGGGGATAATAAATGATGTTTGAACATTAGAATGGCATAAATATTTAATAAAGGAGCTAAATAAATATATAAAAGTGAAAATAAAAGTGGCATTTGATCATGAAGACACATGGAGGAAGTGGGACCCACATATGGCTAGATTTCCCCACTACACTTGGCATCATTCTCTTACCAATTCGAATTCAAGGTGAATGGTAATTTACTTAGGGGAGTCCAAAAGGTATTATTCATGGCATGACTCATCCAAGGTCTAAATATAGAGGAAGAGTAACTCCCATGGAAGAGGAAGAGGCAACTTGGAGCTAGTGAGACACTTGGGCTAGATTCCCTAGCTTTATGAAAACAATGATGAAGATGCTATGACACCTATGACACAAATCAGACCTGGAGGATGACATATGACATATATTACATGTCAGGGCTAAAAATAGACTCCAAGAGGGCTCTCAAGGGTTTTAGGGAAGCTAAGATTCTTCCACATGTGATTTGGTGGAAGTGGGAGACTAGGAATTGTTGTACAAGTGGCGTTATTTGGAATCTCTTCCCAACTTGAGTTGGCATGAGTCTCTTGGAAGAAATTTGACCCATGGAGGACATTATAACTTTATAAATTTCAATAACAAAGAATTAAAGCAGCTTTTGATCATTTGTAGAATTTGCAATTGCATTTGTGAAGAGGGAGAGCTAGTGGATGACTAGTTTCTTGCCTTAGCCAATTTCGAGGGTGAAAGATTCCCATCCAAGTTGGTAATTGGAAAGGACATTCAAACCTTTGATTTGGAGCTTTAATGGTGTATTTATTTGCAGGTGTAAGCTACAGGGATGCCCATGGTTTCTTCTATTGCAGCTCACTCCTTCAACCATTTCCAGTTTTGATGGCATATTCTTGATCCTTGAGGGAGGGCATTTTTGGTGAGCTATTGTACTCTTTGGGGGAGATTTTAATGCCCAATTTATTTTGTAATATGAATTAAATACTCCTTTCTTCATCTCCAAAAAATTTCAGGTCGAAATTCCAAGTAGAAATGTATAAATCTCATTTTTAATGAAAGAATAGTGTCATTTCCCCACTACATTGATGTATATCATGATAATGCTGATGATTTCGAATGAATGGATGGTTCTATGATACATTTATAATTAATAGACTACCATGGATGTATTTTACAAGTTTCATGTGTTGTACTTGAGCATGTGAAGTATTTTTACTCAGTTTAATTGCATTGGGAGAAGAAATAGTGCCATTTCCCTAAGGGTCGAATTGGTGATTTTTGTAGTTGAATGGGAGAGGGTTGGAATAGATATAATAATAAATTAATGGTGCACATGAGACCTTAATAAAATCATTAATACATTCCCTACCTCTTTTCAGAAATTGGAGTGGCTTTGGAGGAATTTGGGAAGCCATTTTCAGTACTTACCCCAGGGGGATTTGAACCCCAAATTACTAGTAAAATTGCATACTTGGTCCAGAATCTTAAGAGAGTTTGTAGAGGTATTTTGGTGGCCATATCTCTCCCTTAAAATCATAGTCAAGTCCTAATATCATTCATACACCTTCCTTGATGATTTGAAGGCATTTGGAGTCAATTTGAGACCTAGATATCAATACTAGTCAAAGGGAAATTACTAGTAAAGTTCCCTACATTGGACAGAATTGAAAGAGGATTTGCATTAGTATTTTAAAGATCCAAAAGCATCCATGAAACACATATTTATGTTATAACATCATCCATATACCTTCTAAGAAGATTTGGGAGCAATTGGAGCAATTTGGTAGAGCTCAAAACTGGTCAAAGGTCTAGCTAGGGAAAAAGTGAAAAATTGCCATTTTAATAAAATTCTAAACAAGGGACGTTACAGCAGTCCTCAAAACAGTTACAAATGCATCGTGGCTTGTCTCTTTCTGCCTCTTCCACCTTCCTATCTCCATCAACGTAGTGGCCTAGCTTCTCAACTGCTTGCCGCCACTATTCCAAACAAGTCTCTTTCTCCTTCCTTCGTTCGGCTCTTTACCAAAAATAGGTTGCTTCCTCGCCCCACCTTTTCTTCTATCTTCTTGCCAGAATTTGATGCTGCACAGGTCCTACACATCAGCATAGATGCACTACTGAATATATCCAACAAGCTGCGCTCTCCCCGTTTCTATGCTTTTCCACTGCGTAGCTTAAAATCATGTTTCAACAAAATTAGTACCCACTTGGGCCACACCCAACAGGCCCCTAACACTTACTTGTGGCTTGTCTCGAGCCACTCTAGTCCAGTTGCTCCATCTGTTCTTCTTTTGGAATTTCCTACCCACGCAGTGAATTCTTCAACTGTCTTGCTCAACTGTGCAACTACCTGTTTCACTTCCTTCTCACACTCCTTTACTTTGTCAAGCCATTCCTATGAAGTAGGTCCTAAAGGTCCTTCCTTGATATGATTTTACAATGTCCGAAGTTCTTGCAGTTTTGTTTCAATGTCATTGGTCAAGGTTAGTGATTCTTTCATTAGTGGCTGCACTCTTGTAGAGGTTTCAACCTCTTTCATCCTTAAGGCTTCGAGTTCCCTCCTTAATTCCTTGGTGTGCTCGAAGGCCTCCCTTTTCTGATGAACCGGCATGTCCTTCATGGACGCGTCCGTGGCATCCAATTCTTGTTGCTTTTCTTTTCTTTCTGCATGGATACTCTGTAGCTCTAGACTTTCTTGTAGTATGCTCCACACATTGGAGACGTCATTTGCCAAAATCTGACACTGCGCAGATACTCTGCAGTGAAGCTCTTATTTCTTATGCTCTTGTTTCTTCTTCTTGCCTCTTTGTGTCCACTAGCTGCTGTGCTACTGTCTCGGCTATTTCTGCTTGGCGGGAAGCCTTGATCCTTTCGACTTCATCTATGTGGGAGATCTCTAGGGCCTTCATCTATTCCTGTAAATTGGTCACAGCAGCACCTATCTGTAAGATGGCTACTTCTATCTCTGGTTCTTCTTCGACTGTGGGGAGATTCACACAAACATCTAAAACAGCTTCTCTGATCCTGCGCTCTATTTCTTGTGTGCATTGAAGCTCTCTTTCTTTGTTATCACACTCTGCTTATATTCTTTAGTAATTTTCTTCATGCTGCAGGAACTGACTATGTGAAACAATGTCTCGCCCATGCATCTCATGGGAGATATGGGTGTGCAAATAGTGAAACCCTTCGGCTAGAATCATGACTATGTTTAGCTCCAACTACTGCAACCGTCTAACAGTTTCCATCATATCATCTGTGGGGAATAGAATGGACGCGGATGCAATATTGATGATGCGTGCTTGTGTTGTGAAGTCGGGTGTTCTGTGCATCGTGTCACTTGGTTCCCCTATGTGTTCATGTCGATTGGTTTCCCGAGCAAAGTCGCGGTAGACTTGCTCCATCCTCAAGACCAAACTAGTCAGCTTGTCAATGCTGTCTCAGACCTGCGCCTGATCCGACTCTTCCCGTCTTCCTGTAAATCCAGGGAAATCTTCTAGGTGCACAGCTGTCCGTGATGCTATCATCTCATAGTCATCATCATGCAAGATCCTATCCAATGGTTGTTTCTTGGCCTTAACCTTCTTTTTCTGCAATGGCTTCTCAAGGCTTCCAGTGCACGACTCTTTCCTCTTGTCGCTAACTTGTGGCTCTTTCGTTGTTCCGCCTGCTTCGTGCACAGGCTTTGAAGTCGAAGCACTTTGAACTTCCGCATCCTCCTTGCGGTCTTCTTCTTCTCCCTCGTATGATGGAGTAATGAGCAATTCTGGAGCATGCTCTTTCCATTCAGCAGTCCATTCCTCAATAATGAGCTCAATCATTGGGACGCCTAGCTGATATTGTCCCTCGAACCATTTTTCGGCATTTAGGTGCGGCTGAATGAAAATTGAGTGAAGCCCAGCTTCAAAAAGAAAGGACGGTTTGTACTGGGTGGTCACTTCTCTCGTGATTCACAGGGTCTTCTCAATCACGATGCACAGCTGCTCGAGGAAAGTGAATAATTTTAGGTTATTAACCCGCTACTTCTCCGGAGTGGTAGAGGACCACATGTTTGCAAACCGCACTACGCAACAATCATCGTGCAGTACTGGTATGCCGCATTGATAGTTGGGTTCTCTCCATCCCACAAAGGTGATGAGGACTAGTAACCAATTAAAGTAGAAGGGAAGCCCCTTATCCTAGACATCCTCAATGTCTAGTAATAACTCATTCAACAAGAAGTTCGCCCAATTGTTTTCGTGGCCATCCATAGCTTTTGCAGCTAAGGCGACAACCAAAGCTGATACCTGTGCAGGTCTGGATTTTTGTAGATTTCATTCTACCAGCAGTTGAATTGAGAACCGCAGAGGTCTAATTGGAATGGGGTCCATTTCATACCCCCTTGTTCCTCGTGACAAATTAAATGTGCTCTTGATGTTTGTAGCGAGTTCTTGATCATCTTTCTTGCCCACAAACTCTTTGGAAGGGTCGTCACCCTTCTTGCTCAACCCTGTGATCCTAGCAATGAGATCCATAGTAATATTGACTTTGAAGTCTAACTAGATATATCCCTGGTGCGTGTAAGAGAGTAGGGTACATACCACAACTTTATATTCCTTGCTGCGCCCAAAATGTGGGATGTGCAACAGGTTAAGCAGGCCAGCCTCGTGTAGCGGCACTGCCCAATCCATAGGCACAATCTCTGGCTTGTTTTTGGTCGGATTGTCGACACTGCACATATATTGATCAACCTACAGATGAGGAAATCGCTTGGCATCCTATAGATAGAAATCAGTCAACTTGCATTCCATGATCCTTCCTAGTAGATCATCCCTTTGTTTCACGCGCTTCGGTATTGGCGGCATCAGAACTTTATAACGTGGGTTCTTTTGCAGTTGCAGTGTCGGGGCATCAGCCTTCCTGGGGTTGACATACTCATAAATAACCCATACTAGTGGAGGTGGGTTCCCTAGCAGAACCTGCTTCGGATTAGCCAGTGCCTCTGGTTTCTACGGCGCTGCCATCGACTGCTTATCCTTATTTTGTGGTTGCTTCGGTTGGGTCAGCTTCGACCTCTGAGATGGGGTCAGCTTCTATGCTGAGGCTTTCTTCTGTGGAGGTTTCATGACTACGCTTATGCTAGAATGTTTGAATGCACCCAAGATCTCTTCTAAGTTCAGCTCGTCGGACATAAATGCAACGGAAATCAGTACTTTTGCTACTTCGACTCTTAAGCTCTTTACACTTGTTAAAATTTGAATTTCACAATAACTTTCCATAAGGACAAGTGTATGGGTATTTATAGGGCATTCCTGGATGTTACGACCATTAATAAATCACCCAAGAATTAAATGTTGCAGTAACTTTATCAAATCCCGTCGAGATCTACGTCTAATCCGATATTGAATGCACCGAGAAAGGCTAGATTAGGCATTAAGTGCCAGTCCCGTGGGATTAGATTCCTCCAGGTCATTGATCTCTTTCTGCTGTTCTTTACGTCGTTTCATGTATACTTTCTTTAATTGGCAGGGTAGGCCAGTAGTGCCAGGCTATCTGATAGCTGGTTAAATTTTAATTGCCAAATCCGTCGGGCGGATCTCGTTATGACCCCGATCAATTCAGCCTTTACGAAGTGAAGGCCCTAAGATCTAGAAGGGTAGCCAGGGTTTCAGTTTTATCTGTGTAGTAGACCTAGATTTGCAGTAGGTACAGTTTTGAGTTTCCAACCTAGGGTTTTCAGTTCAAAGGGTGAATTTTTTCCCAATGGATCAGGCATCGGTCTACCAGGGGTTCTTTGCTACCTCGCAGGGAGGATAGCATCCCCAAGTTGGAGCCAGTTGTTAGCACCTGATTTTTCTGCAGCATAAATATCAGAAATGAAAGATGGAGGATTAGAAATCTTACCTGGTAAAGGCTCGAGGTCCCATTCTTTCTCCATGGTTGAAGGCTAAAGTATGAAAAATTGGTATGGAAAGGGTGAATATGGTACACCATAGGAAAATTTGCAAGGAAATGTGTTGAAAGGCCTTTTACACAATCAAATGACCCTAAATACTAAGTCCGACAGCCTAAACATTATGTAGATTAACCACCGACAGGAGAGACACCATTGATCGGGAGTGAGAATGAGATCGATGACCCACATTGATGGTCATGTAGCCAAGAGGCACGGAAGTTAGCCACATTGGTGGTTGCGATGTGTTGTTCCACCGGATAGATGGAAGCCCGGAGGCGCGTCGCGAAAGAGGAAAATATGTAAGCGAAACCACCATAGAGGCGCGTGATACCATAGTGGTAAGGTCATAGATGATCTACGGTGCAGAATGCTAATAGCCAAATCAACGACAATGTAATGGAGAAGATGCATGGATGATAGAAAAAGTGGACCTCGTCGACGGAAAAGGTCGGAGAATTAAACGTGTCATTTGTTCCCACCATGCATGCAAAGCAAGCACAGATCAATGGTTCCCGATGATAGTCTCATCGGGAAATAGCACGATGGATACAGGGAAGAGTGGTCATGATAGATGAAACCATTCGACAGGTGTCGACACCAGGGGTGGTCGCGAGGTAGGAAAGCAGTATTTAAAACCGCGCTGGGAGGTTGGCAATACCACTCCGCAGACATGTGGTGCCAGGGGAACGGTGAATATTGGTACCTACGGGATGATCCAATGGCAGGAAGATCAAGGGTGTGAAATCAAATGGTTAAATAAAGACCGGATCTGACGGCGGGGAGTGGCACGTGAGAAACCAACGGCCAAGATCGTTGGAAAATTGACAGATAAGACTGATGGTTAAGTGAATAGAGTTTATATATATGATCATCGGCATGTGTTGTTGACATTTGTTTGTTGGAACTGTTGAATTCAGAAGCTTCTCGACGTGTGGGAGATGATGAGGGCGACAAGGCTTTCGACAGAACAATTCCAGAAGATCGCTAGCGACAGGTAGGCCCTTTTCTGACTAAATTCATCAGTAGTATAAGTGTTTTCATAGTAAAATAATGGAAGAAGATTCAGTCGTAAGCACGAGTAGGGTTAGGAGTACCTTGGAGGATAGGGACTGTAACATTTTTGACACAGTTATCTAGCTACCCGTGGTCGAAATTAAGAGAAGGCCGAAGCGTCTGCAAGACAAGGGCACAAATGTACATAGAGTTTTCCAGTCTTTGTTCATTTTGTTTTGTTTAGACCAAATCATGTCATTTCCTGAGTTCATCTCTTGGTGTGTGTCTAATTATGAAGGGTCCCAAAGAGTCATCATGGATATTCAGCAAAGTAGAATCGTATGTTCCATAGAGCCGTCAGTCGTGCGTCATTCATTTGGAATCCCTAAGCCACAAACACCAGAGTCTGAGAATTTCTCTGAAAAAAAAATTGTAACCCTCTATCGCCAAATCCCTCTCGAGAGTCGGAAAGCCTTTTTGACCACTTGCCTCAAGCTAGACCAGGAGATTTAAGAAACCCCATATCCATTAGATATTAACCTGTTCAATACCAATACCCAGTTGGTCCTTTCATTACTCGCACAATTTTTTGGTTTTGATAGTGATAGGTTTGTGACAGAGCTGTAGTTGAGTCTGCTGTACAGGATAAGTGTCAATTCACCCCTAGTCAGTTATGAGTCAGTTCCAAGTCTTGGGTTTGAAGATTTTGTGGCGGAGGCCATTAACTCTCAGTTTGTTGTTTTTCCAAGTACTAGATGTTTTCGGTTTCAAGCCCATTTAATGAAGCTAATCATGGTCAGTAACCAGAATGAATTGCATTTCACGCCATAAGTTTATGATGGTACTCTAGAGGAAAACATGTTTAATTACATGAATTTTGTCTTGTCTGTATTGTACAAATTATTTTTTGGGGAAGAGATGCCAAGGGTATTGCCTGAAATGAAGACCTTATTGCAGTTAAAAAAGGAGGTCACCGTGGGGGACTGGTTTTTATCAAAATACTCTACTGTCATCAGGCTATATGGGTTCGTGCACAAGCCCTACATACTGCCTGCCTTCTTAACATTGAGGGTTTTTTCTTTAGAATTTATTAGGCTAGAAGTTAACCCTAGAAGAGGAAAAAATTTCAAAGTTCAGAAAAGGAGTTGATTTAAAGTATCCTTGGGCCATCGGTCCGTTTATTGTAAAGAGTAAGGAGCTTGTTTTGGAGGTGCGAAGTTTGTTAGAAGAGTTGGAATTCAAAAAGGATATTGCAATGGACTATGACCCTTGTCACATTATTTCTGAAAGAAGAAAATTGAGTAACCTTAGTGGGTTTGAGCACAAGGAGGTGGAGCGGTCATTAGGCAGAAATAACCTATTGCAGTATGAGCCCAAGGCGGAAGCAACACCTATTTTGTAGCGAGAAGAGCTCACGTTGCTGGAAGCGGCGATAGAGGTGGAGACTGTACCTAAGGTCACAGAAGTGGGAGAGAAAAGAAGTCTGTAGGAAATCCTGGATGAATACGATGAAGAGGGAGGAAAGAGACTCAGAACTAAGGGTCATGGATCAGCTGGAACACAACCTGATTTAGCTGTTTTGATGGATAGAGAAGGTGGTACGGAAGGGGAAATTCAAATCCCTAATGTACAGGTATTAGAATACAATTTCCAAGAAGCCCAGGAAAGCGGGGACACAAGCAAGTTCTCGTTGAGAGATGAGATGTTTGAACAGTATGCTCAGAGCAAGTAGGCTTCTACTCAGTTTATATATAACTTGCTACCCAAGGCTAAGAGCCTCTCGAAGTCAAATGTTGCTCTGGTGACTAGTCGGTGTTGATGTATATGTAACTTCGGAATGTATTTCATATATGTATATTGTACTCCTATAGAGATGGTATTATTCCTCTATACGGAAGTGTTTGTATTCCTATAGAGATGTTATTATTCCTCTATATGGAAGTGTCGTCATTTATATTGTAAGTGTCGTAACTTATACATGATGGGTTATTAGACCACCCTATTGGGGGTTGGCCATGTGGGTCAAAGGGTTATTAGACCACCCTATTGGGTGTCGACCCAGTCAGCATTATGTTATGTGGTTAAGTTAAGGCCGACCTAGTAAAGGTTATTAGGCAAGCTAAGTCAAATATAAATAGAGTGCGGGAGGCACTCTATTTGATCATTCTATTCTCACACACACTCTTTGGAGAGTGGCACACTTGTGGAGGAGGAGAAGCTACTGCTAGGAGATGTCTATCTCTTATGCTTGGGTTGTATCATTGCTCTATCTATCTCTGGGGAAGTTATTGGGGTTTTTCACCTTTATGGTTTTCCCCAAGTAAACTCCGTGTCTCTCATGTGCTTGCATTATTATATCCATGATTGATATGATGTAGATATGTTGTACATGTTGTTCTCTCAGTTAATATCCTAGATAAGGTTGCAGTAAATTCTAAAAAATTAACATGGCATCAGAGCTAGCCTGAAAGAAGGCATGGTATGGCATGTATGACACTTGTTGCACTTGCGATGCTAGGGCTTGATATACCAAAAACTAGTCATCATAGCACATTCGCTATAAATCCATTTTGGAGAAGTTTTCGGATCTGAAAATTTCACTGGTCGAATACCAGATCCCCTTATACCTTGTGTCCAAAGGAAAACTTCTAATTCATTGTACTTTGTGTTTTATGATCTGTACACTAGGGTTTCTGCCTCTTCCAGATATGAGTCATAAACAGGTGACCTAGGAAAAAAGGTCATAACTTGGGCTAGGAAGCTCCAAATGAAATTTCGTAAAACTTGACAGGTAGTGCACAAACTGTAATTTCTCAAGTAATGTTTTCAGAGGCCGAAACTGAACCTATGACACGTGGCATGCCGTACAAGTTCGCTCTCCTATTTTATCCCATAAACAGGTCACATTGCGACACTTGGCATAAATCTCTCTCAGAGAATCCAACTGAGGTCAGACCTGTGGGGTTGGAAAGATGACAGGTCGAGCTACCACAGGTAGAATTTTCAGACCCCGTGGATATGTAATTTCAGAGTTAAACCAGAAACAATGAGGTGCATATTTCTCTCAAAATAGAATTGGATTTTGAGCACCTTCATTCATGGCTCCGGGAATTAGGGTTTTAGAGAAAGTTGGAATTTTTGTAATCGAACACCACGGCTGAATGCTACTCATAAAAATCAAAATTTAGAGACCAATATCAGATTTTTTGTTTGGGTAGAAGGATGGGCTTGATCAGACCCTAGTTCGGGACCTTGATTAGAAAAGTGGAAAATTAGGGCTTCTGCAAAAATGAGAATTTTTGAAATCTATGGCCATGGCTAGAAGCTCCTCAAAAAATAGAAGCTTAGAGCTTTGGATCGAACCTATTGATTGGGCAAAAGGGTGGTCTTTATCAAACCCTAGTTTGGGATCCTGTCCAGAAGATCCGGAAGTCTCAAAGGCAATTTTTGACGGGTGAAACTTTGCAGTTTCCAAATTCTGAGTATACCGGCTTGAACAGCTCATCAAGGCGCATCTTTCTATCCTTTCAAAAGTTTGAGATTCAAAGTTTGAATTTTTAGGGTTTCTTTGACAAACCCTAATCCCGCTCCAGATCCAGTTCCTGTAAATCAAGTGGATTGGGTTAATCCTAGAAGAGAATGGATTGGTCACCTGCATAAGTGAAGAATTTCCTGTTTCAGAGGGAGATGAGGCTGAGGCCTTACATAAGAAGATTACAAGCAATCTTGACAGGTATGTTTCGAATTCTGTTCATAATTAAGTTTATGATATGTTTGTCTTCATATTATTACGGTAAGTACAATCTTGGTTAATTTAGACTTGTTGTATCACCTTAATAAAATTATGAATGCATGATAGAAGATATTCATTGATTAGGGTGTTGACACTTATGATTGTACTAATGCATTATGGTGTTGTATGAGGTTTATGTTGTCCGCTAACATAAAAGGTACACCAAGAAAGACAAATCATGTTCTAGTTCAAGAACATATGATCATGGTGACATGAAGACAAAGATTCATCCATTGCCATGGATCACATAGAAGATCTACTTACGAGGTATGTATAACTTGGTTCTATAATGGTTAACTTATGAGATATGCATGTTACTAGCACAAATCATTGAAGAGAACAAGAAGACATCATGTGGGTATGTTAGACATAACTAGCTAACATACTAATCTAGGTATGCTTTTCCTATATCAAGTTAGAATCCTACCTTGTGATAGGATCTCTTATATAAGTATACATGGCATGATTGATAATGATTATTCATAGGTTTGAATAAACATGGGTGTATGCATATTATGTTTCTTACCTTAATTGATGATATGACCAACCAGAAGAGTCATGAAAGTATAGGTTTGAGTAATCATGGGTTTAGGCATATTATGTTTCTTACTTTAATTTATGATATGACTAGCCATAAGAATCCTTGAATATTAATACTTATTATTTCTGTTTGAAATGATCATGATATACATGCTTAAGATTATTGTGTTTTGATAGTATTGAGAATATACTAATAAATGTATGATTATGTATGAGATTTCAAGGATATCACAATAATGACACTTGTAAGCATGCATAGTGATCGGGGATGGATATAAGTTCAAGGACAGGTAATCCAGGAAGCAAAGATCAAGAGGGAGCACACTCCAGTAGTTTCTGCAAGGATGCAGATATTCAGAGGGAGTCAACCACTTCTCACAATCCACATCATAATGGAGTTGCAAAGATTCAGAGGGAGTCCACCCAATAACCAAACAAAGATAAGTATTTGAATTATCATTTCTTGCATATTTGATTGTTTAAATAATACTATTCAATGATGTATATATTGATGTTCCTAGACTTAGGTTGTGTATTATGCATATTAGAATAATTGCATTAATGAACAGTATACTACTAATATGCATGTGATGGGTAAGTGGCCTATGGCACTGTACAACATTCCATTGCTACTTATCTAGAATGAAACCTCTTTGCTGACATGTTGGGAGTAGTGCAAACTCTTAACAATGTTCTGGTAGAGATTGGAAGGCATCTAGAAATTTACTGGATATGGATGAATGTTGTATTGAAGCATTGGCTAAAATAATTGCATGACTGTATGACATGTTTCTTTATGTGTAAGAATTTGTTCTAAAAACTATGAGATGTTTCTAATCATGCAATTTAACTTGTTTTGTAGGAAAGATCGTATACAAACACCTACAAAAGAAGGACTACAACATTTGTTTCAGCAACAAAGTTATCTATTGAAGATATTGAATATATTGAAGTTCCCAGGATTCAGGAAGAATGCCATGATTGAAGAGTACCAGTCGATCATGAAGAATGATGTTTGGGATGCAGTCCCAAGACCTGAAGGGAAGTCTGTTGTGTCTTCCAAATGGATATATAAGATCAAGCACGCTGCATATGGTAGCATGGAGAAATACAAAACGATGTTTGCTTTGCGGTGAACACATTGAGGCAGTTCCTGACAGATCCGAGGAGTGTTCACCTGGTTGCTGTAAGCATATTCTAAGGTACCTGAAGGGTACAGTTGATTACGGGCTCAAGTATGATGCGAATCAAAAGTTTAACATGCAGGGTTATGTTGATTCAGATTGGGTAGGCAGTGCTGCAGATAGGAAGAGCACTTCTGGGTGTTGCTTCAGTATGGGATCAGGTGTGATCTCTTGGTTTAGCAGGAAGCAGTCCTGCATAGCACTGAGAACAGTCGAAGCAAAGTATGTTGCAGCTTGTTCGGCTAGTTGTGAGGCAGTATGGATCCAGAAGCTACTGTTTAAGTTATTTGATCTCCTGTTGGAGGCTACTGGTATCTTTTGTGACAACCAGAGTTGTGTGAAGCTGTCTGAGAATCTGGTGTTCCATGACAGGTCGAAACACATTGAGATCAAATATCACTATATCATGGATATGGTGCAGAGAGGAGCAGTGAAGCTCCTGTATGTTGCGACAGATGAGAAGATTATAGATGTAATGACGAAGCCACTAGCCAGAGTGAAGTTCGAGTACTTCAGAGAGAGGCTTGGTGTTCTTCAGATTGACGACACTTCAAGGAAGAAGTGATGGACACATTTGCTGAAGCCATTCCAAGCATGTTGGAAGGAGGATCCTTCACATGGCTGTGGATGTAAGCGCTGGATGATGAGCATCAAGGTGATGCTCCAGTTACTGCTCTATTTTTATACATCATGTTGATGATGGATATGATCATTTATGTATGTATGCATCATGTTGATGCTGGATCAGCTGGATCATTTATGTATGTATGCATCATGTTGGATGCTGGATATGATCAGTTGGATCATTTATGTATGCATGCATCATGTTGATGCTGGATATGATCAGTTGGATCATGTGTATGTATCTGTATATGTATCAGGTGGATACATTGTATGATCAGGTGGATCATGTGTGTTGATATGTATCAGGTATGATCAGGTGGACCATGTATTTGTATGTGTATCAAGTGGATACATTGTATGATCAGGTAGATCATGTATGATGATATGTATTAGGCAGATACTGTGTATGCATCAGGCAGATGCATTGTATGATCAGGATGATCATGGATGATGAGCCTCAGGATGTTGCTCCATATGACATGCATCAGGACGATGCAGTGATGATGATTAGGATGATCATGTGTACATCAAGATGATGTATGGTGAGTATCAGGATGATAATCTGTGGCCATGGAACATGTTGTTTAGATAAGCATATAATCCTAGCCCTGGGAGGTTTGCAGATAATATTTCTAGGTTTTTTTTATGGCATGTAATACTGGCCCTGGGATATCTGGAAAACGCTCTTTTGAGGTTTTGCTTTGGAGGACATATAATCCTAGCCTTGGGAGGTTTGAAGATTCTCTTGCTAGGTTTTGCCGCTTGCATATAATAGCTCCTTGGGAGATCGGGCAAATGCTCTTTCGAGGTTTTGTCCTATGGCATATAATCCTAGCCCTGGGAGATCCGATAGGTTGAGCTATGTGCTCGTAATCAGTCCTGGGATGCTCTTTCGAGGTTTTTCCATGACCACATGTAATAAGTCCTGGAGATCTGGACAGGATGAAAAAGGCCTCAGAAGCTCTTTAGGGTTCTTACTTGGCAAGACACTGTTTTAAGGTTTTGTGGTGGAGGTCACATGTAATAAGTCCTGGAGATCTGGATAGGATGAAAAAGGCCTCAGATGCTATTTAGGGTTCTTGCTAGTCAAGAGACTCTTTTAAGGTTTTGTGACAGTAACATATAATACTAGCCCTGGGAGATCTGACAGGTAGAGCTGTGTGCTCGTAACAGCTTGGGATGCTCTTTTGAGGTTTTGTGACGCACGTAATAAGTCCTGAGGATTCCACAGTATGGCCAGTGATGATGAAGACCTGCAGGTGGTGGTCCTACACCCAGTATGAAAAAGGACTGGCTTTGTAGAACTTCCTATGACGAGTAGATTCAGAGATTGATTGAGATAGCAGCAACAGTGACGATGACGATGACTCGATGACAATTATCCAGTGACGATGATTCAGAGAAGAAGATTTGTGCTAGAAGATCTGTGTCGAGAAATACCTTCCTAGTTAAGAGGGAGTGTTGATGTACATGTAACTTCAGAATGTATTTCATATATGTATATTGTACTCCTATAGAGATGGTATTATTCCTCTATACGGAAGTGTTTGTATTCCTATAGAGATGTTATTATTCATCTACACGGAAGTGTCGTCATTTATATTGTAAGTGTCGTAACTTATACATGATGGGTTATTAGACCACCTTGTTGTGGTTGGCCTTGTATAAGTCATGTGGGTCGAAGGGTTATTAGACCACCTTATTGGGGGTCGGCCATGTGGGTCAAAGGGTTATTAGACCACCCTATTGGGTGTCGGCCCAATCAGCATTATGTTATGTGGTTAAGTTAAGGCCGACCTAGTAAAGGTTATTAGGCAAGTCAAGTCAAGTATAAATAGAGTGCGGGAGGCATTCTATTCTCACACACACTCTTTGGAGAGTGGCGCAGTTGTGGAGGAGGAGAAGCTGCTGCTAGGAGATGTCTATCTCTTATGCTTGGGTTGTATCATTGCTCTATCTATCTCTGAGGAAGTTATTGGGGTTTTTCACCTTTATGGTTTTCCCCAAGTAAAATTTGTGTCTCTCGTGTGCTTGCATTATTGTGTCCATGATTGATATGCTGTAGATATGCTGTACATGTTGTTCTCTTAGTTAAGATCCTAGATCAGTTTGAAGTAAATTCTGAAAAATTAACAGTCGAAATATAAAAGAAGGCACTCTAAATGTGGTAGGGGCTACACCTAGCAGTTTAACTAAGGTGAAATATGATTTCAAAAACATATTCGCCCCCGATAAGGTTCAGTTACATAAGCAAATCGGGGATGTTATCTACGGAGACTATATACAGGAAGTATTGAGAGTCGAGAAGTTAGAGGGAATTGTTGGCAAGATGGATGTCCAGTTAAAATAGGAGAAGCTGGGAAGCAAAGCCCACCAGTAGCAGGTTAAGAAATTACAGCTCGATTTGGTTGCTAGTGGCGGTGGTGGCAAGGCTACCAAATAGTTGCTGGCAGAGAAAGAAAGATTAATTCAAACATTGCAAAAGAAGGCAAAGGTCTCGAGCACTCAATTAATTCAGGATCCTGAAGTTTCTAAATTAGAGCAGGAGAAAGAGGTCCTAGCCAAAGAGCTCAGTGAAAGAAGAGTAGAATTGTTGAAGTTGGCTGAGAAAAGAGCAGATTGGGAGAAAGAGAAGCTGAGTTTGGAAAAAGCAAGTTGAGGATTTGAAAGATAACTTGTGCATTTTGGGCACGCGGCCGTCAAAGATAAGTCAAGATGTAGATGAAAATAGCGCTGACAGCCTATCATAGGCTATGTATCATGTCATCCTGAAGGAGGTAGAAATTAAAGAACTAAAGGAAAGGGATCTGAAATTAGAAGAGCAGAACACGCAAATGGAGGAAGAAATAAAGGGGTTGCAGAAGCAAAATAAGGACTGGTGGAAACGAATCAGAGGTTTGTCTGCCAGGTAATTGGGAAGATCCCGATGCAGACATGCAGGATCATGATCGGGGATATCATCACAACGACAGCCACCGATCTCAGGCCTTGTTTAATCTCCATCGGTGCCAGAGAGAAAGCGATAAAGAAGGCTTTAAAAAGCTGCACATCAACACGAGATAATCTGAGCCTAAGACCCAAAGAGATAGCTCAAGACACTATAGATTTTTTGAGACCCTTATCAGAAGAACAACTAGTTGCATTGGATATCAAGAACGGAGTGGCTACGATCGTCTGGGAAAGGAAGACGCTAGGAAAGTATGCTCATGCAGAGAATATCTAGGCCCGTTGTGCAGTGATGAAAGATCAGGTTGCTGATGTAAAGAGAAGGTTTGAGAAGGTCTTGCAGAAGGGGCTACCCTCCTTTTGGAATGAAGATAATGAGCTCATCTTGCACAATGATTACAAGAACTTGTTGTGCACCATAAAGATGGATCACGAAAAGTTCCAGAGTCTAAGTCGGATTCTTACAGGAAAAATACTATTGGAGAGTCTTACTGAGGATTTCGAGATCATGAACCTGCTAAAGAGCTTAAGTGAAGGATCCCCTATCCTATCCAGTGAAGAGAACATGGAGTTGAGAGTACTAGTGAAAGAAATGGTGTTGCATGATAATGTCACGGCTGATCAATGGGGTTATGTGGAGAAGTATGGGAAGATGAAATACTCACTTCATGCTCCTCGGTAGTTGTTATTTTTAATTTCAAAGAGTTGTTGTTATTTTCAAAGACTTCAAAGATATTCCCATTTTAAAAAGTAATTTGTAATATTTTTTGAGGCGGTTATTGGGAATAGCTACCCGGTGCAACCACTTTAAAATATTTTGTTTTTATCTTAAAGTTAGTTGTCATTCAGTAAGAAGACTGGTAAATGTGAAAGAAAACAGTTAGGCCTACTTGCCCATTTTTGATAGTGGCAAATATGTCTTGATGAGGTGGCATTTTGTTGTAACTATTTTCAAGTACGAATAGGTCGAGCCTCAAGCTCTAGGCAGCTATATATGCTATGTACTTGAAATGAGAATGACTGAACACTTTTTGGAGAAAAGTATATTGTTCTATGTAATCTTTTGAGCTATTTTGAATAAATTTGGGAGAGTTGAGCAGGTGTTTTGACAGGGATTCCTATGTTATTGGTCTTGCAGTTTGTTCCTTCTCTTTTCCCATGTGAATTGTGTTTCTTTATTTGTCAATCCATTTTGCAATTACTTATTCATGTTTTTTTCAATGAAGTATTTGAATGGAATTCATAGAGATAATGTTTCGTTCAAGTCATACCAAGCATTTCACCCTTATTTTCTACTAAAGTCAATATAGAATTCATGTTTCCATGCTTTATATTGATGGATTGTTCATCTCTCTTCTAAATCACCAACTAAAAGCTTTTTTACTATGAGATGGTGGCTACCTTGCCCCTGTATGAATGTATCTGCAAAGTATTTGTCAATGATGTTCATGTTTTGTTTAATTTGACTCCATTGGCCCAATATAGATCGATGTTATTTTCCAACCACAATTTATGAAAAGAAATCTGTCCTAACAGAAGTCTGACCTTTTATGTATGTTATTGATTGAATATCTCAACAAATGGATGTTGGTGTATGTTTTCATTGTTGAAGCCGTTGATTATTTCAAGTCTTTTATATTTTTGTAGAGAGAGCCCTCTCTGACTATGCTGGGTCAGTAGCATAGGTCTAAAGCTGGTTAGTGGTTACCCCGACTTTCCCTCTCCCACAACCTAGAGGGTACGATTTGGGTGTTAACACAAAGGTTCATAGATGATGCAATCCTATCATGTACATTTTGAACCAAACATTCAGGGATGATGCAATCCTATCAGGTACGTTTTGAACCAAACATTCAGGGATGATGCAATCCTATCACGTACATTTTGAACCAAACGTTCATGGATGATGCAATCTTGTCACGTACATTTTGCACCAAACTTCCAGGGATGATGCAATCCTATCACGTCCATTTTGAACCAAACATTCAGGGATGATGCAATCCTATCATGTCCATTTTGAACCAAACGTTCAAGGATGATGCAATCCTATCACGTACATTTTGAACCAAACATTCAGGGATGATGCAATCCTATCACGTACATTTTGAACCAAACGTTCAGGGATGATGCAATCCTATCATGTCCATTTTGAACCAACAATTCAGGGATAATGCAATCCCATCATGTACATTTTGAACCAAACGTTCAGGGATGATCCAATCCTATCATGTCCATTTTGAACCAACCGTTCAAGGATGATGCAATCCCACCACTTACATGATGGTTAATCCTGATCTCTTTAGGACATAAAGTCCGAGGATGATACAATTCATTCGTCCACTTAAACAAAGTCTAAGGACCACACATCGACCTCATCCTCGGTATCATCAACCTCATCATCGGTATCATCTACACAGGTATCCTCATCATCGATACAAGTATCCTCATCATTGCTACAGGTATCCCCATCATCGATACAAGTATCCTCATCATTGATACAAGTTTCCTCATATCATCATCGACCATATCACTCCCCCTTTCAAGGAGGTTCCTTCTGAACTACACCAAGCTTGTCTCAAAAATACTCAAACTTTACTCGAGACAGAGGTTTGGTCAATATATCAGCAACTTGCTCATCAGTTCTCACATGCTCGATCTTTATAGCTTCTTTTCTACACCATATCCCGTATATAAAAATATTGGATCTCTATGTGCTTTGAATTGCCGTGGAATACTGGATTCTCTATCTTCTTGATACAACTCTGGTTGTCACACAGGATCATAGTGGGGTCCATCTCTAAGTCAAACAATCCTGATAACAACTTTCGAAGCCATATCGCTTCACAACTGGCAGAGCAAGCAGCTATATATTCCACTTCAACTGTGTTGAGAGCCACACTAAACTACTTCTTGCTAAACCACGATATCATGGCAGATCCCAGACAATAACATCCACCCGATGTGCTCTTCCTATCTAATACACTTCCTGCCCAATCAACATCTATGTAGCCATACAATCTAAAGTCATGATTTCCAAGATAACATAGACCAAAGTCTATCATACTCTTTAGGTACCTCATCACATGCTTTGTAGATATTAGGTGAACATGTATTGGCTCGACTAGATACTGACTCAAGGTGTTCACAGTAAAGTATATATCTAGCCTAGTATTCGTCAGATACATCAATGACCCAATAATCTGTTTGTACATAGTCACATCCACTAACTCTGATGAGTCATCAGCTAACAACTTCAAGTTGGAATCCATGGGAGTGGCCATGGTTTTACATTCCAACGTATCAAATATTCTCAATATTTCCACAGCATACTTTCCCTGGTTGAGAAAAGATTTCTTCCGGGCCTTGCCATACTTCCAGACCTAGGAAGTAATGCATCAATCCAAGATCTCTCATCTCAAATTCTGTAGCCAGCTTCTTCTTGCTTTCCATGATGTGTTTCTCATTCCCTGTCAGAAAGAGATCATTCACATACAGTAATAGTATGATAGGTTCATCATCCATAACCTTAAGGTAAAGATTAGGATCAGCTTTACTTTTGGTAAAGCCCAAGATTGTCAAGAAGCTATCAATTCTCCCTCCGTGACTGAACATCATTCACACTCTTCATTGAGTGATCTTTTGCCTATCTATCATGCAATCTACCATCAAATGGGTCTACCGATATGAGCCTCAAGATCATTCAAACTCTGTGGTGAGTTCCTTCTTGCATTCATCTAAGATAAGAATGTCATCTGTATATAGAAACCATCTTCAACCTTGTAGCAAAGGTTGAAATCCGCATCACCCGGGGTGATCATTAAACTCATCAAATGACTATTGATCCTGGGTACCTGTACAGATCTTTCTTCAATTTAATCCTGGAAGTTTTCTCGATTTGCACTTCTTCTTCAATTACACCATTAAGAGAACAGTCTTATCTAGCCACTTGGAGCAAACATCTCGTCATGATCCTCTTCCTCTTTCTAAGAGAATCTTCTAGCCACGAGCCTTCTATAGTATGTTTGATTTGTAAGTCTTCTTGTTGAACATCCATCACTTGTTCGGTGTTCATCATTCTTTATGATCTTTCCTACAAATCAAAGTTAATTACATGATTAGTAATACTTCATAATCATCAAATCATGTTGACATGATAACCTATTATGCATACTGATATGATTCACATAGTTATGCAATTATCTTGACCAATATTTTGGCACAACACTTTTCCATATCCTGTATGCATACAGTGGCTATCTAGATGCCTTCCATCTCTACCAGAACATACTATCAAGAGCGTGCACAGCTCTTAGCATGTCAGCAAAGAGGTTTCATTCTAGAAAATAAACAATGGAATGTTTGTCTAACTTACCCATCATATGCATATTAGTAGTATATTGTTCAATGCTATATGAAAGCTTACACTATGCATGATATATTCTACGAATACAAATATGCATACAACTATTATGAGCAATATCATTGACTATTCAGAGATTCAAGAAGTAATTCAAATAACAACTCAAATACTTATCTTTTGTTTGTGTGGTTGCCTCCCGCTTGATCTCTATTTTCCCTTTATGATAGCATCATGATTATTTCTTTCAACTTCTATCCATCGCGGACCACTATGCATGCTTAAGTGTGCACTAGTGTCATCCTCATCATCTCATACATAATCATACATTCATTAGTATAATCTCAATACTATCAAAACATTATGATTCTAAATAATCTTAAGTATGTATGGTCATGATCATTTCATACACAGGTATACTTACCTAAGATCCTAACACAAAGTAGGATTCTAACTTGATATAGGAAAACATACCTGGATTATCATGTTTGGTTATGTCTAACATACCCAAACAATATCTTCTTTGTTCTCTTCAATGATTTAGAGACCTTGTGCTAGAACCTGCATATCTCATAAGTTAAGCATAGTAGAAAAAAGTCATACATACCTTGTAAGTAGAGCTTCTATGTGATCAAATACTATGGATGAGTCTTTTTATTCATCTCATCATGGTCATAGAACTCAATTTGTCTTTCTTGATGTACCTGTATCTTCTCAAGTCATACATGTCGAGTAGTCTTCTCTATAAGGGTAAATCCCTAACCATCCAAGGTAGATCACTTGTAAACATCTTATGTATGTTCATGGTGCTAGGATTATAGAATAATAGTGCCATTTAAATCTTCTTCATTGCTTCCCTATGAGTCTCCCAACTCTGCTAGGGTTTCTTCTTACTTGGAAACCCTAATCTTCAATCTCCTTCCTCCCACAACATTTTGATGGAGGATTAATACCTATGATGAATGGATTCCAAATCTATTATCCAAGTTTCCAATGTTGCATCAGGTGTCTCCAACATTGTATTAGGTCCTTCCATACCTAAAAACTAAAAACCCTAAGTGAGAGCTTCTTCCTCCTCTTCCTTGATTTCCTCTATTGAGCCATTTCAAATGTGTCGTATTGTTTCTAGTGTATCTCTAAAATTTCAGATCTGCAGAGCCTGCAACTTCGGCCTGTGGTAGCCCTGCTTGTCATCTTTCCAACCTCACAGGTTTTAGCTTCTTTGGATTCTCCATTAGAAATATATGCTCATTTTACCAACATGACTTGTTTAAGGGATAAAACAACATAGCGAACTTGTACGGAGTGCCACATGTCACTGTTTCAACTTCGACCTCTGAAAATTAGAATTGTGAAAGTACAGTTCGTGCCCTAGCTGTCACGTTTTACGAAATTTCATTTGGAGCTTCCTATCTCGAAATATGACCTTTTTCCCTAGGTCATTTGTTTAGGACTGCATTCTGGAAGAGGTAGAAACCCTAACTTCTACGGATCATATCTCAGAAAGTACAATGAATTTGAGGCTGAAATTTAGACACAAGGTATAGGAAAAATTCATCGTCGGCCTGTCCAATTTTCAGATCTTGAACCTTCTCCAAAACGGATTTATAGCGAAAGTTCCACAATGACTAGATTTTGCTATACAAAACCCTAACATTCAAATTGTCGCAAGTGAGACAAGTGTCGTAAGTGCCATACATTGCATTCCTTCAGTCTAGCTTTGATACCATGTTAACATTCAATATGATAAGATAGATAACATCAGTATTACATTCAATTTCACAAAAATTGCATATACAGGATCACTAAAAGAACAACAAGCACAACATAAACACAAGAGACATAGATTTATCCTGGGAAACCCTCATGGGGTAGAAAACCCAACAAAGCTTCCTCATATAGATGACCAACAAATACAAAGATGCAGTCCCCAAACAAGAGCTCCTTCTCCTCCTTTGTAGATTTCTCTCTCTCCTATGTGAGTTTCACAAGTGAGTGTGTGTGTTAAATGAGGATCACACATCCTCTATTTATACTTTACCTCACTTGACTTTTAACCCTAACTAGGTCGGCCCCAACTTAACCACTCAACATAATGCTGACTGGGCCAACCCCACTAGGGGACTTAAACACCCCATTACAACTGACTCTGGTCCGACCCCACTAGGGAAGTCTAATAACCCAAGTTACCACATTCCGACGGAGGAATAAACATCTCCGGATATACAATAAGGTCCCGACGGAGGAATGAAACATCTTCAGATAAAATACAAATATAATATTCTTAGAAGTTACAATATTTCAACATAATTAATGGGTCACTGTCCTTTGGTTTTGATCCCTTCAAGAGCTAACTTGTTACTTAACTTTGGTTGAGATTTACAGTGGTGATACAATTCTGATACTATGTTGATTCTACTCATATATAGTGGCAAAGTTCTATTAATACTTGTTATATAAGGTTGGCCTCTTTTTATAAGGTTGGAAAAGTTCTATTAATACTTGTTATATAAGGCTAGTAGAGGGGTATTTGCAGGACTCATCCTTAGGTTAAGGGCTCTCCCTTGGGTTAGGATTTACCCAAAGAATTTAAGGAACTAGACATAGGTGACATTGGTCTTGCTTCCTCATGCATGTTTAACATCACTAGCACAATGCCACCCATAGTCTGTTTTAAGTGAATGCTAGTTTGATCGGTAACAGTACCCATTTTAAACAACAAAACATAGTCAACAAAAAGAAGATAAGTGAAGTAATGTAAAAGATATATTTTTAGCCCGACCATTTTCCATCCCTTCTTGCATTATTACAAAGTCTACTTAATCCTTCAAAAATTAGCATAAAAAGAAGTAGGGGGAGTGGAAATCTTTGTTTAAATACCCTAACTCTTCTAAAAAAATTTGAAGGACTTCTATAACACAAAAAAATTGGTTAATATCACATAGTCCATGATCTAATTTGTGACCTCCAAACTTAAACCTATACCAGCCTCAGAATTGACCATGAGACTTTGTCATAAGCCTCGACCAAGTCTAGTTTAAAACCAAAAAGTCCAACTTCTTTACCTTGATAGTATGTAGAATTTCGTACCTGGTCATGTTAAAATTTCTACTTTTCTTTATACCAAGTGACTTTGTTGATTTGAATATGTTTTGTTGCATTGTAGGTGTTCATGTGGATTTAGATTTCGTCTCCAATTCAAGGACTTCTTCGGACTCTGATTCAAGTACTTCTTCGGACTCACATTCAAGTAGTGCTTCAGACTCTGATTCAAGTTCTTCTTCACACTCCAATTCAAGTATCACTTCTTCGGACTCTGATTCAAGTAATGCTGCTTGGGAGTCCATTTCCGAGTCTGATTAAAAAGCATTTTTTTTTATTTTTGAAGTGTTTCTTTAGACTTTGATATTAAAACGTTGCTTTTAACTACGATTTTGAACTAAAAGTGTTTTAAACTTAATGAATTCAAATAGGTTTTTTATTCTAATTTACCTGAGTTAGAATCTCATTCCATTATTCAAGTTTGAACATACATTTTTTAACAATAAAAATTACCAATCATATTTGTGACAGTTTTTTATTAAATTTTTTTGATGTATTATGTAATATGGTTCCTTTTATATGTATTTATTTATTGTTATGTAAATTTTATTATATTGTAAATTTTGTAGGTATATTGATGTAATATTACATTTTTTTTTAATAATAATAATTATTTGAGATTAAGTCTAATATTAATTTTAATATTTTTAAGTTATTAATATTTTATGTATTGTTATATGGTTGATATGTTATTATGTGTTTGTATTTTGTCTAGTTAATTGTAAGAAATGATTCTTAAAGTATATTTTTTTATCCATTTTATGACTCGATTTATAAAAAGTGTAAATTTTTGTAGAGATATAAATATGAGGAAGTGTTTTCATTTGGATGGATATGATGCCACTCAACATTTAATAGATCTAAAATTAAGATGGATTCCAATTTTGAAGACCATGCCACAATCATAATTATGCTATGTTTTATATGAATTTGATCATGTCATATTTACTAAATATCATGTAAAGGTTAAATTAGATACATTTTGTATCTTCAATTTGTAACACTCAAATGTGGTGTCCATGCAAAAATTAAGAAAATGAGTAAACTGTGAATTAAATTAAGTAGTAAAAAGGGGACAAGACCAAGATGTGGGTTTTTTGAGGTTCTGTGCTGATTTTTATGTTGTTTTCTAGTTATTTTAGGGGGACTTGTTGGAGGAGGACTCTTAGGAGGAGGATATGTGTATTAGGTTGATAGAGGAAAGAGTTAGGTATTAGGTAGCTTGTCATAGTGTTAATTTTTTAAGGGTCGCAACCTCAATTTTTGCTTGGGATTGTTTGGGTGGAGAGTTGTATCCCCACCTATTGTTGTGGAGTAGGTGATTGATTGAGGTGACTATTTGAAGACAAGGTTTGCTTACAAAATTGATGAATTTGGTCATTGATTAGGTAAGTAGGGATTCTTCTTTTTGGGTTAAGGTTTTTGAACTTTGATAAATATTTGAGGTACATTGAAATTGTTATCTAGTTTTTTGAAGATAATAAAAGTGACTATCTATCAATAAACACATGATAGATTAGTTCTTTTCTAAAATTTTCTAAAGGTTTTTGCCATTTAATTAGGTTTAAAATTTGCCTAAAAATGGGTTTTTACATTTGTTATTGAGTGTGGTTCGAATACTAGAAAGTATTAAGGGCCACAACCACCTGGACTGTATTTGTGAGGAAATTTTATTTTGTCTCAATATTAAACAAAGAAATTTAAGAGATCTGAATTATTTAACACATAAAACATTATGATAGGTGATGGGTTAGAACCAATATCTCTTTTTAGTAGAGAAGCATCTTCTTTAGGCCACATCCACATTTCTAATAGAATTAAGTAATAAATAATATGCATTACATAAATAAGGACATTATTATGCTAAAAAAAATAAAAAATCTAAAGGAAGCCTTTAACAAAAATAGTTGTTGTATTACAATGATATATATCAAAATTACAAAATCATTTAGTTCTGGGTGGAAGAGGACCAAATAAGTGCAAGGGAGCTTCATTTCATCACATGTTTCATGTATAAACAAACTTGAAGAGGACCAAATAAGTGAAAGAGAGCTTCATTTCATCACACGTTTCATGTAAAAACAAACTTGAAAAATGAACACAATTTTCTTCATAATTAAAACTTGGCATTTAGTTTGAAAGGCCATTTTTCAATGAGATTGAGCTAGTGATATAGTACATATTGTTGTAACAAATGGTCAAACCCATATTATGGTTTAAAAAAAACATTCACAATATGCAAATTTAGTTGTAAGCAAATGCTAATAGAAATCACAACGGACTGTAATAGTGAGTAGCAATAATGAGCTAAAGGGCCATCATGTGCGGATCGGGATTTCAATCTTGCATACCAGCATAGATCCATCTTAAGCTTGGAATTATTTTTCATAATTGTTTATTTTATGAGCTTACATGAATTTTGTTAATTACTTTTTTTTGACAATATAACTTAACCTTAAATGACAACATCTCTCCAGTACTAGCTTTTCTTTATGCAATGAGATGCAACCTCACAACCCTTTGCTCACCTTGAAGGCTTGAGAATATGAGATGCAACCTCACAACCCTTTGTTCACCTTGAAGGCTTGAGCATTACAACTCCATGAGGAAGGGATGTGAAACAAAAAACTAAAAACTAAAACAACTGTGGAAATGAAAGAGGGAGAAAAAGATAAATATGAGGTGTTGTAAAAATGAATATGAAGAAAAAAAATTGATATGAAAATTGAATCATCATAAGATAAATATCATGAGATCAAATTTCATTAATAGTAAAACAGTTTCACACGGTAAATTTGCGTCAGTCATAACAATCTCTTTAAGGCCCTCACAAGGGCTTGCAACACTACAAAACCACTCAAACTTTGTAATCAACCAAATATTTAGCTTATTGACAAATGGTGGTGATAAATAATGTCAATCCGACACCCATCTAGCTTATTCATTTCCCTCGTCTCTTAAAACAAAAAAACCCAACAACTATTTCTCCAAATAGGCTCAAAATGAAGGAGATTTAGGCATAGTGGAAGTGATCTTCAGCTCATACAAACACTCATGGACTGAGCTACAACTCTATCACACCTCTCCCTTGATCCAATATTGTTGTGGGAAGACAATGGACTGCTGCACACAGTAACAGCAACACGCACACATCACTGCAAAACCACATTGACACATACAAGAGGAGTTTCAGTAATAGAATAATATTTATGCAGCTATTTCAGCAAACAATAAGCTACAGGAAATTGTTTCAGCAATTCTGCAAGAGTTTCAGCAAACTGTATTCAACAGGAAATGAGTCTCAGCAATGAATTTAAACCAAATTTATAACTCCCATTCTTTCATAAAACTTAGACTGTTTCAGCACACTCTGTTTCAACAAACTTTCAAATCTAACTTGCTACAACAAAACTAAATATTCCATAATGAGTTTAAAACTCATAAAACAGAGCATCATAAAAATACAGAGAAAAAACTTTTTTTCAACAGTTAGACTGATTTAATCTCTTCACAATTAAAATACACTCAAAAAATTATCATGCTATAGCAAAATCATCACTTAAAATTTCAACCATGAGTTTACAAACTCATAAAGACAGAAAGGAACATAGTAACAATATTATAGAGCTAAAACTCCGTTTCATATTAAACTCAGAATTTGTATTCCTCACCATGCTTCTAAATCAGAATTACATAGGTATATATACACCATGAGATCAGTTGTTCTCAATAATTAGATTGATCTTTTACTACATCTAAACCAAAATTGACTGTTCAGAATTTGTATGGATACTCTTCCCTTTCATGAGCTGCAACGGGAACGATGGATTTCCCTTCAACAATATGTAGAAACATGCTTACCCTTTTAACATATGATGAGTCGGAACATGTCAGTGGATGACTCTTCAAAAAAAATGTAATACTCAGCCCCACTAATCATTCAATGTGATGCGCTGCTCTTTTGAAACTTTGACAGCATGACAAACTCAAAACGGTGTGGTGGTGGTTGACTCTTGAGCATTTCGATGGCCACTCATGAGGGCAGTGAAATAATTAACTATCCAACATTCTACCCCTTAATTATTTCACCCAAAAATACATCAGACACAAACATAAATAATTACATCTTTACAAGCACAACATTCCAACTATAATGCATGCTGGTCTAAGTCTCAATAAGGATTACATCAGTATATAACTCAAAAATTTGTTTCATATTCTTTGTTGCAACATACTAGCGCATCTTTTTGTTTTCTTTCGACTCCAAACTTTGAAATATGTAAACTTTGTTTTATGTTCTATCTTCAACTTCACCTTGATATTCTTCAATGCTTGCGTCACTTGTGGCTTCAACCATCTCTTCATATTGACTTTGGATCTTGATTTCTTTTGCTCAGTAATTTCACAATACTTGTTCTTCTCATCTTCAGTTAGTTGTTCATAATTAACAAAATATAATATTTCATCATTTACTTCAGCATTAAGACCATTGCATTCAACCTTCTTGGACTTTATAAGCCAATCTTCATTCAAAATTTTAATTTCATCATTCTCAACTTTGGCTTCATCATTACTTGGCTTAGAATGCCAAACTTTATACCAATAATACTTTTGATTCTTCATATTCACTTTCTTCTTTACCTTCAGTGTTTTCTTTGATTCCTCAAATTCATGATGATCAACGTCATCTGCAAAACGTTCTTCAATTTGCTTACCAACATTAAAATTTTCAATGCCTTTTATGCCAACGACTCCAATTCAAATCTTCTTCTCTCAATACTGTAGTGTGCGCATACAAAAAATCCCACAAGCTATCTTTGAGTTCAATAAGAGTAATCTGTTCAATGTCATTCTGTAAACACATTAATTGATAATAATGCCTGATTTCTTGAGGACTCCATGACATGAATATCTTTTCAACTGATTTTTCAACCAGTTCATCTTTACTGCAATTTTATTCATTCAAATCAAATTCATCATCATATTTAGTGGATTCCTTTTCATCTCTGATTGGTTTCTCACCTACACACTCAAACATTTTGTCAAAATTATATAAATTATCATAATGTGAACCATATTGGTTCTTTTCATTTTTCACTTCTCTGAGAGCTATCACTATCTCTTCATTCAAATATGCCTTTGCTGTTGCAACAAGGAAATCAGCTTTCTTCATTTATGCCTCCACAACAATACTAACATCGTTATCATCATATATTGTCTTTTCAAGCCATTGTTCCAATAATTTTAACTCTTCATTAAGGACATCATTCTGTATTTCAGCTGCTCTATCTGTAGCAAAACATACAACATCTTGAGTGCTATAATTATGCAACTATTTTTCTATCACTACTTCTGCAATCACCAAATGAACAACCTTTTTATTTTCAACATCATTATAGAGTCCTTCTCCTTGTACTTTATCTATTTCATTCGCTGCAACTTGTGTGCATTCTTCAACAATCTTATCAAATTCTTCAACAAACTTAAAATCATCGATATTTTCAAACAACTCACAAAAAAGGTTCAAGCACTTCAACAAAGTGCACTTTATATTTCTTAGCTTTTGATGTTGCCTCAAATACTATTGTTATGCAAGTCTACATTCCATCATCATCATCATAATTGACCATTAATTCTCCACGGGAAATTTCACAGATACTGGCTGCTTCATTGGCACCTTCTTCATAGTTTTCATCAACAATACACATCGCTGGAATATTCAAACAACAAACTGCTACACTGGTAGTTACTTCACCTTTAGTACTTGAATTACAAGCCAAGACTTCATCATTTTCTTCTTTTGTACCTACACAATTACTAACAAAAAAATTATTAGAAAAAATGTCATTATTTTTTCTGTCCTTATCTGCACCATTCAATATCGCTTCAGATTCTTCTTCAAATATATCACAAGCATTTTTTCCATTATCAGATACACCATTTTCATGAATGTATTTTTCACAAACAGCATTGTCATCACTACTTTCTTCCTTATGAGTAGCAAGTGGATGAGTGCAACATCCTTCATTTTCTACAACATAACTACTGTAGTTTACTTCGAGCCCATCTTTGTTTTTGACTTTTACAACACCTCCAGAGTTGTCTTCTAGATTCACTATACCAACATGTCTACAAACTTCAAATTCAATGCATGATTTAAATGCCTTCATGGGTGTGTCCGTCAAGGACTCTTCTTGCACAAATAATTCTTTGTTGTCATCACACTTAAGGAATTTATCATCTTTATCAGCATTCTGCATGTTAACCATTCCATCATTTTCACAATTCACTTCAGTGACATCTAAATTCGAAACTACATCAACATCTTTATCAATATCAATTTCAACTTCTTCAAATTTTGTTGCTACTATACGAGATACAACAACCTCATATTTTTATTTAGCTTCAGCAACATTTTCATCCACTGGTATCTCAAAACAACTGTGAGATTCAGAAATAATTTGACTATCTTTTGTTGCTTCTGCAAATTTATCTACTGAAATGTTAACAGGTTGTAACTCAGTCATATATCTCCACTTTAGATCAAACATTCTCTTCAAACATTCCAAGGATTCTCTAGATGTGTGTGCTTCATCAATTATATAAAAAATATTATCATATAGAGCTTGTTGGATGCAGTACAAGGCAAATGCATCCTTTTCCTCATCCTGGGGTTTCTTAACTCGATTCTCAACAAAATCACATAAACCTATAAAGTGCAAGAAATTTTTCATATGAACTGACCAAGAATCATAAGTTATACCTGAAAAGTATGGCGGTGGATAATAGATGCTGCTCCATGCATTTTCTAACTTGTCTTGAACTTAATTTGCCTCATTATCATCTGCCTTCTATTGAACTTCCTCTGCGTCAGCAGGTTCCACAGTGGCTTCTCCTAATATCTCTGTCATGGCAAAACCAACTTCTTTTGCATTAACAACATTCTTCTTCATTCGTTTAATCCTTTTTATTTTTCCCATGCCTTTGTCTTCAAATAACTACTTGTACAAAATTTAAATTTATTTTGGATACGGCCTCTCGTTCCTTTTTCACATATAAGGGATTCAACTCACACCAAAAAAACTTCCAAAATAGTTGAATTCAAACTAACCTACCATTAAACTATATGGGAGCTCTCAACCAGGAAGAATGTCTTTCTTTCAAATGATCAACCTCTATCTGAGGGAATACAAACAAAGAATCAATTTCTTCCACGGGCTACAACCCTTTCTTCTCTTTACACAAACCACAACCAGGCTTGAACCTTCTAACCAACAGATGGATGACACAAGAAACACTTGATTCGGACTTCAGATGATAAAATGATGACTCAACCTTTATTTGCGGGAGCGTAGGAGATTTGATACCAATTGAAGGAGATTTAGGCACAGTGGAAGTGAGCTTCATCTCATACAAACACTCATGGACTGAACTAAAACTCTATCACACATCTCCCTTGCTCCAACGTTGTTGTGGGAATACAATGGAGTGCTGCACATACTAATAGTAGCACGCACACATCATTGCAAAACCACATTGACCCCTACAGGAGTAGTTTCGGCAATAAAATAATATTTCTGCAACTATTTCAACAAACAACAAGCTACATGAAACTATTCTAGCAATTTTGCAGTAGTTTCTGCAAATTTTATTCAACGCAAAATGAGTCTCAGCAATCACTTTAACTTAAATTTATAACTCCCGTTATTTCATAAAACTTAGACTGTTTCAGCACACTTTGTTTCAGCAAAATTTCAAATCGAACTTGCTACAACAAAACTAAATATTCCATAATGAGTTTACAACTCATAAAACAGAGCATCATAAAAATATAGAGTAAAAACTATGTTTCAATATTTAGACTGATTTAATCTCTTCACAATTAAAATACACACTCGGAAAATTATCATGCTACAGCAAAATCACCACTTAAACATTCAACCATGAGTTTACAAACTCATAAAGATAGAGAGGAACATAGCAGCAATATTAAAGAGCTAAAACCTTTTTTCATATTCAACTCAGAATTTGTATTCCTCAGCATGGTTCTAAATCATAATTACATAGGTATACACACACCATGAGATCCGTTAGTCTCATTAATTAGATTACTCTTTCACTGCATCTAAACCAAAATTGACTGTTCAGAATTTGTATGGATACTCTCCCCTTAATGAGCTGCAATGGGAACGATGGATTCCCCTTCAAGAATTTGTAGAAACATGCTTACCCTTTTAACATATGATGAGTTGGAACATGCCAGTGGATGACTCTTAAAAAAAAATGTAATACTCAGCCCCAATAATCATTCAATGTGATGCGCTTCCCTTTTGAAACTTTGACATCATGACAAACTCAAAGCTGTGTGGTGGTGGTTGACTCTTGAGCATTTCGACGGCCACTCATGCGGGAGGTGAAATATTTAATTATCCAACATTCTACCCCTTAATTATTTCACCCAAAAATACATCATATGTCAACACCCAAAATTTTCGAAAAATTTAAAATTTTTAAAATAGCATATAATCTTATTAAATGCAGTCATTAACTGTTTGATTAGTTTATGTTATCAGAATTGTAACTGAATGATCTTTTATCATACTTAGATTTAAATATGAGTTTCTTGTCAGTTGCTGATTGTTTTATGTTTGCAACCACAAGGGGGAATTGCCATAACAAACTAGGCTTACTTAGCTTCCGAGCTAATGCAGCAGATTTCCTTTCTCTTACAGATATACAGGTAATGTTCGGGTTGTTGCAAACAAATCTTTAAAGTATTATAAACAAATTGTTGTACCAAATCATTCAGTAAAAGTATAAGCATGCTAGCCAGGTTTATCAAGCTTTTAAAGGTAGAATTCTTCCTATGATCTCCTCAAGATCTTACTGATAGAAAGTTGGAAATTTACTTGTGAATAAGATAGCTATTTTTCTTATTTCCAACAATTACAAGGTTTAATTGTCTGATACATGTCTCCTCTTACTATTTTAAGGGTTTGCATTGATTGGAAAACTACTTCTATTTCCATGATTGACAATTGAATAAAATCTATAAGCACCTTTAGAATTTGTCCTAAATTATCATGATTGAACTCGTTTATTATTTTCCAGACTGTACTCCCAACAAGTATGGTTATAATAATTTACGTAAACTGCCTAACATCCACTTCACTTACACACTCCTTGTACTTCTTGAGCATGAAGGATATCAAAAGTCTACTTGTTATCATAAGGAATCTAATACTATTAAGAGATGGTGATTATATTGGTGACAACAAGTAAAACAATGGACTAGAGTAACTTAAGTCTAAATCTGTGGGTTATATAGCTTGAGTTCTACAAGTAAAAGTCATATAAAAGAAAAAATGACAAGTCATTTACCATCTGTGCAGAGCTATAGCAAGTGGCATTATAGTAGCAGAATTGTAAACAACTAAACTAACATCACTCCATTATCTTATAGTCTTAAAAGAAAAGATCTATCTCTTGTCTTGTCACATGAGACTAGGGTGAAAGGAAAACTAGTGATAAGTTGTATGAACTACTTATAACTTAACATTAAACCCACATCCCTATAACTTTTATAATTAAAGATCAAATCCTCTATGTCTAAAATACTTCATGAATTAATCTTGAACACTATTTACAATGCATGGTTTTATTGAATATAGGGCAAAGTGTTAATATTTACTATGCAAGGTGCAAAAGCATTGTTCTAACATGAAAAGTGTGGCAGGTGAAACTATGGTATCACGACCATAAGGGATATTCATGCTATGATTTTGTTTGGAAAACAATCGATGGGAATCTCGTCGTAGAACATTAGAACTTCGACCCACCGCATGAAATATATTAAAATGTGATGTGGTCATTCCAGAGCCATGCGTTGGTGATATAAAATGGTTGACTTAACCCTAACTTGCCATTTCTCCCTCGCCTTCAGGCTCGGTCACTCTGTGAACCCTCCTGCTCCGGTCTCTGCTGTTACACTGTGTGATAGCAGCTTCTATACTGCTTCAGTCCTTCGTGCTTGTCTACTGCATCATGTGGGAGTCATTATACTTTGCTGTTGGCGGCCATAAGTTGTTGAAAGCCTAGGGTTTTTCCCTTTGATACCATTGCTGACCCTGTCACGGCGTGAGTGTATCATTCGATAACGCTTTCCTTATGGAAGATATTCCTTGCTTCTACCAGCTCATTCTTCTCGGTGACAAGGGAAGGGTTTATGCTTCTTTGCTCGTAGTTATCAAGCTATTTACTGTGTTTGAACTTCTTTCAATTTACCGGTAAGCTATAGGTTACTCCATCGTTTTTCTAGTTAAAAGAAATAGTTTAACTATTTAAAAAAATATAGTTTTAACTGATACTGTTCTTTCGTTGCAGGATTTGGCTCCTCTTTAAGGCGTGGATGGAATGAGCTTCGGCAGCTGGTTTTACTTGGTAAGCCTGGTTTTCACCATGGCGTTTTCCTCCTTGCTGGTTTGTTAGAACGGTCAAGGGTTTGCCTTTGAGTAATGCGTCTCTGAGATTACTTCAGCTCTAATCAGTCTTTTAACTGCATGTTAAAGTGGATTCTTAATAGGTTTAACCCTATGTTGTATAATGATGTTATGGCTTTGATTAATGTTGTCATTATTCGCCTTTCTTTGGTAATTAAGATTTCCTGTAAAGAAATATTGTGTATATAAAATAGAAAACGAGGGCTACAAGCCTGCCTGTAGATGAGGTTACGGCCTCGTTATCTCATTTTCTTTACTGTACTCTTATACTATTCAGGGTTTTCACCCAGGGTTTTGTAATATAACTTATTATAAAGCTTTCCTGTAAATTTGGGCTTGTTTATTGCATGCATTTTTTAATTCTAGGCTTTGTACAGTAACAAGTAAAATTAATACTGTGAATTTATGATGCGGCCGTAGATGGGAACATTGTCTTGTCTCGTAGTATTTATTTTTTTACTTGTACAAACTGGACTGATAGGGTTCGACCTGAATTTTACAGTTGAGATTTAAGTTCAGTGCTTAATCTATTATTTAAATTATAACTCTGTGGTATTTGAGAGTTAAAGGAATGATATTAACCGTAGTGGTTAAGCTCGATGATTGAGCTAAATATTGTTCTATTAATCCTTTTAATTAAAATAATAATTAGGTTATTTTAACTATTGATAAATTCTTTTTAATTAAATTTATGTTAGGGTTATGTACCTTGATTTATTTGTTATGTACTAACCTATTAAATTTTAATTAGGGTTTGTACCCTTATATAATTATACTAACTGTGACTACAATTCTCCTGCATTACTTGATCATGATATCAATACTTTAATTTATCTTGTTGTATTTTACTATTGCCTCAGAAGATTGTTTATTTAATTTGTAATACACAGTATATAATTATGTTGTACATAATCCATACTTATTTATTCGTCAGGTATAAATAAACTAGGTTTATAATTACAATTATAAATTATTACATAAAGTGTTACTATTATATTGTATGAATTACAAATACATTATTAGTAACACAATAATAATAATACTTCTTACTAGGGATGAGGAAAAACACAATAACTTATAACAGCTTTAACTACTAATATTCTAAGATACTCAATTTACTAAACTAACTAGCTCCTCAGACATATTAAATAAACATAACAGTCGTCCATTCATACTCAGTAAACATACAGAAATAAGGGACAGAACCTGCTTAAGCTGTGGACAACAACAGCAATGGGAGGTCGTTCCTCCCTACCAACTCCTGGAGAGTGCTCAGAAAGCAACTTCTCAGGACCCCCGAGCTTGCTCTGGTCTCCTTGGTTGGAACTAGGTGCAGCAAGAATCAATTCTCTCAGCCCAAAAGCTATAATGGAACCAAGTTACTGCAGCAATCCTCCTAAAACAACTTCCTTACTGTATTTCCCTCTTCCTCAATGGATTTCCTGAATAACATTCACCTGAATGAATTCCCTCTGGAAAGTATTCGAGCCCCCCGCTCTCTTCATTGAGTTCTTTTTAAAAGATTACCTAGGTCTTTGTTGGGTTAACTATCATTTAATGAGCCACCTGCTCTGATTCCACTTTCTTGGGGAATCATGACCCCAAATATAGGGAAGTTGCCACCTGCAACTTAGGAAGTGTTTGAGGATGCTGCCACTTGTCTTTTGCCTTTCCACCTAGTTCCATCCACCAGTTTGACCAGTAACCTCTTTTTAACAGCTCTCCCATGCTGTTGTCTCCACAATTTATTTATTAATAATAAAATATTATGAATTACACTCCATTTCTGTTGACTCTGCTGAGTCATCAATCCCTACTTAGCATCAAATTTAAGATAATGTCTCAGGAATATAATAAAACAATTTACATAACTTTTTACAAAATTTGGGTATGTGACATACACACCCCCTTAAAATGTAACATCGTCCTCGATGTTACTTATTCATCATCCTCTGCAACCTTCTGGAACAGATTTGGGTATGCTTCCCGCATCTTACTTTCCAGTTCCCAGGTATCTTCTTCCGGACTAAGGTGCTTCCATTGCACCTTCAGCTGTCCAATTGTGCGGTTCCTCAGAGTAATTTCTCTCCTCCCGAGGATACAGTCCGGTTCCACCAGAACTTCCCCTTCTGGTTCTACCTGTACAACGTTCCAATCAATCACATGAGTAGCATCATGAACATACTTTTTCAGAAAAGAAATATGAAAAACATTGTGCACTTTTAAATTAGGTGGTAACGCTAGCTGATATGCAACTTGACCAATTCTAGATAAAATTTCAAACGGACCACAGTAATGTGGCGCTAATTTTGCACAACTCCCTAATCTTAGGGAGCTCTTCTTTGGTCTTACCTTTATGAACACATGCTCACCCACCTGGAACTCTTTAGGAGTTCTTTTCAAATATGCTTGGCTCTTTTGCCGATCCTGGGCAATCTTCAAATTCTCCTGCACTTGTTTCACAATCTGTTCCATTTCTTTTAATAATTCAGGTCCTAACACTAATCTATCTACTAGATTATTCCAGGAGATAGGAGTGTTACATTGACTCCAATACAGAATTTCAAAAGGACTGAACTTAGCTGACGATTGATAGTTGTTATTGTATGCAAATTCTGCTAAATGCAAATAATCCTCCCACTTACATGGTTGATTCTTAACATACATTCTTAACAGATCTTCCAATACCTGATTAAATCTTTCAGTCTGTCCGTCCGTCTAAGGATGGAAAGAAGTGCTGAAATTCAGTGTTGTGTTTAATCCCTTAAACAAGGATTTCCAGAAATTTCCTGTGAATTTAGGATCCCTGTCTGAAATAATAACCTTTGGTACACCATGTAGCCGAAAAATCTGCTTTAGAAATATGTCAGCTATGTTTGCAGCCTTGGAAGTGGTTATAACAGGAATAAAATGTGTTGCTTTACTTAATTTATCTACTACCACCATAATTAAATCATTCTAATTTTGATTTCTGGGTAATCCAGTAATGAAATCTAAGCTGATTATTTCCCACTTCCAACTAGGAATAGGCAAAGGTTGCAGTAACCCAGCTGGATGTTGATGTTCTGTTTTCACTTGTTGACAGTCCAAACATCTAGCTATATACTCAGCTACTTCAGATTTCATATTAGGCCAGAAATAATCTTTTCTCAACATGGTGACAGTCTTCTGGTAGCCTGGATGCCCTGAATAAAGGGTTTTATGAACTTCATCCAGAATCAACAATTTAACCTTAGATACATTAGGCACATACAGTCTGTCCTTAAACAATAAAAATCCATCTTTATTTAGGCTATAACCTTTTATTAAACTTTCTGTAGGTTCTTCTTTAGCTGTAGCTTGTAATTTTTGATAAATTTCATCCAATTTTATCCCTTCAGTCAACTGTTCATTTAAATCGGAGATATAAGTACTGATAGCTGTTGTAAAATTCAGCTTTGCATTTCTGCTCAAAGTATCATCCACCTTATTTTCCTTTCCTTTTATGTGCTGAATTTCGAAATCGTATTCACTTAAGAAGGCCAACCATCTTGCTTGCCTTGCATTTAAGTTAGGCTGATCTAAAAGGTATTTTAAACCCTTATTATCAGTCATTAAAGTAAACTTTCTGCCTATTAAGTGGTGTCGCCACATTTTTAAGGCATGAATAACGGCAGCTAGTTCTAAATCATAAGTGGCATAATTATTTTCATGAATCTTTAGCTTCCTGGACTCATAGGCAATGACATGCCCATCCTGAGTCAGCACTCCACTTAGACCATTATTACAAGCATCGGTGCAAACCACGAAATCCTTATTAGGATCCGCTATTCTTAGAATAGGCGCAGTCGTTAATAAAGTCTTTAATTTCTTAAAGCTTTCTTCACATTTTAAGTTCCAATCAAATTTCTCGCCTTTCTTTTGCAAGGAAGTGATTGGGTTGGCTATTTTTGAAAAGCCTTCTATGAATCTCTGGTAATAACCGATAATTCCCATGAAGGACCTAACATCTGTTATGTCTTTTGGTACTGGCCAATCTTCGATTTCCTGGATCTTTTCAGGATCAACTGAAATCCCTTCCTTAGTCACCACATGACCTAAGTACTGGATTTCATCCCTGAAGAAATCACACTTACTGAACTTCGCAAAGAGCTGTTGCTCTCACAGTTCTTGTAAGACTATCCGTAAATGTTCTTTATGTTCCTCTTCATTTTTAGAATAAATTAAGATGTCATCGATGAATACGACAACAAATTTATCCAACTATTTATGCATTATGTTATTCATTAGACACATAAAGACGGCTGGGGCATTAGTAAGCCCAAATGGCATTACGACAAATTCGTAATGTCCATACCTTGTTCTGAAAGCTATCTTGAATATGTCTTCTTCTTTAATTCTCACCTGATGATAGCCTGATCTCTGGTCTATCTTAGAGAACACCGTAGCTCCACGTAGCTGATCAAACAGATCATCTATGCGGGGCAATGGATATCTATTTTTAATTGTCATTTTATTCAGTTGACGGTAATCTATGCAAAGTCGCATAGTTCCGTCCTTCTTTTTAATAGAGATTACTGGTGCTCCCCAAGGGGACACACTAGGTCGAATGCATTTATTATCTATTAGTTCCTTTAACTGTGATTTTAATTCATTAAGCTCCAGAATATTCATACTATACAGAGCCTTTGAGCTGGGTACAGCACCTGGTACCAGCTCAATTGTGAAATCCAGTTCCCTCTTGGGAGGTAATCCTGGAATTTCCTCCAGAAAAACATCAGTAAATTTGTTTACTACAGGAATATCCTCTATTTTTATCTTATTTATTTCAGACTTAACTGCGTCATCTGTAATAGTTACAGCATAGGCTTTGCACCCTTTTCTGACTGCTCTTTTAAGTTGTAAGGCAGAAATCTGCCTGATTACAGTTTTCCTAGGAATACCCTTAACCGTTACAGGTTGTTCATTATTATTCACACGTGAAGGTTTTATCAAAACAGTTTAAAACTACCTTATGTTGTTCTAACCATTCCATACCAATAAGTATGTCATACGAGCCAAGTGGTAAAACATTTAATTTAACAGTAGTTTTAAAATCATTCATATCTAGGGCACATTCCTTAACATAACAGTTCACCTTCCTTTTTGCCCCAGTGGCTAGTTGTACTGAACAAGAGTTATCAAACCTTTCAACAGTCAAATTACACTTTTCTACTATCTGCGGTGAAATATAATTAAGGCTAGCACCTGGATCTATTAAAATAGTTACAGGGGTTTTGTTAACCATACCTCCTACGTCCACCATGGAAGTTTGATAATCAGCTTGGTGGTTCTCCAACACTGCATTGATTCGGGGCATAGTCCTTGCAAAGTCTCCAACAGTCATTTCATCTTGTATAGTATGAATATTGCTATTTGGTTTCTTCCGATTTGGGAAAACTGAAGCATAGTGTGGGCCATTGCATTCCCAGCACTTAACAGGCTCCTTTTGTTCAAAATTCTTAGTGAAATTTCCATGATTGTTAGAAGCCTCCTTGTTGCCCTTGAAGTTATTGGAATTATTAGAAGCACTATTTTTGCTTCCCTGGAAGTTCTTACCATTAGAAGGGTTTCTGTTCTTGTTATTCCTGAAATTTTTCTGGGGTACAAACTCCTTTTTCCTGAACTAAGGCTGATTACTGTTCTTTTTAGCCTTCCAGTTGGCTATTCCTTCTTTCTTTTTGTTCTGTTCAAAACAGAAATTAGCCTTTCGCATGGCTTCTTCCAGAGTTTTGGGGTTATCATATTCGATTCTGTCCTTTATATGATATGGCAGGCAGCTTTGAAACCGCTGTACTTTAGGTTTCTCTTCAACAAAATACAGCACATATCTTAACAAACTTAAGAACTTACTGTTTAAGTCCTTCATAGTCATAGATCCTAGCTTTAACTCATAAAATTCCTTGGCCCTTTCTTCATAGTATTGTTCGGACAGAAATTTCTTTTTGAAGTACCTTTTAAAGGTACTCCAATTGACCTCTTTTTCCTTGATCCCCTTGATCCTTTTCAAATCTTGCCACCATATATCTGCCTTTCCATAAAGGTTATAGATGGCCATTCTCGCCTTCAGCTGATTTGAATAGTTGTATATCTGAAAATATTTTCTCATCCCGGATAACCAGGATTCTGCCTCTTCTCCTGTTTCGGTTTCTCCATTAAAAGTTGGGGGTTTTATTTTCTTGAACTCCCCAGAAATCCCTTCATAAGGCCTGTACTTTTTCTTTCTTTTATACAACTCAGCCTCACTACTGTCACTAGTAGTGTAATAACTTTGTTGTTCCTTACTTCCTTCAGATGATGAACTGCTATTCAGTTTAGCTAGTTTCATCTTTTTAGGCCCTTTTTGATGGCTAGCTTCTTCAGATTCAGATATTTTGCTTCTCCCTTCAGTCTGAAATTTCTCCATCAAAAATTGATTTAACTCCTCTTGAGTTTTTAGAATCCTTTCATTATCCTTCTTGACTGATTCTATTTCAGTCTTTAAACTCTTTATAGTCTGCATCAGCTCTCAAGAATGAGCGGTTACCTCCTCTATCACAGGTTCTCTAGACATCTGTCTTGTCTCAGTGTTTGGAGATTCCTCCTCAGCATATTCTCCTAGCTTCTCCATACCTTCCTGTTAGATTCAGAAAAAATAAAAAAATAAAAAATAAATAAATAAATAAATAAAAATAAAATAAATAAATAAATAAAAATTTCTCTGCTCTTTTTTTTTTACATGAAACAAAATACAAGTTAGTACATTATTTTTTTCTTTTACTGTTCTGCAGAAACTAGTTGGGCCACATCAAGGCCTAGTATTTGAACCATGCTCTGATACCACATGTCAACACCCAAAATTTCCGAAAAATTTAAAATTTTTAAAATAGCATATAATCTTATTAAATGCAGTCATTAACTGTTTGATTAGTTTATGTTATCAGAATTGTAACTGAATGATCTTTTATCATACTTAGATTTAAAGATGAGTTTCTTGTCAGTTGCTGATTGTTTTCTGTTTGCAACCACAAGGGGGAATTGCCATAACAGACTGGGCTTACTTAGCTTCCGAGCTAATGCAGCAGATTTCCTTTCTCTTACAGATATACAGGTAATGTTCGGGTCGTTGCAAACAAATCTTTAAAGTATTATAAGCAAATTTCTATACCAAATCATTCAGTAAAAGTATAAGCATGCTAGCCAAGTTTATCAAGCTTTTAAAGGTAGAACTCTTCCTATGATCTCCTCAAGATCTTACTGATAGAAGGTTGGAAATTTACTTGTGAATAAGATAGCTATTTTTCTTATTTCCAGCAATTACAAGGTTTAATTGTCTGATACATGTCTCCTCCTACTATTTTAAGGGTTTGCATTGATTGGAAAACTACTTCTATTTCCATGATTGACAATTGAATAAAATCTATAAGCACCTTTAGAATTTGTCCTAAATTATCATGATTGAACTCGTTTATTATTTTCCAGACTGTACTCCCAACAAGAATGGTTATAATAATTTACGTAAACTGCCTAACATCCACTTCACTTACACACTCCTTGTACTTCTTGAGCATGAAGGATATCAAAAGTCTACTTGTTATCACAAGGAATCTAATACTATTAAGAGATGGTGATTATATTGGTGACAACAAGTAAAACAATGGACTAGAGTAACTTAAGTCTAAATCTGTGGGTTATATAGCTTTAGTTCTACAAGTAAAAGTCATATAAAAGAAAAAATGACAAGTCATTTACCATCTGTGCAAAGCTATAGCAAGTGGCATTATAGTAGCAGAATTGTAAACAACTAAACTAACATCACTCCATTATCTTATAGTCTTAAAAGAAAAGATCTATCTCTTGTCTTGTCACATGATACTAGGGTGAAAGGCAAACTAGTGATAAGTTGTATGAACTACTTATAACTTAACATTAAACCCACATCCCTATAACTTTTATAATTAAAGATCAAATCCTCTATGTCTAAAATACTTCATGAATTAATCTTGAACACTATTTACAATGCATGGTTTTATTGAATATAGGGCAAAGTGTTAATATTTACTATGCAAGGTGCAAAAGCATTGTTCTAACATGAAAAGTGTGGCAGGTGAAACTATGGTATCACGACCATAAGGGATATTCATGCTATGATTTTGTTTGGAAAACAATCGATGGGAATCTCGTCGTAGAACATTAGAACTTCGACCCACCGCATGAAATATATTAAAATGTGATGTGGTCATTCCAGAGCCATGCGTTGGTGATATAAAATGGTTGACTTAACCCTAACTTGCCATTTCTCCCTCGCCTTCAGGCTCGGTCACTCTGTGAACCCTCCTGCTCCGGTCTCTGCTGTTACACTGTGTGATAGCAGCTTCTATACTGCTTCAGTCCTTCGTGCTTGTCTACTGCATCATGTGGGAGTCATTATACTTTGCTGTTGGCGGCCATAAGTTGTTGAAAGCCTAGGGTTTTTCCCTTTGATACCATTGCTGACCCTGTCACGGCGTGAGTGTATCATTCGATAACGCTTTCCTTATGGAAGATATTCCTTGCTTCTACCAGCTCATTCTTCTCGGTGACAAGGGAAGGGTTTATGCTTCTTTGCTCGTAGTTATCAAGCTATTTACTGTGTTTGAACTTCTTTCAATTTACCGGTAAGCTATAGGTTACTCCATCGTTTTTCTAGTTAAAAGAAATAGTTTAACTATTTAAAAAAATATAGTTTTAACTGATACTGTTCTTTCGTTGCAGGATTTGGCTCCTCTTTAAGGCGTGGATGGAATGAGCTTCGGCAGCTGGTTTTACTTGGTAAGCCTGGTTTTCACCATGGCGTTTTCCTCCTTGCTGGTTTGTTAGAACGGTCAAGGGTTTGCCTTTGAGTAATGCGTCTCTGAGATTACTTCAGCTCTAATCAGTCTTTTAACTGCATGTTAAAGTGGATTCTTAATAGGTTTAACCCTATGTTGTATAATGATGTTATGGCTTTGATTAATGTTGTCATTATTCGCCTTTCTTTGGTAATTAAGATTTCCTGTAAAGAAATATTGTGTATATAAAATAGAAAACGAGGGCTACAAGCCTGCCTGTAGATGAGGTTACGGCCTCGTTATCTCATTTTCTTTACTGTACTCTTATACTATTCAGGGTTTTCACCCAGGGTTTTGTAATATAACTTATTATAAAGCTTTCCTGTAAATTTGGGCTTGTTTATTGCATGCATTTTTTAATTCTAGGCTTTGTACAGTAACAAGTAAAATTAATACTGTGAATTTATGATGCGGCCGTAGATGGGAACATTGTCTTGTCTCGTAGTATTTATTTTTTTACTTGTACAAACTGGACTGATAGGGTTCGACCTGAATTTTACAGTTGAGATTTAAGTTCAGTGCTTAATCTATTATTTAAATTATAACTCTGTGGTATTTGAGAGTTAAAGGAATGATATTAACCGTAGTGGTTAAGCTCGATGATTGAGCTAAATATTGTTCTATTAATCCTTTTAATTAAAATAATAATTAGGTTATTTTAACTATTGATAAATTCTTTTTAATTAAATTTATGTTAGGGTTATGTACCTTGATTTATTTGTTATGTACTAACCTATTAAATTTTAATTAGGGTTTGTACCCTTATATAATTATACTAACTGTGACTACAATTCTCCTGCATTACTTGATCATGATATCAATACTTTAATTTATCTTGTTGTATTTTACTATTGCCTCAGAAGATTGTTTATTTAATTTGTAATACACAGTATATAATTATGTTGTACATAATCCATACTTATTTATTCGTCAGGTATAAATAAACTAGGTTTATAATTACAATTATAAATTATTACATAAAGTGTTACTATTATATTGTATGAATTACAAATACATTATTAGTAACACAATAATAATAATACTTCTTACTAGGGATGAGGAAAAACACAATAACTTATAACAGCTTTAACTACTAATATTCTAAGATACTCAATTTACTAAACTAACTAGCTCCTCAGACATATTAAATAAACATAACAGTCGTCCATTCATACTCAGTAAACATACAGAAATAAGGGACAGAACCTGCTTAAGCTGTGGACAACAACAGCAATGGGAGGTCGTTCCTCCCTACCAACTCCTGGAGAGTGCTCAGAAAGCAACTTCTCAGGACCCCCGAGCTTGCTCTGGTCTCCTTGGTTGGAACTAGGTGCAGCAAGAATCAATTCTCTCAGCCCAAAAGCTATAATGGAACCAAGTTACTGCAGCAATCCTCCTAAAACAACTTCCTTACTGTATTTCCCTCTTCCTCAATGGATTTCCTGAATAACATTCACCTGAATGAATTCCCTCTGGAAAGTATTCGAGCCCCCCGCTCTCTTCATTGAGTTCTTTTTAAAAGATTACCTAGGTCTTTGTTGGGTTAACTATCATTTAATGAGCCACCTGCTCTGATTCCACTTTCTTGGGGAATCATGACCCCAAATATAGGGAAGTTGCCACCTGCAACTTAGGAAGTGTTTGAGGATGCTGCCACTTGTCTTTTGCCTTTCCACCTAGTTCCATCCACCAGTTTGACCAGTAACCTCTTTTTAACAGCTCTCCCATGCTGTTGTCTCCACAATTTATTTATTAATAATAAAATATTATGAATTACACTCCATTTCTGTTGACTCTGCTGAGTCATCAATCCCTACTTAGCATCAAATTTAAGATAATGTCTCAGGAATATAATAAAACAATTTACATAACTTTTTACAAAATTTGGGTATGTGACATACACACCCCCTTAAAATGTAACATCGTCCTCGATGTTACTTATTCATCATCCTCTGCAACCTTCTGGAACAGATTTGGGTATGCTTCCCGCATCTTACTTTCCAGTTCCCAGGTATCTTCTTCCGGACTAAGGTGCTTCCATTGCACCTTCAGCTGTCCAATTGTGCGGTTCCTCAGAGTAATTTCTCTCCTCCCGAGGATACAGTCCGGTTCCACCAGAACTTCCCCTTCTGGTTCTACCTGTACAACGTTCCAATCAATCACATGAGTAGCATCATGAACATACTTTTTCAGAAAAGAAATATGAAAAACATTGTGCACTTTTAAATTAGGTGGTAACGCTAGCTGATATGCAACTTGACCAATTCTAGATAAAATTTCAAACGGACCACAGTAATGTGGCGCTAATTTTGCACAACTCCCTAATCTTAGGGAGCTCTTCTTTGGTCTTACCTTTATGAACACATGCTCACCCACCTGGAACTCTTTAGGAGTTCTTTTCAAATATGCTTGGCTCTTTTGCCGATCCTGGGCAATCTTCAAATTCTCCTGCACTTGTTTCACAATCTGTTCCATTTCTTTTAATAATTCAGGTCCTAACACTAATCTATCTACTAGATTATTCCAGGAGATAGGAGTGTTACATTGACTCCAATACAGAATTTCAAAAGGACTGAACTTAGCTGACGATTGATAGTTGTTATTGTATGCAAATTCTGCTAAATGCAAATAATCCTCCCACTTACATGGTTGATTCTTAACATACATTCTTAACAGATCTTCCAATACCTGATTAAATCTTTCAGTCTGTCCGTCCGTCTAAGGATGGAAAGAAGTGCTGAAATTCAGTGTTGTGTTTAATCCCTTAAACAAGGATTTCCAGAAATTTCCTGTGAATTTAGGATCCCTGTCTGAAATAATAACCTTTGGTACACCATGTAGCCGAAAAATCTGCTTTAGAAATATGTCAGCTATGTTTGCAGCCTTGGAAGTGGTTATAACAGGAATAAAATGTGTTGCTTTACTTAATTTATCTACTACCACCATAATTAAATCATTCTAATTTTGATTTCTGGGTAATCCAGTAATGAAATCTAAGCTGATTATTTCCCACTTCCAACTAGGAATAGGCAAAGGTTGCAGTAACCCAGCTGGATGTTGATGTTCTGTTTTCACTTGTTGACAGTCCAAACATCTAGCTATATACTCAGCTACTTCAGATTTCATATTAGGCCAGAAATAATCTTTTCTCAACATGGTGACAGTCTTCTGGTAGCCTGGATGCCCTGAATAAAGGGTTTTATGAACTTCATCCAGAATCAACAATTTAACCTTAGATACATTAGGCACATACAGTCTGTCCTTAAACAATAAAAATCCATCTTTATTTAGGCTATAACCTTTTATTAAACTTTCTGTAGGTTCTTCTTTAGCTGTAGCTTGTAATTTTTGATAAATTTCATCCAATTTTATCCCTTCAGTCAACTGTTCATTTAAATCGGAGATATAAGTACTGATAGCTGTTGTAAAATTCAGCTTTGCATTTCTGCTCAAAGTATCATCCACCTTATTTTCCTTTCCTTTTATGTGCTGAATTTCGAAATCGTATTCACTTAAGAAGGCCAACCATCTTGCTTGCCTTGCATTTAAGTTAGGCTGATCTAAAAGGTATTTTAAACCCTTATTATCAGTCATTAAAGTAAACTTTCTGCCTATTAAGTGGTGTCGCCACATTTTTAAGGCATGAATAACGGCAGCTAGTTCTAAATCATAAGTGGCATAATTATTTTCATGAATCTTTAGCTTCCTGGACTCATAGGCAATGACATGCCCATCCTGAGTCAGCACTCCACTTAGACCATTATTACAAGCATCGGTGCAAACCACGAAATCCTTATTAGGATCCGCTATTCTTAGAATAGGCGCAGTCGTTAATAAAGTCTTTAATTTCTTAAAGCTTTCTTCACATTTTAAGTTCCAATCAAATTTCTCGCCTTTCTTTTGCAAGGAAGTGATTGGGTTGGCTATTTTTGAAAAGCCTTCTATGAATCTCTGGTAATAACCGATAATTCCCATGAAGGACCTAACATCTGTTATGTCTTTTGGTACTGGCCAATCTTCGATTTCCTGGATCTTTTCAGGATCAACTGAAATCCCTTCCTTAGTCACCACATGACCTAAGTACTGGATTTCATCCCTGAAGAAATCACACTTACTGAACTTCGCAAAGAGCTGTTGCTCTCACAGTTCTTGTAAGACTATCCGTAAATGTTCTTTATGTTCCTCTTCATTTTTAGAATAAATTAAGATGTCATCGATGAATACGACAACAAATTTATCCAACTATTTATGCATTATGTTATTCATTAGACACATAAAGACGGCTGGGGCATTAGTAAGCCCAAATGGCATTACGACAAATTCGTAATGTCCATACCTTGTTCTGAAAGCTATCTTGAATATGTCTTCTTCTTTAATTCTCACCTGATGATAGCCTGATCTCTGGTCTATCTTAGAGAACACCGTAGCTCCACGTAGCTGATCAAACAGATCATCTATGCGGGGCAATGGATATCTATTTTTAATTGTCATTTTATTCAGTTGACGGTAATCTATGCAAAGTCGCATAGTTCCGTCCTTCTTTTTAATAGAGATTACTGGTGCTCCCCAAGGGGACACACTAGGTCGAATGCATTTATTATCTATTAGTTCCTTTAACTGTGATTTTAATTCATTAAGCTCCAGAATATTCATACTATACAGAGCCTTTGAGCTGGGTACAGCACCTGGTACCAGCTCAATTGTGAAATCCAGTTCCCTCTTGGGAGGTAATCCTGGAATTTCCTCCAGAAAAACATCAGTAAATTTGTTTACTACAGGAATATCCTCTATTTTTATCTTATTTATTTCAGACTTAACTGCGTCATCTGTAATAGTTACAGCATAGGCTTTGCACCCTTTTCTGACTGCTCTTTTAAGTTGTAAGGCAGAAATCTGCCTGATTACAGTTTTCCTAGGAATACCCTTAACCGTTACAGGTTGTTCATTATTATTCACACGTGAAGGTTTTATCAAAACAGTTTAAAACTACCTTATGTTGTTCTAACCATTCCATACCAATAAGTATGTCATACGAGCCAAGTGGTAAAACATTTAATTTAACAGTAGTTTTAAAATCATTCATATCTAGGGCACATTCCTTAACATAACAGTTCACCTTCCTTTTTGCCCCAGTGGCTAGTTGTACTGAACAAGAGTTATCAAACCTTTCAACAGTCAAATTACACTTTTCTACTATCTGCGGTGAAATATAATTAAGGCTAGCACCTGGATCTATTAAAATAGTTACAGGGGTTTTGTTAACCATACCTCCTACGTCCACCATGGAAGTTTGATAATCAGCTTGGTGGTTCTCCAACACTGCATTGATTCGGGGCATAGTCCTTGCAAAGTCTCCAACAGTCATTTCATCTTCTATAGTATGAATATTGCTATTTGGTTTCTTCCGATTTGGGAAAACTGAAGCATAGTGTGGGCCATTGCATTCCCAGCACTTAACAGGCTCCTTTTGTTCAAAATTCTTAGTGAAATTTCCATGATTGTTAGAAGCCTCCTTGTTGCCCTTGAAGTTATTGGAATTATTAGAAGCACTATTTTTGCTTCCCTGGAAGTTCTTACCATTAGAAGGGTTTCTGTTCTTGTTATTCCTGAAATTTTTCTGGGGTACAAACTCCTTTTTCCTGAACTAAGGCTGATTACTGTTCTTTTTAGCCTTCCAGTTGGCTATTCCTTCTTTCTTTTTGTTCTGTTCAAAACAGAAATTAGCCTTTCGCATGGCTTCTTCCAGAGTTTTGGGGTTATCATATTCGATTCTGTCCTTTATATGATATGGCAGGCAGCTTTGAAACCGCTGTACTTTAGGTTTCTCTTCAACAAAATACAGCACATATCTTAACAAACTTAAGAACTTACTGTTTAAGTCCTTCATAGTCATAGATCCTAGCTTTAACTCATAAAATTCCTTGGCCCTTTCTTCATAGTATTGTTCGGACAGAAATTTCTTTTTGAAGTACCTTTTAAAGGTACTCCAATTGACCTCTTTTTCCTTGATCCCCTTGATCCTTTTCAAATCTTGCCACCATATATCTGCCTTTCCATAAAGGTTATAGATGGCCATTCTCGCCTTCAGCTGATTTGAATAGTTGTATATCTGAAAATATTTTCTCATCCCGGATAACCAGGATTCTGCCTCTTCTCCTGTTTCGGTTTCTCCATTAAAAGTTGGGGGTTTTATTTTCTTGAACTCCCCAGAAATCCCTTCATAAGGCCTGTACTTTTTCTTTCTTTTATACAACTCAGCCTCACTACTGTCACTAGTAGTGTAATAACTTTGTTGTTCCTTACTTCCTTCAGATGATGAACTGCTATTCAGTTTAGCTAGTTTCATCTTTTTAGGCCCTTTTTGATGGCTAGCTTCTTCAGATTCAGATATTTTGCTTCTCCCTTCAGTCTGAAATTTCTCCATCAAAAATTGATTTAACTCCTCTTGAGTTTTTAGAATCCTTTCATTATCCTTCTTGACTGATTCTATTTCAGTCTTTAAACTCTTTATAGTCTGCATCAGCTCTCAAGAATGAGCGGTTACCTCCTCTATCACAGGTTCTCTAGACATCTGTCTTGTCTCAGTGTTTGGAGATTCCTCCTCAGCATATTCTCCTAGCTTCTCCATACCTTCCTGTTAGATTCAGAAAAAATAAAAAAATAAAAAATAAATAAATAAATAAATAAAAATAAAATAAATAAATAAATAAAAATTTCTCTGCTCTTTTTTTTTTACATGAAACAAAATACAAGTTAGTACATTATTTTTTTCTTTTACTGTTCTGCAGAAACTAGTTGGGCCACATCAAGGCCTAGTATTTGAACCATGCTCTGATACCACATGTCAACACCCAAAATTTCCGAAAAATTTAAAATTTTTAAAATAGCATATAATCTTATTAAATGCAGTCATTAACTGTTTGATTAGTTTATGTTATCAGAATTGTAACTGAATGATCTTTTATCATACTTAGATTTAAAGATGAGTTTCTTGTCAGTTGCTGATTGTTTTCTGTTTGCAACCACAAGGGGGAATTGCCATAACAGACTGGGCTTACTTAGCTTCCGAGCTAATGCAGCAGATTTCCTTTCTCTTACAGATATACAGGTAATGTTCGGGTCGTTGCAAACAAATCTTTAAAGTATTATAAGCAAATTTCTATACCAAATCATTCAGTAAAAGTATAAGCATGCTAGCCAAGTTTATCAAGCTTTTAAAGGTAGAACTCTTCCTATGATCTCCTCAAGATCTTACTGATAGAAGGTTGGAAATTTACTTGTGAATAAGATAGCTATTTTTCTTATTTCCAGCAATTACAAGGTTTAATTGTCTGATACATGTCTCCTCCTACTATTTTAAGGGTTTGCATTGATTGGAAAACTACTTCTATTTCCATGATTGACAATTGAATAAAATCTATAAGCACCTTTAGAATTTGTCCTAAATTATCATGATTGAACTCGTTTATTATTTTCCAGACTGTACTCCCAACAAGAATGGTTATAATAATTTACGTAAACTGCCTAACATCCACTTCACTTACACACTCCTTGTACTTCTTGAGCATGAAGGATATCAAAAGTCTACTTGTTATCACAAGGAATCTAATACTATTAAGAGATGGTGATTATATTGGTGACAACAAGTAAAACAATGGACTAGAGTAACTTAAGTCTAAATCTGTGGGTTATATAGCTTTAGTTCTACAAGTAAAAGTCATATAAAAGAAAAAATGACAAGTCATTTACCATCTGTGCAAAGCTATAGCAAGTGGCATTATAGTAGCAGAATTGTAAACAACTAAACTAACATCACTCCATTATCTTATAGTCTTAAAAGAAAAGATCTATCTCTTGTCTTGTCACATGATACTAGGGTGAAAGGCAAACTAGTGATAAGTTGTATGAACTACTTATAACTTAACATTATACCCACATCCCTATAACTTTTATAATTAAAGATCAAATCCTCTATGTCTAAAATACTTCAAGACTTAATCTTGAACACTATTTACAATGCATGGTTTTATTGAATATAGGGCAAAGTGTTAATATTTACTATGCAAGGTGCAAAAGCATTGTTCTAACATGAAAAGTGTGGCAGGTGAAACTATGGTATCACAACCATAAGGGATATTCATGCTATGATTTTGTTTGGAAAACAATCGATGGGAATCTCGTCGTAGGACATTAGAACTTCGACCCACCGCATGAAATATATTAAAATGCGACGTGGCCATTCCAGAGCCATGCGTTGGTGATATAAAATGGTTGACTTAACCCTAACTTGCCATTTCTCCCTCACCTTCGGGCTCGGTCGCTCTTTGAACCCTCGTAGTCCGGTCTCTGCTATTACACTGTGTGATAGCAGCTTCTATACTGCTTCAGTCCTTCGTGCTTGTCTACTGCATCGTGTGGGAGTCATTATACTTTGCTGTTGGTGGCCATAAGTTGTTGAAAACCTAGGGTTTTCCCTTTGATACCATTGCTGACCCTGTCACGACGTGAGTGTATCATTCGACAACGCTTTCATTATGGAAGATATTCCTTGCTTCTGCCAGCTCATTCTTCTCGGTGACAAGGGAAGGATTTATGCTTCCTCTGCTCGTAGTTATCAAGCTATTTACTGTGTTTGAACTTCTTTCAATTTACCGGTAAGCTACAGGTTACTCCATCATTTTTCGAGTTAAAAGAAATAGCTTAACTATTTAAAAAAATATAGTTTTAATTAATACTGTTCTTTCGTTGCAGGATTTGGCTCCTCTTTAAGGCGTGGATGGCATGAGCTTCGGCAGCTGGTTTTACTTGGTAAGCCTGGTTTTAACCATGGTGTTTTCGTCCTTGCTGGTTTGTTAGAACGATCAAGGGTTTGCCTTTGAGTAATGCGTCTCTGAGATTACTTCAGCTCTAATCAGTCTTTTAACTGCATGTTAAAGTGGATTCTTAACAGGTTTAACCCTGTGTTGTATAATGATGTTATGGCTTCGATTAATGTTGTCATTATTCGCCTTTCTTTGGTAATTAATATTTCCTGTAAAGAAATACTGTGTATATAAAACAGAAAACAAGGGCTACAAGCCTGCCTGTAGATGAGGTTACGGCCTCGTTATCTCGTTTTCTTTACTGTACTCTTATACTGTTCAGGGTTTTCACCCATGGTTTTGTAATATAACTTATTATAAAGCTTTCCTGTAAATTCGGGCTTGTTTATCGCATGCATTTTTTAATTCTAGGCTTTGTACAGTAACAAGTAAAATTAATACTGTGAATTTATGAGGCGGCCGTAGATGGGAACATTGTCTTGTCTCGTAGTATTTATTTTTTTACTTGTACAAACTGGACTGATAGGGTTCGACCTGAATTTTACAATTGAGATTTAAGTTCAGTGCTTAATCTATTATTTAAATTATAACTTTGTGGTATTTGAGAGTTAAAGGAATGATATTAACCATAGTGGTTAAGCTCGATGATTGAGCTAAATACTGTTATGTTAATCCTTTTAATTAAAATAATAACTAGGTTATTTTAACTATTGGTAAATTCTTTTTATTTAAATTTTTGTTAGGGTTATGTACCTAGATTTATTTGTTATGTAATAACCTATTAAATTTTAATTAGGGTTTGTACCCTTATATAATTATCCTAACTGTGACTACAATTATCCTGCATTACTTGATCATGATATCAATACTGTAATTTATCTTGTTGTATTTTACTATTGCCTCAGAAGATTGTTTATTTAATTTGTAATACACAGTATATAATTATGTTGTACATAATCCATACTTATTTATTCGTCGGGTATAAATAAACTAGGTTTATAATTACAATTATAAATTATTACTTAAAGTGTTACTATTATATTGTATGAATTACAAATACATTATTAGTAACACAATAATGATACTACTTCTTACTAGGGATGAGGAAAAACACAATAACTTATAACAGCTTTAACTACTAACATTCTAAGATACTCAATTTACTAAATTAACTAGCTCCTCAGACATATTAAATAAACATAACAGTCGTCCATTCATACTCAGTAAACATACAGAAATAAGGGACATAACCTGCTTAAGCTATGGACAACAACAGCAATGGGAGGCCGTTCCTCCCTACCAACTCCTGGAGAGTGCTCAGACAACAACTTCTCAGGACCCCAGAGCTTTCTCTGGTCTCCCTGGTTGGAACTAGGTGCAGCAAGAATCAATTCTCTGTGCCCAAAAGCTATAATGGAACCAAGTTACTGCATCAATCCTCCTAAAACAACTTCCTTACTGCATTTCCCTCTTCCTCAATGGATTTCCTGAATGACATTCACCTGACAGAATTCCCTCTTGAAAGTATTCGAGCCCCTCGCTCTCTTCATTGAGTTCTTTTTAAAAGAATGCCTAGGTCTTTTTTGGGTTAACTGTCATTTAATGAGCCACCTGCTTTGATTCCACTTTCTTGGGGAATCATGACCCCAAATATAGGGAAGTTTCCACCTGCAACTTAGGAAGTGTTTGAGGATGCTGCCACTTGTCTTTTTCCTTTCCACCTAGTTCCATCCACCAGTTTGACCAGTAACCTCTTTTTAACAACTCTCCCATGCTGTTGTCTCCACAATTTATTTATTAATAATAAAATATTCTGAATTACACTCCATTTCTGTTGACTCTGCTAGGTCATCAATCCCTACTTAGCATCAAATTTAACATAACGTCTCAGGAATATAATAAAACAATTTACATAATTTTTTACAAAATTGGGGTATGTGACATCATACACAAACACAAATAATTACATCTTTACAAGCACAACATTCCAACTATAATGCATGTTGGTATAAGTCTCAGTAAGGATTAGATCAGTATATAACTCAAAAAATAATTTCCCATTCTTTGTTGTAACATACTAGTGTAGTTTTTGGTTTTCTTTCAACTCCAAACTTTGAAATATGTAAACTTTGTTTTATGTTTTATCTTCAACTTTACCTTGATATTCTTTAACACTTGCTTCACTCATGGCCTCAACCATATCTTCATATTGACTTTGGAACTTGATTTCTTTTGCTCAGTAATTTCACAATACTTGTTCTTCTCAACTTCAGTTAGTTGTTCATAATTAACAAAATATAATATTTCATCATTTACTTCAGCATTAAGACCATTGCATTCAACCTTCTTGGACTTTATAAGTCAACCATCATTCAAAATTTTAATTTCATCATTCTCAACTTTGGCTTCATCATTACTTGGCTTAGAACGCCAAACTTGATATCAAGAATACTTTTGATTCTTCATCTTCACTTTCTTCTTTACCTTCAGTGTTTTCTTTGATTCCTCAAATTCACGATGATCAACGTCATCTGCAAAAAGTTCTTCAATTTGCTTACCATCATTCAAATTTTCAATGCCTTTTACGCCAACGACTCCAATTCAAATCTTCTTCTCTCAATACTGTAGTGTGCGCATACAAAAAATCCCACAAGCTATCTTTGAGTTCAATAAGAGTAATCTGTTCAATGTCATTCTATAAACACATTAATTGATAATAATGCTTGATTTCTTGAGGACTCCATGACATGAATATATTTTCAACTGATTTTTCAACCAGTTCATCTTTACTGCAATTTTATTCATTCAAATCAAATTCATCATCATCTTTAGCAGATTCCTTTTCATCTCTGATTCGTTTCTCACCTGCACACTCAAACATTTTGTCAAAATTATATAAATTATCATAATGTGAACCATATTGGTTCTTTTCATTTTTCACTTCTTTGAGAGCTATCACTATCTCTTCATTCAAATATGCCTTTGCTGCTGCAACAAGGAAATCAACTTTCTTCATTTATGCTTCCACAACAATACTAACATCGTTATCATCATATCTATCCTTTTCAAGCCATTGCTCCAATAATTTTAACTCTTCATTAAGGACATCATTGTCTATTTCAGCTGCTCTGTTTGCAACAAAACATACAACATCTTGAGTGCTATCATTATGCAACTATTTTTCTATCACTGCTTCTGCAATCACCAAATCAACAACCTTTTTATTTTCAACATCATTATAGATTCCTTCTGCTTGTACTTTATTTATTTCATTCGCTGCAACTTGTGTGCATTCTTCAACAATCTTATCCAATTCTTCAACAAAATTAAAATCATCGATATTTTCAAACAACTTACAAACTGATTCAAGCACTTCAACAAATTGCACTTTATATTTCTTAGCTTTTGACGTTGCCTCAAATACTATTGTTATGCAAGTCTTCATTCCATCATCATGATCATAATTGACCATTAATTCTCCACAGGAAATTTCACAGATACTGGCTGCTTCATTGGCACCTTCTTCATAGTTTTCATCAACAATAGACATCGCTAGCATATTCAAAGAACAAACTGCTACACTGGTAGTTACTTCACATTTAGTACTTGAATTACAAGCCAAGACTTCATCATTTTCTTCTTTTGTACCTACATAATGACTAACAAAAAAATTATTAGAAAAAATGTCATTATTTTTTCTGTCCTTATCTGCACCATTCAATATCGCTGCAGATTCTTCTTCGAATATATCACCAGCATTTTTTCCATTATCAGATACACCATTTTCATGAATGTATTTTTCACAAACAGCATTGTCATCACTACTTTCTTCCTTATGAGTAGAGAGTGGATGAGTGCAACATCCTTCATTTTCTACAACATAACTACTGTAGTTTACTTCAAGACCATCTTTTTATTTGACTTTTACAACACCTCCAGATTTGTCTTCTAGATTCATTATACCAGCATGTCCGCAAACTTCAAATTCAATGCATGATTTAAATGCCTTCATGGGTGTGTCCATCAAGGACTCTTCTTTCACAAATACTTCTTTGTTGTCATCACACTTGAGGAATTTATCATCTTTATCATCATTCTGCATGTTAACCATTCCATCATTTTCACAATTCACTTCAATGACATCTAAATTCGAAACTAAATCAACATCTTTATCAATATCAATTTCAACTTCTTCAAATTTTGTTGCTACTATATGAGATACAACAAGCTCATATTTTTATTTAGATCCAACAACATTTTCATCCACTGGTATATCAAAAAAACTAGGAGATTCACAAATAATTTGACTATCTTTTGTTGCTTCTGCAAATTTATCTGCTGAAATGTTAACAGGTTGTAACTCAGTCATATATCTCCACTTTAGATCAAACTTTCACTTAAAACATTCCTAGGATTCTCTAGTTGTGTGTGCTTCATCAATTATATAAAAAATATTATCATACAGAGCTTGTTGGATGCAGTACAAGGAAAATGTATCCTTTTCCTCATGTTGGGGTTTCCTAATTCGATTCTCAACAAAATCCCATAAACCTATAAAGTGCAAGAAATTTTTCATATGAACTGACCAAGAATCATAAGTTATACCTGAAAAGTATGGTGGTGGATAATAGATGCTGCTCCATGCATTTTCTAACTTGTCTTGAACTTAATTTGCCTCATTATCATCTACCTTCTATTGAACTTCCTCTGCATCAGCAGGTTCCACAGTGGCTTCTCCTAATATCTCTGTCATGGCAAAACCAACTTCTTTTGCATTAGCAACATTATTCTTCATTCGTTTAATCCTTTTTATTTTTCCCATGCCTTTGTCTTTAAATAACTACTTGTACAAAATTTAAATTTGTTTTGGATACGGCCTCTCGTTCCTCTTTCACGTATGAGGGATTCAACTCGCACCAAACAAACTTCCAAAACAGTTGAATTCAAACTGACCTACCATTAAACTATATGGGAGCTCTCTACCAGGAAGAATGTCTTCCTTTCAATTGATCAACCTCTATTTGAGGGAATACAAACAAAGAATCAGCTTCTTCCACGGGCTACAACCCTTTCTTCTCTTTACACAAGCCACAACCAGGCTTGAACCTTCTAACCAACAGATGGATGACACAAGAAACACTTGATTCGGACTTCAGATGCTAAATGATGACTCAACCTTTATTTGTGGGAGTGTAGGAGCTTTGATACCAATTGAAGGAGATTTAGACAAAGTGGAAGTGAGGTTCATCTCATACAAACACTCATGGACTGAACTAAAACTCTATCACACATCTCCTTTGTTCCAATGTTGTTGTGGGAAGACAATGGAGTGCTGCACATAGTAATAGTAGCACGCACACATCATTGCAAAACCACATTGACCCTTACAGGAGGAGTTTCGGCAATAAAATAATATTTCTGCAACTATTTCAACAAACAGCAAGCTACATGAAACTGTTCCAGCAATTTTACAGTAGTTTCTGCAAATTTTATTCAACACAAAATGAGTCTCAGCAATCACTTTAACTTAAATTTATAACTCCCCTTATTTCATAAAACTTAGACTGTTTCAGCACACTTTGTTTCAGCAAACTTTCAAATCTAACTTGCTACAACAAAACTAAATATTCCATAATGAGTTTACAACTCATAAAACAGAGCATCATAAAAATATAGAGTAAAAACTATGTTTCAACATTTAGATTGCTTTAATCTCTTCACAATTAAAATACACACTCGGAAAATTATCATGCTACAGCAAAATCACCACTTAAACATTCAACCATGAGTTTACAAACTCATAAAGATAGAGAGGAACATAGCAGCAATATTACAGAGCTAAAACCTTTTTTCATATTCAACTTAGAATTTGTATTCCTCAGCATGGTTCTAAATCATAATTACATAGGTATACACACACCATGAGATCAGTTAGTCTCATTAATTAGATTGATCTTTCACTGCATCTAAACCAAAATTGACTGTTCAGAATTTGTATGGATACTCTTCCCTTTCATGAGCTACAATGGGAACGATGGATTCCCCTTCAACAATTTGTAGAAACATGTTTACCCTTTTAACATATGATGAGTTAGAACATGTCAGTGGATGACTCTTCAAAAAAATGTAATACTCAGCCCCAATAATCATTCAATGTGATGCACATCCCTTTTGAAACTTTGATAGCATGACAAACTCAAAACTCTGTGGTGGTGGTTTACTCTTGAGCATTTCGACGGCCACTCATGCGGGCGGTGAAATATTTAATTATCCAACATTCTACCCCTTAATTATTTCACCCAAAAATATATCAGACACACACACAAATAATTACATCTTTACAAGCACAACATTCCAACTATAATGCATGTTGGTATAAGTCTCAGCAAGGATTAGATCAGTATATAACTCAAAAAATAATTTCACATTCTTTGTTGCAACATACTAGTGTAGCTTTTGGTTTTCTTTCAACTCCAAACTTTGAAATATGTAAACTTTGTTTTATGTTTTATCTTCAACTTTACCTTGATATTCCTTAACACTTGCTTCACTTGTGGCTTCAACCATATCTTCATATTGACTTTGGAACTTGATTTCTTTTGCTTAGTAATTTCACAATACTTGTTCTTCTCAACTTCAGTTAGTTGTTCATAATTAACAAAATATAATATTTCATCATTTACTTCATCATTAAGACCATTTCATTCAACCTTCTTGGACTTTATAAGTCAACCATCATTCAAAATTTTAATTTCATCATTCTCAACTTTGGCTTCATCATTACTTGGCTTAGAATGCCAAACTTTATACCAAGAATAATTTTGATTCTTCATCTTCACTTTCTTCTTTACCTTCAGTGTTTTCTTTGATTCCTCAAATTCACGATGATCAACGTCATCTGCAAAACATTCTTCAATTTCCTTACCATCATTCAAATTTTCAATGCCTTTTATGCCAACGACTCCAATTCAACTCTTCTTCTCTCAATACTGTAGTGTGCGCATACAAAAAATCCCACAAGCTATCTTTGAGTTCAATAAGAGTAATCTGTTCAATGTCATTCTGTAAACACATTAATTGATAATAATGCCTGATTTCTTGAGGACTCCATAACATGAATATCTATTCAACTGATTTTTCAACTAGTTCATCTTTATTGCAATTTTATTCATTCAAATCAAATTCATCATCATCTTTAGTGGATTCCTTTTCATCTCTGATTGGTTTCTTACCTGCACACTCAAACATTTTATCAAAATTATATAAATTATCATAATGTGAACCATATTGGTTCTTTTCATTTTTCACTTCTCTGAGAGCTATCACTATCTTTTCATTCAAATATGCCTTTGCTGCTGCAAAAAGGAAATCAACTTTCTTCATTTATGCCTCCACAACAATACTAACATCGTTATCATCATATATTGTCTTTTCAAGCCATTGTTCCAATAATTTTAACTCTTCATTAAGGACATCATTCTGTATTTCAGCTGCTCTATCTGTAGCAAAACATACAACATCTTGAGTGCTATCATTATGCAACTATTTTTCTATCACTGCTTCTGCAATCACCAAATCAACAACCTTTTTATTTTCAACATCATTATAGATTCCTTCTCCTTGTACTTTATCTATTTCATTCGCTGCAACTTGTGTGCATTCTTCAACAATCTTATCAAATTCTTCAACAAAATTAAAATCATCGATATTTTCAAACAACTCACAAACAGGTTCAAGCACTTCAACAAAGTGCACTTTATATTTCTTAGCTTTTGATGTTGCCGCAAATACTACTGATATGGCAGTCTTCATTCCATCACCATGATCATAATTGACTATTAATTCTCCGTGGGAAATTTCACAGATACTAGTTGCTTCATTGGCACCTTCTTCATAGTTTTCATCAACAATAGACATCGCTGGAATATTCAAAGAACAAAGTGCTACACTGGTAGTTACTTCACCTTCAGTACTTGAATTGCAAGCCAAGACTTCATCATTTTCTTCTTTTGTACCTGCACAATCACTAACAAAAAATTTATTAGAAAAAATGTCATTATTTTTTCTGTCCTTATCTACACCATTCAATATCGCTGTAGATTCTTCAAATATATCACCAGCATATTTTCCATTATCAGATACACCATTTTCATGAATGTATTTTTCACAAACAGCGTTGTCATCACTACTTTCTTCCTTATGAGTAGCAAGTGGATGAGTGCAACACCCTTCACTTTCTGCAACATAACTACTGTACTTTACTTCGAGCCCATCTTTGTATATGACATTTACAACACCTGCAAAGTTGTCTTCTAGATTCATTATACCAACATGTCTGCAAACTTCAAATTCAATGCATGATTTACATGCCTTCATGGGTGTGTCCATCAAGGACTCTTCTTGTGCAAATACTTCTCTGTTGTCATCACACTTGAGGAATTTATCATCTTTATCATCATTTTCCATGTTAACCATTCCATCATTTTCACAATTCACTTCAGTGAAATCTAAATTCAAAACTACATCAACATCTTTATCAATATCAATTTCAACTTCTTCAAATTTTGTTGTTACTATACAAGATACAACAACCTCATATTTTTATTTAGTTTCAACAACATTTTCATCCACTGGTATATCAACACAATTGTGAGATTCACAAATAATTTGACTATCTTTTGTTGCTTCTGCAGATTTCTCTGTTGAAATGTTAATAGGTTGTAACTCAGCCACATATCTCCCCTTTACATCAAAATTTCTCTTCAAACATTCCTAGGATTTTCTAGCTATGTGTGCGTCATCAATTACATAAAATATGTTATCATATAGAGCTTGTTGGATGTAGTACAAGGCAAATGCATCCTTTGCCTCATCCTAGGGTTTATTAACTCCATTCTCAACAAAATCCCATAAACCTATAGAGTGCAAGAAATTTTTCATATGAACTGACCAAGAATAATAAGTTATACCTGAAAAGTATGGTGGTGGATAATAGATGCTACTCCATGCATTTTCTAGCTTGTCTTGAACTTCATTTGCCTCATTATCATCTGCCTTCTATTGAACTTCCTCTGCTTCAGCGGGTTCCACAGTGGCTTCTCCTAATATCTTTGTCATGGAAAAACCAACTTCTTTTGCATTAACAACATTCTTCTTCATTCGGTTAATCCTTTTTATTTTCCCCATGGCTTTGTCTTCAAATAAGTACTTGTACAAAATTTAAATTTATTTTGGATACGGCCTCTCGTTCCTCTTTCACGTATAAGGGATTCAACTCACACCAAACAAACTTCCAAAATAGTTGAAGTCAAACTGATCTACCATTAAACTATATGGGATCTCTCAACTAGGAAGAATGTCTTCCTTTCAATTGATCGACCTCTATCTGAGGGAATACAAACAGAGAACCAGCTTCTTCCATGGGCTACAACCCTTTCTTCTCTCTACACAAGCCACAACCAGGCTTGAACCTTCTTACCAAAAGATGGATGACACAAGAAACACTTGATTCGGACTTCAGATGCTAAATGATGACTCAACCTTTATTTACGGGAGCGTAGGAACTTTGATACCAATTGAAGGAGAATTAGGCATAGTGGAAGTGAGCTTCATCTCATGCAAACACTCATGGACTGATCTAAAACTCTATCACACCTCTCCTTTGCTCCAATGTTGTTGTGGGAAGACAATGGAGTGTTGCACATAGTAATAGTAGCATGCACACATCACTACAAAACCACATTGACACCTACAGGAGGAGTTTCAGCAATAGAATAATATTTCTGCAACTATTTCAGCAAACAACAAGCTACATGAAACTATTCCATCAATTCTGCAGTAGTTTCTGCAAATTTTATTCAACAGGAAATGAGTCTTAGCAATGACTTTAACTTAAATTTAGAACTCCCCTTATTTCATAAAACTTAGACTGTTTCAACAAACTTTCAAATCTAACTTGCTACAACAAAACTAAATATTCCATAATGAGTTTACAACTCATAAAACAGAGCATCATAAAAATATAGAGTAAAAACTATGTTTCAACATTTAGACTGATTTAATCTCTTCACAATTAAAATACACACTCAGAAAATTATCATGCTACAACAAAATCACTACTTAAACATTCAACCATGAGTTTACAAGCTCATAAAGATAGAGAGGAACATAGCAGCAATATTACAGAGCGAAAACTTTGTTTCATATTCAACTCAGAATTTGTATTCTTCAACATGGTTGTAAATCATAATTACATAGGTATATATACACCATGAGATCAGTCAGTCCCATTAATTAGATTTATCTTTCACTGCATCTAAACCAAAATTGACTATTCATAATTTGTATGGATACTCTTCCCTTTAATGAGCTGCAACGGGAACGATGGATGCCCCTTCAACAATCTGTAGAAACACACTACCCCTTTTAACATATGATCAACTGGAACATGCCAGTGGATGACTCTTCAAAAAAAATGTAATGCTCATACCCAATAATCACTCAATGTGATGCATTGCCCTTTTGAAATTTTGACAGCATGACAAACTCAAAACGGTGTGGCGGTGGTTGACTCTTCAACATTTCGACGACCACTCAGCAGGGTGGTGAAATAATTAATTATCCAACACAAAATAGATCAATTCTATTGAGAAGATGATCTGTGATCTACTGAGGATCATTATATCTCTTATATCTCTATTTACACGAACAGAGAGAGGAAAATCCTCAAATATGGCTCTCAATGATAGATAGAGCCTTAGCGCTGAGGTAGACAATAACTAGTTGACATGCTGAGTAGCTACATATTCCATGTCTGTAGTTAGGGATGCTCCCAATGACTTTTGATTGAACTGGAAAATTAAATCCTAGTGTGAATATTCTTGAAATCATACTAATTGTGACCACCCAGCCGATGCAAGTGGTGAGAGTTATGCAATGCCTACCTTCCAGAGTAGTGTGCTATATAGAAAAAATTCAGACTTACATAAGACTTCTGGGAAATTCAACATTCAATTTGAAGTTCGTGCCAATATTCTCTTTTGTATACAATCTTGCAGGTGGTCTACAAGGAGTGGAATATGATATTAGGACATAATATGAAGGTCATGGCTGCCCTCTATCAGGTTTGAATTTCACTCACACAACTTCAAACTCTAAAACATTTTCTTCGTTCATTTTTAGATTGTTTGGGAAATACAATGTAGTAGTTTTTAACAAAGTGATGCATGGACAATAGAAATGTGGAATTTGCAAATATTGACAATTTTAACTTCTTGTTGGTTTTATATTTATTCTTTATTATATAGTTCTTGTGCTCAATGGATTCATTATATACATAGTTAATAGCAATTAATGTCCATATAAGACTTTGACTATCCAATGCATACAATGATGGTTATCCAATGTGTACAGTGATGGTTATAGGTTTTCTAGATTATTATCTAGTTACATTTTACACTATTATTTGCGTAAGTGCATAAGAGTCTTTGTGTCCACTCCTTCGCTATTAAATCTTCATATTAGGGATCAATGCCTATCATTTATTCTTCATCTACTTCTAACAACTATTTATAATTGTCATTTACTAAATAATTTTTTTAATTACTCATTAACAATTTGATTAACAAATTAATATACAACACTGGTCAGGTATGGGAAATTGTAACAATCTTGTACTATTTATCGCTGTCATTTATTGAAATAATTTTTTTAATTACTGATTAGCAGTTTTATTAACAAATTAATATATAACACTTTCAAGGTATGGTAAATTTTAACGGAACTAGGTATAGTGAGGAAGCTTAAGTGTGTTAATGTAATTGTATCTTTGGAAGATATTCACTTGTATTTTATATTGTATTTATTATTTTAGTTTATTTGTACCTCCGACGGAGATTTTTATTCCTTCGGTTAGAGAATTCATTATTCTATTTGGTCATGTAAAGTCATTGAGGTTAATCCTCCATTGTAAGTCGGGGCAATAGGCCCCATAGTCATATTATATTAGGGTTAATAGAGTCTTCCAGAGAAGTCATCCCAGTCAGGTACAACTAGGGCCGACCTAGTAAGTGAAAAACGTAAAGTGAAATTAAAGTATAAATAGAGAGCTAGGCTCTCTTGTTTATTCATTCACTCACTCACTCAAGTTCTGACAAGTGAGAGAGATGACAAGTTTGCACAAGTGGAGAAAAGAGAAGCTACGGAAGACCATCTCTATTTTTGGGTTTTACTTTTGTGACATTGTATTGGTGATCATTATATCTCTGAGGAGGTTGCAGGGTTTTCTTCTTTATGGTTTCCCCGAGGAAAATCTGTGTGTCTCTTGTGTTATGTTGTGCATGTTATTCTTTCAATAAGATCCTAGATTTAAGTATTGATTAAAATTGTAGAAAATCTAACATGGTATCATAGCTAACCTGAGAAGAAGACATGGTGTAGCTGCGGAAGCGAGGGCTTCTTATTTTTTGGACTTCTCTCCACATATCATCAATGAAAAAGAGGCTAGGATAACTCTTCTAAGGAAGGCACACCTTTTTGTCGAAGCATAAGTTGATTCTGAGAATTTTCATTTTTTGGCCCACCACTGCTGCCGGAGGAAAATTAGGGCTTCTCACAAAATTGGAATTTTGGAGTGCAACTGGCATAGGGAAGTGTGAATCTCCAAGATCAAAATTTTGATACCAAGATTGAAATTTTTGGTTGGGTAAAACTCCCGGAAATTCAAACCCTAGCTTGATTTTGGACCAGAAAAACCAAAAAAAAAAGAAAACTGTAGATCCGAATTTCGTAAGTCAATTTTCAAGGGTGGAATTTTGGAATCTTTAGAAACCAAGTATACCAACATACTTGCCTCAGTCAAGAGAGTCTGTTTGTCCAATCATAAGGTCCAAATTCCAAGGTTGAAAATTTAGGGTTTCTCTAACAAACCCTAGGCCAACCAGCTCCAAGACCAATCTCAACTCAACATCTCAAATTGGTAAGATCTAAACCTTTGTCATTTCCATTTGAGGTTCTCATTAAAAGATGTCTCAACGTACCAAGCTTGAGGATAAGCTTGAAGGGGACAATAACTTCCGAGCATGGAAGTATAGGATTGGGCTTGTGCTAGAAGAAAATGAATTGGACATATATGTAAATGAAGAAGTTCCAGCACCACAGGGAGATAAGGCTAAAGCCTTACACAAAAAGAACTTGGTTAATGCCAAGAGGATCATTGCATATTCTATTAAGGATCATCTCATCCCACATGTTTCATCTTTGAAGACACCTAAATATATTTTTGATGCCTTGACCAAGCTTTTTGAAGGGAAGAATATAAATCGGAAGATAACCTTGAGGAACCAGTTGAAGAATGTGAAGATTCAAAATGCAGATACCATGCAATCATAATTTACAAGGGTCTCTCAGATCAAGGAGCAACTTGAATTTGTGGGAAAATGTAGAAGATGGATAAATTGTGATGACCACCTTGAATGCTCTCCCTAGATCATGGGACTCCTTCATTCAAGGGATTTGTGCAAGGAAGAAGTTAATCACCTTCAGTAGACTATGGGAAGAATGCTCACAAGAATAAGCTTGACTTGTAGCTCAAGAAGAGAAGATGGGAAATGGAGATCAATCTCTCACAGCACACACCAGGAGGAATAACAACAAGAGGGAGAACCACCATCACAATAAGAGGGAGAGACACCACCACCAAAGTCAGAGGGATAACTTTAGAATATCCAGAAAAGATATATCCAACATTAGATGTTATACATGTGATGAGAAGGGACACTAATCCATAGATTGTCCCAAAAACATAAGTGTCTCCCACAATAAGAAGACCAACAAGAAAAGACACCATGCTCACACCATGAAAGACAACGAACCCGGAAGGAAAAGAACAAGAGAATAAGAAAAAGATGATTCTTCAAGTGATGAAGAATATGTATTATAACAAAGGTAACAAGTTACAAGGGTTCATTCAAAAGGTTCCACCTCAAAAGGTAAAAGATAGAGATGATTGTTAGTATTACATGAAAGGAGTAGGAGAAGCTATTATAGATTTGCACTCTAGAAAACAAATAAAGATCGATAATCTATGGAAGCCTCTCATCCATTTCAACACTGATTAGGGTACAGAAGAAAGGACACACAAAGTCTAATCCAACAAGTATAGAATACTTTCTCAACATTTCCGATCATAAGCAAGGAAGGCACAAGACCTCAGAATCAGATGATGAAGAAGAACACTCTATGAGAGACTCCAGTAGTTCCTGCAAGGAAGAAAAGATCAAGAGGGAGTCCACCCAACAAACAATCAAAGATAAGTATTTGAATTGTCATTTCTTATATATCTATTTATTTAAATAATATTATTCAATGGTGTACATACTTATGTTCCTATATTTAGGTTGTGTATTATGCATATTAGGATATTTGCATTAATGAACAATATGCTACTAATATGCATGTGATGGGTAAGTGGCTTATGGTACTATACAAAATTCCATTGCTACTTATCTAGAATGAAACCTTTTTGCTAACATGTTGGGAGTAGTGCACATGCTTAACAATATTCTGGTAGAGATGGAAGGAATCTAGAAATTTATGGGATATGGATGAATGTTGTATTGAAGCATTGGCTAAGATAATTGCATGATTGTATGACCTATGTATTTATGTGTAAGAATTTGTTCTGAAAACTATGAGATGTTTCTAATCATGCAATTGAAATTGAATTGTAGGAAAGATCGTGTACCATCACCTACAAGACAGACTTGTTTCGAAGAACAAGTGATGAAGATCAAGAAAAATACCTATTGAATATATTGAAGAACCAAAAGTTCCCAGAATTAGAGATGCAGTAATGGAATAAGCGACTCGAGAAAATAATGAAGATCACAAGATGGAAGAACCACAAGAACCTGTAGATCCACCTCATGAGAATAACTCCCACAAGAGGAAACCAGCTTGGGTACAAGAATTAATACAAGATGCAGAGAAGTATGGCACTCCAGAGGGGATGCACAGAGAAAGTAAGAGACCTAGGCCATACTCCAGCTATGTATCCCTATTGTGCGGCATCATTGACAAGGAACATGACAACTATGAGGAAGAGGTAGAGAGGAAGGGATGGAAATATGCCATGATTGAGGAGTATCAGTCTATCATGAATAATGATCTCTAGGATGTATTTTCGAGACCAGAAGGGAAGTCTGTTGTGACTTCTAAGTGGATCTACAAGATCAAGCATGCTGCAGATGGTAGCATTGAGAAACATAAGGCAAGGATCATGGAACGTGGATTCTCCCATAAGGAAGGGATAGATTATGAGGATACATTTGTACCTATATCCAGATACACTTCCATCAGATCAGTACTCACATTGGCTGCAATGATGAAATGGAAAATACACCAGATGGATGTGAAGACAGCATTCTTGAATGGTGTAGTAGAAGAGGAAGTGTATGTGGAGCATCCACTCATATTTGAGACACATGACAGGCATACTCATGTGTGCAAATTGAAGAATGCCTTGTGTGTATTGAGACAAGCACCCAGGACGTGGTACGGAAGAATATATAGCTTCCTGACTAGTTTGGGCTTTACCAAGAGTAAAGCAGATTCCAACCTTTACTACAAGGTTGAGGAAGGGAAACCAGTGATATTTCTACTCTATGTAGATGACCTATTTATAACAAGTGAGGATAGGCTCATTGCAGATATGAAGAGGAAACTTTCCACAGAGTTTGAGATGAAGGACCTGGGTATGATGCACTGTTTCCCAGGTATGGAGGTGTGGAAAAATGTGGATGGGATCTGCCTTGGACAAGGGAAGTATGCAGTGGATATTCTGAAGATATTCAGAATGATGGACTGCAAGGATATGGCCACACCCATGGCATCGAACTTGAAGCTACTATGTGATGATTCATCACAGTTAATTGATGCCACGATGTATTGTCAGATGATTGGTTCATTGATGTACCTGATGAATACGATACTAGACATATGCTTTGCTGTGAATACATTGAGCCAATTCCTGATGGATCCGAGACAATTTCATTGGGTTGCTGCAAAGCATATATGAGGTACTTGAAGGGTACAATTTATTATGGTCCAAGTATGACGTGAATCAGAAGATTAACCTAGAGGGTTATGTTTATTCAGATTGGGTAGGCAGTGATGCTGATAGGAAGAGAACTTTGGGATGCTCCTTCAGTATGGGATCTGATATGATCTCTTGGTTTAGCATGAAGGAGTCGTACGTGGCACTGAGTACAACCGAAGTAGAGTACATTGCAACTTGTTTAGCTAGTTGTGAGGGAGTATGGCTTAGGAATCTATTGTCTGGTCTGTTTGATCTCCAGTTAGATGAAACCAGAGTTGTGTGAAGTTGTCCAAGAACCCGGTGTTCCATGACAAGTTGAAGCATATTGAGATCAAGTATCACTATATCAGGGATATGGTGCAGAGAGGAGCAGTGAAAATCCAGTATATTGCGACGGATGAGCAAATAGCCGATGTGTTTACCAAGCCGCTAGCCAGAGTGAAGTTCGAGTACTTCATAGAGAAGCTTGGTGTACTCTAGATCGTGGTTCCTTCCAAGGGGAAGTGATGTGTCCGGAAGACGCAGATGCACATGGGCCATTCTAGCATGGTGGCAAGAAATCCCTCCCATGGCCGTTGATATAAGTGTCAGGCCATTCCGGCATGGTGGTAGGAAATTCCTCCCATGGTCATTGATATAAGTGTTGATCCATTCTGGCATGGTGGCAGGAAAGTCCTCCCATGGTCGTTGATATAAGTGTTGTGCCTTTCCCGAATGGTGGTAGGAAATTCCTCCCATGTTGGTTGATGTAAGTGCAGTTCCTTTCCCAAATGGTGGTAGGAGAGTCCTCCCATGTCGATTAATGTAAGTGCTGAGACGTTTTCGAATGGTGGTAGGAAAGTCCTCCCATGTCGTTCGATGTAAGTGTTGTGTCTGACATGGTGGTAGGTTGGTCCTCCCATGTTGGCATACTTGTGATGTGCATCTGGGCTATGCTCCGTGTGACAATGAGATGATATAGACGTGATGAGGCAATAGTAGGAGACGCAGGTGATTGTTGTGGAAATGTGATGATTTTTCTTGGGTTGTATCTACTTGATGGCTTTCTCGTAGAGATTATTAATACCTACATGGAGGTTAGGCCTACATCCAACATGAAAAAGGGTTGGCTCTGTAGAAATTCCTATGACGGGTATATTCGAGAGATGTCACCAATCGATGATCAAGATGATGAGGATTGTAGCAACAACGACGACAATGATCCAGTGAATATGATCCAGCATTGAAGACTTTTGTTGATGTCTATGTCAAGAGAATACCTTCTTAGTTAAGAGGGAGTGTTAATGTAATTGTAACTTCGAAAGATATTCACTTGTATTTTTTATTGTATTTATTATTTTATTTTACTTGTACCTCTAACAGAGATGTTTATTCCTCTGGTTGGAGAATTCATTATTGTATTTGGTCATGTAAAGTCATTGAGGTTAAACCTACATTGTAGGTCGGTGCAATAGACCCCAAAGTCAAATTGTAGTAGGGTTAATAGAGTCTTCTAGAGAAGTCATCCCAGCCAGGTACAACCGGGGCCGACCTAGTAAGTGAAAAAGGTAAAGTGAAAGTAAAGTATAAATAGAGAGATATGATCTCTCATTTATTCATTCACTCACTCACTCAAGTTCACATAAGTGAGAGAGAGGAAAATTTCACACAAGTGGAGAAGAGAGAAGCTGCTAAAGACTATCTCCATTTTTGGGTTTTACTTTTGTGACATTGTATTGGTGATCATTCTATCTTTGAGGAAGTTGCGGGGTTTTCTCATTTATGGTTTCCTCGAGGAAAATATTTGTGTCTCTTGTGTTATGTTGTGCATTTTATTCTTTCAGTAAGATCCTAGATAAGTATTGATTAAAATTGTAGAAAATCTAACAAAGTGTAGTAGAACAAATAGGTGCTACCATTGTGTTAACAGTTAGCAGCTCCATTTGTCTAGATATGCACTATTGGGAGATTGTAATGAATAGGTATCCATTTCAAATCTCTGCAGCCATGTTCTCCAACCATTAATATTCCCTCTCTTCATCAACAAACCCCTCAAGCAATGGTATGACAATTGCTGTAATGGTGATTATTGGAGGTTCATGCTAAAGATAAGGAGACTTTCTTCTCCCATTGGATTCTCATGGAATGGTGAATACCTGGAGAAATCATTTGGGATACAATAGCACCATCCCTTTCAGGTAACGCAGTTGGAATAAACACGAGGAAGAGTGTCCCCCTCACCCAATCTGACAATCGAGAGGGTACGCTAGCTGAATTATCTATAACATCCCCCTCACCCAATCCAACCATCTGGAGGGGACGCTAGATAAATTATCTGTAACATCCCCCTCACCCAATCCAACCATTGGGAGGGGATGCTGGCTAAATTCTCTGTAACATCGCCCTCACCCAATCCAAACATCAGGAGGGGACGCTAGTTGAATTTGTGCTCTCAAATTTCACCCCAAATCCATAATACGAATTTCAACATATACAATGTGTGCAGAAACGTAAATAAACATGCACAATGGATTTAAAATCTCTCCACACACATCTAGCATGCAAATAAAATCATAAACATTACATGCATTAAATAAAAACATTGCAAATTCAAATTCATGACAATACTTATCTTTAACCAATGCATATCCAAGCAACTGGTTTTGTAAGAGCAATTTTACACCCAACCATAGGCACTCTTCCCAACACATACTATTTATGCTAAGAGGCCACCCCCAACTTGGACTATGAGGCCATGAGGGAAAAGGAAACACCTACAAGCTTCTCTCTCTAATCCCACAACCCATTTTTCTCTCTATGCTTAGCCAAATGCTCATATAGAGTTCTACAGGGGTCTCACTCAACCCTCACAGCCTTGGCTTCCACAATATATGCCCCACACAACACCCTTCTATCTCATGCATCCCCTTCACTGATCCACGGTTCTCTTAGGCGATCCATCTTGTTGGGTGCTTCCAGTGTGTGCATAGAAGAAGTATAATCTGATATATGCTGCTATAGAAAAACCTGTAGCCTTAATTCATGGATTTTCAAGCACCTACGAGCAGCAGAAATCAATGGGTAAGGGTTCCTAACTTTCCCAACCTCTCTGCTCACCTACAACCATCATTTTTCTCTTCCAAATTTGCATCTTGGTCTGCAAATTCAAATTTCTAGGTTCAAAATAACATCGTAAGTTCATGGACAGCAATGGAGAGCTCGGCATAATGTAGATCTACATGAAAAGAGTGAGAGAATGAGGTTGAATCCAAGGGATATGAGAAAATGATGAAAATAAAACTGGCATAACTTCTAACAATAGAAGAAAGGACTCGCAGCTGCAAACTGACTTTTGTTATGACAGAACTATCACAAACGTGCAGTCAGCCCCATGTTTCAATAAATGCATGAGGTGACTTTTCCCACCAACCTCACACATGCATTAATGATTGGAAAATAGTCAAAAAGAGAGATAATCGGCTTATTCTCATCACATGACAGAATTTTGCGGTGAGTTCTAAGTTTAACACTTGGAGGCAAGGATTTAACCTCCCATAGACCCCCTTTCCTCTTTCCCTCTAGTGGAATCATATCCCCTTTGGTGCTCTTTACACAACCATTCTTGGACCATTTTATTATTTATACACATAATATTTACATACATCATAAATCAGCATAAAATCCAACCAAATAGTCCAAATAAAATATATACATCATACATGCCTAGCCATTCACTAGCTAGCCCTTGGCCTTGAGCTCCGCACAAGGAATTCAAACTAGCAGATTTACATCATTTACATAATTTTGGATAAATACATTGCAAGTCAAAACTAAGGGTATAACAATCCCCCCCCCTTGGAATAACATCGTCATCGGTGTTTGCTCAAAATTATAACAAAAATGGATATGCCTCCCTCATGGCATCCTCCAACTCACACATAGCCTCATCGAGAACGAAGTGCTTCCATTGCACCTTTACCTGTATGATGGCTAGATTCCAGAGCATTGTCACTTTTCTGTCTAGGATACATAGTGGTCTATTTGGAACTCTTGCTCGGGTTCCACCTGGATCACATCCCAATCAATCACATGGTTAGGATCATGTACATTTTTCTTAAGCAAAGAAACATGAAAAAAATTATGAGCTGTAGTGTTAGCAGGAAATGCAATTCTATATGAAACTGGTCCTATTCTCTCAAGCACTTCAAAGGGCCCACAATATCTTGTTGATATCTTGGCACAACTTCCAAGCTTCAAGGAACTCTTCATTGGCCTCACTCTAAGGTAAACATGATCCCCAACATTAAACTCTCTTTGCACTCAATTCTTATCTGCATAGATTTTATGTCTATCATGGGTTGCCTTTAAATTTTTCCTAATATTTACAACCTCTTGTTCCATTTTCTTAAGCAATTTTAGTCCAAGTACAATTATGTTCATTGTATTATCCCAAGTAACTGGTATCCTGCACCTCTGCCATACAAAGCTTCAAATGGACTCATGCCCAATGATGCTTGTTTCCCATTGTCATATGCAAACTCTACGAAGTTTAAATAACACTCCCACTTGGATGGTTTGTCCATCACATACATGTGTAATGTAACGTCCCCAGTTCGACCCCATTGCATTAAAATGTAAAGTATGTAAAATTGTTATAAAATCATGGTGAGGAGCTCAAGGCCAAGGCCCCGCCACTGATTTATTGATGCATATGGTTTACGTGCTATCCAAGCACATTGCAATTGTAAATATGCATTTTAATAAAATACCCACAACTAGCTATGCAATGCAACAAGAGATGGGGGCATGATATTACAAGGAATTGGAAGGAAAATATTCAAACCCTTGAGCCAATGAACTCAAGCCAATTGTCAATGAGAGAACTCATCAACCATCAACTACCCATGTTGACTTGGTGCCCAATCATTCATTTCTCCCAAGAGTTGGGTGAAGTAGTTAATGCCTTGGGGATTTGGGAGGTATGGCTGTCCAAATTTGAGTATGTTCAATCCACCCTCATGGAAAATCATGTTTCTCCTTATTGGGCAAGAAAACACCCACAAATTTCCTCCCCAAGCCATTATTCAAGATCAGAATTCACTCTCTCATGTTTTTGGAGCTTGCTGGGCATTTTCCATCCACGTTTTTCTGGTTTCTCTTAGTCTTCTAGCTACGAAGAGGGAATTTTTGTGTTGCAGACTTGTTCGGAGCTGCCTGGGCATCTTTCTCAACTGATTTCCAGTGTTTTCTTCCCTTTTGGAATTGTTGGGAACTCATTTTGTATCACATACCTGTTGGGAAGGAGAGAGCCATGAATTTGGGGTTTATAGAGGCTGTTTTTGTCCCTTGAGTGCCCACAAATGTTTTCTGGAAACGAAATTGCCTTCCCAGGGTTGTTTTCCCCATTTCTCACTTCATTTTTGGTTTCCCACGTTTTCCATTCATACCTAGCACTTGGGATTTTTTTGTTATGTGTATCCATGCCCAATTTATGAGTTTTCTGTGTTAAGAAATGTTGGTGTTGAAATGGGTTTCCATTGTTTTGGCTTGATCTTGAGTGGAAGCATCCACAAATGAAGAGGGTTCATATTTAGCCTGATAAACCCAGCGGTGGACTGGCTTGGATTAAATGAAAATGATTATTTGACTGTGTATGAGCTTGAGAGTCCCCTTTTCCTTGTAGATATCATGCCCAGCTCATGGGTGGTCTCTGAGTGCTGAAATAATACAGGTTGGGCAGAGACCTACAGTTGGGAGGAACGTTGCAGTGACATAGCTAGTTGTGTGGGACAATTTCATAACAAAGATAAGTGTTTTCTATCTATGTGTTTTTCCTCTGCAGTGTTTAAATTAAATGATTGTTATTGATATATTGAATGAATATGAAATTATGTGTGTGGATGAGTTTATCCCCGTTGTGCATGTTTGTTGAATTTACATCTGCACACATGGGTTTTTAATTGTATGAATCTAATGAATGGGGATTCTTGCAAAATTGCTTGCATTGATTTCATGCTATGAAAGTGAAGAAGGAGGGAGAAAATCCCTTTCAGGTTGAAAGCTTACTTACATTGTTTCTAATGCAATAGCATTCTGTTTTTACATTTGTTGATTGCCCCATAAAGAAGAGAAAGGAGGTGCAATTGAGCAATGATCATCACAGAAAGAAGAAGGAAAATTTTAAATTTTTCTAATTGTTTTTGAAAATTTGAAAATTTTCTAAGTGTCTGCTGCTAAGGCTGCGGTGGCAGAATTAACGATAAGTTTTGCGCGTGCGCGGCGGCAATTTTAACTTTAAAATCTACGATGCGCGTAGCACGCGCGGCGAAAGTAATGTTAAATTCTACGACACTGGCGGTGGATCTAAGCTTAAAATTTGCGCGCGACGGCAATTTTAGGATTAAAAGTTGCGATGGAGGCTTGTGCGCGGCGACAATTTTAGCCTTAAAACTTGCGATGCAGTCGCAGCGACGAAGGCTTGCAGGCAAAGAAGTTAGGGTTATATTTTTTGACACAGTCGATGAAATAGTTTTTAATTCGATGCCTAAAGATGGAAAAATACTTTTTCAAAATTTTTCCTAAGGGCTGTGGCGGCAGCGAAAGTTAAGCTAACTTTCTGCGCGCGCAGCAGCAAAAGTTAGGCTAACTTTCTGTGCACGCGGCGGCGAAAGTTAGACTAATTTTATGCACGTGCAACAACAAGAATTGGGCTAACTCTTGTGACTCTATTGGAAATGATAAGCCCAAAAGTGCCGCAATGGTCGGCGAAATAGTTGTTAACTCTGCACCGAAGGGAAGCTGTCAGCGGTTGCAAGGTTAGCTGTCGGAGCCGAAAGGAAGAGAAAATTCCAAAAATATTTCTAAGTGTTTCGAAATTTTGCCGAAGGCTGTGTCGGCGAAGTTAAGGTTAACTTTTGCGCACAGCAGCAGAATTAAGGTTAACTTTTGCACATAGCGGCAGAATTAATGTTAACTTCTGCGTGCGCGGTGGCAGAATTAGCGTTAATATCTTAGACATCTGCGGCGAAGTTAAGGATAAATTTTGCGTGCGTGGCGGCAAAATTAGCGATAAGAGCCGTGCCACCCGCAACATTTATAATCTTAACATCCGCGACAAGGGTGGCCATTTTCGCCTTAATATTTGCGCCAAACGGGTAAAAGAAATGGGAGCAGTAAGGCAACGCTAATGAAAGGGAAACCTCTCACCTTAAACCATTATGTTTATAACATAATAATTGTATGCTTGGAAAATATCATGAATGAATGTTATACACATGAATACATATATTGAATTTCTACTTTGTGAGAAGATCATAGCTAATAATTGCTTTTGTGCATGGTAAAGAGCCCATGAAATCAGATCATCTATGATGTGGAAGAGGAAATTCCATGCTACAATGAGGAATTGGAAGGGAGAATTCCTCCAGTACCCTCTTGATATTGTATTTATAATTCTGAAGTGGTCGTGCATATAAATTATGGCATAGGAATGCCGAAATGCAAGAGATTAGATAGATGATATGACTATGCACTAGTAGGCATATTAAGAAACATTGCACAGTGCATGTGAAATGTTTGTGCATGAATAGGACATTGCATATTGGTAAAATAGTGCGGTTTCACATATGCAATGAGCCAATTGAGATAATTATGGTGGTTTCTAATAATTAGTTGTGTCCGCATTGGTTGTAGGACAAATACAATCAAAACATGGATAAAGAAGTTGATGACGTTGTTGCACGTGACCAACGACCTTATGAAGAGAGGATGGTGTAGCAAGTCCATGACCATGATGTTGGCAAAAGGACTGAGTAGCCTTGGTAAGAGGCCAACCGATCAGGTAACATCAAGCGATGTTAATAACAACCATGCAGGTAATGGTTATTGTGCTTGATTGCATGAATGTTGAAAGAGGATTTGGTAAGATCCCTTCAACTATGTTTTGAACTATGATGATTTGATTTGCATATGGTATTGAGTGCTCGAATGGGACCGTTAACCTACCGAGTATGGTGAGGTGTGGGTAAGTAAAGGAAATGATCCTTACACCCCATAATTGCTTAGAAATCTCAATGCATTCATATGGAATTATATCATGCCATTTGTGTATGTTGGTTGTGAGTTTAGCAACCAAAGCACGTGATGACTTATGGCCCTGTCATGGTAGTACATGGTTAGGCCATAGATTTTTGAACGCATAGTACTCATAAATTAATGCAGGGTTGCATTGAGGAGATGTGCATTAAAATATTATGTACAATCTTGTGGTTATACATTGAGTGATTGCACACTAAAAGATTATGTGAGTGATGTAAAAGTGCATGCATATGTATAGGTTGTTGATGTATATGTAACTTCGGAATGTATTTCACATATATGTATATTGTATTCCTAATGAGATGTTATTATTCCTATATACGGAAGTGTCGTCATTTATATTGTAAGTGTCGTAACTTATACTTGATGGGTTATTAGACCACCTAGTTGGGGTCGGCCCTCTATAAGTCATGTGGGTCGAATGGTTGTTAGACCACCCTAGTGGGGTTCGACCATATGGGTCAAAGGGTTATTAGACCACCCTATTGGGTGTTGGCCCAGTCAGCATTGTGTTTTGTGGTTAAGTTAAGGCCGACCTAGTAAAGGTTATTAGGCAAGTCAAGTCTAGTATAAATAGAGATCGGGAGATCTCTATTTGATCATTCTATTCTCTCACCCACACTTGGGAGAGTGGTGCACTTGTGGAGGAGGAGGATATGTTGCTAGGAGAAGACTATCTCTTGTATTCTGGTTGTATCATTGCTCTATCTATCTCTGAGGAAGTTATTGGGGTTTTTCACCTTTATCGTTTTCCCCAAGTAAAATCTGTGTCTCTTGTGTGCTTGCATTATTGTGTCCATGATTGATATGCTGTAGATATGCTGTACATGTTCTTCTCTCAGTTAAGATCCTAGATCAGATTGAAGTAAATTCTGAAAATTTAACATGGTATCAAAGCTAGCCTGAAAGAAAGCATGATATGGCATGTATGACACTTGTTGCACTTACGATGCTAGGGATTGATATAGAAATTTCCAGTCATCGTATAACTTTCACTATAAATCCATTTTGGTGAATTTTTCAGATCTGAAACATTTCCAATTCGAAGATCCGATCCCCATGTACCTTGTGTCCAAAGGAAAACCTCTAATTCATTGTACTTTGTGATTTATGATCTGTACAATATAGGGTTTCTGCCTCCTCCAGATCTGAGTCAAAAACAGGTGACCTTGGAAAAAAGGTCATAACTTGGGCTAGGTAGCTCCAAATGAAATTTCATAAAAAGTGATAGGTAGTACATAGACTGTACTATCTCAGGAAACTATTTTAGAGGCCGAAGTTGAACCAGTGACACATGGCACACCGTAAAAGTGCGCTCTCCTGTATTATCCCATAAACAGGTCACGTTGCGACACTTGGCATAAATCTCTCTCAGAAAATCCAATTGAGGTCAGACCTATTGGGATGGAAATATGACAGGTCAGGCTACCACAAAAAATGTTTTTAGACCCTATGGATCGAAAAGCGAGGAGTTACACTAGAAACAATCAGGTACATATTTATGTCAAAACAAAATATTTTTTGAGCACCTTCATTCATGGCTTCCAGAATTTAGGGTTTCAGAGAAAGTTGGAATTCTTGTAATCAGAGACCATGGTTGAATGCTACTCACCAAAATCGAAATTTAGAGACCAAAATCAAAATTTTTGGTTGGGCAGAAGGCCGGGCTTGATCAGACCCTAGTTCGGGACCTTGATTGGAAAAGTGGAAAATTAGGGCTTCTGCAAAAATGGGAATTTTTGAAATCTATGACCATGGCTAGAAGCTCCTCAGAAAAATAGAAGATTAGAGATTTGGATCAAACCTTTTGATTGGGCAGAAGAGTGGGCTTCATCAAACCCTAATTTGGGGTCACGTCCAGTGAATCTGGAAGTTTCAAAGGCAAAATTGAGGAGTGAAACTTTGCAATTTTCAAATTATGAATATACCAACTTGATCAGCTCATCAAGGCACATATTTCTATCCTTTCGGAAGTTTGAAATTCAAAGTTTGAATTTTTGGGGTTTCTCTGACAAACCCTAATCCAGCTCTAGGTCCAGTTCTTGCAAATCAAGTGGATTGGGTTAATCCTAGAAGAAGATGGATTGGTCACCTGCATAAGTGAAGAAGTTCCTGTCTCAGAGGGAGATGAGGCGAAGGCCTTCCATAAGAAGATTACAAGCAATCTTGACAGATATGGCTTACAGGTATGTTTTGAATTTTGTTCATGGTTAAGTTTATGATATGTTTGTCTTCATATCATTACTGTACAATCTTGATTAATTACTAGACTTGTCGTATTACCTTAATAGAAGATATTCATTGATTAAGGTTTTAACACTTATGATTGTACTAATGCATTGTGATGTTGTATGAGGTTTATGTTGTTCGCTAACATAAAAGGTACACCAAGAAAGACAAATCATGTTCTACTTCAAGAACATATGATCATGGTGACATGAAGACAAAGATTCATCCATTGTCATGGATCTCTTAGAAGATCTACTTACGAGGTATGTATAACTTGGTTCTACAATGGATAACTTATGAGATATGCAGGTTACTAGTACAAGTCATTAAAGAGAACCAGAAGACATTATACGGGTATGTTAGACATAACTAGCTAGCATGCTAATCCAGGTATGTTTTTCCTATATCAAGCTAGAATCCTACCTTGTGTTAGGATCTTATACTGTTGTGTTGTTGATAATGATTATTCATGAAGTCATAGGTTTGAATAGTCATGGTTGTATGCATATTATGTTTCTTACCATAATTGATGATATGACTAACCAGAAGAATCATGAAGGTATAGGTTTGAGTAATCACGGGTTTAGGCATATTATGTTTCTTACTTTAATTTATGATATGACTAACCATAAGAGTCCTATATAAACCTTGAATACTAATGCTTATTATTTCTGTTTGAAATGATCATGATTGTACATGCTTAAGATTATTGTGTTTTGATAGTATTAAGAATATACTAATGAATGTATGATTATGTATGAGACCTTAATGATAACACAATGATGATACTAATAAGCATGCATAGTGATTAAGGATAGATATAAGTTCAAGGACAGGAAATCCAGGAAGCAAAGATCAAGAGGGAGGACACTCTAGTTGTTCCTGCAAGGAAGCAAAGATCAAGAAGGAGCACACTTCAGTAGTTTCTGCAAGGATGCAGATATTCAAAGGGAGTTGACCACTTCTCACAATCCACATCAGAATGGAGTTGCAGAAAAGAAGCAAAGACTGAGAGGGAGTCAACCCAACAAACAAACAAAGATAAGTATTTGAATTTTCATTTCTTGTATATTTGATTGTCTAAATAATACTGTTCAATGATGCATATACTTATGTTCCTAGACTTAGGTTGTGCATTTTGCATATATGCATTAATGAACAATATACTACTAATATACATATGATGGGTAAGTGGCCTATGGCACCGTACAACATTCCATTGCTACTTATCTAGAATGAAACCTCTTTTCTGACATGTTGGGAGTTGTGCACACTCTTAACAATGTTCTGGTAGAGATCGGAAGGCATCTAGAAAGTTACAGGATATGGATAAATGTTGTATTGAAGCATTGGCTTAAATAATTGCATGACTGTATGATATATTTCTTTATGTGTAAGAATTTGTTCTGAAAACTATGAGATGTTTTCTAATCATGCAATTTAACTTGTTGTGTAGGAAAAATCATATACCATCACCTACAAAAGAAGGACTACAACATTTGTTCAGCAACAAAGTTATCTATTGAAAATATTGAAGATATTGAAGTTCCCAGGATCTGGGAAGAATGCCATGATCGAGGAGTACCATTCGATCATGAAGATGTTTGGGATGCAGTCCCAAGACCTGAAGGGGAGTCTGTAGTGACTTCCAGGAGGATCTACAAGATCAAGCATGTTGCAAGTAGTAGCATAGAGACTTTTGGTCCTGTAGCTAGATACACTTCCATTAGATCAGTACTTGCTCTAGCTGCAGTGATGAAGTGGAAGATACACCAGATGGATTTCAAGACAACCTTCTTGAATGGTGTAGTTGAAGAATAAGTGTATGTGGAGAAGCCACTTGGTTCTGAGACACATGATAGGGATTCATATATGTGCAGAACTTGGTATGGTAGGATAGACAACTTTCTATCCAGTTTGGGATTTACCAACAATAAAGAGGATTCCAACCTTTACTACAAGGTTGAGGAAGGCAATCCAGTGATACTACTATGTGCATGACCTGTTTGTAACAGGTGAGGATAGATTGATTGCCGACATGCAACGGAAGCTTGCTGCCGAGTTCAAGTTGAAGAACTTGGGGATGATGCACTATTTGTTTTTGGCATGGAGGTGTGGCAGAGTGCAGATGGAATCTTCCTTGGACAAGGGAAGTATGCAGTAGAGATCCTGAAGAGGTTCAGGATGATGGACTTCAAGGACATGGCCACATATATGGCATCGAACCTAAAGCTTTTGTGTGATGCTTCATCTGATTCGGTTGATGTCACAGTGTATCGTCAGATGTTTGGGTCCTTGATGTAACTGACAAACACGAGACCAAATATTTGCTTTGCGGTGAACACATTGAACCAGTTCCTGATGGATCCGAGAGATGTTCACCTAGTTTCTGTAAAGCATATTCTGACGTACCTGAAGGGTACGATTGATTATGGGCTCAAGTATGATGCGAATCAAAAGTTTAACCTATAGGGTTATGTTGATTCAGATTAGGCAGGTAGTGCTACAGATAGGAAGAGCACATTTGGGTGCTGCTTCACTATGGGAAAAGGTGTGATCTCTTGGTTTAGCAGGAAGTAGTCCTGCGTAGCACTGAGTATAGACAAAGCAAAGAGGAACGGTAAAGCTCCTATATTTTGCGACGGACGAGCAGATTGTAGATGTGCTGACGAAGCCACTAGCCAGAGTGAAGTTCGAATACTTCAAAGAGAGGCTTGGTATTCTTTGGATTGATGACACTTCGAGGAAGAAGTGATGGACACATTTTCAGAAGCCATTCCAAGCATGTTGGAAGGAGGATCCTTCACATGGTTGTGGATTTAAGCACTGGATGATGAGCATCAAGACGATGCTCCAGTTACTGCTCTGTATATGCATCAGGAGGATGTTGGATATGATCAGCTGGATCATTTATATGTACATGTATGTACGCATCATGTTGGATGTTGGATATGATCAGTTAGATCATTTCTATGTATATGTATGTACACATCATGTTGGATGATGGATATGATCGGTTGGATCATTTGTATGTATTTTGTATATGCATCATGTTGGATGCTTGGACCATGTATCTGTATATGTATCGGGTGGATACATTGTATGATCAGGTAGATCATGTATGTTGATATGTATCAGGTATGATCAGGTGGATCGTGTATTTGTATTTGTATCAGGTGGATACATTGTATGATCAGGTGGATCATGTATGATGATATGTATCAGGTAGATACGTGGTATGCATCAGGTAGATGCATGATATGATCAGGATGATCATGGATGACAAGCTTCAGGATGTTGCTCCAGATGGCTTGCAGCAGGATGTTGCAGTGATGATGATCAGGATGATCATGTATACATCAGGATGATGTATGGTGAGTATCAGGATGATACTCTATGGCCGTGGATTAGGTTGTGCATATGATCATATAATTTGGCCCTGGGAGATTTGCAGATAGTATTTCGAGGTTTTTCCTATGGCACGTAATCTTGCCCTAGGATATCTGGCAAATGCTCCTTCGAGGTTTTCCTCTGGGAGGACATATAATTTGGCCCTGGGAGATCTGCAGATAGTCTTTCAAGGTTTTTCCTATGGCATATAATTTGGCCCTAGGATATCTGGCAGATGCTCTTTCGAGTTTTTGTCCTATGGCATATAATCTGTCCCTGGGAGATCCTATGGGTAGAGCTGTGTGCTCGTAACAACTTGGGATGCTCTTGCGAGGATTTGCCATAACCACATATAATCTATCCCTAGGAGATCCTATAGGTAGAGCTGTGTGCTTGTAACAGCCTGGGATGCTCTTGCGAGGTTTTGTGGTGACCACATATAATCTGTCCCTGGGAGATCCTATAGGTAGAGCTGTGTGCTCGTAATAGCCTGGGATGCTCTTGCGAGGTTCTGTGGTGAGGTCACATATAATATGGCCCTGGGAGATCCTATAGGTAGAGCCGTGTGCTCGTAACAGCCTGGGATGCTCTTTCGAGGTTTTGTGATGCACGTAATAAGTCCTGAGGATTCCACAGTATGGCCAGTGATGATGAAGACCTGCAGGTGGTGGGCCTACATCCAGTATGAAAAAGGACTGGCTCTATAGAACTTCCTATGACGAGTAGATTCAGAGATTGATTGAGATAGCAGCAGCAGTGACGATGACAATGATTCGAGGATGATGATTCGTTGATGATGATCCAGAGAAGAAGACTTGTGCTAGCAAACCTGTGTCGAGAAATACCTTCCTAGTTAAGAGGGAGTGTTGATGTATATGTAACTTTGGAATGTATTTCACATATATGTATATTGTATTCCTATTGATATGTTATTACTCCTCTATACAGAAGTGTCATCATTTATATTGTAAGTGTTGTAACTTATACTTGATGGGTTAGTAGACCACCTTGTTGGAGTCGGCCCTGTATAAGTCATGTGGGTCAAAGGGTTGTTAGACCACCCTAGTGGGGGTCGGCCATGTGGGTCAAAGGGTTATTAGACCACCCTATTGGGTGTCGGCCCAGTCAGCATTATGTTATGTGGTTAAGTTAAGGCCGACCTAGTAAAGGTTGTTAGGCAAGTCAAGTCTAGTATAAATAGAGATCGAGAGATCTCTATTTGATCATTATATTCTCTCACTCACACTTGGGAGAGTGGCGCACTTGTGGGGGAGGAGGCTCTACTGCTAGGAGAAGACTATCTCTTGTATTCTGGTTGTATCATTGCTCTATCTATCTCTGAGGAAGTTATTGGGGTTTTTCACCTTTATGGTTTTCCCCAAGTAAAATCTGTGTCTCTTGTGTGCTTGCATTATTGTGTCCATGATTGATATGTTGTAGATATGTTGTACATGTTGTTTTCTTAGTTAAGATCCTATATCAGATTGAAGTAAATTATGAAAATTTAACATAGGTGCACATGTTGATATGCATTGTGTGAATGCATGGTTGTGATATATATATATGATTCAATGCAGTTAGATAATAGATGAAATGGTGGACTATTGTTAATCCTGATACCATTTCATGAGATGCTATGAATGTAGGGGAAATACTGCATGAAGAAGGTAGACATGTGATGGGCTACCAGAGTGCTCTATTGGAAGGACAAAATTGCATGGAATGTGAAGTAATGAGTATTTACAGTTTATTTAAATTGCATGGATAATGTGACTGTGTCTTGCAATTTTATTGTGACAATGATGCATATATAGGAATGTATATATTTCATTGCATTTCAAATGTTAATAGTTGAAGGTGTTTGAATTATTGAGTGTCATAATTCTGAGATCACTTTAGTGACTGTTGTGGCAATGAAAGGATTATATGCATAGATACTCACAACATGTTTGGCTGATTGAAGTTTCAGTTTTCAGGTAGAAAAGTCTTACGTATGGCAATGAGGATAAGTCCATAGTAAAGACCGGGATCTACCATGTGCAGAAGCCAAAGGCTATGAGAAGGTTCTCATGGTTGTAAAGTGTGCATGAAACAAATCTGAAAATTTTATGGTTTAAATTTATGAGAATAATCTCATGATTGCAAATCTAATTTCTGTAGGAAAACAGATTTGTAGATTTCAGATTTTAGAATTTTCTTATAAATGTTGCTGACTGTTTGGCTTATATAAATTGTGTCGGGAGGACATGTTGTAGGTGGATGTTCATGTATGGTAGCAAGTGTAAAACCATAATGGACAGAGTGATACCACTTACGAGAGCCAAACAATATGAGGATGGCCTCATGGTTAAACAAATCAATTTCTATAAGAGACATAGTTGCAAATTCATGTTGAATTAATTATTAATGCTAATGATTGGTTATGGAACAATCATACTTGAAGCTTATTGCTAAATGTTGCTAACTGTTTGGCTATTTGATAAATGTGCCAGGAAGACACATTGCAGGAAGACCATGTGTGATGGCCTGCAGAATCCAAACTAGATGGGAAAGACCCCATGCTTTGAAAATTGGTTTCGAGTGAAACGCCATTGATAATATCTCAGTCAAACCGCATGTCGGTAAACCATGAGAATGAGATGGTAAATCTATGCCCATAAGGCATGTGAGATACATCTGCAAAATGAATGAGTATTATGTGACCCTAGACAAGAACATGCATGTCTAAATTATTAGGGTTAATGTGTAGAGCATGCTCTATCTTATTTATATCATTGCAGATTGCTTGAGTATGATTAGGGCCTACATGACTCACATCAGAAAGGGATCCATACCTTTCGGGTGCTGGGTTTTGTTGAGGTTGTCAATATTGACTACACCCTAAGGGAATGGACGCATTCTTGGTGTTTCAATACTTGATAGTGAATGTTATGAAATATGATTACAATTTTTGAGCAGCAATACTGATGAGCCTGCTTATCCTTCTTGTGTTTTCAGCTTATACGAATGCAATTTGGTTTTGCACGTTAAGGGGCAATGTGAAGAGAAAGTACTTAAGAGGACTGTATAGGAAATGGTAACCTTTCTACGCTCACACTAAAGGACACTAGAAGAGATGGATAGGCCCGAGGAGCTGTGTAGCAGAAAAGGGGTATCATCCTTGTGTAGTGTGAGTGGGTATTGTGGGGGGCCATGCTAGCCTGCAGTCAAGTGAGTCACCTATAGAGTTCCTGGAGGGAACCACTGGTTGCATAAGAGAAGAATCCACATAATCATATTATGTTGTTCATATTGCCTAATAAACCCAGTCGATGTACTGGCTTGGCAATGGTCGTTTTATGCCTAATAAACCCAGTCAGTGTACTGGCTCGGGATTGGCTATGTGGATGTTGTGGTGAATGGTCGTTGGATGCCTGACAAACCCAGTCAGTGTACTAGCTTGGCATTCGTTATTTGCATGTTGTGGAGGTATTGGTGAAGGGTGTTATTTCTTGACAAACCTAGTCGGTGTACTGGCTTAGCATACTGATTTTTGAAATGCTTGATAAACCCAGTCGGCATACTGGCTTAGCATACTAATTTTTGAAATGCTTGATAAACCTAGTTGGTGTACTGGCTTAGCATATTGATTTTTGAAATGCTTCATAAACCTAGTCGGTGTACTGGCTTAGCATACTGATTTTTGTGATGCCTAATAAACCCAGTCGACGTACTGGCTTGGCATTGCCTATTCGGATGATGTTGTGGAGTAGCATGTGTGCTGGCCAAGCATCCACCCTACAGGTGATCCAAGGCTTGTAAAGCAGAGAAGGAAACCTGTGGAGTCACGAGGAAAATGCACAATACAGATAAGTATTTATTTTCATTTATTTCTTGTTTGGAATAATGAAGATTTCAGGTATAAGTCTTATGACAACCAAGCTAATACACTGTTGTTTCTTTGTTGGAAACCTTGGCCATTGCAAGAAGTAAGGACCCTGAAAGAGCCACAAACGCTTGGTAAGCCAGAGAGTAACTGGTTGTGCACTATGAAATTCTTGGTAAATCCAAAGAGTAACTGATGCTCGATAAACTCAGAGAATAGTGGGTGGGGACATTAACCACTTGATGTTGTGGAGAAGCCAGCGTGCTGGCCAAACATTCCTTAATTAATTAATAAACCCAGTCGGCATATTGGCCTGGCATTGCCTATTCGAATGGTTGTGGAGAAGCCAGCGTGCTGGCCCAACATTCATTGTTGTATCCATGGGAAATGCAATGCTTGGAAAGCAAAGAAGGATCCCATGGAGTAAAGTGAAGACATCCAATACAGATAAGTATTTGGTTATCTTGCAACTCTTGCTTATGATATACGTGTGTATATGATTTAATTATGATTTCTTAAACTCTTGTTTAGAGATAAACCTTATGAAAATACACTAAGCATGTGAATTGATTCAATGTTTTAGTGAGGTACTGTTGGAAGAAAGGAATATGAAAGCATATGGAGGATGCATGTGGACATGTGACTATCCTAAAGAGAGCTCAATATGAGCAGTAATGAAATATGGTGCTAGTGGACATGTGTGGGTCCTGGTAGCCAGAGGTTCTGTAAGCAACAATGGGGAAGGGTTCCCTAGCTGAAAAGCATTAGACAGACCTTAGACACTAAGTGTCATAGCCAAGAAAGGGCAAGGCAAGCATTCACATTGAAGTGAAAGAGACTAAAGAGCATAGAACCATAAGTGATGGTGTGGCTCTAGATTGGAACAAGACTAAGAGGGGGAAACTCTTACTTTCCTCTTTCATTTTTGACTGATGCATCTTAGAAACAAAATATTGTTGAGTGCATGTCATGGTTGAAAATAGATTGTGTTTAATTGCTTGCAACGAATTGTGAATGCTGAAATAGCTATTTCCATGTGATAGTATGAACATGGATGAGTTCATGTATATGTTGGGAAAGGATGAAATGTGTGGAAGTATCATGAGTAAAGCATGGACGTTCCAAGTCAATTGGGAAAATAATTGACTAATGTTAATATTGTGTTATGCTTGTCCTGACAGGAATTTCCATGATGAGTTCCACAGGTGAGACGTTGAAAGCCATTGAGTGCAGCTAGTACTAGCCAAGTTTTGCTAGTGAGAAAAGTGAGAGCCAGTTGTGCACTTTGATCATGGCAGCATACCAAAAGCTATTTGATTTGGCTGAAAATATTCCTCAAATAGTTTCCAGGACAACAAGAAAGATGGCAACCATGAAATTCCAGACTTGCAGAGTAGTTGGAACGTGAATAAAAGGAAGGGATTGTTGTGGAGCAATGCCCACCTGTAGAGCCGGAAGATCAAAGCCAGCAGGAGCAGCTTGTGGAAGCCAAAGTACTTGTTCTTGGGGGTGCCGCCTTTTGTGAATTTTGAGGAATGAGTAAAATGAGTATTTATTCCTAAGTGTTGGAACACCGAGGATGGTGTTATTCCAAGGGGAGGGGAATGTAATGTCCCCAGTTCGACCCCATTGCATTAAAATGTAAAGGATGTAAAATTGTTATAAAATCGTGGTAAGGAGCTCAAGGCCAAGGCCCGCCACTGATTTATTGATGCATATGGTTTACGTGCTATCTAGGCACATTGGAATTGTAAATATGCATTTTAATAAAATACCCACAACTAGCTATGCAATGCAACAAGAGATAGGGGCATGATATTACAAGGAATTGGGAGGGAAATATTCAAACCCTTGAGCCAATGAAGTCAAGCCAAGTGTCAATGAGAGAACCCATCAACCATCAACTACCCATGTTGACTTGGTGCCCAAACATTCATTTCTCCCAAGAGATGGGTGAAGTAGTTAATGCCTTGGGGATTCGGGAGGTATGGCTATCCAAATTCGAGTATGGGCAAGCCACCCTTATGGAAAATCGTGTTTCTCCTTCTTGGGCAAGAAAACACCCACGAATTGCCTCCGCAAGCCATTACTCAGAATCAGACTTCACTCTCTCACGTTTTTGGAGCTTGCTGGGTGTTTTCTAGCCACGTTTTTCTAGTTTCGTTGAGTCTTCTAGCTGGGAAGAGAGCGTTTTTGTGTTGCAAAACTGTTGGGAGCTGCCTGGGCATCTTTCTCCACTGATTTCTAGTGTTTTCTTCTCTTTTGGAATTGCTGGGAACTCGTTTTGTATCACATACCTGTTGGGAAGGAGAGAGCAACAAATTTGGGGTTTATGGAGGCCGTTTTTGTCCCTTGAGTGCCCACAAACATTTTATGGAAATGAAATTGCCTTCCCAGGGTTGTTTTCCCCATTTCTCACTTCATTTTTGGTTGCCCACATTTTCCATTCATACCCAACACTTGGGATTTTGCTGTTATGTGTATCCATGCCCAGTTTATGAGTTTTTTGTGTTAAGAAATGTTGGGGTTGAAATGGGTTTCCATTGTTTTGGCTTGAGCTTGAGTGGAATCATCCACAAATGAAGATGGTTCATATTTAGCCTGATAAACCCAACGGTGGACTAGCTTGGATTAAATGCAAATGATTATTTTGTGGTCTATGAGCTTGAGAGTTCCCTTTTCCTTGTAGATATCATGCCCAGCTCGGTGGTGGTCTCTGAGTGCTGAAATAATACAGGTTGGGCAGAGACCTACGGTTGGGAGGAACGTTGCAGTGACATAGCTAGTTGTGTGGGACAATTGCATAACAAAGATAAGTGTTTTCTATCTATCTGTTTTGCCTCTACAGTGTTTAAATTAAATGACTGTTATTGATATATTGAATGCATATGAAATTATGTGTGTGGATGAGTTTATCTCCGCTGTGCATGTTTGTTGAATTTACATCTGCACACATGGGTTTTTAATCATATGAATCTAATGAATGGGCAGAGTTTGTTTAAAAATCGCCATAGATTGGCATCATGTTCCCTCCCTTGCCTTGGATGGATGGGTGGGTATGTTACATGTAACCTGTCTTCAAGCACATGATTTACCCTTTTTGTTTTCCCATTTGTTTGTGGATGGTAGGTAGTACTAAAATTCAATTGTGTACGCAAAACAACAAAAAGATTTTTCCATAAATTTGAAGTAAACTTGGTATCCTTGTATGAAATTATTGCCTTAGGAAATCCATACAAGCTGAAAATTTCCTTCGTAATTTTTTTTGCAATGGAATATGTTTTATATGTGGATTTAACCGGTATAAAGTGTGATGCCTTAGATAATTTATGCACCACAACCATGATGGAATCATGTTTCCTAACAATCATTGGAAAACCTGTAATAAAATCCATTGAAAGCACTTCCCATTTCCATTCTTGAATTGGAAAAGGATACAATAAATCTACTGGGTGTTGATGTTCAACCTTCACTTGCTGACATTTCATACACTTAGAAATATACTCAACAATTTCCTTTTTCATGCCCGACCAAAAATATTGCTTTCGTTCTGTAGAAACTATTTTTCGGTATCCTGGGTGACCCGAATATGGCATTTTATGGATTTCATCCATAACAATTCTTCTCAAATCTGCCACATTATGAATATAAATTTTGTTTTTATAGCCAAGAATTCCATCACCTTCCAAATGGTAACCTTCATACATTTTCTCTAAATTTTGTTGTTGTAATTTGTATTCTATTTGCACGTACAATTCATCTTCAATAGTACAGTTGACAATTTGTTTCCTTAAATCTAATTGGCATGTACTAATGGTTGTCACATGCATCTCATTTACTTTCATTCTAAGTGCATTAGACACCTTATTTTCTTTACCGTTTATGTGTTTGATTTCGAAATCAAACTCACATAAGAATTCTAGCCATCTAACTTGTCTAGCATTTAATGTTGGTTTCTCAAACAAATATTTCAAACCACAATGGCATGTCCTTAGCTCAAATTTCCTGCCCGTTAAATAATTCCTCCACATTTTTAAAGCATGTACTATGGCTGCAAGCTCTAAATCATGGGTAGCATAGTTCTTCCCATGCTCTTTGAAATTCCTTGACTCATAGCAAACCACATGGTTATCTTGCATAAGAACTCCTCCAAGTCCATCTTTACATGCATCTGTGCATACCACAAAATATTTTTTCAGGTCTGCAGTTTTTAGAATTGAAGTACTTGTGAGAAGCTTCTTCAACAGCTGGAATCTTTCTTCACATTTCGATGTCCACTCAAACTTTATCCCCTTCTTTTGCAAAGAAGTGATTGGGTGTGCGACATTGGAGAATCCTTCAATGAACCTTCTGTAGTAACCAACCAGACCCATAAAATATCTCACATCTCTCATGTTTCTTGGAGTTGGCCAATTCATGATGGCTTCAATCTTCTCGAGATCCACCGATATTCCTTTTTCATAAATAATATTACCTAATTAATGAATTTTATTCTTATAAAAGTCACATTTTCTTATCTTTGCATACAACTTATGCTCCCTTAGAAATTGCAAAGCCATTCTCAATTATTCTTTATGCTCTTCTTCATTCTTAGAGTAAATAAGAATGTTATCTAGAAATACAAGAACTGTTACAACATAATTTTCCACCTTGTGAGCATCGGCATTCTTTGGCCTGCAGGATCCATTTCACTGACTTAGATCCACTTTATATCCTTCAGACACTATCTTTCCCTATTTTTTTTCCTGTACTCTAGCTACAACATTATAGTGGGCGTACCTGCGAGTTGCATCACTATAGCCCGTGGGTAGCATGTAAAATGGTAAAAATCACTAGTTTATTACATTTTACTCCCAAAAAGCAGTTATTGGGTGACCTTTGACCCTCCATTTGCCCAAGAAACACCTCGATGTGTCCTTTCACTTACCTTTGAGAGGACTATATATTGAGCACATATGGTTTATGGATGGGAGGAGAAAGAAGTGCAAGGAAACTCTAGTGGATTTTTTTCCTATCTTGAGTTTGCACTCATTGATCCTTGTAGTTGTGAACCCCTTATGTTCACCTTCCAAACTCCTACCATAGTTTGATTTTTCCATTCATGGAGGATTGAAGTGGTGGAGGCACAAGTGGATTGATCCAGATCTTGGGTTCAGATTGGTTGCGGCAAGAGGTCGTATCACATTGTACTTCTTCTTGTTTATTAATAGAAATACTCATATTCTCGTCCATTAATGTTGTGAGTTGTTTATTTTACATTGGGTTGCATTTACTTATAATTTCATGGACCATTGCTATTGATGATGTTAATGTCGTTTATATGTTATATGTACTTGTTGTATATTGGTTGTCAAGACTAATTTGCAGATTCAAGTGCACAGATTGAAAGCTCCTACGGGGATCTACATCAAACGTTTGGATCGAGGTTGGTTACATTTTCTATTATCTTAGCCTTGTCATTTATAATAGAATAGTTCTGAGAATTGAGTTAATTTATGGTAGTTAGCTATCTGTAGTGGTCTACCCCAAGCCTTAGTGAGTTTTCTCCAATACAGAAATGGCGACTCCACTGGGGAAAACATCCATGTTTGGGGTTTTTTGAGCATTAGTCCTTAATTAGAGTTGTTGTTTGTCGAATCTCTGTGTCACTGATTGACCATTAAGATACACTATAGAAAACTTGCTTTTTTCTGAGCCATTGGACTCTTTATTAGTCCATTTGCCTTTCCTCACCCGCAGGCTAGCTTAGGAGTCTGCCCGCGTCTACCCGCATCTGTTTATTCTACTACTCGCGGGTACCCATAGGTATTCCTTCGACAATAGCGTATAACTCCGGATTTGGTTGATTTATGATTTTTGGTTGTTGCTGGGTTGGCTTTGGATGATCCTGAGTGTTTTTTTGCCTGTTTCTTGACTGTTCCATTCCTTAGTTGTGACCATAACTCTTCTTTTCTCTTGGTTGAGCCTTATTGGTTTTTTACCCATATTTGGATTTAGCCTTGTTGGTTTTTTCCTTTTGAGCTCATTCCTTTGGCTGAGTCTTATTGTTTGGTGTCTGTCAAGTTATCTTAGTGATCTACTTGGCATATCAGTGACTAGATAGTAGGATTTTGCTTGCATTTTTCATTTCTTTATATTGAAAAATACAAAAATATACATATAGTTTTGCATTTTCCTTTTGCTTATAAGAGAAAATACAAAAAAAAAATTACTTTCATGTACTGCATTTTGCATTGAGTGCTTGCTGCCTTCATTTAGGTTCTGCTTGTGCATCGAAAATATAAAAGGATTGCATTTTTATTTTGAAATCGTTGGGTTGATTTTGCATGTTAGTGACATTGTTTTATTGGATAGATGAGTCTGGGATTTGACGATTTTGCATGCTATTGAGTCATACACATCACTAGTTTCACGATCATATCTCTTGAGTAACCACGACCACTAAAATTAATGCTTGATATTAAAATTGATTAGAACAATTTTATTTATAGGGTACACCAACTAGCATAGATTTAGAGTCTTGGAATAGATCGTTGTGAGTTAACAATCCAAGACTACTAGACAAAACATTAGGTGTCTGACCAAGGAGTGGAGGAATCCATTGTATAGATCGGTGTTCTCAGGAAGCTCTGCTCAAACCAGAGTTAAGCACGAGGTCATGGGAGGTTGGTTGAAGGGATATCCCTCTGATACCGGCTGAGCGTGGGAGATATTTCCAGGATTTGTTCGTATCTAGGGACTCTTGGGGGATTTGACCCTCATTGAGTTTTGGGCTCAGCTACCCTGCCCATATGACGGATCCCACCTGCAACTGTCCCCCTGAGCATTGGTTATATTGCGGTGACCATAGTTTCCTTACCTAGGTATTGCATAGGGTACTTGCAGTGGTTATGTTGTTTGTGTCCTGAGTCAGATAGCGGTCGGACATCACAGTTGTGTTTGTGAAGTGGACTTGACCTTGTACACACAGTGAAGTTTGGGGGCCATTATAACTGATTCTGTTACCTCCGGCTATAGTTTGGGAGTCTCAAGCCTCTCCTAGGTGAGACATACCGGCTCTAGTGTCGGGAGCTCATTTAGCCACTCTGTTTGTCTGCTCTTGGCTATAGTTTCTCTAGGTGTGTGCTTTTGATTTACTGTTTTTTATTGATAGTTGGCCTTTAAGGGACTTTTTGATTTTATATTCTCTCCGGAGATATCGTGGCGCGGAGCCCTGCTCTCCGTCGATCCTGTCAGTTGGTTGGTTTGTAGCCCACTAAAATTTCACATCCCATTGCTAAAGGACGTCGGCGGGCTCCCTCTGAGTCTTCGGATTCTTATGAGACTTACATCCTAGACATCATGACTGCTGCACAATCTGACACGGGAGAAATCCCTATGAGTCCATCAGGTAGAGTTGAACACACTTCTGACACCCCTACGCCTCGTGAAGCATGGGGAGGTGATCCACCTGAGACCCAACCTAGTTTGTTTGGTCCAGACCCACTCGAGGATGACCTGTTCGATCCTTCGTTTCCACATAATTATTTATACGGGGTGCCAGAGGTCCATGATGATATAGGCCCTACGGTCAACCCTACCGCATTCTCATATGGTATTCCGGATTACACCATAGTTGATCCTTCCACTACTTTTGGTAGCCACGCTAGCATCATTCATGGTGTTAGCAACACTGCACCCACTGGGGGCAATACCCTCGCCGGGGTCACCACGTTGTCCACTCACACACGTAGTATGGGGACCGGTCACGTTCCTCCTAATAATGCTAATGTTGGAAGACGACCGCCTCCTAGGGCTATCCAACCTAATAGGAACACTGTTCGAAACACGACTCGCCACCCACCACCTAACACACATATCACTACCCATCAACCCAGGACCACTTTCGCAAATATTAACACTCCTCCCAACCATGGGGGTGGACATATACTGCACACTTTTTCATCCACCACCACTACTAGTAATACTAATGTAGGAGGTGGGAATATATCTTATCTACATGGTCATAACGCCACCATTCCTGCTACTAGTAACACCAACGTTGGGGTTGGGAATACTTCTCATGCTTTGGGTCACCACACGACTGCTCATGCTAATCCTAATACTGGGGGTGGGAACATACCTCACCATTATGGTCATTACAACTCGATTCCCGCTACGAATAGTATGTATATGCCCCATACTTATGGTGGCAACCCTTACTACAACACATTCGGTGCTGGCCACCAATTCAACCCACCTCAATACGGTGCCCAAAACACTTATATACCTGCTTACTCTCATATGGGTCAGGTCGGAGGAGGTTATCAACCTTATGGCCATGGTCAGGGTTATGGTCCATCAGGTCCTCATTATCAGCAGTTTAATGCTCATGGTCAAGCTTTTGGTCCACCTTATAATTTGGTTCCGTTCAACCAACCTTTTATGCGAGCTTATAATCAAGCTTTCCAGCCGCAGCTCCTGTTCCTTGCATGTTTGAATCTTCCAGATCTTTCAAAGCTCACGAATGATCCGGTGTGTCACGAACCTAATTGGCCCTCGGTCCCTGCCAAGCTCCCTTCAGACATTCCTAAGTTTGAGTGGAAAGGTGGTGAGGATCCGAGTGATCATGTCACAACGTTTCACCTTTGGTGCTCCTCCAACTCATTGAATCACAATTTCGTTAGATTACGACTATTTCAATGCACCCTCACGGGGGCAGCTGCGAAGTGGTATGTGCAGTTTCCTGGGAACACCTATAGGGGATTCAACGAGATTGATTTGGTTTTCTTGGACCATTTCCAGTTGTCGGTTCGTTATGATACTGGTACTGAACTGTTGTCTACCTTCCGTCAGAATAAGGCCACACATATTTCTGACCATGTTCAAGAGTGGCGCCGACGGAAGAGATTAGTGAAAGCCAACATTCCTCTAGAGTTTCTATTGGAATGGTTCCTCAAGTCTCTCTTCCCATACATTGCTAAGGATGTTTTGATTTTTGGCATTGTGACTGAAGAACAAGCTATCTTGAAAGTCGAGCAGTTAGATCTACTATACTCTCAGTCTGGCATTTTGTATGATATCATTCCTGATGCACTGCGAACACGACATGATCCCACGTCAGTTCCTGGACCACATGCTGATGGCATCATGGGATCCGCAAGTACTCTCCCTATAGACTTGGTAGCTAATCAAATGCAAAATTTGTCGCTAAACCAATCTACTCCCAGACAGGTTGACACCTTGTCCACTTCCACCCCATCCTCTGATGTAGACAATGTGCAATCAAAGAAACCGTCAGGTAACCAGCAACCTGGTGGTAAGAAAAAGGGGAGAAATAATCGTAGGGGTGGAAACAATGGGAATAACAATAATAGCAATCACAATACCCCTCGTAAGGAGAATGCCAACCCTCCTCGAGAAGGCAGAAATGCTGGTGAGGACCGTAAAACTAGGCATAAGGTGAAGTTCCCTTGCAAGCTCTTTGGGGAAGATTATCTTAGTCACTTATGTCCTCGAATCGAAGAAGCATTGAAGCATTTGGCACAGAGCCCAGCTGTGTTAAAGGATCCCCTTCCTCATCATCAAAACATGGCTTCACATGCTCCCACCACTAGTTACGGACCTACTGAAACGATAACGTCTTCTTCCAATACTAGTGGTTATGGATGTGTGAATATGGTTCAATCGGAGGTTAGTGTTGCTACTCGTCAATGCGATTATGGTGCACCACAACCTAATATGGGGAGTGAGCCTCCCCCTCCTCCTGGAAATTCCTTGCATATCGAGAAGCCCTCTAATATGCCACGGATACCGAAAGGTGTTCTCAAGTACTCTACACATAATCCTAATGCTCAAGCCTCCCAGAACTACTGCATTGTGGAAGATTTGGGCCAAACTCCGTGTGCCATGTCGGCTCTTGAAGTCTTGTAGGCCTGTCCTTCTCAAAAGCATGCCCTTTTGAGTCCATTAGGAGTTCAGGATGGGGGAAGTCCTAGTGTTATCAAATTTTACACTACTAATGTTCAACCTCACTTACCCTACCATGTGGATTTTCAAATCCAGGTGGTGTGCCTTCATATTTTTGTCAAATGTACTATGGTTGACGAACGTGCTTCCGCGTCAGTAATGTCGTTAACCTGTTGGAAATCTCTTTCCTCTCCTCCTCTACGTGTGTCTAGAACCACGCTCACTGCATTTGACGGTCGGTCATTTAAGCCGCATGGAATTATCCCTTCCCTTGTTGTCTGCTTGGGAGGTAAATCTGTGCCTATTGAAGTTGAGGTGGTTGATGTGCCCATCGACTAAAACCTGTTACTAGGTTGGAATTGGATGTACGCTATGAAGGTTGTCGCGTCCACTGTATTCAGGGTTATCTGCTTTACTCATGAAGGAAATATTGTGACCATTGATCAGTCGGATTTCGTTAACATTCCTTCCACAACATCCATGGGATCCATAGCCCCACAAGTTACTGATTCTCAGCCGACAACTGGAAACATAGGTGTTGGTATGTAATCTTCATTGATGGGAACTTATAGTTTTCCTGCACTTGTGAACTTCATCGGAACCATTTCCGACGATATGTCTCCTCTTTTGCATAGTATGCCATTTCAGACTTCCTATTGTACTGATCCATGGACTTTACCATCCATGAGTTCTACGTATGGAGACATTATGCACATCGAGATGTATGTGCCATTGTCTGTAGCTGAGCTTTCTTACGAGCATATTTAACAAGCCGCTGCAGAACTGGATCTCTCTTCTTCTCAGATAGTCGAAGAAGATCCTGTTACGCTGCCAGTTTGGGCAGCCAACTCATCTTGTTCGCACGACTACCTTGATGATACTTTTCCATCTGATGAAGCTATTATGGAGGCCATGTGTGGTAGTGAGAGGCCTTGGGAGGATATGCATCATCGTTCTTATTTTCTTCCCAACCTCGAGTTCACTGAGAAAGAAGAATTTAGAATTACTCTAGCAGAGATGGTTGGTCACCCTGTGGCTCTTTTGGAGACGCATGATGTTTTTGCAAAGGGAAATATGGCCAACATTTCCCCAACCATGTCGATCAACATCTCTCATATTCCCGGAAAGGTGGAGAATGTCTACATCAGTGACGCTTGCACTCCGGATGAGATTGTTGTTTACACTGAATTGTTTACATAGCTTCGCGAAGCTTTTGCCTGGTCATATGAGGAGATGCCAGGAATAGACCCCCACATTGTCGAACATGAGATTAGAACATATACCAACGCTAAACCGGTTCGACAACGCTTACGTGCTATGAACCCTAGGAAGGTAGCCGCTATCAAGGCAGAGATGGAGAAACTGCTCAAAGCTGGTTTCACCTACCCCATTCCCCTTACCGAATGGGTGTCAAATCCCGTTCCTGTGGATAAGAAGTAGGGAACGATCCGTGTATGCACTGATTTTAGAGATTTGAACCGTGCATGTCCAAAAGACAACTTCCCCACGTCATTCATTGATCAGATCTTAGATGCTTGTGAGGGAAGTGAGATTTTTTCATTCATGGATGGCTTCTCAGGGTATAATCAAATTCAAATCAAACCCGAGGACCAACATAAGACAACATTCATTTGTCCATGGGGAACGTTTGCATATCAGAAAATGCCCTTTAGCCTTAAAAACGTTGGAGCTACATTTCAGCGTGCCATGACCTATGCCTTCCACGATCTTAAAAAGATTATGGAGGTTTTCTTGGATGATCTTGCTGGCCATTCTCGTAAGAGAGTGGACCACCCCAAGCACCTCCATCTGATTCTTGAATGATGTATACACTACAAGATTCAATTGAATCCTAATAAATGCATCTTTCCTGTAAGGACTGGTCGCCTTCTGGGATTTATATTTTCGAAAGAGGGTGTTAGAGTCGATCCTTTCAAAGTTGAGGCAATACTTCGGTTGACTCCTCCACACAACTTGTTACAACTTTAGAGCCTCCAAGGGAGAACTACTTTTCTACGTCGATTTGTAGTCAATTATGCTAATCTTACCAAAGGTTTCGCGCGCTTATTGAAGAAAGACACACCTTTTATCTGGGATGAGCGAGCCCAACAGTCTTTCAACGCCCTTAAGAAAGCTTTCGTATTGGCCCCTGTGCTTAGTCCACCAGACTTCGTATGATATTTTATCCTTTATGTGGCTGCATCTCAAGAGACAATTGGCATGGTCTTGGTTCAGGTTGATGACGTGCTCATCGAGCATGTTATCTATTACCTCAATCGAAATCTAGTAGATGCTGAGCTAAGATATACTCATGTGGAAAAGCTGGCGCTTGCGACTGTCCATGCAGTCCAGCGGTTACGACATTACATTTTGCTTAGAACAACCACTATTGTAGCTCATATCAATCCATTTCAGTTTGTGCTATCACGACGCTTTATAGGGGGGAAGTATAATAAATGGATTTTGATCCTTCAGGAGTTCGATCTCGATTTTGCTTCGGCGAAATCGATGAAATCGTTGGTGTTTGTTGAGCTTATGTCGGACCTCCCGAGACTTGATGAGGATGTCATTCATGAAGATTCCTTTGTGGATGAGCACTTATTTCTTATCTCGTCTGAAGACCCTTGGTATGGGGATGTCATTGTATATCTACAAACTTTGAAGTTTCCTCCGCATTATTCATGAGACGAGCGATGACGTGTGAAACATCACGCTAAAGACTATACCATCGTCGGTGACACTTTGTATCACCGAGGAAAGGATTCTATTCTCTGTCGTTGCTTAACTCGCAAAGAAGCGGAGCAGGTTCTTAATGATTTCCATTGAGGGGTGTGTGGTGGTCACTTATCTGGGCTTGCTACAACCCAGCGTATTATGCGAGCTTGTTACTTTTGGCCTTCAATCTTTAAGGATTGTTTTAATGTTGTGAATAGATGCCAGCCTTTCCAGCTATTCTCTCGGAATATACACTCGCACCCAGTGCCCCTTCATCCGGTCGTCACCGTCGGTCCCTTCACCAAGTGGGGGGTGGATTTCATGGATTGCAAACCAACCTCGGCTGGGGGGAATCACCATATCATAGTGATCATGGACTATTTTTCCAAATGGGCTGAGGCCATGCCTACCATAAAAGCCTATGGTGCTACTGTAGCCCATTTCGTGTTTAATCAAATTATCACTTGTTTCGGTATTCCGAAAGAGATTGTCACTGACCATGGCAGTCACTTTCAAAATAAGATGATGGAGGATTTGTCTCTCAAGCTTGGGTTTCGTCAAGAACACTCATCTTCTTATTATCCCCAAGCGAATGGTTAGGTTGAAGCAGTCAATAAGTCTTTGAAGACCATTCTCCAACGTACCATCCAACAAAGCAAGAACAACTGGCACATTATGTTATATCCTGCTTTGTGGGCATATCAAACCGTAGTCAAGACTACCACCGGATTCTCACCGTTCCAGCTAGTTCACGGTGTGGAGTCACTTTTACCGATTGAATGCGAAATCCCTTCACTTAAACTGGCCATAGAGATCCTCCTTGATACGACAAGTATTGAGCAACGTTTAATCTACCTTGAGCAACTTGACGAACAATGTCGAGATGCCGTTGTGGCCATAGATTCCAACAAACATCGTGTCAAGGTTCAGTATGATAGGTCCGTCCGTCCTCGGCAGTATGGTGAAGGTGACTTGGTCCTCTTATATGACCAAGCTAAAGAACCCCTGGGGGAAGGCAAGTTCAACCCCATGTGGCACGGTCCTTACGTCATGAGGCGTGTCCTAGAAAAAGGAGCCTATGAATTAGAGGACTATGAGGGGACTGTCTTGAAGGAGCCTAGAAATGGGCTCTATCTCAAGAGGTATTACGCTTGAACCTTTGGTTCAGGCTGATACTTTTGTATACTATTGTATAGTTGTTTATGTACATAGTTTAGCTTCCTTTTTGGTTTTCGGGTCTGCTGATTAGCTTCAGTTTGATTGACAGATGTTAGAGGGATCTCATATGTTCTTATGTTTCGCGGATGGTGCTAGCCGGCATACGCAACAACTTGCTTATGCTTCTTGGGTTATTTTCTCATCTGACCACCTAGTTGTGTCCTCAGGAGGTGCTTGTCTTGGTTCTACATCTAACAATGTGGCTGAGTATAGTGCCGTCATTAAGCTACTTCGGGATGTTATTTCACATGGCTTCCAGTATTTAGAGGTCTCCTGGATTCACAACTAGTTGTGTCTCAGTTGAATGGGCAGTACCGTGTGCGAGACCTTACACTACTATGGAAATTCCTAAGGGTAAGACTCTTGGAGAGACATTTTGTTTCAATTACATATATTCATGTTCCGAGAAATCTTAATCATATATCTGATGCATACGCTAACTATGTATTAGATTGGCATTTATCACATTCATAATGAAGCACACAAACAAAAGAGACATTCATATATTTGTACATACACACATATCGTAGAACTGGAGAACCATAGTTTATATATAAATATGTCCAAAAACGGTAGTGTCATATAAAACTAGAGCCCGTATCCCTCAAAAATATAGATATCTATACAAAATGAGATCCTGGGATATCTGCTCCCTATGAGGAGGCCTAGATGTCACCCCGATAGGATGTGTCTCATAGAAATAATGAACTGCATTAGCTACCCGCTGCAGTAGCCGCACCTAGTCACCCAGAACCCCCACTACTTGGCACTGCATGGCCTCAGGTAGTCGTGCCACCTCTATCTGTGGAACCTTGGAAACCATCCGTGATAGGTTGCGCTGTAAGGTTTGTAGAGTGCACTCTGTTGCAGCACCACCTACCTCATCACCCCTGCCCCAGCGACCATGTCTTGGGAAGCCATTCGGTCTCACTAGGCCCTTGTCTGCGATCAAACAGTCAAGCATTAGCATATGATACTACCACCAAAAATTTTTTGCATTAACATCTATAATAAAAAAATCCATAAAAATTTAATAACAAAAATAAAAAAAGAGTACTCACCAATGTCTCTGAACGCTGTGTCTGGTGGGAGTGGCATGTCCCGATCTTGGTGGAAGTCTATCCGTGCATAGGGATAGTCCTCTATGGCAATGTCCTATCGGTCCCAACAGCGGAAGATCTCCTCAGTAGATGGTGATTCTATACGGCCACCACCCTTTCGTGTCAAGATCTAGGCCCATTGAGTCAGGGATGGATCGTGGAGACTATGAGGAGGGACATCCACCCTTGGAATAAGCCCCGGAACTCTCTCAAAGAAGAAGCTGCACAAGATACTCCCATACCCGAAGTGTTTTTCCTTCCCTTCTTTGCATTCTGTCAGTTGGGTCTTCATAGACCCCAGTAGTGTGGTACACCAATCAAATACTATAGGCTGCACACATTGTGATGCATAGAACATCACTGGCCTGGATGCCTGGTGCAGAGCTTTTGAACCTGTTATCCGCAATAAGGTAGCCACAATGATCTTCATGCTAAGATTCACTATGGCATTGATGGGAACCTGACTCCCCACCTCTCGTGTATCTGCGGGACAATACCACGCTATGTAGTCAAGGACAGTGATCCCACCACCCACAGTACGAGACTGAAGACTGGACACCTCACCTCGACGGGACAAACCGATAATGAAGTAGATGTCTTCCACTTCTAGTGTGAGGATTTTCCCATTATGATGGAAGTTCTATGCATCAACATCCCAATAATCTATCAAGCGGCGGAGTAGTAGGTTTTGGGCCCTCAAACCCCCTATACTCCAAAATTTGTAGAACACACATGCTTGCAATGCTTGATGTGCTTGCACGTCGTTGCGCACGGCCTCATCTACTTGGTCATGCTCCCTCTCCCTCCACTCTAGAACCATCTTGGAGTGAGGAAAAACAAAGATTTTGGTCAAATCCTTTTGTAAAATCAACTTCACGGCCGTACCCGTGGGAAAATTTACATACAGTTGCGGGTACCCACAGTCAACTTGTGCATTGACTGTGAGTATGGTTCCCTACCCGCGACCAACATATTTATAGCCCGCGGGTAGCGCCAAAGCCATTTAGGGCTTGGCCAAACTAAAAATTCAACCACTAAAAACTGAAATTAAAGCAATGAAATTGAAGGTATGGATGAGACTACCAACTTGCTCTGGACGGTTCGATGAACGGACACCTGTAGCTCCTAGAATTGGCAGTTGAACTTCGAGGTGAAAACTAACCACAAAGTTCCAAATGGGTGAATAGTAAAAATGAATTGTAAATTGTAAATTTTTATTACTGTTTATAATTTTCAGAACCCACTTGTCTATAGTTTTCATCCTTTTTTCACCATTTTGGACTAATATAATGTCTTGGAATAGCATTTTTTGATCAAATTTCTTCGACAAGAGTTGTTTTGGCCCATTTCACGCCTACGGCAGGTATATTTCACACCTGGCATATAGGTTAGATGCCCTTTTCACATGCATTTTGCATTTGACCTTTTGACCATTTTCACAAACCCTAGGTACGACCCCACTTCATAACCGACACGAAACCTTCACACTACTATAGAAGTGTCGTTATGTGGCAGTAGGGATTTTTCCGAACATGGGTACCCTAGTTAAACACCCTTTATGCATTATGGTTCCCATGCCATTGTTTGTCCTTAGGATAGGGAGTCCTTTATAGTCACGCCATGACTTTGCGATGAAGACTCATACTCTACTTTATCTTATGCTGGCCATCTCCCATAAGGACTCCCCCATTTATATCAGATTGTGATTGCATTGCATCGTCCTGCTTGCCGCTTGAGCCTTGTGCTGGCTCCCGCTTACTCTGTTATTAGCCTGGTGCCTGAGCACTTTTCCATGTCGAGCCTTGCAGAGCTTCCATTTGTCCTTCACAATTTGATGACCTTTTTTACACTGAGGGAACACCGCCGAGTGTCCACATCTTGCATATGCATCCTTGCATTGATCATAGGTATGTTCCACTGCTTGGGACTAGTCTGCTCGCTATTTGACACTCGTTCCCTCACTTGTTGTTCTATAAGCAATTTTATTCTTTTTCAAGCTTTCTCCAAATATGAAAAAGACCAAAAAATCAAATATTCCAAAAAGCTGGACAGGATTATGATTACTACTTCTTGTTGGCAGTTGTTGTGTCGCCTTTGAACAGAGCATTCATTCCACTCCATACATTATGAGTCGGTACTATAGTTGGACCTTAGGATCTATACTTGTTTCTCAGTTTTCTCCACCGATTGGTTAAGCTTCCATTAATTATGGATCCCTTTGTGATGCCTCCTAGATCGCACAGTCTATATCGATTCTATGCTGCCTACGTCTATCCATCTGCTCATGCTCTTGTTCAAAGGAATTCCTGAAACCGGAGTCGATCACTCCTCAAATCTCCTGACTATTGCATGTCATCCATCCATCTTGAGTCAGTCCGTTTCACCTGAGATCTTCCAAATCTTTCAGCATAGTTCGTACCTCGTACTGGTTGATGGGGGATTCCTTAATGCCCTCCTTCTAGCGAGTCTCGTTTCATCAACTTCAACCCATTTATTACGGGACTTGAGGCTTAGAGTTCGGTTGAGTACCTTGAAGTTTGCAGTCATTAGTGGCAAGTTCTCTCGCCATTAACATTTTTGGGAATACATCAATGTCCTTTGATCGATGGATTCATCATAGCGTTTGACTTCAACTCATTTATTCACACTTTAATGATTGTACTCTGTGCCTTCATGCCCATTTTCATTATTGGTGGCTCATCTCGTGTCTGATTGTACCGGTAATCAGACGATTTCACATCAGGTTCAACCCCAACTCCTTTATTCACTTGATGGGACTTGCACCATCGAAGACTTGTGTAGAAGACCCTAGGCAATAGTGGCATTAAGTATGCTACCTATGACTTTGACTTTACATCTGAGATATCACCTCTCAGATATCAGCAGTTTGTACCTCCAGTTTGCACCAGTTGTTTCCTTTTCAGCAAGAGACCATATCTTACTGTAGAGGGATCATGGCTATGATCACTTATGACATGTATTCATTATGTACTGCCTATTCATAGCCATTGTATCGGCTTGTTGTACTATACCAACATGGATTCAGAGATACTATTGTACTATGATGAGTGAGCTGCTCTTTCCACTTGTGTCCCCATTACTCCACTTCTGAGATCTTTTTATAATGTATTTCATCCATCGTAGCATCAGTCTCTGACCTCACACATTAGGGGGCATCTGTTACAATGTAATTTTTCACCTTGTGAGCATTGGCATTCTTTGGCCTGCAGGATCCATTTCACTGACTCAGATCCACTTTATATCCTTCAGACACTATTTTTCCCTTTTTCTTTCCTGTACGCTAGCTGCATCATTAAGGTGGGTTTACTCGCGAGTTAAATCACTATAGCCCGTGGGTAGCATGTAAAATGGTAAAAATCACTAGTTTATTACTTTTTACTCCCAAAAAGCGGTTATTGGGTGACCTTTGACCCTCCATCTACCCAAGAAACACCTCAATGTGTCCTTTCACTTACCTTTGAGAGGACTATATATTGAGCACATATGGCTTATGGAAGGGAGGAGAAAGAAGAGCAAGGGAACTCTAGTGGATTTTTTCCCTATCTTGAGTCTACACTTATTGATCCTTGTAGTTGTGAACCCCTTATGTTCACCTTCCAAACTCCTACCATAGTTTGAGTTTGCCATTCATGGAGGATTGAAGTGGTGGAGGCACAAGTGGATTTATCCAGATCTTGGTTCAGATTGGTTGCCGGCAAGAGGTCGTATCACGTTGTACTTCTTCTTGTTTATTAATAGAAATACTCATATGCTTGTCCATTAATGTTGTGAATGTTGTTTATTCTACATTGGGTTGCATTTACTTATAATATCATGGACCATTGCTATTGATGATGTTAATGTCGTTTATATGTTATATGTACTTGTTGTATATTGGTTGTCAAGACTAATTTGCAAATTCAATTACACGGATTGAAAGCTCCAACGAGGATCTACATCAAACGTTTGGATCGAGGTTGGTTACATTTTCCATTATCTTAGCATTGTCATTTATAATAGCATAGTTCTGAGAATTGAGTTAATTTCTGGTAGTCAACTGTCTGTAGTGGTCTACCCCAATCCATAGTGAGTTTTCTCCAATACAAGAACAAACTTGTCCAAATACTTGCTGAAAACATTATTCATAAGACACATGAATGTAGTTGGTGCATTGGTGAGACCAAATGGTACCACCACAAACTCATAGTGCCCATACCTTGTTCTAAAGGTTGTCTTGTGAACGTCTTCTTCTTTGATTCTCACTTGATAATCAGATCTCAAATCAATCTTTGAGAACACATTTCCCCTCATTTGATAAAAAAGATCATCAATTCGAGGAAATGGGTACTTGTTTTTCACTGTAACCTTGTTAAGCTTCATGTAATCAATACATAACATGAGTATTCCATATTTCTTCTTCACAAAAGGTACACGTGCTCCCCATGGAGACACACTTGGCCTTATGTATTTCTTTTCCAACAATTCTTGTGGTTGCATTCTCAGCTCTAATAATTCTGGTGTACTCATCCTGTAAGGATTTTTAGAAATTGGTGCAACTCCTGGAACAAGATCAATTGTAAAATCAATGTCTCTCTTTGGAGGAAGTCCTGGAACTTCTTCAAGAAACACATCCTTGAATTCTTGCAAAACATAATAGTCTTCCAACTTGAGAATTTCATTTTTTGTTTTCTCCAAAATATGGGTTGCATATAATTGATAACCTTTCCTACATAATTTCTTCAACTGCATGGCTGAAATATGCCTAACAAAAACTACCTTTGGAATTCCCTTTACAACCCTTGGGTTTCCTTCTTCATCAATACACTCGAAAGTCTTGTTGTAGCAAACAACTTTAAATCTATGAGCTTCCAACCAGTCCATTCCAATGAGAATATCATAGGAACCAAGTGGAAAAATATTCAAATTTGCAAAAGTGGACAATCCACCCATTTCCAATGGACATTTATCCATGATTTTGCTAACCTTCCTCTTAGTTCTAGTGTCTAGTTGGACTAACCATGATTTACTATGCTTTGTTTTCTTAAAAGCACAAATCTCAACAATTTTAGGACTCATATAAGTGTGAGTAGATCCAGGGTCAAACAAAATAGAAATAGATTTCTTAGCAATCTTACCTTCAACTTCAACTACAATTGATTGATGGTCTGCTTGGAGGCCCTCTACTGCTGCATAAATTCTAGGGATGGTCCTTGCCACTTGACCCATTGTTTCAACTCCTTGGATGTTGTGAACTTGCTTTTCATTCCCATTCCTATGTGGATAGTTCCTAAGCATGTGGTCCCCTCCACATCCCCAACATTGAAGTGGCTCTCTTGGCTTGTATCCCATCATTCTAGCTAGTTTAGTCACACCCTATGGTGGCTACCTTGGTTGATTTCTAAATTGAGGAGGCTTGAACCCCTTCTTTCTTTGGTCAAACTTTTCATTTTTTTAATCCTTCTATGCCTTTTGGAATTCTGTTTTGCTTTTGTTTTGATCATAACAATACTTGGCCTTTGTTATGACCTCCTCTAAAGTTCGAGGTTCATCAAACTAAATTATGCCCTTATAGGATTGGGGCAATCCATTTAGGAAATGTTGAATTTTGACCTTGTCATCTCTGATGTATTTGACATACCTTAGAATCTCTAAGAATATGTTTGCATATTCTTCCATTGTTATTTCTCATAATTTCAGCTCATGGAATTCTTTGATTGTTCCATCATAGTACCTATCAGAAAGGTACTTTTCCTTGAAGTACTTCCTGAACTGCTTCCACACAATCTTTCTTTCATTTATCCTCTTTACTTGCCTAAGGTGTTCCCACCATATAGATTCTCTTCCATTCAAATTGAAAATGGCCACTCTTTCCTTCATATTTCCTAAATAGTCTTGGAGTTGGAAATACATCCTCATCCCAAGAAGCCAAGCCTCAAATTCTTGACCATATTTCACCTCACCATCAAATGTAGGAGGTTTGGCCTTCTTAAATTTTCTATGATAGTTTTTCTTGGAAGACCTCTTCCTCTTATTATTAGGAGATGAAGATATTGAACCGTCAATGGATTCTTTAGAGTCAGATGTGTTAGTTTTTCAGAATTTACTTCAATCTGATCTAGGATCTTAACTGAGAGAACAACATGTACAACATATCTACAGCATATCAATCATGGACACAATAATACAAGCACACAAGAGACACAGCGTTTACTTGGGGAAAACCATAAAGGTGAAAAACCCCAATAACTTCCTCATATATAGATAGAGCAATGATACAACCCAAGCATAAGAGATAGACATCTCCTAGCAACAGCTTCTACTCCTCCACAAGTGTGCCACTCTCCAAAGAGTGTGTGAGAGAATAGAATGATGAAATAGAGTGCCTCTCGCACTCTATTTATACTTGACTTGACTTGCCTAATAACCTTTATTAGGTTGGCCTTAACTTAACCACATAACATAATGCTGACTGGGCCGACACCCAATAGGGTGGTCTAATAACCCTTTGACCCACATGGCCGACCCCCAATAGGGTGGTCTAATAACCCTTCGACCCACATGACTTATACAGGGCTGACCTCAACAAGGTGGTATAATAACCCATCAAGTATAAGTTACGACACTTACAATATAAATGACGACACTTCCGTATAGAGGAATAATAACATCTCTATAGGAATACAAACACTTTCGTATAGAGGAATAATACCATCTCTATAGGAGTACAATATACATATATGAAATACATTCCGAAGTTACATATACATCAACACTCCCTCTTAACTAGGAAGGTATTTCTTGACACAGGTCTTCTAGCACAAGTCTTCTTCTCTGTATCATCGTCACTGGATAATCGTCATCGCGTCATCATCATCGTCACTACTGCTGCTATCTACATCAATCTCTGAATCTACTTGTCATAGGAAGTTCTATAGAGCCAGTACTTTTTCATACTGGATGTAGGCCCACCACCTCCAGGTCTTCATCATCACTGGCCATACTGTGGAATCCTCAGGACTTATTACGTGCGTCACAAAACCTTAAAAGAGTCTCCTGACTATCAAGAACCCTAAAGAGCATCTGAGGCCTTTTTCATCCTGTCCATATCTCCAGGACTTATTACATGTGACTATCACAAAACCTTAAAAGAGTGTCCCAGGAACGTTTAGGTGCATAGCACGATCGACAAGAACTCTAAAGAGCATTTGAGGAACATTTATGTGCCTAAGCACGACCGGCAATATCTCCAGGACTGATTACATGTGACCTTTTCTACAAACCCTCGAAAGAGCATCCCATGACTTATTACGGGCACACAGCCCAACCTATCGGATCTCGCAGGTCTTACATGTAGCAGCCCACCACAAACCCTCGAAAGAGCACCCCGGGACTTATTACGGGCATGCAGCCCAACCTATCGGATCTCCCAAGTCTTACATGTGGCCCACTATCACAAACCCTCGAAAGAGCATCCCAGGACTTATTACGGGCACACAGCCCAACCTATCGGATCTCCTAGGTCTTACATGTGATACACAGTGCCAGTCCTTTTTCATACTGGATGTGACCTAGAACAAATCTAGGATTTCCTTTGCACAACATGTCCACGGCCATAGAGTGTCAACCTGATACTCACCATACATCATCCTGATCATCATCACTGCATCGTCCTTATGCAAGTCATCCAGAGCAACATCCTGAAGCTCATCATCCATGATCATCCTGATCAAAAAATGCATCTACCTGATGCATACCAAGTATCTACCTGATACATATCACCATACATGATCCACCTGATCATACAATGTATCCACCTGATACATACATCGATACATGATCCACACAATGTATCCACCTGATACATATCAAGATACATGATATACCTGATCATACATAGTATCCACCTGATACATATACAGATACATGGTCCAAGCATCCAACATGATGCATATACAAATACATATAAATGATCCAACTGATCATATCCAGCATCCAACATGATGCATACCTACACAAATGATCCAACCGATCATATCCAGCATCAACATGATGCATACATATAAAATGTAAATGATCCGACTGATCATACAGAGAAGAAACTAGAACATCATCCTGATGCTTATCATCCAATGCTTACATCCATAGCCATGTGAAGGATCCTCCTTCCAACATGCTTGGAGTGGCTTCAGCAAATGTCTCCATCACTTCTTCCTTGAAGTGTCATCGATCTGAAGCACACCAAGCCTCTCTTTGAAGTACTCGAACTTCACTCTGGCTAGTGGCTTCGTCAACACATCTGCAATCTTCTCATTCGTCGCAACATATAGGAGCTTCACTGCTCCTCTCTGCACCATATCCCTGATATAGTGATATTTCATCTCTATGTGTTTCGACCTGTCATGAAACACTGGGTTCTCAGAAAGCTTCACACAACTTTGGTTGTCACAAAAGATACCAGTAGCCTCCAGCGGTAGATCAAATAACTCAGAAAATATCTTCCTAAGCCATATTGCCTCACAACTAGTCGAACAAGCTGCAACATACTCTGCTTCGGCTGTACTTAGTCCTACACAAGACTGCTTCCTGCTAAACCAAGAGATCACACTTGATCCCATAATGAAGCAGCACATATTTGTGCTCTTCCTATCTGCAGCACTGCCTGCCCAATCTAAATCAACATAACCTTGTAGGTTAAACTTTTGATTTGCATCATACTTCAGCCCATAATCAACCTTACCCTTCAGGTACCTCAGTATATTCCTTACACCAACCAGGTGAACACCTCTTGGATCCGTCAGGAACTGGCTCAATGTGTTCACCGCAAAGCAAATATATGGTCTCGTGTTCGTCAGGTACATGAAGGACCCAATCATCTGATGATACATAGAGACATCAACCGACTCAGATGAAGCATCACACAGAATGCTTCAGGTTCGATGCCATAGGTGTGGCCATGGCCTTGTAGTACATCATCCCGAACCTCTTTAGGATCTCTACTGCATACTTCCCTTGTCCAAGGAAGATTCCATATGCACTCTGCCACACCTCCATACCTAGAAAACAGTGTATCATCCACAAGTTCTTCATCTCGAACTCGGCAGCAAGCTTCCGCTACGTGTCGGCAATCAATCTATCCTCACTTGTAACAAACGGGTTATCTGCATACAAAAGTAGTATCACTTGATTGCCTTCCTCAACCTTGTAGTAAAGGTTGGAATATGCTTTACTCTTGGTAAAGCCCAAACTGGATAGAAAGCTGTCTATCCTACCATACCAAGTTCTGCACATATATGACTTCCCGTCATGTGTCTCAAAACCAAGTGGCTACTCCACATACACTTCCTCTTCGACTACAACATTCAAGAAGGCTGTCTTGACATCCATCTGGTGTATCTTCCATTTCATCACTACAGCCAAAGCAAGTACTGATCTAATGGAAGTGTGCCTGGCTATAGGTGTAGAAGTCTCTTCATACCCAATCCGTTTCTCTGGAAGAAGCCACGAGCTACAAACCTCATTTTGTATTTCTCCATGCTACCATTTGTAGCATGCTTGATCTTATAGATCCATTTGGAAGTCACAACAGACTTCCCTTCAGTTCTTGGGACTGCATCCCAAACATCATTCTTCATGATCGACTTAACATGGCATTCTTCCATTACTTCATCCCAAATCCTAGAACTTCAATATCTTCAATATATATATTTGTTGTTGGAACAAATATTGTAGTCCTTATTTTGTAGGTGAAGGTATACGATATTTCCTACAAAACAAGTTAAATTGCATGATTAGAAACATCTCATAGTTTTCAGAACAAATTCTTACACATAAAGAAATATGTCATACAGTCATGCAATTATTTTAGCCAATACTTCAATACAACATTCATCCATATCATGTAACTTTCTAGATGCCTTCCAATCTCTACCAGAACATTGTTAAGAGTTTGCACTACTCCCAACATGTTAGCAAAGAGGTTTCGTTCTAGATAAGTAGCAATGGAATGTTGTACAGTGCCATAGGCCACTTACCCATTACATGCATATTAGTAGTATGTTGTTCATTAATGCAATTATTCTAATATGCCAAAATACATGGCCTAATTCTAGGAACATCAGTATATACATCATTGAACAATATTATTTAAACAATCAAATATGCAAGAAATGATAATTCAAATACTTATCTTTGTTTGTTTGTTGGGTTGACTCCCTCTCAGTCTTTGCTTCCTTTCTACAACTCCATTCTGATGTGGATTGTGAGAAGTGGTCAACTTCCTCTGAATATCTGCATCCTTGCAGAAACTACTGGAGTGTGCTCCCTCTTGATCTTTGCTTCCTGGATTACCTATATTTGAACTTATATCCATCCTCGATCACTATGTATGCTTACAAGTATCATTATTGTGATATCCTCGAGATCTCCTACATAATCATACATTTATTAGTATAATCTCAATACTATTAGAAACACAATAATCTTAAACATGTATAGTAATGATCATTTTAAACACATATAATAAACATTAGTATTCAAGGTTTATATAGGACTCTTATGGTTTGTCATATCATCAATTAAAGTAAGAAACTTAATATGCCTAAACCCATCATTACTCAAAACTATAACTTCATGAATAATCATAATCAATCATGCCAAGTATACTTATATAAGATATCCTAACACAACGTAGGATTTTAACTTGATATAGGAAAAACATACATGGATTAGCATGTTAGCTAGCTATGTCTAACATACCCACATGATGTCTTCTTGTTCTTCAATGACTTGTGCTAGTAACCTGCATATCTCATAAGTTAACCATTATAGAACCCAGTTATACATACCTCGTAAGTAGATATTCTATGTGATCCATGATAATGGCTGAATCTTTGTCTTCATGTCACCATGATCATATGTTCTTGAACTAGAACATGATTTGTCTTTCTTGATGTACCTTTAATGTTAGTGGACAACATCAACCTCATACAACACCACAATGCATTAGTACAATCATAAGTGTCAAAACCCTTAATCAATGAACATCTTCTATCATGCATTCATAATTTTATTAAGGTGATACGACAAGTCTAAATTTAATCAAGATTGTACCAACTGTAATAATATGAAGACAAACATACCATAAACTTAATCATGAACAAATCTCGAAACTTACATGGATAAGTCATATCTGTCAAGATTGCTTGTAATCTTCTTATGTAAGGCCTTAGCCTCATCTCCCTATGAAACAGGAACTTCTTCACTTGTGTAGGTGACCAATCCATTCTCTTCTAAGATTAACCCAATCCACTTGATTTGCAGGAACTGGATCTGGAGATGGATTAGGGTTTGTCAGAGAAACCCTAAAAATTCAAACTTTGAATTTCAAACTTCTGAAAGGATAGAAAGATCCGCCTTGATGAGCTGATCAAGCCGGTATATTCAGAATTTGAAAACTCCAAAGTTTCACCCCTCAAATTTGCCTTTGAAACTTATGAATTCACTGGACATGACCCCGAACTAGGATTTGATAAATCCCACCCTTCTTCTGAATTAAAAGGTTCGATCCAAATCTCTAAGCTTCTATTTTTCTGAGGAGCTTCCAGTTGTGGTCACAGATTTCAAAAATTCCCATTTTTGCAGAAGCCCTAATTTTCCACTTTTCCGATCAAAGTCCCGAACTAGGGTCTGATCAAGCCCGTCCTTCTGCCCAACCAAAAATTCTGATCTTGGTCTCTAAATTTTGATTTTTATGAGTAGCATTAAGCTGTGGTCTCCGATTACAAAAATTCCAACTTTCTCTGAAACCCTAAATTTCCGAAGCCATGAACGAAGGTGCTCAAAAATAATTCTGTTTTGACAGAAATATGTACCTGATTGTTTTTGGTGTAACTCCGAACTTTCTGACCCACAGGGTCTGAAAATTCTACTTGTTCTATTCCGACATGTCATATTTCCAACCCCATAGGTATGACCTCAATTGGATTCTCTGAGAGAGTGTTATTCCAAGTGTCGCAACGTGACTTGTTTATGGGATAAAACAGGAGAGTGAACTTGTACAGAGTGCCACATGTCACTGGTTACCTTTCTGCCTCTGAAAACGTTACCTGAGAAATTACATTCCGTGCACTACCTGTCACATTTTACGAAATTTCATTTGGAGCTTCCTAGCCCATTTTATGACCTTTTTCCTAGGTCACCTATTTATGACTCAGATCTGGAAGAGGTAGAAACCCTATATTGTACAGATCATAAAACCCAAAGTTCAGCGATATAGAAGTTTTCCTTTGGACACAAGGTACATGGGGATCTGATATTCGACCTGTAAAAGTTTCAGATCCGAAAACTTCTCTAAAATGGATTTATAGAAAAAGTGCTACGATGACTAGTTTTTGCTATATCAAGCCCTAGTATCGCAAGTGCAACAAGTGTCATACATGCCATACCATGCCTTCTTTTAGGCTAGCTCTAATACCATGTTAGTTTTTCAGAATTTACTTCAATCTAATCTAGGATCTTAATTGAGAGAACAACATGTACAACATATCTACAGCATATCAATCATGGACACAATAATGCAAGCACACAAGAGACACAGAGTTTACTTGGGGAAAACCATAAAGGTGAAAAACCCCAATAACTTCCTTAGAGATAGATAGAGCAATGATACAACCCAAGCATAAGAGAAAGACATCTCCTAGTAGCAGCTTCTCCTCCTCCACAAGTGCACCACTCTCCAAAGAGTTTGTGAGAGAATAGAATGATGAAATAGAGTGCCTCTTGCACTCTATTTATACTTGACTTGAATTGCCTAATAACCTTTACTAGGTCGGCCTTAACTTAAGCACATAACATAATGCTGACTGGGCCGACACCCAATAGGGTGGTATAATAATCCTTTGATCCACAAGGCCGACCCCCAATAGGGTGGTCTAATAACCCTTCGACCCACATGACTTATACAGGGCCGACCCCAACAAGGTGGTCTAATAACCCATCAAGTATAAGTTACGACACTTACAATATAAATGACGACACTTCCGTATAGAGGAATAATAACATCTATATAGGAATACAAACACTTCCGTATAGAGGAATAATACCATCTCTATAGGAGTACAATATACATATATGAAATACTTTCCGAAGTTACATATACATCAACAGGATGACTCACTAGAAGATATTTCTGGGGTATATGTCCTATCTCTAGAAATCCTTCTTGATCTATGGGACCTGATATGGGAATGACTCCTTGAGCTACTCCCACTCTTTTCCTAATTTTCTGAATTCTTCCCATGGTTTATCTTCCTTTCAATGTCTATCAAGCTTTGAATCATAAATGCATTCAATTGATTTGTTCCCTCTAGGGATCTAATAATCCTTTCATTGTCTTCTCTACAACTCTACAATTCCACCCTTAGGCTCCTCATGGTTTCAACAATGTTTGGGGAGTTGCTTGGTTTCTTCTACCATTTGTTTTTGTCTCTGCATTCTCAACCTGTATATTCTCCCTTATTGCATCTGCCTCAACTTCATAAGGATCCTGTGCATCTTCCATGATTATAGTCTTCTTCCCAACTGCACTATACTGGATGTTGACCCTTAACAGTCACTGATAGGATTCTGAATCTGCAAAAGTTTTTATAAACACATTTGTTAGCTACATTATATTCTCATAAAATTATGAAATTATTTTCATGCATTATGGGAACAATCGATACTAATAATTTCTGTGAAATCACATAATTTTCTCACAATCGACGACGTCTTAGGGGGGTCTTAGGGCGACGATGGGAGTCAAGGGGGTTTGTCATCGATCAAATCTGCACGATTCTCCTAGACTGACATGACTATTGCGAGTCCCATCACCCCTGACACCTCCACATGTGATGTATGGAACCCACGTCATATCACTTCTCGTCAGGTCTAAAGTGGTTTCAAGGTCTGAGAAGAGTGGTTTCCTAGACCCACTTTTTCGAGCTTGAATGCATGAGAGAGCGACACGTCATAGGGCGGTTTACCACTTTAGGGTCGTGCTGATCTATTATCCTTCGTGCATGTTAAATTCCCTAAAAAAAATTGATTCGGTGATCTTTATCTACATGATCTTCCATGTATGACATGCCTAGGGTGGGTCTCGTCCTTTCTGACGTCTCGGCCTGACACATCTCCCCACATCACATCACTTCTTGTTGGACCCAAAGGTGGTTTCAAAATATGAGAGAAGTGGTTTCTCAAGACCACTTTTGCAAGCCTAAACGAATGAGAGGATGACACATGGATGGGGTGCTTTTCATTCAGGGCAACGAAAAAAATTAAATATCGTGCACCTTCACGAGCCTGAGTCACTGTCGGCCATCGATCTACACCATTGCTCGATGGTTAAATATTATTTTCCTCTAGGCTCCATATCCTATAGTCACCTTTGCACACTAATATGATGTGGTTGGTCCACATCACACCTCCCCACGCAGCTCCTTCACATCAGACCTCTTGTCCACATGGCTCCTTCCCGTTGCCCTACAACCTGGCACTGGTGGGGCCCAACTAAAATTTTCCCAATTTTTAAAATTTTGTGGTTATGCAAATTTTTAATTGGTCAATAAGGGGGGAATTTTGAGATTTGATTTCAAACTTACTCCAAGCCCGTTTACTACCATTTAACACAAATTGATTTCCAAATAACCATTTTTTTATTTATGCATGTAAATCATGATTTATGGCCCATATAGCTCTGGTTTTGAAACTATAAACTTTGATACCACTCTGTAACATCCCCCTCACCCAATCCAACCATCAGGAGGGGACATTGGATAAATTATCTATAACATCCCCCTCACCCATCAAACCATCGAGAGGGGACGCTAGCTAAATTCAGGCTCTCAAATTTTGCCCCAAATCGATAATACGAATTTCAACATATACAATGTGTGCATAAACGTAAATAAACATACCCAATGGAATTAAAATCTGTCCACACACATCTATCATGCAAATAAAAGCATAAACATTACAAGCATCAAATAAAAACATTGCAAATTCAAATGCCCGAGAATGCTTATCTTTATCCAATGCAAATCCAAGCAATTGGATATGTAAGAGCATTTTTGCACCCAACCATAGGCACTTTGTCCAGCATATACTCTTTTTGTTGAGAGGCCACCCCCAAGATGGGCTATGAGGCCATTAGGGAAAAGGAAACAACTACAAGATTCTCTCTCTAATCCCACAACCCATTCTTCTATCTATAAGTATCCAAATGCTCATACAAATCTCTATAGGGGTCTCACTCAACCCTCACATCCTTGGCTTCCACAATAACTGCCCCACACAACACTCTTCTAGCTCAGGCATCACCTTCATTGATCCATGGTTCTATTGGGCAATCCATATTGCATGGTTCTACCAGTGTGTGCATAGAAGAAGTCCAATTTTGTTATGTGTTACTATAGAACCACATGTATCCTTAATTTGTGCCTTTTCTAGCACCTACGAGCAACATAAATCAATGGGTAAGGGTTCATAACTTTTCCAACCTCTCTTCTCACCTACAACCATATTGTTTCCCTTCCAAATTTGCAGCATGGTCTCCAAATTCAAATTTATGGGTTCAAAACAACATGGTAAGTTCATGGATAGAAATGGAGAGCTTTGCCTATTGTAGATTTGTATGAAAAAAATGAGAGAGTGAGGTTGACTCCAAGGGATATGAAAAAATGGTGAAAAGACAACTGGCATAACTTCTGACAGTAGAAGAAAGGACTCCTAGCAGCTGCAGATTGAATTATGTTATGACAAAACTATCATAAAAGTGCAGTCAGTTGCATTCTTCAATAAATGCATGAGGTGACTTTTCCCACCAACCTCACATATGCATTAATGATTGGAAAATAGTAAAAAAAATGAGATAATTGGCTTATTCTCATCACATGAAAAAGATTTGGTGTGAGTTCTAAGGTTGACACTTGGTAGCACGGATTTAGTCTACCATAGATCCCCTTTCTTCTTCCCCTCTAGTGGAATCATAGCCCCTTTGGTGCTCTTTACACAACCATTCTTGGACCATTTTATTATTTATGCAAAACATATTTACATACATTCTAAATCAGCACAAAAGCTAACCAAACAGTCCAAAAAAAAAATATACATCATAGATGACTAGCCATTCACTAGTCGGGCCTTAGCTTTGAGATCCACACTAGGAATTCACACTAGCATATTTACATCAGTTACATAATTTTGGATAAATAAATTCCAAGTAAAAAATAGCGGTATTACAAAGAGGTGTTGAAGATGGAAGATGGAAAAAAACCATAGGCCAGTTTTGCTCATTAATCTATCAACATAGTTGCCACCCTTGAGCTGGGTATGATTCCCACAAGGAAAAAGATAACAACAAACTCACAGATAGACGGGTATATACCACATCTCAGCCAAACTAGTCCACAACTAAGTATATCAGGCTGTCAAGGCAGTAGAAAGGAAAGAATTGCAAATCTAGTGAGCTCAACCACAGACCTATCAGTACCTCTACAAGATTCAGCTAGCTTCACACCCACAATACTTACACACCCAACACAAGGAAGTGTCCCCTTCGCTGCTCCACAATCCCCCAAACCATACTTTCCCTTCTAGTTCTATTTAGTGTGTGCATAGAAAAATAGCCAAAGCCCTATCATCTTCGGTGAGGTTACACCTTTCACTAGGTTTATCAAGACAATTACTCCTGGTCGCTTACACACAATTTCAATCCAAACAAGGGATACATATAACAATAAGGCACAATTGTTGGGCATGGAAAAACATTTTAGCTATGGGATTCACAAAACATAATTTCCCATGAGTGTTCCAAAATCCCAGGCACTCCAAAAACATATTTTGGAAGGGGAAGACAACCACTGGGTACAAAAGAAAAAGAGTAACCAAAATGGATCTTATAGACCCCCAACTCTATTTCCCTCCTTCCCCACCATTCTGCAACTCCAAAAATGACTTTCCCAGCTACGAAATGGAGGAAAACTCAGCGAATTCGTGGAGAAAAATGCCCAGCAAGTAATAGGGACGTGAGGGAGCAAAACTCATTGATGAATGGATTCGGAATAAATTTCATGGGTATTTTCTTACCCAGGAAGAAAAACACATTTCTCCAGAATGATGGCTTTCCCATACACAAAATTGTTGATGTATATGTAACTTTGGAATGTATTTCATCTATGTATTTATTGTACTCCTATAGAGATGTATTATTCCTCTATACGGAAGTGTCGTCATTTGTATTGACAAGTGTCGCAAGTGTTGTAACTTGCTGATGGGTTATTAGACCACCCAGTAAGGGGTCGACCCGGATTAATGTAACCATGGGTTATTAGACTGAGTTAGACAAGTCGGCCCCACTGGTTTATTAAGCAGCTCAAGACAAGTATAAATAGAGAGCGGGGTCTCTCTATTTGATCATCTCATTACTCACTCTTCTATCACTCGAAAAGTGGCGCACATGTGAGGAGGAGGATCAGTTGCTAGGAGAAGACTATCTCTTGTACTTTGGTTGTATCATTGCTCTTTCTATCTCTGAGGAAGTTGTGGGGTTTTTCACCTTTATGGTTTTCCCCAATGAAACTCTGTGTGTCCATTGTCTTATGTGATTGTTTGATATGCTTGATACATGCTTGATATGATTGATATGCTATACATGTTATTCTCTCAGTAAAGATCCTAGAGTATGTTGAATTAATGCTCAAAATCTAACATGGTATCAGAGCTAACCTCAAAAGAAGACATTGTGCAGTGACGGAAACTAGGGTTTCTCTCCACATATTTTGGAAAATCAGTAAGGTATATTGACTCTACTCATCAAGGAGAATCTTTCTGTCCAATCCGAATTCAATTCTGAGCACTTTCAGGTTTGGCCCTAAAAATTAGGGTTTCCACAAAAATAGGAATTTCTGAAATCTGAAGACATGGCTGGAAGCTCCTTGAAAAAATCGAAGTTTAGAGCTTCGGATCGAGATTTTTGGTTGGGTAAAGCTCTGGGAAACTCAAGCCCTAATTCAAGGTCCTCCCTAGTGAATCCGGGAAGACTAAAAGGAATTTTTGAAAGGTGAAACTTTGCAGATCTCAAATTATGAATATACCAAGTTGATCATCTCATCAAGGTGCATCTTTATATCCCTTCAGAAGTTTGAAATTCGAAGTTGAATTTTTAGGGTTTCTCTAACAAACCCTAATCCGGGATCAGATCCAGTTTTCAGCAAATCAAGTGGTAAGACCTATATCTTTTCTATTTCCATTTGAATTACTCTTTAAGATGTCTCACCACACCAAGCTTGAGGATAAGCTTGAAGGGGCTGATAACTTCCGAGCATGGAAGTATAGGATTGGGTTAATCCTGTAAGAAAATGAGTTGGACACTTACATAAGTGAAGAGGTCCCTATCCCAGAAGAAGAAGAGGCTAAGGACTTACACAGAAGGAATTTGGTCAAGGCTAAGAGGATCATTGTTGATTCTATAAAAGATCATCTCATACCCCATGTGCCATCCCTAAAGACACCAAAGGAGGTGTTTGATTCCCTGACCAAGCTATTCGAAGGGAAGAACATAAATCGAAAGATGACCTTGAGGAATCAAATGAAGAATGTCAAGATCCAGAATGCGGAGACCATGCAGTCTTATTTCTCAAGGGTCTCTGAGATAAAAGAACAACTTGAAGTTGTGGGAGAAGACATAGAAAATGGAGAAGTGGTAATGACCACTCTTAATAGCCTTCCTAGGTCATGGGATTCCTTCATCCAAGGAATTTGTGCTAGGAAGAAACTTATCACTTTCAGTAGACTATGGGAAGAATGCTCATAGGAAGAAGCTCAAATTGTAGCTCGAGAAGAGAAGATGGGGAATGAATATCAAGCTCTCACAGCACACTCCAAAAGTCATGGTGACAAAAAGACTCGTCATCATGGCAAGAAAGAAAGACATCACCATCAGAATCAGAAGGGTAGAAGAAACAGGTCCCATGCCCGTTGCTATACATGTGATGAAAAGGGACACTATTCCAGATACTATCCTAGAAATAAGAAAGATGGTTCTCACAAAAGGAAGAACACCAAAAGAAGACATCATGCTCATGCTGCAAAGGATGATGAACTCTTAGGAAGAGGGCTAGAGAATATAGTGATTATTCTTCTAGTGATGAAGAATATGTTTTGATTTATGCTCTCACTGGAACCATTACTCATGGAAGTAATGATTGGCTTATAGATAGTGGGGCTTCTAAACACATGATAGAATTCAAGGAATCCTTTAGGAACCTATATGAACATGAATCACCCCACAAGGTGACACTTGGGGATGACTACCAGTATCCAATAAAAGGGAGTGGTGAAGCCTCCTATAAAGTAGACTCTGGAAAGTCTATGAAGATGAAAGATGTGCTTTATGTTCCAGGTCTCAAGAAGAATCTACTCTCCATATTTGCATTGGATGCAAAAGGCATGAGGGTTGCATTTGAAGATGGCTAAGTCCTAATGTGGCCAAAAGGTAAGAGAATAGATGATGCAGTTGTGATTGAAGAGAAAGAGGGAGCATTATACAAATTGAAGGGCCAACCAGAACAAGCCATGGTCCATGACTCAGTAGAGCCAAGTGAACTTCGGCATAGAAGGCTTGCACACATGCACTATAGGGCATTACCAATTGCAAGCAAAGATGTACAAGGTCTTCCTAAAATCTAGACAAAGCATGAAGGCATTTGCAAAGGTTGTGGAAAGGGAAAGAACACAAAGAAGACATTTCCAAGCAGTGAAAGCAAGGCAAAAAGAATCTCGGAAATCATCCACTCTAATTTATGCAGTCCGATGTCATCCAGTTCTCTGAGTGGGTATGTATACTATGTTTCCTTAATTGATGATTTCTCTAGGAAGACTTGGGTTTACTTCTTGAAGAACAAAGATGAAGTATTTGACAAATTCAAGGAATTCAAAGCCTTGATAGAAGACCAAACTGACATGAAGATCAAGATCTTCAGATATGACAATGGTGGAGAATTTACTTCAAGAGACTTCAAGAAGCTATGAAGTGATTCAGGGATTAAGAGGGAGTTGACCACTCCTTACAATCCACAACAGAATGGGGTTGCCGAAAGAAATCATAGGACTATCATGGAAGCAGCTAGGGCAATGCTTCATGACCAAGATCAACCCATGCACTTATGGGCAGAAGCAGCAAGAACAATGGTATATGTGCAGAACAGAACACATCATAAGATACTTCACAACAAAACACCAAAAGAAGTGTTCACTGGTAAGAAACCAAAAGTTGGCCATCTCAGAATATTTGGTTGTCCAGTATACACTCACATCCCAAAAGAAAAGAGGACAAAGCTAGATCCTTCAGGAAAGAAGGGCATATTCGTGGGTTACAGTGAAAGCTCGAAGGATTACATAATCTACTTCCCAGGATTCAAGAAGATTGATATCAATAGGGATGTAACATTTGATGAAAGCTCGGCATACATCAAATCGAGGAAAACAACAGTTGAAGATAATGAAGAACCCAGAATATCCATAACTCAAGACACGGCCATGAATGAAGCAGTTCCTGAAGAAAATCATGAAATGGAAGATCCACAACAACCTGTAGATCCACCTCGTGAGAAGGAATCTCACAAGAGGAAACCAGCATGGGCTAGAGAGATCATCCAAGATGCAGAAAGGTTTGGAATTCCAGAAGAGGAACACAGAGAAAGGAAGAGAACAAGATTACATACCAGCTATGTTGCTTTACTCTATGACATAATGAACAAAGAACCTTCTAGTTATGAAGCAGCAGCAGAAAAGAAAGAATGTAAGGATGCCATGATCGAGGAATACTAGTCGATCATGAAGAATGATGTTTGGGATGTTGTCCCAAGACCAGATGGGAAGTCTGTGGTGACTTCCAAGTGGATCTATAAGATCAAGCATGCTGCAAATGGAAACATAGAGAAATATAAAGCAAGGTTTGTAGCTCATGGCTTCTCCGAGAAAGAAGGAATTGATTATGAAGAGACCTTTGATCCTGTGGCCAGATACACTTCCATAAGATCAGTACTTGCTCTGGCTGCAGTGATGAAATGGAAGGTACACCAGATGGATTTCAAGACATCTTTCTTGAATGGTGTAGTTGAAGAGGAAGTGTATGTGGAGCAGCCACTCGGCTTTAAGACACATGACCGAGAGTCACATGTGTGCAAACTGAAGAAAGCCCTGTATGGTTTGAAATAGGAACCCATGACCTAGTATGGCAGGATAGATGTCTTCCTATCAAGTTTGGGCTTTACCAAGAGTAAAGCAGATTCCAACCTTTACTACAAGGTTGAGGAAGGCAATCCGGTGATACTACTATTGTATGTGGATGACCTGTTTGTAATAGGAGAGGATAGATTGATTTCCGATACGAAGAGGAAGCTTGCTTCCAAGTTCAAGATGAAGGACTTGGGTATGATGCACTACTTTCTTGGTATGGAGGTGTGGCAGAGTGCAGATGGAATCTTCCTTGGACAAGGGAAGTATGTAGTAGAGATCCTGAAGAGGTTCAGGATGATGGACTGCAAGTGTATGGACACACCTATGGCATTGAACCTAAAGCTTCTGTGTGATGCTTCTTCTGAGCCGGTTGATGCTACGATGTATCGTCAGATGATTGGTCCTTGATGTACCTGACGAATACGCGACCAGATATCTGCTTTGCAGTGAACACCTTGAGCTAGTATTTGATAGATCTGAGACATGTTCACCTAATAGCTGCAAAGCATATTCTGAGGTACCTGAAGGGTATAGTTGACTATGGGCTCAAGTATGAGGAGAATCAAAAGTTTAACCTAGAGGGTTATGTTGATTCGGATTGGGCAGGTAGTTTCATTGATCAGAAGAGCACTTCAGGGTGTTGCTTCAGTATGGGATCCGGTATGATCTCTTGGTTTAGCAGGAAGCAGTACTGTGTGGCATTGAATACAGTCGAAGTAGAGTATGTCGTAGCTTGTTTGGCCAATTGTGAGGTAGTATGGCTTAGGAAGCTACTATCTGATTTGTTTGATCTCCATCTGAGTGCTACTTGTATATATTGCGACAACCAGAGTTGTGTGAAGTTGTTAGAGAACCCAGTGTTCCATGACAAGGCGAAGCACATTGAGATCAAGTATTACTATATCAGGGATATGGTGCCGAGAGGAGCAGTGAAGCTCCTGTATGTTGCGATGGATGAGCAGATAGCTGATGTATTGAACAAGCTGCTGGCCAGAGTGAAGTTTGAATACTTCAGAGGGAGACTTGGTGTACTTCAAATCGAGATAACTTTCAAGGGGAAGTGATGAGTCTGGAGACACAGATGCACATGGGCCATTCCGACATGGTGGTAGGTTAGTCCTCTGATGGTCGTTGATGTAAGTGCTGGGCCATTCTCACATAGTGGTAGGTTAGTCCTCCTATGGTGCAGATGTAAGGGCTGTGCCATTCTCACATAGTGGTAGGTTAGTCCTCCTATGGTGCAGATGTAAGGGTTGGGCCATTCTCACATGGTGGTAGGTTAGTCCTCCCATGGTGAGTTGTAAGGGTTGGGCGGGCTTTTCCGACATGGTGGTAGGTTAGTCCTCCCATGGTCGTTGATGTAATTGTCGAGATTTTTTGACATGGTGGTAGGTTGGTCCTCCCATGGTCGTTGATGTAATTGTTGAGATTTTCCGACATGGTGGTAGGTTGGTCCTCCCATGGCCGTTGATGTAATTGCTGAGCCATTCCGACATGGTGGTAGGTCAGTCCTCCCATGGTCATTGATGTAAGTGCTGTAAGCCTTTCATAGATGGTAGTAGGTTGGTCCTCCCATGTCGGTGAGTGTAAGTGTTGTGTGTGTGCATCTGGGTTGTGCTCCATGGACGATGACGATGATGTGACAATATGGTACACAGGTTTTGCAGAGGCATGTGATCAGTCCTGAGATGCTTTTGCAGGTTTTGCAAAGGCAATGTAATCAGTCCTAGGAGATTTTGCAGGTTTTGTAGAGGCAGTGTAATCAGTCTCGTGGTGTACATACTTGATGGCTTGCTCACAGAGATGTTGATGATGTTCATCCAACATGAAAAAGAACTAGCTCTGTAGATGATGAAGATCTGCAGGTGGCGGGCCTACATCTAGTATGAAAAAGGACTGGCTCTGTAGAACTTGCTATGACGATTAGATTGGAAATTGATTGAGATAACAGCAGTGATGATGATTCGGTAACGATGATCCAAAGAAGAAGACTTGTGCTAGCAGATCTGTGTCAAGAAATACCTTCCTAGTTAAGAGGGATTGTTGATGTATATGTAACTTCAGAATGTATTTCATCTATGTATTTATTGTACTCCTATAGAGATGTATTATTCCTCTATACAGAAGTGTCATCATTTGTATTGACAAGTGTCGTAAGTGTTGTAACTTGTTGATGGGTTATTAGACTGAGTTAGGGGTCGGCCCGAATTAATGTAACCATGGGTTATTAGACTGAGTTAGATAAGTCGGCCCCACTGGTTTATTACGCAGCTAAGGACAAGTATAAATAGAGAAGGGGATCTCTCTATTTGATCATCTCATTACTCACTCTTCTATCACTCGGAAAGTGGCACACATGTGAGGAGGAGGATCAACTGCTAGGAGAAGACTATCTCTTGTACTTTGGTTGTATCATTTCTCTTTCTATCTCTGAGGAAGTTGTGGGGTTTTTTACCTTTATGGTGTTCCGCAGTGAAACTCTATGTGTCCATTGTCTTATGTGATTGCTTGATATGCTTGATACATGCTTGATATGTTGTACATGTTATTCTCTCATTAAATATCCTAGAGTATGCTGAATTAATGCTCAAAATGTAACAGAAATTTGGACATCCATACCTTTCATTTCCCAAAACAATAACTACTTCAACCACCTCTTGGAAGAAATAAATTATTGGGTGCAAAAGTCAACATGGGTAGCTAAGGGTTTATGGGTTCTCTCATTGATACTTTCCCTGGCCTTATTGGATTCAAGGGTTTAAATATTTCCCTCCCTATTCCTTGTAAAATTCATGCCCCCATACTCTTATTGCCTTGCATATCTAATTGTGGGTATTTTTATTAAAATACATTTACATCATATTCATGATTTCCATTGTGCCACACTAACACGTGATCCACATGCATTGATTTCTAATTTCCAGTACAATAATGATAAATCGATGGAGGGGCCTTGGCCTTGAGCTCCTCACCATGATTTTATAACAATATTACATAATTTACCTGTTTAATGCAACAGGGTCAAAATCAGAATATTACAGCGCTTTTACTTTGATGGTAGTGTCAATGAATTCTTTCGGTCTATAGTAAATGCAGTGTTTAGTGCAGCATGGATGGGAATTTTTCCCACTAGGGCAAAGGGACAGTTTTTTTATTATGTTCCTGCGGTCTTGTTCATGAGGGTTTGGGCGGTGTCTATTTTTCTAATTCCAGTGCTTGTGCTTCTATTTTTCATTGGTTGTGGGCTAGTTTTCGAGTTGTTGTCATTCAACATGTGTTATTGACAGTGTTGTGGGATAGTTTTTAGGTGGAATAGTAGTTGTAGATTCTTCGTGAGGGTTGCAGTGAAATTTTCTTTATAGGTTCTTATGCAAAGGATATTTGCATTTGCAAGAGGTGTTTTCTAGTGTTGTGAATAGGAGTTGGTATTTGGTAGTTGTGTGGGTGTTTGTGTGCTTTCGATGACCGTTCGGGTGCTAAGAGATTTTGGTGGTTCGAAAAGGTTAGTGCAGTTGGTGCAGGGTTTTTGTTTGATTTTTTCTAGTGATATGCAACTGGTATTTAGCAGTGCACTTCCATTTGGAGGAAGCAGTCGTTTTTTTTTTATCTTGATGGGTGTTTGGGCATGTGTAAGGTTTGGTGTCTAGGAAAGGTATGTTCCAAAACGCCTTTAAAATTCTGACTCATTTCTGCACAAAGTAATTGCTTCTAATGCCTAAAATATTTTGGAATTTCTATAGGTGTTAAACCACAATTGTTGATAAGAAATTCCATGGAAAACCCACCTTCCTGGTGGAATTGTGAATGGGGTTGATGTTTGGGTGCTAAAACTGGGGAATGTTCTATGGGATTTGACAGTAGATGCTAATGCAAGAGGAGACATTTCCTTTGAAAATGGGAATTGGTTAGTTGTCATTCATTTCCATATTGTCATTGTTAGTTCAGAACAAAGGAGGTGACAAGAATAAATTGCCTATTAATATGTAGTCGCACGGTATGAAGGTTGGAGAAGACTCCAAATTAAAGCACAAATATTGGGTGGGTGTGGAAGTAGGGCTTTATTAGTGTTTAGGAACTTCTATGCAAGGGAAATTGGGTTGAATAATATAGGGTTTGTTGAGTGGATAGAGTTGGGATATTTTGGTTTATCAGTTGAGGTTGTCCCTTGGTTCTGACCTTATATGCCCTAGTTGTTAAAACCCTTGGGTATATTTTATGTTCTAAATTTGATTCAGTAGAGAAGGAGAGTCGATTTTAGACGATGCCAATATTTTATTATTTGAAATCATCTATGTAGTTTCAAAGTGAACTCTTGTATAGTTGCATTGGATTTGTTTTTCTCAAAATAGTCTTGGGTGGAATCGTTCTAATCTGCATTTGCTTGTCCACTATTTATTGATGTTTTTCCAATCTTCCTTTATGCATTTCACATTTGGAAATGTTTGATATATATATGTTGTGTATTTCTTTGTAGTGTATGCTAGCTTTGTGCATATGTGGGGCTTTGTTTTAGATTTGTGGTTGGTGTCAATCATATATGTTATGCATGGATGGTAGTTGATTTGTGTATTTGTTGGGAGAGCTGGGAAAATGTGTATGTTTGATGTTTATGGTTGTGTTAGATACCATTGTGATGGTGATTATTCCATAATTGCATTCAAGGTGGTTTGGGGAAAATAACTTCTGATGGAATTATTGTGTTTGTTATTTTCCTTTGGCCTTGATGTTTTCTTCTTTTTATTTATTGTTGATATTGTGAAGTGCACTAACATTTGTTTCCTAGGAAGGTGGAAATTTAGTTGGTGTGCAAATTGGATTAGAATCTTTCTATACTAGTGTTGGTTGTATGGTCATTGTTGAAGCAGGTTTATTGTATCTAATAGAAAATTTCCTGTGGTTTGGCTATGTTGTAAATCTTGTATAACTGACATGTTTATCTATTATTGGTAGCTTGTTTTGCTAATGGAGTGGTGTCTAGGGATGTTGAAATGTACTTGTCCTCAATATTGTATGCACAGTAACAACAAATGTGATTATGTTGTATGTGACAATGTGGATTCTAGAACAGTGCACTTGCATTTGGTGGAATCTTGGTAGAGCTTGGTCTATCATGTTTTCTTAAAGAGTCCATGTAGTGATGTCTTCTTGCATTTGTGGAACTTGTGTTTCCTGTGTGGATTTGCAGTATGTGGATGCTATGTTAATAACTATTGGCCATGTATCTTTGTTGTACATTGCATAGGCATTATTGTGCTTTGATATTTTCAATAGAATGGGTTTTCATATGTATGTTTGTTGTGTGTTTTTTTGTCAGGTATGCCAATTTTGCATAGATGCAAACTTTTGCTTCAAATTCTGATTCAAATGAATTATGTATGTTATGTTTGGATGTCAGATGGATTTTTGTTTTGTTTGGATACTTTAATTGTGTTGCATAGACATAGTAATATACATTTGTTTGAGTACTTTTATTCCCTCTTTGGCATTGGGCAATTTGAAGAGTGTGTTAACCATTGTGTTGGATATAAGCAGAGTGTTGAATATATGAACTTGTATCTGATAAAAATCTTGTTATTATTTCTCTGTATTGCAAATGTTAAAGAGACAATGTATTTATGTATGGTTTGTAGCTTCTTCTGCTACTGGAATAGTTTATGGGGTTGTTGGAATTTTCTTGTACCAAATGTTTTGTCCATGGTTACACCAAATGTTGTGTCCATGGTTACAACACATATGGTTATATTGTGTGTGACAGTGTTGACCCTTATGCCATGTCGTTGCATCTGGTGGAAGTTTGCTTAGGATTTTTCTATGTTCTGAGTCTTTGGTTGTTTACTTATGTTTGTATCTTTGTCTTGCATTTCCTAAAACTGTTTGCAAATGTTGTTTAAACTACCTGCCTTTGTATATTTGTAGATTTAATTATTCCATGTTATTTGATTGGTCGAGATGTTCTCACTTGTCATAATATATAATAGTTCACTTCCCTAACAAAATTACTTATCCCCTTTGCATTGAACACTGTATTTCCTCGAGCCTAAAAGAATTTACTTTCACTACCATTGGAGTAAAAGCGATGTTCATTTGCACGTTTCTTGGGCCCTAATTCCAAGGCCATGTGCTGATGGCACTTGGCATGTGCAATCATATAGATGAAAAAACATTGGCAAAACTTTGAAAATCTGTTATGTGTTTTTCATTGTATTGTATGTCAATTTTGTGCATGTGTGAAGTCCCATTTCATCTTTTCATTGATGTGAAATATGCATATAATGCTTCAATGGTACTATTGGGTTTTGTTTAATTTGTTGCAAAGGTTGGGATATTTTGCATAGACAGGATGGTGAACATTTGTTTGTATGCTTTTATTGTTTTTCTTTCATTTGAATGATGCCCTTGCATCTGGTGAAAGGTTACTTGAGCTTTGTCTATTATGTGTTGTTTCGACAATCCATTTATTTGTATACTGCCATTAGCTATGTTAGATCTATGGTCATTTTGTGGCATGTGTGATGATTCTTAAAGTGCTTATGTATTGATAACATTGGGTGTGCTAGCAATCATACACATGGTAAAACATTGGCAGAACTTTGCAAATTGCCATTGCATGATTCCTAAAGTAAGTATGGAAAACAAACAACAAACAATCTGTTTGCTAATTTGGTCTTATTTTTCTTTGGCATTGGTGCTATTGTTGTCATCTTGCTTTTGTTCATAATGGTGTTCTTGGCACTTGTTCGGTATGGTTTTCTTGTAACTTGTGTTGTATATATATGTGTTTTCTTCTTTATTGTAATGTTCAAGCCATAGACTTCTATTTGAAAAAAAAGTGCTATCCTTTCTCTATGCAATAATTGTTAAAGACCTAATTTATTCATTTATTATGTGTACCTTCTTTGGATATTGAAATGGTTTCTCGTGCTGTTGGAATTTGCTAGGATTCAATATTGTATCCTTTGGGAGTCGATTTATGTGTGTAATGTTGTGTGGCATATCCTGAAATACCTTGTCAATGTTGTTTGAATTATTTGTCTTTATAAAATTGGATCTGAAAATGTTCTATGTTATTTGGTTTTCCATAATGCTATTAGCTTTACAGAAATATTGGGCATATTGCATTGCTTTTTGTGTTATCCTTACAATTCCTAGTTTTTTTACCATTGCCTAACACATGTGGTCCTCATTTTGTATTGGCATTGATGTGATATATCGCCATGCTTTGTTGGAAGTTCTATGTAATACATATTTGTTGTTTGCTTGTACACCATGTATGCATAAAGTTGTGTTTAAAATGGTGTAATGTATATTGGTCTTGTGCATATCACGGGTTATGTTTTATGTTTTCATTGATGTCAACTATGCATAAGGATCGACTGTAGTTGATTTTTTTTATTTGTTGGGAAACTTGGGTTGTTTTGCATACACATGATAGTGAATTTTTTTTGTGTGTGCTTTTATTATCTGTTTTCCATTGCAACAGTGTCTTCACATTTGGTAAAAGAGTGCTTGATATTTATCTATTTTTTGTTTTTTGAGAGTCTATTTGTTTTTCTATTGTCATTGAATATGTTAGACCTATAGTCATTGTGTGCCACATGCTATGGTTGTTAAAAATTTCATTTATTGATGTGTTGTTGCATTTGTGGAACTTGATTTCTCTTTGTAGCATAGGTCTACAATCATTGTCTAGCATGTGGTATGATCCTTAAAGAGTCCATGTATTGATGGAACTTGGCGGGTTAGCAATCATACAAATATAAAAAAAATGCTATAACTTTGAAATATGACATTGTGCGATCTCTTGAGCGAGTATGGAAACAAACCAGTAGACATCTCATTTGCTAGATCATCCTTATTTTGCATTGACATTGAAATGTTAGTGACATTTTGCTTTCTTGAATATGATGTTCTTAGATCTTTTGTTTGCTATAAATCTATTATCTGTTCTATTGTAATGTATAACAACTTTTGTGCATATGTCAAGTTGTGTTTCATGTTTTGGTTTATGTCAACCATGCATATTATGCCTCAATTGTAGTTGATTTCTTTTTTTGTGGGGAAACTTGGACTCTTTTGCATATCAGGGTGGTGAAATCTTCTTTTTATGCTTCTATACCTCTTTGGCATTGGAACGGTGCCTTTGCATTTTGTAAAATACCACTTGAAATTTGTCTATTATGTGTTTTCCTGAGAATCCATTTGTTTGTCTATTTTTATTATCTATGTTAGACATATAATCATTATGTTCCATGTGCTATTGTTCTTAAATATTCCATGTATTCATGTGTCATTACATCCATGGAACTTCGCTTACCTTTGTGGCTTTGCAATATGTGCATTCAATGTAGATAGAAATTATCCATATGTATTTGTTGGGCATTCCATAGAGAGGCTTCTACTTCAATGTTTGAAGGAATGAGTTCTACCACAATGGAAATTCCTTGCTACTTGCATTGGAGATGCTTTGGGAAATATAGCTTCTTATGGAATCATTGCATTTTTTATTTCTCTTTAGCATGGATGTTGGATATTTATTTAATAGTGTTGATATTGTTGAATACAACTGCATCTCTTGCTTCAGATAGTGTAAATTTAGTTCTTCATCAAATTTATTGCAAAAGCGTAACATTGTTATTATATTTTAATTTTGCAACCATCTAATGTTGTTTATGAATGGATTTGTTTGGTCCATTAGTGTTTGTGTTTTCTTTCATTATTCTCTTGTATCTTGCTATTCTCTCTTGATGCATTTCACATATAGTTATAGAGAAATTTAGTGTTCTCTTATGTGTTATGTTACGTAGATAATAAATGTTCTTAGTGCATTTACAAGTGTGTATTGCATATGGCTAATGAAATTTATCTTCTTCAATATCAATTTTCGTATCCATCTCTGTGTTTATATATGCATTTTTATATGCCATACACTCTGCCACAATGATGTTTGATTTGTAGCTTTTATTATAGGGATTTTTCATATATGCATTTTTCTCCGAGTTATGCTAAACATAGGTTTAGGGACTTGTGGGTGGAAATATGTTATATGCAAAAGCACAGTGTTATTATTATATTTGAATGGTGCAACTTTATAATGTTGTTTCGGATTGGATTTTTTTGTTCCTTGGGTGTTTGCATTTATTTTTGCATTGTTGTTTCATGTTTTGATAATGTTCCCTTATGCATTTTACATACAGTTATAGAAAAATTTAGTGTGCTTTGATGTATTGTGTTAGATAGATATTAGGCATCTTTCATTTGCTTTTGCATTCTACATATGGTTCATGATGTTTATTCTATTGTATATAAAATGTCATGGCCATGTCTGCACTGACATTGATGACATTTGTTGGTCTAAACCGTTGGCACATATATTGGATATATGTCTATTGTATATTTATTTCCTATGTATGTCAATTTTGCACATATGCAAAGTTGTGCTTTAAGCTGTGATTCATATTAATCATGTGTGCTATGTCTGGATGGAATTTGTTTCTTTTTTATTTGTTTGAATAGTTTTGTTTCTTCTTTGGCATTTCCCAAAATAAAGAATGCATTGACCTTTGTGTTGCTTGTGATAAGAGTAGTGTTCAAGCTATTGAATGGTATTCCACATAAAACTTGCTATCCTTTCTCTATACTACAATTGTTCAAGAGCCAATGTATTCATTTATGTTTTGTATCTTGTTCAACTACTGAAATATTTTCTTAGGCTCTTGGAATTTGCTAGGATTCAATATTGTATCCTTCAGGAGTTTATTTATGTGTGTAATATTGTGTGGCATATCTTGGAAGAGCTTGTCAATGTCATTCAAATTGTTTGTCTTTATAAATTTGGATGTGAAATTGTTTCATGTTATTCAATTTTCAGGAATAATTTTAACTTTATCGAAATATTAGGCATGATACATTGCTTTCGGTGCTACTCTTAGAGTTCCTGGTTTTTGTCTATTGTGCAAAAAATGTGGTTCTCATTTTGCACTGGCATTGATGTCATCTATTTCCATGATTTGTTGGCACTTGTATGTAATACATATTAATTATTTTATTTTACTCCATGTTTGTGAATTTTTCAAACATATAAAGTTGTGCTTAGCATGATGTTTGTTATGAACCATATATGTTATGCTTCTATAAAGTGGAATACTTTTACTTCTTGTTGAACTTTGGTTGTCATTGATGTCAACTAATGTCAAAGAGGATGTCAACTGATTCAGTTTGAATCATTGATGTCAATTGAAGTCAAGTGGAAGCAGTATTCCTATGGCAATTTGAATAAGTATATGAAAATCCACTTTGAAGAAGTATATGCGCAAGAAATATGATGAAGTATATGGATGCTAGTCTGAAGAATTATATCTAAAAGTTGCATCTAGTATGAATAAGTGTGTCCAAGGGTATATCATCCATATCTATTTTGAAGAAGTACATAAGGCACATATACTTGAACAAGTCACAAGTCCATCCAGTCATAGTCCTTTAAGGTACAAGCTAAAGGGTTGGTTGTACAGAAGGTGGAAGAATGCGTAGGAAAGACAAAGAATACATGGGACAAAGTCTAGTGTGTACAAGCAAGTAAAGTGCAGTGCACATCAACATGGAACAAGAGATGGTTTAGAAGGTATGCAAGTCCTGAAAGCACACAATTCATCACCAATTAGAAGAAGCTTTGAGTTGTTGGAATGCGCACAAGTTCCAAGAGGGTGTAGCAGTTGAAGTCAATATATGAGCAAATTCCACATCCGATGACATACCAAATGCGCAAGTCCCATAAGTAATGGTACCACAAGGGTCAAAGTTTCACCAAGTCGAATATCACGTATGTGCAAGCTCAACAAAGCATTCATACATCAAGTATGGAATACCCACAAGTGATGGTACAGAAAGGGTGAAAGTCCCACCAATTCAGGGACCATGTATGCGGAGAACTCACAAAGAAATGACATATGAGCGGCACACAACATGACATGTGGAAAAAGCGTAATCTGTGAAGTAGGGAAGAAGGAATGACACAACCAACTTGTGGACATACAATCCATGCATGACATGTATAAATAGGGATGCAAGTTGGGTATTTGAAGAAATCTTGATGGTGAGGTTAACAAGATTCTAAGTCGAAGATACAGATTTATTTTCAGGGTATCAAGGGCTCTAGGTATAGAATAGTATGATCTGGCGAGGATCCAAGTGCATACATGTAGAAGAATGATATAACTGATGGTGCACATAATGATGTTCTAGATCTGTGACGATTGCATGAAGACAAAAGAGGAAAATGCAAAGGACGCACACGTGCGTGAGGACCGAATGACAATATTGCAGGAAGCATAAAGACAGTCACAGATGTTTTAAGAAAGAAGTGCTAAGACAAAACTGAAGTATATCAGATGATGCACATAAGTTTGGTCGATGCATAAAGGTTGAAGTGAAAGTGTGTGAAGAAAGGAATTCCATCTGATGCATGATGACAGAGCAACAACATAATCTAGTATGCACGTCATCATGAGGATTGTCTAATGAAATTGTGTTAAATCGAAAGGAAGAATCATATGATGCACAACATGTCACAAATTGTCTGAAAGACTATAGACTTAAAATAAATGGACACATCTTAGTAAGTGCGTAGTTCCTTCTGATACTGTTGCAGAATCTCAAAACAACAAGCTATTAATTGAGGCACAATATTAGTCGGTGAACTGCAGTTGCACAGCAACAAACGACAGAGTAAACCCTAGCACAAACTGTAGGATCGGTTGAAGTAGCACATAGTACATGAAGTGATTCATCAGTATAAGTAAAGAATTGATTGGAATGAGAATTCAAGTGATGTATGCAAATAAGTGACAGCTATACGACTGCATACAAAAGTTGTGCACAATAGCACTAATATTAGAAGATCGAAAGTGTGTGTGTGCCAGAAGTATTGCAAGGAAATTTTGCATATTTGGGCGACGGGATGGGGCAAGGAGCAAGGGTTCATAGCCTCCTTCTAGTTGGTGCTGGAGAACATATGGATTCAATTCTTCCATCAAGTTAGAGCCTGTAAAACTAGGGATTTGGTGCCTCTTTCCAGTTGGTGCTGGTAAACATAGGAAGTCGGTGCTTCCTTGAATGTAATATTTTCATTACAAAAGAGCATTATGTGGTTTTCTCCCGTTTTGGTTTCCACATAAAAATTATGGGTCTTTTGTGTTCTTTGTCTTGGTCCACATGTGTATGAATATTTTATTTATGATGGATGCATAAATTGAAGATCAATATTAAGTTCAGATGAATCTGTTAAAGAACCGAAAATATGTTCATAACTGCGCTAATATCAATTCACCCCCCCTTCCCAGTAGTAAATTGATTCCAGCAATTGGTATAAGAGCAGGTGTCTTCAAGAAAAAATTAACATATGGAATATAGATCCATGCGTAGAAATGAGAAAGAAGGTGATAACCAACCAAGTAGGAGCCCCATGGCTACAAGAAAATTGTAAGTTTTAAACCTTAACAGTGAAGTACAAAATTATATTGATTCTTAAGAATTAACAGAAAATACACAATGGCACACACATAACACAGAGATTTTCACCTGGAAACCCTTAACCAGGAAAAAACCAGCAAAACTTAGAGCCGCACTACTCCTTTTCATTATATGTTTATTCAACCATTTACAATACAATATATGGTATTCCGCAGCATCTAAAACCCTAATTCATTTACCCGAAATTAGGTTACAACCCTAATCCCTTTTACAGGGATTAGATAGAGTACAATGGGTCGAAATCACGAAAAAGCAAAAACAACCCAAAAAAAATTCCCAACATGTGAAGAGATATAACATTCCCAACATTCTCCCACTTGTTGTTCTCTTCACATACAGGAGAAATTTATGACATTAACAATTCGGGGCAACAATGCCCGTGTTCTCTTTACACCAAGAGAACTTTTGAGTACTCACAGACTTTGTCAAAGAGTCTGCAACATTTACCAAAGTGTCAACCTTCTCCAGCAACACTTTGTTTTGTTCAACCATGTCTCTGACGAAATGGTATTGCACATCAATGTGCTTTGTCCTCGAGTGATAAGCAGGGTTCTTTGCCAGAAATATTGCACTTGAGCTATCACAGCCAATCTTTACTGCATTCTGAACAAAACCAATACCTGAACACAATCTTTGTAACCATACAGCTTCCTTACTTGCATGGGTAGCTTCCATGTATTCAGCTTCTGTAGTTGAGAGTGCAACTACAGCTTGTCTTCTACTCATCCAACTGATTGCTCCTCCAAATAGATTAAAAACGTAGCCACTTGTAGATCTTCTGTGATCAAGATCTCCAGCCTAGCCAGCATCAACAAATCCTTGTATATCTATCTCTCTATTTAGACAGGGTCTTCCTTGGTAGTAGATTGCAAAATCTGTAGTGCCATGCAAATACCTGAAGACCCTCTTTACTGCAGTCCAATGTTCCTTTCCTGGTTTTGACATGTATCTACTCAAAACTCCCACTGCATGGGCTATATCTGGTCTAGTACAGACCATGGCATACATCAGACTACCAACTGCACTAGCATAGGGAACATGAGACATGTCCTCTACCTCTTCTTGTGTCGTGGGACACTGTTCTGTAGATAACCTTACACCTACAGGAATGGGCACCTTCACGGGTTTGCTTTCCTGCATATTAAATCTCTTCAATATCGTTTCAACATATTTCCTCTGATTTAACTAGAGTTTCCTGTTTTCACGATCTCTTTTTATTTCCATGCCCAAAATAAAATTTGCAGCACCAAGATCTTTCATGTCAAATTCAGATGACAGCTGATTTTTGACATCCTTGATGATTTCCTTGTTGTTTCCAATTAGCAACATATCATCAACATACAATATTACATAAATAAAATGATCACCAGTTAGCTTAAAATAAACACAGTGATCAGCTTTGATTCTTGAGAAACTAAGTCCCAGTATATAAGTATCAAATTTTTTGATACCACATTCTTGGAGATTGTTTCAATCCAAGAGAGATTTTTTCAGCTTACAGACAAGCTCCTTTCTTCCTTTCACCACAAACCGTTCTGGTTGCTTCATATAGATCTCTTCATTAAGATTTCCATGTAGGAAAGCCGTCTTTACATCCATCTGTTCTACTTCAAGGTCAAAAACAACAGAAATATATAGAAGAAATCTAATAGAAGTCAATTTTGCAACAGGTGAAAAAATCCCACCAAAATCGATGCCCTCAATTTGGGAATAACCTTTCACTACTAGTTAAGCCTTGTACTTCTCCACTTTACCTGCTGCATTTAACTTCTTCTTGAATACCCATTTGCTTCCAACAGGCTTTCTTGCTTCTGGCAACTCAACCAGATCCCATGTCTCATTTTTGTTCAAGGCATCCATTTCTTCTATCATGGCCTTCTTCCATAGTTTACTATCTTCTGAATCCATTGCCTCTTTAGCAGTTCTAGGATCATCATCAGTAATAGATAACACAAAATTAGAACGAAAATCAGGGGGACTGTACCTTTCAGCTTGCCTTCTTACTCGGTCAGATATCCTCAATATCGGAGTCTGTGGATCCGCCTCTTCATCTGATTCAGACGATTCTGCCTCCTCATCTGATTCAGACGAATCTGGTTCCTCAAAAGAATCACCTCTTTCATCCTTGATATCAAAGTGTAGCTTCTCTGAATCCTTTTCCTTTGGTACATCCTCAATCTTGGAAGTGCTTTCAACTTCTCTGAAGATCACATCTCGACTATAAACTGTTTGCCTTTTTACTGGGTTCCACAGCTTGTAACCTTTCACTCCATCCTTGTAACAAATGAAAATACATTTTTCTGCTTTATTATCCAACTTGCTCCTTTTCTCCTTTGGAACATGTACAAAAGCATCACACCCAAACACTCTGAGATGAGAGAGAGAGGGTTTCTTACCAGTCCAAACCTCATGAGGTGTCTTGTCAACCAACGCTGATGTGGGTGTCCTATTCACTAAGTAACATACAGTGTCAACAGCTTCTGCCCAGAATTGTTGTGTTAGCCCTGCACCACTGAGCATACTCCTTGCCTTTTCCATCAATGTCCTATTCATCCTTTCTGCAACCCCATTCTATTGAGGTGTGTATGGTGTAGTCTTTTTCCTTGCTATTCCACACATTTTACAGAACTCCTCAAATTCACTTTCACAAAATTCTCCACCGTTATCTGTTTTGAGTACTTTTATTTTCTTTTCAGTTTGATTCTCTACAAGAGCCTTAAATTCTTTGAATCTTTTAAAAACCTCAGATTTCTTACGCAGGAAATAAATCCAAGTTTTCCTTGAGAAATCATCTATAAATGAAACATAATACACAAATTTACCTAGTGATGGAATAGGCATAGGTCCAAAAACATCACTGTGTATTAACTCTAAGATTCCTTTAGCTCTTACAACACCAGATGAGAATCTTACCCAATTTTGTTTACCATAAAAGCAATGTTCACAGAAATCAAAATCTAATGTGAAATCAGACATACCTTCAGCCATACTTTTACCTTGTAATAGTCGAAGACCCTTCTCTCCAAATTGTCCCAGCCTTCGATGCCATAGCGATGTTTTCTCACTAGAGACAGTAAGGAATCTGTCTCCTTCATTTTTACCCTCGGGAACAATAGTACTGTTACATCCATTTTTGAAGGTGTTTCCCAACAACTTGTATAGAGTTCCAATCTGAACTCCCCTCATCAGCTCCAGTGATTCTCGAACCATCTTGCATGTGTTCTTTTCAAATAAATTTTTCACACCTGCATCATCCATTTTACTTACAGATATAAGGTTTCTAGCCAGCTTTGGAATGTGCAAAACCCTGGGAAGAGTTTTAACCCTTCCATCTTTGAGCAGTAGCTTGATCTTTCCTCGACCTATGATTTTCACCACCGAGTTGTCTCCCAGAAATACATCTCCTCCATCATACTTTTTGTATTTAGAAAACCACTCCCTATGAGGAGTCATATGATAAGACGCACCTGATTCAATCAACCACGAATCATGCTCTGCATGTGTACTTGAAGATGCTAGATACACATCTCCTCCTTCCTCTGTATATTCTTTCCCATCTGCGGATGGAGCATCATTAGGTCCTCTGCTTTTATCGGTATTTTTGGATTTACAATCCTTCTTGTAATGCCCAGTTTTACTGCACTTCCAGCATTTTCTTACAGAAGGTCCTGGAGATTTAGATCTCCCTCTAGATTTAGATCTACCACCTGAAGACTTATTTTTAGATCTGTCTCCAGGGTGACCTCTTACAAATAAGGCATCCTTGGTTGAACTATCCATGGATCGCTGCCTCATTTCCTCCGATAGCAAGGATGCAACCACATCATCGAAGTTTAGCGTGGTTGCATTACTCCCAATAGCTATAACCATATTATCCCATGAATCTGGCAAAGAGCACAACAAACTAATACATTTTTCATCATTAGTAATCGTAATACCAACATATGTCAACTGACTTACTAGAGTATTGAAGGCGTTTAGATGCTCTGACATAGAGTCTCCATCAGTCATCCTTAGAAGGTACAATTTCTTTCGCAGAAATAACTTATTTACCAGGGACTTTGACTGACACAGATTTCCCAGTTTATCCCATAGCTTCTTTGCACTGTCTTCTCCAGATACATTCACCAATACCGAATCTACGAGGCAAAGACGAATGGTGCTCCTTGCTTTTCTTTCCAGCTTATCCCATTCTTCTTTTACCGCACCAGTGGGCATGGTACCTGGATCTACTGCGATCCATTGTTCTCTATCTACCAGAAGATCTTCCATCTTGAGATTCCATATCTCAAAGCTATGGCCATTAAATTTCTCAATCTCGAATCTAGAACTGCTCTCCATTCTTTAAAGAAAAATAAATCACCGCTGGAAAGCTCCCACTGAAACCAGGTTTATCACAAATCCAAGATCGAGCCAAACCCTTGGAAACAAAGGCGTCCCTCTAAACCCAAAAATGCTCTGATACCAAATGTAAGTTTTAAACCTTAACAGTGAAGTACAAACTTATATTGATTCTTAAGCATTAACAAAAAATACACAATGGCACACACATAACACAGAGATTTTCACCTGGAAACCCTTAACCGGGAAAAAACCAGCAAAACTTAGAGCCGCACTGCTCCTTTTCATTATATGTTTATTCAACCATTTACAATACAATATATGGTATTCCGCAGCATCTAAAACCCTAATTCGTTTACCTGAAATTAGGTTACAACCCTAATCCCTTTTACCGGGATTAGATAGAGTACAATGGGTCAAAATCGTGAAAAAACAAAAACAACCCAAAAAAAAATTCCCAACATGTGAAGAGATATAACATTCCCAACATTCTCCCACTTGTTGTTCTCTTCACATACATGAGAAATTTATGACATTAACAATTCAGGGCAACAATGCCCATGTTCTCTTTACACCAAGAGAACTTCTGAGTACTCACAGACTTTGTCAAAGAGTCTACAACATTTACCAAAGTGTCAACCTTCTCCAGCAACACTTTATTTTATTCAACCATGTCTCTGACGAAATGGTATTGCACATCAATGTGCTTTGTCCTCTAGTGATAAGCAGGGTTCTTTTCCAGAAATATTGCATTTGAGCTATCACAGCCAATCTTTACTGCATTCTGAACAAAACCAATACCTGAACACAATCTTTGTAACCATACAGCTTCCTTACTTGCATGGGTAGCTGCCATGTATTCAGCTTCTGTAGTTGAGAGTGCAACTACAACTTGTATTCTACTCATCCAACTGATTGCTCCTCCAAATTGATTAAAAATGTAGCCACTTGTAGATCTTCTGTGATCAAGATCTCCATCCCAGTCAGCATCAGCAAATCCTTGTATATCTATCTCTTTGTTTAGACCGGGTCTTCCTTGGTAGCAGATTGCAAAATCTGTAGTGCCACGCAAATACCCGAAGACCCTCTTTACTGCAGTCCAATGTTCCTTTCCTGGTTTTGACATGTATGTACACGCAGCCACCATGTGAAGAGATATAACATTCCCAACAAAAATGATAATCTAGAAAATCTCTCTGTTACAGAAGCAAATGACATTATCCGTACATAGAGAAAAGTGTTAGAAGAAGTTAAAAGGATAGAAACCAAAACCTTGAACATTCTGAAGAAGAAAGAATAAGATTCAAAGGAATTGGAAGCAACTTTCACTGGTAAGTTATAGGAAATGGATGAGACCTGTCAAAATGTAAGACCGAGGAATGATACTTTGGAAATAAATCTGAAGAGATCAATTTTAGAAAATCAAAAACTTGAAAAGGAGATCTATCTACTAAAGAAAAAACTAGAAAAAGCCACAGAGGAAAAGGAAGAAGTCTTGGCACTAAACGAACAGCTTCAAAAGCAATGTGATGATCAAATTCATCTTCAAGCAAGAAAATTGGATATCACTTTAAAGTATGAAAATATACTTGATGAACAAAGGATCCATCTACGAGAAAAATAGAAATAAATTGAAAGGATGCATGATCAATTCAGAACAAATGAAATATTTTTCAAAAGCACGAAAGTATTGGATGAGATTCTCAGCAAGAAAGAATCACGTCTCAACAAAACTGGTATAGGCTATAAATATGACTTCAAGAAGATTTATCGTGAAAAAAGGATGGTTGCACATATAAATAAGATGACCCTGCGCACACATGTTCAATGCTGGAAATGCACAATGACTAGACATATTGGAAAATACTGTAACAACATTATATGTTACAAATGTAACAAAATTGGTCACAAGGCTGAGGACTGTGCCAAGTTAGGAAAGATTGTCAAATACTGGAGCAAGAAAACATGCAACGAATTCCAATCTATTAACATATGTAGTGCTTCTGAAAACCAAGGAAAATAAAAATGCAAGATGGTCTGGAGAAGGAAGACAACAAAAAGTGATTCGGACTTTGTCAAATCTCTGAGTGAAAAGGTGGAGAACTTGGGAGACCAATCATTCTCCAATCTAAGACAAGATTGATTCACTGATAATCGTACCTGTCACAGTAAAATATTTGTGCACCAACATGAACTGTGACAAAGGGTGAATGTTAATGATTAGTGTATCAATGGCACAAACATTAATCAATGTTGAAATGGAAAGAACATTAATGATGGAAAGTGGTTAATTGAATTCAGACAACATCAACTACATTTTCGAGGATACCGGAAACTTTTCAGTGACCAAATCAAGGGAAATTGGCAGGTCATTAATTATAGATGGGAAACTTTAGCTTCACATAAACCCTAGATATCTCTGTTAAGAACCCTCGCATGTAACACCCCAATTAATTTACTCTTTATTTATGTACAATTTTTTTTAAATATATTTACTCTTCCCATCCCATTGTGAGAATGATCATTCTATGATAGAGATTATGTTTGTAAGGAAGTTCATAGATTAGCCTACTTATATGTTTCTCTTTTTGCATACTTTCAATATGCAGTAGATATCCGATTGACTTGGAATGGTTATTTAATATCCACAGATTGGGATTAAGACCTAAATGAAAACTATCAAGCCTTCATAGGAAATTTTGTAAATCTCATCCGAATTTACTTAGTCGTCATTTTCAAAATGATTTCTTTTTTAAAATAAAATTAGGATTTCTCTAGCTTCAACATTCTTATGTTTAATTACCAGCCTATGTTAGGCATGCACAACAGCATAATATTTAATATAAGTATTTATATGAACCATATAAACTATGAGTTTGTCTTGTATATTTTCAAATCTGCTTGCACTTTATAAAAATTGTATTATCATGATCCTTTGGATATCACCAACATAGTCTTACAAATCTTTGTACTTACATTGGTTTATATTATAGAAGATACTTATTGTTTAACATCATATTCCATTCCATAAATTTTCTTGTCCCATTAAAGGGATTGATATCATCCTATAAGCTCATCTTATAATTCTTTTAATATTTTGTGATAAATTTTAAACATGTTGTCTTCATTATTTGTGCTCCACGAAGGGATCTTACTTAGCTTATGCTAACAACCTTAATGTTTATTGCAAGTGCTCGACAAATACCCTAGATCGTCGTGGTATGACTCGTTTACCCAAGAACCATGCAACCATAATGTTTAGAGTTTTGGGTGGATCGTTCTAGCTATTAGCGTGGAGGTATAACTCTAGTTTAACATTAATTATGCCAACTACCTGGCAGTACATTAATTCCATCACTCAAGTGTAAATTCGCAGTTGGAATTCATGTATTATTAATAAATTGTACCATCTCCTCGGGAAAGGCATGGGAGGGTTTTATCCCTTATGAGCCTTTACGGAAATTCATTCTTCTTGTTTTCTCTAGTGAGCATTTCTCTCTGCAACTATGTCGGGGAGATGTGCAGGCTTCAAGCCTCACTCGAGATAACCCTTTCTCTAAGAATCGTTTGAAAACTATGTTATATACAAATCCATTTCTTAATGCTCTTAATGGAGCGTTTTACCAGTTCTTTGTTCGAACTTTGCGCTCTCAAAACACTTCTTGACACAACATTTATAATTTACTTTCTAGTAATTATATGTGTTAACCTATGTTATTTGTATGTCACATGTAGTGTTTACGGTGGCATGGACCATTTACAAAAATCGTGGGTCTCAAGGAAGCGGCTAGGGTAATCCTCCCCTCCTTGGACCTCAACAATGGAGCACCCAACGTTTTTCGAGTTAATATGTATTAATAACTCCACTCTGTAAGAGATCGGGCCTTTGAGCCTTGTAATATTTTTGCTATGGTTATTCAATAAAACAAATATAGGGTTTCCATACCCATTTTGGCTCTAGAGCTCTTATGTGTTCACATTCTCATGACTCATTGATGCAAGACCATTGGGGCCTAGGAAGATCAGTCGAAGTTGATCGACATAAGGGAGCGGACTAGAGGGAGTGCCGACGACTGCTGGTGCGTGAAGAAAATTGACTTGTCAAAGTCAATAAGTCGAGTAGAGAACTGTCGAAGCAGTCGACAGGAGTGCGAAGGTCGAGATTCGACACGTCAGTAGTTGACAGTCGATAGTCGACATGCAAATGTCGATAGGAGACAAGCTGCCACATAGTCGTAGTAAGGTCGACATGTTGTCGGACCGCGACATCCACATATTGGGCAGGAGACAAGCAAGGAGGAAGGGGCGGACTGGTGAAGCCTAAGCGCAGAGTGAAGCTAACAGGTGAGTTGAAGCTGAAAGAGGACAGTATGGCCGATGGGATGGTTTACTATAGCAGGTCAGAAGGACATGTAGAACTGAAGGAGAGTACTTGGCAATAGTTAGGGGTTTCTAAGGAAGTTAAAGGCAGTTATTGCAGGTGGGTGAAGACATGACAGATGTCGTCACAGGAAGATGCTGTGCAGCACGGTTGAGGCGCTTACAGTTGCAGGTGTGCAGGATGATGGAAGGATCAGTGGAAAGAGAATGTGTGTCTCGGGGATCACAGTGGTCTCGGGAACAACAAAAATAGAGTAGAAGAACTAGGAGTTGGATCAGTTGAGATGACTTGGCATTTTGGAGAGTCAAGCAGAGCAGAGCAGAGTTCGGGGAGAAGTTCTGTAGATTGGAGAGAACAGTCACACAACTACCGAATGCGGAGAAGATCGAGCCATAGATCAGAGTTCCGCAGTGAACCAAGAGAGGGTGAGGTCGACACACTGAGATAGCACATAGTTACTTCTATGTTGTAATAGCTAAGGCTGATAGTTAGTTAGTTTTTTCATTTCCTTGTAGTTTGCATTGTAACCGATTCGGGGAAGTAATATCAGCCAGCTTCTGGCATGTTGTTTGCATCTTGTCTATGTGAACGTGTGTGTGGTGTGTATTGTTAATCAAGAACCTTCTTGTCGAAGGTGCCTTGCGTCAGTTGGTATCAGAGCTCGGAAGTGAGTCTGGTTGAATTAAGCACGAGGAGAATCATGTCGAGGAGAAAGGAGACGATACCAACCTGCCTTGTGTCAGTTTCTATCATAGCTATAGCATCCTATGAGTTGGAGGATAACATCGATAGTATTGAGCCTACAAGTGAGTTAGATAGCTCTAGCTGAGGTTGGGTAGAGTTGTACATGACTTGTTGAATTCCGGTTGCGATTGGATGAGTGGGAGTTTCGGCTACGGTTGAAAATGGCTCACAGAGGTGTTACTATCCGAGGACGAAGAGCACGTGGCACAACAGTCACAGTTGATCGTGAGATGTTCGACGAATGCGTCTGAACAATGTGAACTTTGAAAAATGAGGTCGCAGCGATCAAAGAGAGCCAAAGGCGTGGTTGTATTCCTGATGCATTAGACCACAACAACGAGCAAGTCAAAGAGGTGGAAGCTCGGGAAGCCACAAAAGATGAACCAGAAGAAAAACTTATCAAACTTCTGATGAATATGAGAGGTCGGGCATAGATAGATGTTCGTACCTACTCAGGAAGTCTGGATCCAAAAGATTTGATCGACTAGTTCAGAGAGATGGAGAAATACTTTGACATAGAGCAAATCGAGGATCCTAAAAGGGTTAAGACTGCATGTATGAGGTTGAAGGGTCATGCCTCATTGTGGTGGGACATTGTACAGGCTGATAGAGTCAAGAAGGGCAAGGAGAAAATCAATTCTTGGGACAGGATGGTCGCCAACTTGAAAGGAAAGTTCTTTCCAAATGACTATGTGATTTCCTTGTTCAGGAAGTTGCAGAACTTTCAACAAAAGGAGATGACCATGAAGGAGTACACGGAAGAGTTCTATCGATTATTGATTCGGTCAGGGAAAACCGACGAAGGAGAAGAATTTGTCACTAGGTATGTGAATGACTTGAAATATTCCATTCAGGATGAATTGAGCATGTCAAGATTCAGAGTAGTGGGTGAAGCCTACCAGTTAGCTCTGAAAATAGAAGAGAAACTATCTAGGAAATCCACAGAGACCAGAGGTAGGATGACTGGTCGGGGTGCAAGGACTGTTTCCGTGAAAGGCCAAAGTAGCGGTTACAGAAGGGAAACTGTCGAACATAGTCGACATGCGGAAGGGACATCGACAAGGGAGAAAGTGCAAGAGAATGGACACGATGGTCGTGAGAACCGCGGTTGAGGTGTGTATGGTCGAAGTGGTCCATCCGATAGAAAGGGAGCTAACATACCAGCCATAATCTGTTACAAGTGTCGTGGAGTGGGACACAAGGCATATGAATGCCCAGATAACCTACATGTTGTAGAGGAGTCGAATCCCAAATGTTGAAGAGATGAGCAAGTCGAAAAGAGGGAAGAACCGACATCTGATAGTAGTGAGGATGGTAAGAAGAAAATTTGGTCCGTGACAGCCAGCAAGACACTGTTTCTGGTTGATAGACACGATGAGCAAGAGCTGACATAGCAAAAGGAGATCTTTCGAATGAAGGTGCGAATCGGCGAATGGCATTGCAAGAACATAGTCGATGGTGGAAGCACTGAGAATCTTGTCTCGGTAGAGGTGATTGAGAAGGCAAAGTTGAAATGTTGAGAACATCCACACCCTTACAAGATCTCATGGTTGCAAAAAGGACACCATGTGAAGATGACCAGACAGTGCCTGATTAAATTCAAGGTTAGGAAGTTAGAGGACAGTGTATTGTGCGATGTAATCCCAATGGATGCGTGCCATCTGTTGTTGTGAAGACCATGGAAATATGATCGGAAAATTATTTATGATGGTCAAGCCAACATAGTCATAGTGTGGGAAAATGGCGTTAAAAGGACTCTTAAGCCGAAACCAGAGGAGCTAGCTGACGGTAAGCAGGGCGAGAGAAAATTTTAGGAGAAACGAGTGCTGATGTGTTCAGTGAAATAATTCCTTGTGAAAGAGGAAAAGGAGTCAGGGTGTTATGCTATCATTCTGAAGGGACCATGTGTTGAGAAGGTGACGATGGAGGAGAAAGTTTCGATCGAAGTCGGAAAGATGCTCGAAGAGTTTCGAAGCATAGTGGTCGATGAGACACCGATGGGATTGCCGCAGACAAGGAGCATATCCCATCAGATCGACTTGATTCCAGGGTCGAGTCTGCCAAACAAAGCACCGCATTGGATGAGTCTGAGAGAAGGTCAGGAACTCAACCGAAAGGTCCAGGATTTGTTGGACAGAGGGTTGATCAGAGAGAGTCTGAGTCCGTGCGCGGTACCAATAGTATTAGCATCGAAGAAAGGTGGAGAATGGAGGATGTGTACCGACTCCAGAGCTATCAACAAAATCACGATCAAGTATCGGTTTCCATTACTGAGAATTGACAAATTAATGGATTGTTTGAGTGGAGCGAAGTACTTCATGAAGATAGACCTAAATAGCGGTTATCATGAGATTCAGGTTAGAGAAGGAGATGAATGGAAAATATCATTCAAGACAAAAGAAGGGTTGTATGAGTGGTTAGTCATCCCATTTGGATGGACTAATGCACCCAGTACGTTCATGCAATTGATGAATGAGGTCCTGAAACCATTCTTGGGAAAAATTTTCATAGTCTATCTAGACGACATTCTGATTTTCAGTCGAACCAAGATGGAACACTTGGGGCACATTCGAAAGGTATTGTAGAAGTTGCAGGAAGAGAAGCTGATAGTGAAACTACAAAAGTCTTTCTTCATGAAGGAAGAGCTGGTATTCTTGGGATTCGTAATCTCGGGTAAAGGGTTAGTAATGGACCCAGAAAAGGTGAAGGCAATATTGGATTGGTTTGAACCGACAAGCGCGACTAGAGTGAGGAGTTTCCATGGACTTGCCACTTTCTGTAGGAAATTCATCAAGGGATCCAGTGGGATTTACGCACCATTGACAGAGTGGATGCGCAAAGGGGAGTTCAAGTGGACGGAAGCAGCCGAGCGAGATTTCAACAAATTGAAGGAAAAGGTCACTGAGAGCCCAGTGTTAATGCTCCCAGATTTCGACAAAGTTTTCCTGGTCGATTGCGATGCAAGTGGGATAGCAATTGGAGCAGTGTTGAGCCATGAGGGCTGACCAATTGCATTCTTTAGTGAGAAGTTGGATGAGGTGAAGTAGAAATATTCGGTCTATGACCAGGAATTCTATGCTATTGTCCAAGCATTGAAGAAGTAGAGGCATTATTTGTTGCCCAAGGAATTTGTGTTGTACACAGATCACCAAGTACTGAGGTGTCTGAATACTAGTCGAAGTTAAATCAGCAGCACATGAAATGGGGGCGATTTCCTACAGGGATATACATTCATGTTGTGACATAGCTCGGGAAAATCAAATAAGTTTTCTGACGCGCTGAGCAAGAGAGTTGCATTATTGAACATCACCACAGCTCAGGCGACAGGAATAGAGTTGGTGTAGACGGAGTACACTACCGATGAGGAGTTTGCGAAAGCATGGGAATCTTGTCGTGAACCATGGAGTGTCGACAGGAATCCATACTTGGATTATTTTATCCAAGAGTGATAACTATTTAAGGGACGACAGTTTTGTATTCCCAGAGGATATTTGCTAGAGAACCTAATCCAAGAATTTCATAGTGGTGGATTAGCAGGTCATTTTGGCATCGACAAGACTAGAGCATTGGTCGAGGAAAATTGTTATTGGCTAGGAATGACAAGAGATGTCGAAAGGTGGGTTCGACATTGTAGAGTTTTCCAGTTAGAAAAAGGAAGGAGTTAGGATACGGGGTTGTATACACCGTCGCCGATACCAAATACCCCATGGGAGCACCTGAGCATGGATTTTGTGCTAGGATTGCCGAAGATGCAGCAGTGAAGCGACTCAATATTTGTTGTAGTTGACAGATTTTCAAAAATGTTACACTTTATTCCATGTCGAAAGATAAGTGACGCCACAAACATTGTTGTACTATTCTTCAAAGAAGTAGTCAGATTGCATGGGTTTCCAAAGAGTATCACATCGGACAGAGATACCAAGTTTATGGGGATTTTCTAGAGAACCCTATGGAAGAAATTGGACACGAGGCTGCAGTTTAGCTCGGCATATCATCCACAGACAAAAGGACAGACCAAGGTGGTGAACAGGAGTTTGGGAAACCTTCTGAGATTTTTGACAGCCGACAGATCCAAGCAGTGAGAGAACGTGTTGGCGCAAGAAGATTTCGCGTACAACAATTATGTGAATCGGTCAACAAGTTTGAGCCCATTCTAGATTGTTCAGGGAAGAAGCCCATATGGAGTGGTGGGTTTGGTCGACTTGCTGATAGAAACCCAGAAAAGCGTGGATGCAGAATCATTCGCAGAGCACATTAGAGAATTTCATGAAGATGTGTGAAAGCGCATAGAAAAGAGCAACGCAGCATACAAGTTGAGAGCTGACAGGAAGAAGAGACTACAGTCGTTCATCAAAGGAGACTTGGTCTATGCACATTTTTGGAAGGAGATATTTCTGATGGGAACCTATAACAAGCTGAAGTTGAAGAAGATTGGACCATGTAAGATTCTGAAGAAAATTTCGGACAACGCTTATGTGTTGGAGCTGCCGAATGACTTGAGCATTTCGCCAACATTCAATGTCTCAGATTTGTACAAGTTTGACGAAGGTTCAAGCAATGGAAGCACAGAAGTGTCGAACATCGACTAAACGAAGCAAATTCCAGATCGACAGAAAGAGGAGATTGTGGAAGTAATAGAGGAACGCGAAGTCGGGTGTATGCACAGTTCGTGAAGGAAGGAATACTTGGTGCGATGGAGAGATGATGAGTTGCAGGAGGCAACATGGATTTACGAAGAAGAGTTCAGGAGACTAACGGAGCAGTCGACTTATTTTTCACCTAGGGAGTCTGATGCAGGAGCATCGGGGCCTAGGAAGATCAGTTGAAGTTGATCGACATAACGGAGCCGACTAGAGGGAGTACCGACGACTGCTGGTGCGTGAAGCAGATTGACTTATCGAAGTCAATAAGTCGATCAGAGAACTGTCGAAGCAATCGACAGGAAAGTGAAGGTCAAGAGTCGAAACGTCAGTAGTCAACAGACGACAGTCAATAGTCGACATGTGAATGTCGATAGGTGACAAGTTGTTGCAGAGTCACAGTAAGGTCGACATGTTCTTGGACCGCGACATCAATAGATTGGGCATGAGCCAAGCGAGGAGGAAGGGGCGGACTGGCGAAGCCTAAGAGCAGAGTGAAGCCGACAGGTGATTCAAAGCTGACATAGGACAGTATGGAAGACGGGATGGTTTACTGTAGTAGGTCAGAAGGACACGTAGAAGTCAAGGAGAGTACTTAGCAAGAGTTCGGGGTTTATTAGGAAGTTAATGGCAGTTATTGCAGGTGGGTGAAGACATGAGAGATGTCGTCACAGGAAGAGGTTGTGCAACATGGTTGAGGTGTTGATAGTTGCAGGTCCGCAAGATCATGGAAGGATCGACTGAAAGAGAATGCGTGTCTCAGGGATCGCTGTTATGAATAAAAGAATAATAAAATAAACATCAACACACACACATATATATATATATAGAAATAATAATAATAATAACAATAAACAAGAATAATATAATAATATAATTAATCAGTGAAATGGTGTAACTCTATATGAAGAGTTGCATTAGACAACCTTTAAACAATTATAAATATGGGAAAGTTCATCTTGTAAAAGACCACATTTATTTTATCAAATTTTATATATATTCATGGATTATTTGTATTTTTGAAAGTGGAAGTTCGAGAAGTTCCAGTAAACGGATTCTTACCGTTATAGTGGTATCAGAGCTTGTTGATTCCGTCTTGTGGCCAAATTGTCAAAGTTTCTTTGAGATTTAGGTTTTTAACCTTACATTAGGCTTTTAGCCATCCTTATTAAAGAAAAAAAAAATTATTAAAAGAGAGAAAAAAAGATAAAGGAATAAAAGATAAGTTAAAAAAAGAGAGAGAACAAGAAAGAAGACCGCATAAAAAAAGAGAAGAATAAAAAATAAAAATAAGAACACAACATAGGTTTTATTTAACCAAACTTGGTTTTATAAAACCACATATTGCCTTGCTTTTATAAAACCATCTCGTGGTTTTCTAAAAACAACCTTGGTTTTATAAAACTAGCCTTGGTTTTATAGAGAAACCATTATTTATAACAACTCAGACCTTAATTAGGATGAGTTTAGTTATTATATAACTATAGTAATAATAATACATATTATTATTATCTCAAAGGCTCAACTATTCGTAATCCAACAAAAAAATTAGTTTTTTGGAAGAAAAAAAAACAAAAAAACAAAATATATATATATATATATATATATAGTTTATAAAACATTAACGTAATAATATTATTAATTAATCAATTAATTAATAATTATTATTATAAATAAATAAATAAAAAATAATTATTTTATAATAATTATTTTTGGAAAAAAAAGGTTATTTGACCTGAAAAGAAAAAAAATATAGTCAAAGAAGGTTCTTCCAAGAGAGACATATTGGGAATTATTACAGTTTCTGTATCTACTTATTATCAAAGAAAAATAAAAAGAAGTCAAACTATTTATCGTCGAAAAAAAAAGTCAAGTCAAGGAAGACTAGTCAAAGAGTTCAAAGACCTTCTATCATCGAAAAAGTCGAAGACAATTTATCGCTGAAGAAGCCAAAGTCTATCTATCGCTAAAGGAATCAAAGTCAAAAGAAGACCAAGTATCGTCCAAGCCAGGAATTATGGCGAATTTAAAGCATAATTGCAGTCCGGACTAAAAGAAGCATTTGACTTAATGAAGCGGGATATGTCTAAGTGATTAACGGAACAAGAGAATCATTATCAAAAAAACCATATTGAGAGATTATCTACGCAAATTGAGGAATTAAAAAATGAAAATGATTTCAATCGGAGATTGAGAAATCAAGATATAAAGAACGAAATAAATGATTACAAAGCAGAAATAATACGCTTGAACAAAATTGTTTGCAACAAGGATGAAGAACTCGCGTAGATACAAAAGAAATTAGAGGATCAAGAATCAGTGGTCGACCAGTATCGACAACAGATAAAAGTTATTGAACAACAAAATCATGAGTCTAAAAAGACTCATAAGTCAGAGATCACAAAAAGTAATAAAACAATATCCAACAATTCCGAAGAAATTTTCAGATTAAGAAATCATAACAAGACACTAATCACAAAAATTAAGAAGTTGAAAAATAGTCAGAAGGTAGATCATTCTACGAAAGACATTGAAGGAAAAATTCTAGACACGTAGAAAGAAAATAGTTGCATCAGAAGTCATAATGAAGATTTTAAGGAACAACTTAAGAATTCGGAAGATGATAGAAAATCGCAAATAGAAGTGATTAAGAAGTTTCAAAATAATAACATGCAGTTGGAAAGCAAGTTGGAAAAGATACAAAATGAAACCTTAAATCCTCAAGAGACAAAAATACAACTTCCAGCTCAGATCATCGCTCAAAAGACGACACTCGTAAAATAAAATGACATTACAAAAATTCCCTATCGACACCCCAACCATAAAAACCGATATTCTAAAAAGTGGGAAATGTCGAAAGATAATGGTACTAATGTGATCAAAGCTCCTGTCGAGAGATTAGTAGGGAATCGCAGTAGTCAGCAACAAATCAATTTGGGATGGATTGATCCATCCACATATCGGAAGTTATGTTCTACACTTAGAAGTTTGTACCGACATGTTTTGTTAGCTACGACGTCACAAGGAACGATGCGAAAACGTTATAAGGCTTTGAAGACAAAGCCTTTCTATGAGAGAGGCAATGTTATGAATAAAATAATAATAAAATAAACATCAACATATATATATATAATAACAACAAACAAGAATAATATAATAATATAATTAATTAGTGAAATGGTGTAATTCTTTATGAAGAGTTGCATTAGACACCGTTTAAACAATTATAAATACGGTAAAGTCCATCTTGTAAAAGACCACATCTATTTTATCAACTTTTATATATATTCATGGATTATTTGTATTTTCGAAAGTGGAAGTTCGAGAAGTTCCAGTAAACGGATTCTTACCGTTACAATCGCAGTGGTCTCGGGAATAGCAGCAGGAGAGTAGAAAACCAGGGAGTTGGATCAATTGAAAGGACTTGGAATTTTGGAGAGTCAAGCAAAGCGGAGCAGAGTTCGGGGAGAATTTCTGTAGATTGGAGAGAACAGTCACACAGCTTCCGAATGCAGAGAAGATCGAGCCATAGATCAGAGTTCTGTAGTGAAGTAGGAGAGGGTGAGGTCGACACACTGAGATAGCACCTAGTTACTTCTATGTCGTAACGGCTAAGGCCGACAGTTAGTTAGTTATTTCATTTCCTTGCAGTTTGCATTGTAACCTATTCGGGGAAGTAATATAAGCCAACTTATGGCATGTTGTTTGCATCTTGCCTATGTAAACGTGTGTGCGGTGTGTATTGTTAAGCAAGAACCTTCTTGTCGAAGGTGCCTTGCGTCACTCATGGTTTTACACATAGTTTCAATGTTTTCCTTGTATAGTTACGTATTAATATGGTTGTCTTTTATTTGTTTGAAGATGGGTCTTCATTCCCACTCTTATCAATCTTGCATTCTTTTAACTCCAAGCTTATGTATAATAAATTCATGCTATCCTTTCTTTTAAAGAAGGCCATTAATACGCTTATATTTCTTTTGATAAGGGTTTCAAATCCCTCGGTCTGTAAATAATATTACTTTGATTTAGTGTTTGAAGTGTAGAACACTTTTAAAATCTCGAACTATGAGTTGCGAAATCGTTTCCCTCTCATGGATTCGATCTTTGGGCTTTAAGCATATAACCTACCATGTTAATAGCTATTATGATTGTCATTCTCAAGCATTTGTATCTATTATTGTGATTATATCGAGGCCTCTACTAAGCATTTCATTTCTATTTATTTCTAAATTACTCACTACAAAATTTGTTCTACCTTTATTTATAATCAGTAGTTGTGATCAGAGGTATCGACCTTGTATCTCTCGAACCACATGCATTTGTTTATCATATTTATTTATATTGTTGTTTCTTGAAGGGGCTCGATATCGTTATTGTAGCACCTTGATAATCTTATATGCAATTTCTATTACTATTAGGAAGCTTGCTAGCCTTGTTGTAGTGACTCATTTCATTTATATAAAGTTTATTTTGTGGTTTCTATTATTGTGTATTCGTTTAGAGGATTCTACCTCATGTTTTATGAGACATGTGTACTTCATTTACCATATATCTTGCTCAGAATATGATTTTAGTTTTTTTTAATAGTTAAATCCGTCGCTCCCATAGGGAGTACGATGACTTGTTTATAGTATTGATAGTATGGCTAACACCACTCGTTCTTATGAGGGTTTCGTTAGCCCCATCATGACACTGCTCTTATATTATATACGTGTTTATTCTTTATTTACTGTATGTCTCATCTATTATTTCAATATATCATTTGTTCCCTTGAGGATTATAATGACTCTGTATTTTATTTGATATTTTGTCCTATGATATGTTCATATTGTATCTATATATTATATATTGTCCTTTCGTGAACATGGTTGCAATGTGAGGGTCCTGTATGGAATCCTCGAATGCTCCATCGCGATTTGGATTTAATTTAGGAGCTTTCTCCAATATATAATAAGATATTTAGTACATAATTAATAATAATTTCTATTTGTATTAAGAAAATAATTATATTCAAAAAATAACTAATTGGCCATAGAATGAGACTCAGAAAAAACAATTGTTTAAAAATTAATAGGTCTGAACAAAATTGACCATTTTAATGCTAGATTTTTCATCACATTTTAATCGTTAAACTTAATAAAAACACATCATTTATATACAACAGAATTCAAATAAAATATTCAAACCTAGCTATTGGTATTTTGAGCTTTTCTAGGTTATTCACATTACTCTAAATCTATGAAAGCGGGTTTAATGACTTCTAATAAACAAAATAGAAATACTTCGTTGCTTATAACAGACCCTATACAATTTTCTTGAAAAAATTATTAACTTAAAGTAAAGAACACATATCATTATCATAACCCTTAGCAGAACCGGCCATTAAATAATTAATGCAAAAGTGAATAATCATGAACATAGTATCTTAACAACTTATCCGAAAACATATTATCCCACCAACTTGCTATGGAACTGCCATGTTCCTCCCTACCATAGATTACTGATGGTGTTCATAAACTCTCAACTTGAGCATATAATCACCCTGAGCCATACCAAGCTCACTAAAAAACTAGAACCTAGGGTTGTTTTATGTGTGTACTCTTCTTTAATGTAAACTTGCCAATAGGATCTCTTTAATCAGTTCTCTAGTTCCTGAAAATCGTTTCGTCTTTTTGTTTAAGGAGTACACACTCCAAGGCTTCTGCTTGGACCAAATATCATTGAGCTCAATAGGGAACTAGGTTGTACTTGTATTGTGGCAATGGGAAAACCTGCCTCTACAGTCTCCCTTATCTACAGTTCATTTTTCTTTCTTAATTCATTTTCAAGAGTGGCTTTTCTCTCCATTTTTGGCTTCAAGAAAAATGTTAGCAGCTCAGAAAATCTTCAAGACAAAAAGAGAACAAAGAGAAGCCTCTCCCTTCTCTCTTTTTCCCTTTTATCATTTCTTGCTTTCAAGAAAGAGTAGTTAGGGTTTATTTTATTTTCCTCACAATTCTTGAAAATCAAAATTATTATTTCTATCTTATTTATCTTTTTTCTTTTTAAATTTTAATTACTCTCTAGTTCTAATTCCGTAGTGAACTTGGTCCCTCATTTAACAAGCAGTCCTATACCAAGTAGGTAGAACATTTAAGAAATAATAAACCACTTTAATCTCATAAAGTGTTATTTTTTCATGATGACTTACATCATTTATAGGTCCAAGTCTCAAAACATATTTACATGCAGATTTATTATTTATTTACATAGGGGTAAAAACTCTTGGCATGCTACATGCAGAAAAGTTGTTGCAAAGTAATCAGTGTGTGAAGAGTTGAACTTTGAAAGCTATGGCACCGAGGAGACAATGCAAATCAAACAACCAGTGAAGCTCTGCAAAAGTCGAAGGTGGGTCGTCTTCAAAACATGCAAAGCTGTAAAATGAGTACATTCCATCCCGAAAACCTTATGCTCTGTTTCTTGTTGATGTATATGTAACTTCGGAATGTATTTCACATATATGTATATTGTATTCCTATAGAGATGTTATTATTCCTCTATACGGAAGTGGTTGTATTCCTATAGAGATGTTATTATTCCTCTATAAGGAAGTGTCATCATTTATATTGTAAGTGTCATAACTTATACTTGATGGGTTATTAGACCACTTTATTGGGGTCGGCCCTATAAAAGTCATGTGGATCGAAGGGTTATTAGACCACCCTATTAGGGGTCAGCCATGTGGGTCAAAGGGTTATTAGACCACCCTATTGGGTGTCGGCCCAGTCAGCATTATGTTATGTGGTTAAGTTAAGGTCGACCTAGTAAAGGTTATTAGGCAAGTCAAGTCAAGTATAAATAGAGTGCGGGAGGCACTCTATTTCATAATTCTATTCTCTCTCACACTCTCGGGAGAGTGGCGCACTTGTGGAGGAGGAGAAGCTGCTGCTAGTAGATGTCTATCTCTTATGCTTGGGTTGTATCATTGCTCTATCTATCTCTGAGGAAGTTATTGGGGTTTTTCACCTTTATGGTTTTCCCCAAGTAAACTATGTGTCTCTTGTGTGCTTGCATTATTGTGTCCATGATTAATATGTTGTAGATATGTTGTACATGTTGTTCTCTCAGTTAATATCGTAGATCAGATTGAATTAAATTCTGAAAATCTAAGATGGTATTAGAGCTAGCCTGAAAGAAGGCATGCTATGGCATGTATGACACTTGTTGCACTTGCGAAGCTAGGGCTTGATATAGAAAAAACCAGTCGTAGTAGAACTTTCGCTATAAATAAATTTTGGAAAGGTTTCAGGGTCTGAAACATGTACAGGGTGAAGCTAAGATCCTCATGTACATTGTGTCCAAAGGACAAATTCTAGTTCGTTATACTTTGTGTTTTATGATCTGTAGAATCTAGGGTTTCGACCTCTTCCAAATCTGAGTCATAAACAGGTGACCTAGGAAAAAAGGTCATAACTTGGGCTAGGAAGCTCCAAATCAAATTCGTCAAAAGTAAAAGGTAGTGCACAGACTGTACTTTCTCAGGTAACATTTGTAGAGGCCGAAACTGAACTAGTGACACGTGTCATGCCGTACAATTTCGCTCTCCTGTTTTATCCCATAAACAGGTCACATTGTGACACTTAGAATAACTCTCTCTCAGAGAATCCATTTGAGGTCAGACCTATGGGTTTGGAAATATGACAGGTCAAGCTATCACCAAAAAATGGTTTAGACCTTGTGGATCGAAAAGTTTGGAGTTATGCCAGAAACAATCAAGTACATATTTTTGTCAAAACATAATTATTTTTTAGCACTTTCATTCATGTCTTCCAGAATTTAGGGTTTCGTAGAAAGTTGGAATTTTTGTAATCGGATACTACGGCTAAATGATACTCATCAAAATAAAAATTTAGAGACCAAGATCAGAATTTTTGGTTGGGCAGAAGGCCGAGCTTAGGGACTTTGATCGGAAAAGTGGAAAATTAAGGCTTTTGTAAAAATGGGAATTTTTGAAATCTATGACCATGGGTGGAAGATCCTCATAAAAATAGAAGCTTAGAGATTTGGATTGAACCTTTTGATTGGGCAGAAGGGTGGGATTTATCAAACCCTATTTCGGGGTCATGTCTAGTGAATCCGGAAGTTTCAAAGGCAAATTTGAGGGGTGAAACTTTGCAGTTTTCAAATTCTGAGTATACTAGCTTGATCAGCTCATCAAGGCACATATTTATATCCTTTCGAAAGTTAGAAATTCAAAGTTTGAATTTTTAGGGTTTCTTTGACAAACCCTAATCCAGCTCTAGATCCAGTTCCTGCAAATCAAGTGGATTGGGTTAATCCTAGAAGAGAATGGATTGGTCACCTGCATAAGTGAAGAAGTTCATGTTTCAGAGGGAGATGAGGCTAAGACCTTACATAAGAAGATTACAAGCAATCTTGATAGGTATGACTTATCCAAGTATGCTTCGAGATTTGTTCATGATTAAGTTTATGGTATGTTTGTCTTCATGTTATTATGGTTAGTACAATCTTGATTACATTTAGAATTGTCGTATCACCTTAATAAAATTATGAATGCATGATAGAAGATACTCATTGATTAGGGTGTTGACAGTTATGATTGTACTAATGTATTATGGTGTTGTATGAGGTTTATGTTGTCTGCTAACATGAAAGGTACACCAACAAAGACAAATCATGTTCTAGTTCAAGAACATATGATCATGATGACATGAAGACAAAGATTCATCCATTGTCATGGATCACTTAGAAGATCTATTTATGAGGTATGTATAACTTGGTTCTATAATGGTTAACCTATGAGATATGCAGGTTACTAGCACAAGTCATTGAAGAGAACAAGAAGACATCATGTGAGTATGTTAGACATAACTAGCTAACGTACCAATCCAGGTATGTTTTCCTATATCAAGTTAGAATCCTACCTTGTGTTAGGATCCCTTATATAAGTATACTTGGTATGATTGGTTATGTTTATTCATAAAGTTATAAATGTAAGTAATCAAGGATTTATGCAACTAGAAGAGTCCTATGATCAAATAAGAATATGCATGAGTAAAAGAAGACTTCCCTGAAACCTTGAATACTAATGTTTATTATCTGTGTTTGAAATTATCATGACTATAAATGTTTAAGATTATACTAATGAATGTGTCATTGTCTCGAGGATAACACAATGATGACACTAATAGGAATGCATAGTGATTAAGGATGGATATAAATTCAAGGATAGGTAATCCAGGAAGCAAAGATCAAGAGGGAGCACACTCCAGTTGTTCCTGGAAGGAATCAAAGATCAAGAAGGAGCACACTTCAGTAGCTTCTGCAAGGATGCAGATATTCAGAGGGAGTTGACCACTTCTCAAAATACACATCAAAATGGAGTTGCAGAAAAGAAGCAAAGACTGAAAGGGAGTCAACCCAACAAACAAACAAAGATAAGTATTTGAATTATCATTCCTTGCATATTTTATTGTTTAAATAATACTGTTCAATAATGTATATACTGATGTTCCTAGATATAGGTTGTGTATTATTCATATGAAAATAGTTGCATTGATGAACAGTATACTACTAATATACATGGGTAAGTGGCCTATGGCACTATACAACATTCCATTGCTACTTATCTAGAATGAAACCTCTTTGCTGACATGTTGGGAGTTGTGCATGCTCTTAACAATGTTCTGGTAGAGATTGGAAGGCATCTAGAAAGTTACGGGATATGGATAAATGTTGTATTGAAGCATTGCCTAAGATAATTGCATGACTGTATGACATATTTCTTTATGTGTAAGAATTTGTTCTGAAAACTATGAGATGTTTTCTAATCATGCAATTTAACTTGTTGTGTAGGAAAGATCGTATACCATCACCTACAAAAGAAGGACTACAACATTTGTTCAGCAACAAATTTATCTATTGAAAATATTGAAGATTTTGAAGTTCCCTGGATATGGGAAGAATGCCATGATCGAGGAGTACCAGTCGATCATGAAGATGTTTGGGATGCAGTCCCAAGACCTAAAGGGGAGTCTGTAGTGACTTCCAAGAGGATCTACAAGATCAAGCATGCTGCAAGTGGTAGCATAGAGACTTTTGCTCCTGTAGCCAAATACACTTCCTTTAGATCAATACTTGCTCTGCTTGTAGTGATGAAATGGAAGATACACCAGATGGACTTCACTACAGTTTTCTTGAATGGTGTAGTTGAAGAAGAAGTGTATGTGGAGCAACCACTTGGTTGTGAGACACATGACAGGGAGTCATATATGTGCAAAACTTGGTATGGTAGGATAGATAGCTTTCTATCCAGTTTGGGATTTAACAAGAGTAAAGCAGATTCCAACCTTTACTACAAGGTTGAGGAACGCAATCTAGTGATACTAATTTTGTATATGGATGACCTATTTATTACAGGTGAAGATAGATTGACTTCCAACACGCAGCGAAAGCTTGCTGCCGAGTTCGAGATGAAGAACTTGTGGATGATGCACTATTTTCTAGGTATGGAGGTGTGGCAGAGTGCAGATGGAATTTTCCTTGGACAAGGGAAGTGTGCAGTAGAGATCCTGAAGAGGTTCGGGATGATGGACTGCAAAGCCATGGCCACACCTATGGAATCAAACCTGAAGCTTCTATGTGATGCTTCATCTGAGCTGGTTGATATCACTATGTATCATCAGATGATTGGGTCCTTGATGTACCTGACGAACACGAGACTAGATATTTGCTTTGCGGTGAACACATTGAGCCAGTTCCTGATGGATCCAAGGAGTGCTCACCTGGTTGTTGTAAAGCATATTCTAAGGTACTTGAAGGGTACAGTTGATTATGGGCTCAACCATGATGCGAATCAAAATTTTAACCTACAGGGTTATGTTGATTCAGATTGGGCAGGCAGTGTTGCAGATAGGAAGGGCACTTTTGGGTGCTCTTTTAGTACGGGATCAGGTGTGATCTCTTGGTTTAGTAGGAAGTAGTCCTGTGTAGCACTGAGTACAGCCGAAGCAGAGTATGTTGCAGCTTGTTCGACTAGTTGTGAGGTAGTATGGCTTCGGAAGCTACTGTCTGATTTATTTGATCTCCTGCTGGAAGCTACTAGTATCTTTTGTGACAACCAGAGTTGTGTGAAGATGTCTAAGAACCTAGTGTTCCACGAAAGGTCGAAACACATAGAGATCAAATATCACTATATCAAGGATATGGTGCAGAGAGGAGCAGTGAAGCTTCTGTATGTTGCGATGGACGAGCAGATTGCAGATATGTTGACGAAGCCACTAGCCAGAGTGAAGTTCAAGTACTTCAGAGAGAGGCTTGGTGTTCTTCATATCGATGACACTTCAAGGAAGAAGTGATGAAGACATTTGCTGTAGCCATTCCTAGCATGGTGGAAAGGGATCCTTCACATGGCTATGGATGTAAGCGCTGGATGATGAGCATCAGGATGATGTTCTAGTTTCTACTCTGTATGATGAGTTGGATCATTTATGTATATACGCATCATGTTGGATGTTGGATATGATCAGTTGGATCATTTATGTATGTATGCATCATGTTGGATGATGGATATGATCTATTGGATCATTTATGTATGTACGCATCATGTTGGATGTTGGATATGATCAGTTGGATCATTTATGTATGTATGCATCATGTTGGATGCTTGGACCATGTATCTGTATATGTATCAGGTGGATATGTTGTATGATCAGGTAGATCATGTATGTTGATATGTATCAAGTAGATACATTGTGTGGATCATGTATCTATGTATGTATCAGGTGGATACACTGTGTAGGGTGATATGTATCAGGTAGATACTTGGTATGCATCAGGTAGATGCATTGTATGATCAGGACGATCGTGGATGACGAGCTTCTCCAGTTGACATGCATTAAGACGATGAAGTGATGATGATCAAGATGATCATGTGTACATCAGGATGATGTATGGAGAGTATTAGGTTGATAATCTGTGGTCGTGGACAAGTTTTGCTCGGGAGGACATATAATTTGTGCCCTGGGAGATTTGCAGATACTCTTTCGAGGTTTTTCCTATGGCATGTAATTTGTGCCCTGGGATATCTGAAAAATGCCCTTTTGGATCATGCATGTAATTTTTCCTATGGCATGTAATTTGTGCCCTGGGACCATGTATCTGTATATGTATCAGGTGGATATGTTGTATGATCAGGTAGATCATGTATGTTGATATGTATCAAGTAGATACATTGTGTGGATCATGTATCTATGTATGTATCAGGTGGATACACTGTGTAGGGTGATATGTATCAGGTAGATACTTGGTATGCATCAGGTAGATGCATTGTATGATCAGGACGATCGTGGATGACGAGCTTCTCCAGTTGACATGCATTAAGACGATGAAGTGATGATGATCAAGATGATCATGTGTACATCAGGATGATCTATGGAGAGTATTAGGTTGATAATCTGTGGTCGTGGACAAGTTTTGCTCGGGAGGACATATAATTTGTGCCCTGGGAGATTTGCAGATACTCTTTCGAGGTTTTTCCTATGGCATGTAATTTGTGCCCTGGCATGTAATGTGGGCGTTTTTTCCTATGGCATGTAATTTGTGCCCTGGGAGATCTGATAGGTTGAGCCGTGTGCTCATAATCAGTCCTGGGATGCTCTTTCGAGGTTTTGCCATGACCACATGTAATTTGTGCCCTGGGAGATCCGATAGGTTGAGCCGTATGCTCGTAATCAGTCTTAGGATGCTCTTTCGAGGTTTTGTGGTGACCACATGTAATTTATACCCTGGGAGATCTGATAGGTTGAGCCGTGTGCTCGTAATCAGTCCTGGGATTCTCTTTCGAGGTTTTGTGGTGGAGTCACATGTAATAAGTCCCGGAGATCTGGATAGGATGAAAAAGGCCTTAGATTCTCTTTAGGTTTCTTGCCAGTCAAGAGAGTCTTTTAATGTTTTTTGACGCACATAATAAGTCCTGAGGATTCCACAGTATGGCCAGTGATGATGATGACCTGCAAGTGGTGGGCCTACATCTAGTATGAAAACGGACTGGCTCTGTAGAACTTTCTATTTCGAGTAGATTCAGAGATTCATTGAGATAGTAGCAGCAGTGACGATGATGATGACTCGATGACGATTATCTAGTGACGATGATCCAGAGAAGAAGACTTGTGCTAGAAGACCTATGCTGAGAAATACCTTCCTAGTTAAGAGGGAGTGTTGATGTATATGTAACTTCGGAATGTATTTCACATATATGTATATTGTATTCCTATAGAGATGTTATTATTCCTCTATACGGAAGTGTCATCATTTATATTGTAAGTGTCATAACTTATACTTGATGGGTTATTAGACCATCTTGTTGGGGTCGGCCCTGTATAAGTCATGTGGGTCGAAGGGTTAATAGACCACCCTATTGGGGGTCAGCCATGTGGGTCAAAGGGTTATTAGACCACCTTATTGGGTGTCGACCCAGTCATCATTATGTTATGTGGTTAAGTTAAGGCCGACCTAGTAAAGGCTATTAGGCAAGTCAAGTCAAGTATAAATAGAGTACGGGAGGCACTCTATTTCATAATTCTATTCTCTCTCACACTCTCGGGAGAGTGGCGCACTTGTGGAGGAGGAGAATCTATTGGGGGTCGGCCATGTGGGTCAAAGGGTTATTATACCACCTTATTGGGTGTTAGCCCAGTCAGCATTATGTTATGTGGTTAAGTTAAGACCAACCTAGTAAAGGCTATTAGGCAAGTCAAGTCAAATATAAATAGAGTGCGGGAGGCACTCTATTTCATAATTCTATTCTCTCTCACACTCTCAGGAGAGTGGTACACTTGTGGAGGAGGAGAATTTGTTTCTAGGAGATGTCTCTCTTATGCTTGGGTTGTATCATTGCTCTATCTATCTCTGAGGAAGTTATTGGGGTTTTTCACCTTTATGGTTTTCCCCAAGTAAACTATATGTCTCTTGTGTGCTTGCATTATTGTGTCCATGATTAATATGCTATAGATATGTTGTACATGTTGTTCTCTCAGTTAAGATCCTAGATCATATTGAAGTAAATTCTGAAAATCTAACATTTCTTACCCTAACTAAAGTAGAATATATGGGACTACAGGATAGAAGGAAGTTTGAAGGTGTGAATGTTGAAGAGATTTGCATGGCCTAATGTACAAGTTTACATTTGCATACCATGTGTCACTAGCCATGAAAAGTTCCCTAGGTTAGATATGAATAAGTATATGGACAAGAAGGAAATATCATATCCCAGGATACCAAATGTGATGATGCTCAAAGAATGGGCATATGAAATGTCAAGAACAGGGATACTAAATCTATTGGAAATACCACACTTTGGAAGAACTCTGTTGACACTTTATCTGAGAGGACCTAAATCCTAGAAAGTTTTGCTAAAATGTCCAAAAGGAGAAGAAATTACCACAAAAAAAGGTTTAAAATACATAAAACACAAAAAACATAGAGGAAAAACCCATATTTGTATAGTCCGATGATAAATATTAAAAGGGTTAAACTCCAGCGAAGATCCGACGGCGGAGATGTTACACGCAAGGATCAACGGTCATCGCGAGATCCCGCGTCACCAAAAGGAATGATCGCAATGTATTGTAAGTGGTCGCGGACGAAATACCACGGGAGCATGTGGCACGTTATTGTTTATCCGCGTGAACGCGACGGTGGTATTATAAACCACCTTCCGCCCACGCGGAACCGCCATCCTCGAAGGTAAAGCGCCCAATAGCACGTGCTATGTGTTATTAAGAGTTGTGCGCGGTGGGGTATATAAACACCACAATTATTTCTTGCTCAACCAATGTGGGATATATCCCGTAGAGAAAATCAAATGGGATAAGTATAACACGTTTTTTAGAAAATGTCTGTTTTAGTCACCATTTTCTAGAAGCTGTTTCCGCCAAACCGAGAGGAATTGTAGGAAACTGAGAGAGTTTTTTCTTCAGCACGGGCCAATATTCAAAAACCTCTCTCAGTTTTTACATAGGTGTTATGGTTTAAGAGAATCGAAGTCATCTTCACGGGGCAATTTTCCAGAATTTCAGTTTACTATTTTAGTCATTAACTTCAAAGAGCTGTTTCTTCCAAATGAAGATGAATTTTCATAAACTGAAAGAGGTTTTTCTTCAGCACATGCCCAGTTACAAAAACCGCTCTCAAAATGTACACAGGTATCTCCATTTGAGATATACAGCCAGGTCTTTGAAGCCTATTTTTCAGCAAATTTACTTCCTAAAATAAAAAAAATAAGTTGTGACTGTTTCTATTTTTAGAGTTTCAGTTAGGTTTTGAATTCACAATTAGGTATAGGCCGTCTTTCTATATATTGATATGTAAAAAACATGTAAGGGGGGGATTTTTCAGAGAAAAAGGATTCCCGTTCTGGGTTTTTGAGGTTTATTCCAGAAGTTAATAAAGATTTCGGAGTTGAGCATATTTTTATCAAAGATTCATGTGTTGTTTTAAAATTACAGTCCGTACTTTTCCTTTCTTTACATGTGCATGTCAATCTTCTTTGTCATTCTTGCCATTATGTCTTTCTTCTATGCTTGAATGAAAGTCTAAAATAAATTGAGATTCATATTTTCCATGCCTCAGTTTATCGCATTCAAGTATCCACCTGCTTCTCTAAAATTAACGGTAGATTCATCTGAAAATTGATGCCTGCTGTTAATGGATTGTCTTTATTTCTTTCCCTATCACCTGCAAAAATCTTATTGACTGTAATAAGACAGCTATCTTGCCTTTGTATGAAAATATTTGTTTAACTGCTGGTCCATATTTTTCTGTTTTCTCGACTCCATTGCCCAATGGTATCCTGTTCATGTTGATATAGCCACCTCATTAAAAAATCCTTAAGTTTTTATTTATTTTACAAATTGGCCCTTGAGTTTCATTGTCAAACTGCTGTCGTGGTGACATTGGATGGCAGATTTGCCGAGAGATCCCTCTCTGGCTGAAGGAGGCCAACTTTCAGTCTAAAGATTGGTTTGAAATAGGTTACTTCGGGGTTTCTTTGATACATCCCAAGGAAAATCCGAGTGCTAACATTTTGGCGTCGTTGCCGGGGACCGATGGTTTTATTTTCCCTGGGTATGAACGACAAAGTTGCAGATTTGATTGTTGATGGTGAACAACGGTCAGATATCAAACAGGCTGTGCATCTTTCACCTGGCGACTCCATCTTCAAAGAATCCAGTTTTCAGAAATTTCATGGTGACTCCACATTAAAGAAATCCAGTTTTGCATTGGTTCACAGGCTAAGTCTCCTCAGTTTTCAAATCAGAATTTACAGTTCCAGCATTTCGAGATGGCCTCATTATTAAGAAGGTATGCTCCTATGAGCAGGTCTCATATTCCTGGTTTTCCGAATCAAATTCCTAAAATTGATTGGCAGTCTTATTTGCCTAAATTCAGAGATGAAAATAATGATAATGCTGCTCTACATTTAATGAGATTTCACATACATGTGCACAAGCTGAACATTAGGTTTCATGAGGATTGTCTTATGAAGATGTTCATGGCTTCTTTAGAAGGAAAAGCAAGGGATTGGTATGAAAGTTTAAGACCTGGTAGCTTGTTTTCTTTAAAAGATTTTCACATAGCATTTTATGAGCATTATGCAGTAGATTTTCCAGCTTTGTCTTTAGTGGAAGATTGCTGCGATCAATTTGAAGGTTTCATACAGTACCTCAGAAGTATTGATGAAGATTTGGAAGGTATGAATGATGAAGACTTATAAGAAATATTTTATCATTTTTCTTCGCAAGTCCATGTCCATGATGATCGAGAGGAGTTTGCTATAGATGAGATCAATAAAGAATTGATAGTAGTTTCCCGTGATTCCTCTTTGAAAACAAAGGTTGAATCATCAGTTCCTTCGTATACAAATGAAGAATGCATTCAGCATCAATCTGCAGAAGAGAAGGAAAATGATAGTTGTTTGATTAAGAAAATGCACAAACCGCCTCCTCTTTTAACAGAAGAAGAAATAGATCAGCTCCTGCAGAGTCATGTTACAACCCCTGCTTATACAGATTTGCGGTCTTCACATAGTCCGGGATATGTAAGTGAAACTTCTTCCATTTTTGGGCATATGAATCTGAAATTAAATGGTGACAGACATGAGGATCTTTTGAAGGAATCCATTAGTGATGATGATTCTCCACAAGAAAATCAGGTTTTAGACACCCTGTTCTTTCATCAACAATATAGAGCTGTCATATTTAATGATCTTGCAGAGTGTTCACTATTTGAAGATGCTTTAGAGTATGAGGTTAATCATTCATTTCTGGAAAAGAAAGTTAAGGAAGAAAGAACATTTCAGCTCTCCCGTCAAATTGCAGAAAATCCGAAGGTACTTCAAATTCAAATAAAATCTATATTCTTTGATCCTATAGCTGAGTATATGGAGAGATTTCTCAGTTTCGATTTGCAGCTAGGTTTTTATTTTGAGAATAAAGATTATCAATGGTTGCCTATACTGTCATATTTTCTGTTATTGGCTTATTTTGAACACGGCAAAGGAGTTAGATTGTTTGGAAACCTAATGGATTGGCTTCACTGGTGTTTCCGAATTACTTGATTGATGGAAAGTCTTTGATATTCTAAAAGTAGGGTAGGTAGGAGAAATAAGTTTGCCAGGCAAGCAGTCTTTAGTATGTACAGTATGGTCTTCAGTTCAGTTTCAGCATGTGAGTTTTCAGTTTTCTATAGTTAAAAGATTTTCGGTTACAGTTTTGGATAGAGGACTGGTTACAGGTTACAGGTTGCAGTTTTTAGGATTGGGAGCCGCCCAATGGTCAGGCACATGGTCTACAGTGTACTTTGCTACCTCACAGGGAGGATAGCATCCCCAGTTGGAGCCAGTTGTTGACACTTTATCTCAGAGGACCTAAATCCTAGAAAGTTTTGCTAAAATGTCCAAAAGGAGAAGAAATTACCACAAAAAAAGGTTTAAAATACATAAAATACAAAAAACATAGAGGAAAAACCCATATTTGTATAGTCCGATGATAAATATTAAAAGGGTTAAACTCCAGCGAAGATCCGACGGCGGAGATGTTACACGCAAGGATCAACGGTCATCGCGAGATCCCGCGTCACCAAAAGGAATGATCGCAATGTATTGTAAGTGATCGCGAACAAAATACCACGGGAGCACGTGGCACGTTATTGTTTATCCGCGTGAACGCGACGGTGGTATTATAAACCACCTTCCGCCCACGCGGAACCGCCATCCTCGAAGGTAAAGCGCCCAATAGCACGTGCTATGTGTTATTAAGAGTTGTGCGCGGTGGGGTATATAAACACCACAATTATTTCTTGCTCAACCAATGTGGGATATATCCCGTAGAGAAAATCAAATAGGATAAGTATAACACGTTTTTTAGAAAATGCATGTTTTAGTCACCATTTTCTAGAAGCTGTTTCCACCAAACCGAGAGGAATTTTAGGAAACGGAGAGAGGTTTTTCTTCAACACGGGCCAATATTCAAAAACATCTCTCAGTTTTTACACAGGTGTTATGGTTTAATAGAATTGAAGTCATCTTCATGGGGAAATTTTCCAGAATTTCAATTTACTATTTTAGTCATTAACTTCAAAGAGCTGTTTCTTCCAAATGAAGATGAATTTTCATAAACTGAAAGAGGTTTTTCTTCAGCACATGCCCAGTTAAAAAAACCTCTCTCAAAATGTACACAGGTATCTCCATTTGAGATATACAGCCAGGTCTTTGAAGCCTATTTTTCAGCAAATTTACTTCCTAAAATAAAAAAATAAGTTGTGACTGTTTCTATTTTTAGAGTTTCAGTTAGGTTTTAAATTCACGATTAGGTATAGGCCGTCTTTCTATATATTGATATGTAAAAAACATATAAGGGGGGGGATTTTTCAGAGAAAAAGGATTCCCGTTCTGGGTTTTTGAGGTTTATTCCAGAAGTTAATAAAGATTTCAGAGTTGAGCATATTTTTATCAAAGATTCATGTGTTGTTTTAAAATTACAGTCCGTACTTTTCCTTTCTTTACATGTGCATGTCAATCTTCTTTGTCATTCTTGCCATTATGTCTTTCTTCTATGCTTGAATGAAAGTCTAAAATAAATTGAGATTCATATTTTCCATGCCTCAGTTTATCGCATTCAAGTATCCACCTGCTTCTCTAAAATTAACGGTAGATTCATTTGAAAATTGATGCCTGCTGTTAATGGATTGTCTTTATTTCTTTCCCTATCACCTACAAAAATCTTATTGACTGTAATAAGACAGCTATCTTTCCTTTGTATGAAAATATTTGTTTAACTGCTGGTCCATATTTTTCTGTTTTCTCGACTCCATTGCCCAATGGTATCCTATTCATGTTGATCTAGCCACCTCATTAAAAAATCCTTAAGTTTTTATTTATTTTACAAATTGGCCCTTAAGTTTCATTGTCAAACTGCTATCGTGGTGACATTGGATGGCAGATTTGCCGAGAGAGCCCTCTCTGGCTGAAGGAGGCCAACTTTCAGTCTAAAGATTGGTTTGAAATAGGTTACTTCGGGGTTTCTTTGATACAGCCCAAGGAAAATCCGAGTGCTAACATTTTGGCGCCGTTGCCGGGGACCGAAGGTTTTATTTTCCCTGGGTATGAACGACAAAGTTGCAGATTTGATTGTTGATGGTGAACAACGGTCAGATATCAAACAGGCTGTGCATCTTTCACCTGGCGACTCCATCTTCAAAGAATCCAGTTTTCAGAAATTTCATGGTGACTCCACATTAAAGAAATCCAGTTTTGCATTGGTTCACAGGCTAAGTCTCCTCAGTTTTCAAATCAGAATTTACAGTTCCAGCATTTCGAGATGGCCTCATTATTAAGAAGGTATGCTCCTATGAGCAGGTCTCATATTCCTGGTTTTCCGAATCAAATTCCTAAAATTGATTGGCAGTCTTATTTGCCTAAATTCAGAGATGAAAATAATGATAATGCTGCTCTACATTTAATGAGATTTCACATACATGTGCACAAGCTGAACATTAGGTTTCATGAGGATTGTCGTATGAATATGTTCATGGCTTCTTTAGAAGGAAAAGCAAGGGATTGGTATAAAAGTTTAAGACCTGGTAGCTTGTTTTCTTTAAAAGATTTTCACATAGCATTTTATGAGCATTATGCAGTAGATTTTCCAGCTTTGTCTTTAGTGGAAGATTGCTGTGATCAATTTGAAGGTTTCATACAGTACCTCAGAAGTATTGATGAAGATTTGGAAGGTATGAATGATGAAGACTTATCAGAAATATTTTATCATTTTTCTTCGCAAGTCCATGGCCATGATGATCGAGAGGAGTTTGCTATAGATGAGATCAATAAAGAATTGATAGTAGTTTCCCGTGATTCCTCTTTGAAAACAAAGGTTGAATCATCAGTTCCTTCGTATACAAATGAAGAATGCATTCAGCATCAATCTACAGAAGAGAAGGAAAATGATAGTTGTTTGATTAAGAAAATGCACAAACCGCATCCTCTTTTAACAGAAGAAGAAATAGATCAACTCCTGCAGAGTCATGTTACAACCCCTGCTTATACAGATTTGCGGTCTTCACATAGTCCGGGATATGTAAGTGAAACTTCTTCCATTTTTGGGCATATGAATCTGAAATTAAATGGTGACAGACATGAGGATCTTTTGAAGGAATCCATTAGTGATGATGATTCTCCACAAGAAAATCAGGTTTTAGACACCCTGTTCTTTCATCAACAAGATAGAGCTGTCATATTTAATGATCTTGCAGAGTGTTCACTATTTGAAGATGCTTTAGAGTATGAGGTTAATCATTCATTTCTGGAAAAGAAAGTTAAGGAAGAAAGAACATTTCAGCTCTCCTGTCAAATTGCAGAAAATCCGAAGTTACTTCAAATTCAAATAAAATCTATATTCTTTGATCCTATAGCTGAGTATATGGAGAGATTTCTCAATTTCGATTTGCAGCTAGGTTTTTATTTTGAGAATAAAGATTATCAATGGTTGCCTATACTGTCATATTTTCTGTTATTGGCTTATTTTGAACACGGCAAAGGAGTTAGATTGTTTGGAAACCTAATGGATTGGCTTCACTGGTGTTTCCGAATTACTTGATTGATGGAAAGTCTTTGATATTCTAAAAGTAGGGTAGGTAGGAGAAATAAGTTTGCCAGGCAAGCAGTCTTTAGTATGTACAGTATGGTCTTCAGTTCAGTTTCAGCATGTGAGTTTTCAGTTTTCTATAGTTAAAATATTTTCGGTTACAGTTTTGGATAGAGGACTCGTTACAGGTTACAGGTTGCAGTTTTCAGGATTGGGAGCCGCCCAATGGTCAGGCACATGGTCTACGGTGTACTTTGCTACCTCACAGGGAGGATAGCATCCCCAGTTGGAGCCAGTTGTTGACACTTTATTTGAGAGGACCTAAATCCTAGAAAGTTTTGCTAAAATGTCCAAAAGGAGAAGAAATTACCACAAAAAAAGGTTTAAAATACATAAAATACAAAAAACATAGAGGAAAAACCCATATTTGTATAGTCCAATGATAAATATTAAAAGGGTTAAACTCCAGCGAAGATCCGACGGCGGAGATGTTACACGCAAGGATCAACGGTCATCGCGAGATCCCGCGTCACCAAAAGGAATGATCGCAATGTATTGTAAGTGGTCGCGGACGAAATACCACGGGAGCACGTGGCACGTTATTGTTTATCCGCGTGAACGCGACGGTGGTATTATAAATCACCTTCCGCCCACGCGGAACCGCCACCCTCGAAGGTAAAGAGCCCAATAGCACGTGTTATGTGTTATTAAGAGTTGTGCGCGGTGGGGTATATAAACACCACAATTATTTCTTGCTCAACCAATGTGGGATATATCCCGTAGAGAAAATCAAATGGGATAAGTATAACACGTTTTTTAGAAAATGCCTGTTTTAGTCACCATTTTCTAGAAGCTGTTTCCGCCAAACCGAGAGGAATTTTAGGAAATGGAGAGAGGTTTTTCTTCAGCACGGGCCAATATTAAAAAACCTCTCTCAGTTTTTACATAGGTGTTATGGTTTAAGAGAATTGAAGTCATCTTCACGGGGAAATTTTCCACAATTTCAGTTTACTGTTTTAGTCATTAACTTCAAAGAGCTGTTTCTTCCAAATGAAGATGAATTTTCATAAACTGAAAGAGGTTTTTCTTGAGCACATGCCCAGTTACAAAAACCTCTCTCAAACTATACACAGGTATCTCCATTTGAGATATACAGCCAGGTCTTTGAAGCCTATTTTTCAGCAAATTTACTTCCTAAAATAAAAAAATAAGTTGTGACTGTTTCTATTTTTAGAGTTTCAGTTAGGTTTTGAATTCACGATTTGGTATAGGCCGTCTTTCTATATATTGATATGTAAAAAACATGTAAGGGGGGGGATTTTTCAGAGAAAAAGGATTCCCGTTCTGGGTTTTCGAGGTTTATTCCAGAAGTTAATAAAGATTTCAGAGTTGAGCATATTTTTATCAAAGATTCATGTGTTGTTTTAAAATTACAGTCCGTAATTTTCCTTTCTTTACATGTGCATGTCAATCTTCTTTGTCATTCTTGCCATTATGTCTTTCTTCTATGCTTGAATGAAAGTCTAAAATAAATTGAGATTCATATTTTCCATGCCTCAGTTTATCGCATTCAAGTATCCACCTGCTTCTCTAAAATTAACGGTAGATTCATCTGAAAATTGATGCCTGCTGTTAATGGATTGTCTTTATTTCTTTCCCTATCACCTGCAAAAATATTATTGACTGTAATAAGACAGCTATCTTGCCTTTGTATGAAAATATTTGTTTAACTGCTGGTCCATATTTTTCTGTTTTCTCGACTCCATTGCCCAATGGTATCCTGTTCATGTTGATCTAGCCACCTCATTAAAAAATCCTTAAGTTTTTATTTATTTTACAAATTGGCCCTTGAGTTTCATTGTCAAACTGCTGTCGTGGTGACATTGGATGGCAGATTTGCCGAGAGAGCCCTCTCTGGCTGAAGGAGGCCAACTTTCAGTCTAAAGATTGGTTTGAAATAGGTTACTTCGGGGTTTCTTTGATACAGCCCAAGGAAAATCCGAGTGCTAACATTTTTGCGCCGTTGCCGGGGACCGAAGGTTTTATTTTCCCTGGGTATGAACGACAAAGTTGCAGATTTGATTGTTGATGGTGAACAACGGTCAGATATCAAACAGGCTGTGCATCTTTCACCTCGCGACTCCATCTTCAAAGAATCCAGTTTTCAGAAATTTCATGGTGACTCCACATTAAAGAAATCCAGTCTTGCATTGGTTCACAGGCTAAGTCTCCTCAGTTTTCAAATCAGAATTTACAGTTCCAGCATTTCGAGATGGCCTCATTATTAAGAAGGTATGCTCCTATGAGCAGGTCTCATATTCCTGGTTTTCCGAATCAAATTCCTAAAATTGATTGGCAGTCTTATTTTCCTAAATTCAGAGATGAAAATAATGATAATGCTGCTCTACATTTAATGAGATTTCACATACATGTGCACAAGCTGAACATTAGGTTTCATGAGGATTGTCTTATGAAGATGTTCATGGCTTTTTTAGAAGGAAAAGCAAGGGATTGGTATGAAAGTTTAAGACCTGGTAGCTTGTTTTCTTTAAAAGATTTTCACATAGCATTTTATGAGCATTATGCAGTAGATTTTCCAGCTTTGTCTTTAGTGGAAGATTGCTGTGATCGATTTGAAGGTTTCATATAGTACCTCAGAAGTATTGATGAAGATTTGGAAGGTATGAATGATGAAGACTTATCAGAAATATTTTATCATTTTTCTTCGCAAGTCCATGGCCATGATGATCGAGAGGAGTTTGCTATAGACGAGATCAATATAGAATTGATAGTAGTTTCCCGTGATTCCTCTTTGAAAACAAAGGTTGAATCATCAGTTCCTTCGTATACAAATGAAGAATGCATTCAGCATCAATCTGCAGAAGAGAAGGAAAATGATAGTTGTTTGATTAAGAAAATGCACAAACCGCCTCCTCTTTTAACAGAAGAAGAAATAGATCAGCTCCTGCAGAGTCGTGTTACAACCCCTGCTTATACAGATTTGCGGTCTTCACATAGTCCGGGATATGTAAGTGAAACTTCTTCCATTTTTGGGCATATGAATCTGAAATTAAATGGTGACAGACATGAGGATCTTTTGAAGGAATCCATTAGTGATGATGATTCTCCACAAGAAAATCAGGCTTTAGACACCCTGTTCTTTCATCAACAAGATAGAGCTGTCATATTTAATGATCTTGCAGAGTGTTCACTATTTGAAGATGCTTTAGAGTATGAGGTTAATCATTCATTTCTGGAAAAGAAAGTTAAGGAAGAAAGAACATTTCAGCTCTCCCGTCAAATTGCAGAAAATCCGAAGGTACTTCAAATTCAAATAAAATCTATATTCTTTGATCCTATAGCTGAGTATATGGAGAGATTTCTCAGTTTCGATTTGCAGCTAGGTTTTTATTTTGAGAATAAAGATTATCAATGGTTGCCTATACTGTCATATTTTCTGTTATTGGCTTATTTTGAACACGGCAAAGGAGTTAGATTGTTTGGAAACCTAATGGATTGGATTCACTGGTGTTTCCGAATTACTTGATTGATGGAAAGTCTTTGATATTCTAAAAGTAGGGTAGGTAGGAGAAATAAGTTTGCCAGGCAAGCAGTCTTTAGTATGTACAGTATGGTCTTCAGTTCAGTTTCAGCATGTGAGTTTTCAGTTTTCTATAGTTAAAAGATTTTCGGTTACAGTTTTGGATAGAGGACTGGTTACAGGTTACAGGTTGCAGTTTTCAGGATTGGGAGCCACCCAATGGTCAGGCACATGGTCTACGGTGTACTTTGCTACCTCACAGGGAGGATAGCATCCCCAGTTGGAGCCAGTTGTTGACACTTTATTTGAGAGGACCTAAATCCTAGAAAGTTTTACTAAAATGTGCAAAAGGAGAAGAAATTACCACAAAAAAAGGTTTAAAATACATAAAATACAAAAAACATAGAGGAAAAACCCATATTTGTATAGTCCGATGATAAATATTAAAAGGGTTAAACTCCAGCAAGATCCGACGGTGGAGATGTTACACGCAAGGATCAACGGTCATCGCGAGATCCCGCGTCACCAAAAGGAATGATCGCAATGTATTGTAAGTGGTCGCGGACGAAATACCACAGGAGCACGTGGCACGTTATTGTTTATCCGCGTGAACGCGACGGTGGTATTATAAACCACCTTCCGCCCACGCGGAACCGCCATCCTCGAAGGTAAAGCGCCCAATAGCACGTGCTATGTGTTATTAAGAGTTGTGTGCGGTGGGGTATATAAACACCACAATTATTTCTTTCTCAACCAATGTGGGATATATCCCGTAGAGAAAATCAAATGGGATAAGTCTAACACGTTTTTTAGAAAATGCCTGTTTTAGTCACCATTTTCTGGAAGCTGTTTCCGCCAAACCGGAGGAATTTTAGGAAACGGAGAGAGGTTTTTCTTCAGCACGGGCCAATCTTCAAAAACCTCTCTCAGTTTTTACACAAGTGTTATGGTTTAAGAGAATCGAAGTCATCTTCACGGGGAAATTTTCCAGAATTTCAGTTTACTGTTTTAGTCATTAACTTCAAAGAGCTGTTTCTTCCAAATGAAGATGAATTTTCATAAACTGAAAGAGGTTTTTCTTCACCACAAGCCCAGTTACAAAAACCTCTCTTAAAATGTACACAGGTATCTCCATTTGAGATATACAGCCAGGTCTTTGAATCCTATTTTTCAGCAAATTTACTTCCTAAAATAAAAAAAATAAGTTGTGACTGTTTCTATTTTTAGAGTTTCAGTTAGGTTTTGAATTCACGATTAGGTATAGGCCGTCTTTCTATATATTGATTTGTAAAAAACATGTAAGGGGGGGGATTTTTCAGAGAAAAAGGATTCCCGTTCTGGGTTTTCGAGGTTTATTCCAGAAGTTAATAAAGATTTCAGAGTTGAGCATATTTTTATCAAAGATTCATGTGTTGTTTTAAAATTACAGTCCGTACTTTTCCTTTCTTTACATGTGCATGTCAATCTTCTTTGTCATTCTTTCCATTATGTCTTTATTCTATGCTTGAATGAAAGTCTAAAATAAATTGAGATTCATATTTTCCATGCCTCAGTTTATCGCATTCAAGTATCCACCTGCTTCTCTAAAATTGACGGTAGATTCATCTGAAAATTGATGCCTGCTGTTAATGGATTGTCTTTATTTCTTTCCCTATCACCTGCAAAAATCTTATTGACTGTAATAAGATAGCTATCTTGCCTTTGTATGAAAATATTTGTTTAACTGCTGGTCCATATTTTTCTGTTTTCTCAACTCCATTGCCCAATGGTATCCTGTTCATGTTGATCTAGCCACCTCATTAAAAAATCCTTAAGTTTTTATTTATTTTACAAATTGGCCCTTGAGTTTCATTGTCAAACTGCTGTCGTGGTGACATTGGATGGCATATTTGCCGAGAGAGCCCTCTCTGGCTGAAGGAGGCCAACTTTCAGTCTAAAGATTGGTTTGAAATAGGTTACTTCGAGGTTTCTTTGATACAGCCCAAGGAAAATCCGAGTGCTAACATTTTGGCGCCGTTGCCGGGGACCGAAGGTTTTATTTTCCCTGGGTATGAACGACAAAGTTGCAGATTTGATTGTTGATGGTGAACAACGTTCAGATATCAAACAGGCTGTGCATCTTTCACCTGGCGACTCCATCTTCAAAGAATCCAGTTTTCAGAAATTTCATGGTGACTCCACATTAAAGAAATCCAGTTTTGCATTGGTTCACAGGCTAAGTCTCCTCAGTTTTCAAATCAGAATTTACAGTTCCAGCATTTCGAGATGGCCTCATTATTAAGAAGGTATGCTCCTATGAGTAGGTCTCATATTCCTGGTTTTCCGAATCAAATTCCTAAAATTGATTGGCAGTCTTATTTCCCTAAATTCAGAGATGAAAATAATGATAATGCTGCTCTACATTTAATGAGATTTCACATACATGTGCACAAGCTGAACATTAGGTTTCATGAGGATTGTCTTATGAAGATGTTCATGGCTTCTTTAGAAGAAAAAGCAAGGGATTGGTATGAAAGTTTAAGACCTAGTAGCTTGTTTTCTTTAAAAGATTTTCACATAGCATTTTATGAGCATTATGCAGTAGATTTTCCAGCTTTGTCTTTAGTGGAAGATTGCTGTGATCAATTTGAAGGTTTCATACAGTACCTCAGAAGTATTGATGAACATTTGGAAGGTATGAATGATGAAGACTTATCAGAAATATTTTATCATTTTTCTTCGCAAGTCCATGGCCATGATGATCGAGAGGAGTTTGCTATAGATGAGATCAATAAAGAATTGATAGTAGTTTCCCGTGATTCCTCTTTGAAAACAAAGGTTGAATCATCAGTTCCTTCGTATACAAATGAAGAATGCATTCAGCATCAATCTGCAGAAGAGAAGGAAAATGATAGTTGTTTGATTAAGAAAATGCACAAACCGCCTCCTCTTTTAACAGAAGAAGAAATAGATCAGCTCCTGCAGAGTCATGTTACAACCCCTGCTTATACAGATTTGCGGTCTTCACATAGTCCGGGATATGTAAGTGAAACTTCTTCCAGTTTTGGGCATATGAATCTGAAATTAAATGGTGACAGACATGAGGATCTTTTGAAGGAATCCATTAGTGATGATGATTCTCCACAAGAAAATCAGGTTTTAGACACCCTGTTCTTTCATCAACAAGATAGAGCTGTCATATTTAATGATCTTGCAGAGTGTTGACTATTTGAAGATGCTTTAGAGTATGAGGTTAATCATTCATTTCTGGAAAAGAAAGTTAAGGAAGAAAGAACATTTCAGCTCTCCTGTCAAATTGCAGAAAATCCGAAGGTACTTCAAATTCAAATAAAATCTATATTCTTTGATCCTATAGCTGAGTATATGGAGAGATTTCTCAGTTTTGATTTGCAGCTAGGTTTTATTTTGAGAATAAAGATTATCAATGGCTGCCTATACTGTCATATTTTCTGTTATTGGCTTATTTTGAACACGGCAAAGGAGTTAGATTGTTTGGAAACCTAATGGATTGGCTTCACTGGTGTTTCCGAATTACTTGATTGATGGAAAGTCTTTGATATTCTAAAAGTACGGTAGGTAGGAGAAATAAGTTTGCCAGGCAAGCAGTCTTTAGTATGTACAGTATGGTCTTCAGTTCAGTTTCAGCATGTGAGTTTTCAGTTTTCTATAGTTAAAAGATTTTCCGTTACAGTTTTGGATAGAGGACTGGTTACAGGTTACAGGTTGCAGTTTTCAGGATTGGGAGCCGCCCAATGGTCAGGCACATGGTCTACGGTGTACTTTGCTACCTCACAGGGAGGATAGCATCCCCAGTTGGAGCCAGTTGTTGACACTTTATCTGAGAGGACCTAAATCCTAGAAAGTTTTGCTAAAATGTCCAAAAGGAGAAGAAATTACCACAAAAAAAGGTTTAAAATACATAAAATACAAAAAACATAGAGGAAAAACCCATATTTGTATAGTCCGATGATAAATATTAAAAGGGTTAAACTCCAGTGAAGATACGACGGCGGAGATGTTACACGCAAGGATCAACGGTCATCGCGAGATCCCGCGTCACCAAAAGGAATGATCGCAATGTATTGTAAGTGGTCGCGGACGAAATACCACGGGAGCACGTGGCACGTTATTGTTTATCCGCGTGAACGCGACGGTGGTATTATAAACCACCTTCCGCCCACGCGGAACCGCCATCCTCGAAGGTAAAGCGCCCAATAGCACGTGCTATGTGTTATTAAGAGTTGTGCGCGGTGGGGTATATAAACACCACAATTATTTCTTGCTCAACCAATGTGGGATATATCCCGTGGAGAAAATCAAATGGGATAAGTATAACACGTTTTTTAGAAAATGCCTGTTTTAGTCACCATTTTCTAGAAGCTGTTTCCGCCAAACCGAGAGGAATTTTAGGAAACGGAGAGAGTTTTTTCTTCAGCACGGGACAATATTCAAAAACCTCTCTCAGTTTTTACACAGGTGTTATGGTTTAAGAGAATCGAAGTCATCTTCACGGGGAAATTTTCCAGAATTTCAGTTTACTGTTTTAGTCATTAACTTCAAAGAGCTGTTTCTTCCAAATGAAGATGAATGTTCATAAACTGAAAGAGGTTTTTCTTTAGGACATGACCAGTTACAAAAACCTCTCTCAAAATGTACACAGGTATCTCCAGTTGAGATATACAGCCAGGTCTTTGAATCCTATTTTTCAGCAAATTTACTTCCTAAAATAAAAAAAATAAGTTGTGACTGTTTCTATTTTTAGAGTTTCAGTTAGGTTTTGAATTCACGATTAGGTATAGGCCGTCTTTCTATATATTGATATGTAAAAAACATGTAAGGGGGGGGATTTTTCAGAGAAAAAGGATTCCCGTTCTGGGTTTTTGAGGTTTATTCCAGAAGTTAATAAAGATTTCAGAGTTGAGCATATTTTTATCAAAGATTCATGTGTTGTTTTAAAATTACAGTCCGTACTTTTCCTTTCTTTACATGTGCATGTCAATCTTCTTTGTCATTCTTGCCATTATGTCTTTCTTCTATGCTTGAATGAAAGTCTAAAATATATTGAGATTCATATTTTCCATGCCTCAGTTTATCGCATTCAAGTATCCACCTACTTCTCTAAAATTAACGGTAGATTCATCTGAAAATTGATGCCTGCTGTTAATGGATTGTCTTTATTTCTTCCCCTATCACCTGCAAAAATCTTATTGATTGTAATAAGACAGCTATCTTGCCTTTGTATGAAAATATTTGTTTAACTGCTGGTCCATATTTTTCTATTTTCTCGACTCCATTGCCCAATGGTATCCTGTTCATGTTGATCTAGCCACCTCGTTAAAAAATCCTTAAGTTTTTATTTATTTTACAAATTGGCCCTTGAGTTTCATTTTCAAACTGCTGTCGTGGTGACATTGGATGGCAGATTTGCCGAGAGAGCCCTCTCTGGCTGAAGGAGGCCAACTTTCAGTCTAAAGATTGGTTTGAAATAGGTTACTTCGGGGTTTCTTTGATACATCCCAAGGAAAATCCGAGTGCTAACAAACTCCACAAGTAAAAAAGTGTGCAAAGTTGCTGCTAACGCTAAGGTCATCGAGGAAATCATAGGGATTCCCTCTACTGGGGAATATATAAGTCTTCTAATGAGAAGAATTCAAGAGAAGGCTCTTGGAAAGAAGATGGCTGAAAAGTACAGAACTCAACGTGCAAGTAGAGGGTTTTCAGTTGCATAAATAAAGGATGAAGCAATAAGATTCACCACTGAATTGCTAGCATGCAAGTTGTTTCGAAAGAGCCGCGAGGATCAAGTCTTAGCATCAATCATTGTAGCAGCAGAAATGTTGAATTTTCAGAATTTACTTCAATCTGATCTAGGATCTTAACTGAGAGAACAACATGTACATCATATCTACAGCATATAAATCATGGAGACAATAATGCAAGCACACAAGAGACACAAAGATTTACTTGGGGAAAACCATAAAGGTGAAAAACCCCAATAACTTCCTCAGAGATAGATAGAGCAATGATACAACCAACCAAGAGAGATAGCCATAACCTAGCAGCAGATCCTCCTCCTCTATAAGTGCGCCACTCCTCCTTGAGTGCATGTGTGAGAAGTGAGTGAGTAAATAGAGTGCCTCCCGCACTCTATTTATACTTGACTTGACTTGCCTTTTTACCTAACTCATGTAGGATTGAACTTAACCACATAACATAATGCTGACTGGGCCGACCCCCAATAGGGTGGTCTAATAACCCTTTGACCCACATGGCCAACCCCCAATAGGGTGGTCTAATAACCCTTCGACCCACATGACTTATACAGGGCCGACCCCAACAAGGTGGTTTAATAACCCATCAAGTATAAGTTACGACACTTATAATATAAATGACGACACTTCTTTATAGAGGAATAATACCATCTCTATAGGAGTACATACAACATATATGAAATACATTCTGAAGTTACATATACATCAACAAGAAAAGTGTGTTGAATGAATCCAAATGAACTGGTCAAACTTTTTATTAAATGAGTTTCTTGAAGATTATCTGGAAGCATAAGAAAAAGGTAATCCATTTCATTATAGCTAGTTATTAATTTGTATTGCACTCAAAGGATGGAAGGAACCCGATGGAATTCAGTTCTTTGACAGAAACAGGAGGCCTTTCCATGCATCAAGGTACACAAACGTGTGGTTTTCTAATATTTCCAATAGAAAGAAGGAAAACAATATCATTTTCTTCTTGTACTCTTAAGAAATCAGATTTATTCCATGAGAAACTCCTCGTGTACCAGCTCATATAGTCGAAGCATATAAGGGGATCATGAATTTCAAAATTGGAATGCATCATACCTATATATAGGAAAAAAGGGATCCTAACAAATGGTGGTTGTCTACCAGGTTCATGTGTTCTGAAGAGGATGCTGCAAAAATTGTTCAAACATGGACCAAAAAATGGAAAGTTCAACTAATTGAGGAAGAAGACGACAAAATTGAAAATTGCTGAAATAATCTACAGCTGCAATTCGAGGTCAATTTTTTAGTCTGGATGGTGTGCAAGACGAAGCTCCAAGTCCACTGGAACCAGTGAAGTATATTCAAAGGATGGGAACATAGGAAGAAGCTGCAGAGTTGCAGACAACAATGGTTCATTTTGAGACCGAAGTGAGGACATTTCATCTAGAATATAATGTTGTTGGTGCTCCAAAAATTCGACCCGATGATTTAGTTGCTCAGAATTCCCGAAATAAACCTATGACTGGGCATATTGACGTTGGAACTTCATTTCATCCATTCGGCGTTGCAAGAATCCCATTTCAATTCTCATATGTGTAAATTTGAACTATTGCATCTAAACAACAAGTTGCACATTCTCAAGGGAGTTGTTCATTCTCTGGTAGAAGGAATCTATTAGCAAGAAAGCCAATAAAGCAAGAGGCAATGCAACACAGAAGGGAAGAAGTGGAAAAGGGGATGAACCAGGCATCCTCATAGAACTCTTATATATTTCAATGGATGTTGTTCGTGTGCATGAAATTAATTTGAAGAGATGTGCATTCAATATTGCGCAAGTCGAAGAAGATGGTGGAGTCGCTAAAACTAAATGCTAGATTTAATGAATTTTGGAAAGATTACAAAAAGGTGTAAATTCAATTCATTGGACCATGCAATGTATGATGTTTCCCCAAAATCTCAAGTATGACCGTAACACGTCATTGTTTCCACATGAACTAAGAGTCATATTCGCTTTAATTTCGAGCCGAGGGATAAATGAAAAATGTGCCATATCTTTGGTTTCATGGAAATGGATGCAACGGTAGTAAATGCGACAAACCCCAGTGATAGCGAAGTAAATATGACAGGTGTCATACAATTAGACTCAAAAAGGAAAACAAGAAAAAGGCTCGATCTCTGTGTTGCACAGTTGGAAAAAGAATGATGAAGCGTCGTACCTGTATATGGAAAGAAATCAAAGATAATTATGAAAGCAACATATAGATTGTAGGATATCAATGCAAAATTTAAGAAAAATAAATGAAGCATAAATACAGGGGGAGTTATCCATGTGAGCAGTAAGTAAAGGAATACGCAAAAAAAAGAACCTAACATTGTGCAAGTAGTGGTGTTTCTCTTCCATTGATGTCAAGGGGGGATAATGTAATATCCCGAGACTTTGAACTTTTATTATGTGTTGAGTGTAAGCTATGGAGAACATGGAGGAATTTTATTATGAGTTGGGCACAAACCCCGATGTACATGACTGTGTTGGGCATAAGCCCTGGAGCACATGGGTTACTATATTATGTGTTGAGCGTAAGCTCTGGAGCACATAAATAACCCCACAAGATAAATAATAAGTGTTGGGCATAATCCCTGGAGCACACCAACCATTATGATGTTGAGCATAATCTCTAGAGCATTGGATCTTTGGCCATTGTATCCCTAGGTGTATTGTACAAATGCATCCTAGTACTAGTGTTGATCAGAAGCTCTGGAATTGCACTAGAGTAATGCCCATTGAGAGTGTTGAGCATAAGCTCTGAATAGCACTAGGGGTTACCTCACTTAAGGTGTTGATCTTGAAAATACTCTGAATAGCACCCATACTCATCATATTTATTCAAATTGATTAATTGAATCATTATCTATTTCTCATCAAGGACTAAAAGACATTGCCACGAAAACGAGGTAATCGAGCATGCAAGGGGATCTAGGGATATCTATCTTAGTTGACCGACCAAAACCAAAAGAGGATTTGATAAAGAATCTACATACACTAAGGAAGCATCGAATATATATAATTGTGCTAAATGATGCATTGAATAATAAAAGAGATAATTATCAAAAGAGTCTCACATATATACAAGAATATATGAAGATATTATATATATGTGAAGTTATAGGAATAATAAAAGTTACATAAATTAAATAAGTGGAGTCTATATATTTATATATAAATAATATATATACCTATACACTAATTTTATAAACTCAATAAATAAATTAGGAGTTCTATTTCAAAACAAAAACAATTAAAAAGTCAAGTTATAATTAAAATAATATTTTAATTATATTATATATATTTCAAACTAGGAGTAAAATACAAGAAGATGTTAAAAATATGGATGTTAACTCAAGATAAAAATAGTGCCCCATTTCAAAAGATTAGGTTGCACCCTAGCCAAGTTAACTATAAATATAAGGACAAGTACCAAGAGAGGGAATTTTATCTTATTATCATTTCTTTATGGTATTGGAGGGAATTCCAAATATTATACCTAGAAGATACAGATATTAACTGCAAGATAACAACAACCTTTTGCCTTAGGTGCTCTAGATTTTCTTGCATGCTCGAACCAGCTCGGGGGTGATCCGATTAAGAACCAGGAACAGTTCTGGATCAAAGGTTGGGAGGAACATGGTAGTTCTGAAGTTATCTGGTTACAACTCCAGAGGTCAAAAAAGTGTAATTCCTATTAATTAGTTTTTGAAGTGTGCAGGTTACAAACGAAATCCATTCTGAACATTCCAGGTAAGAAATTATATCGTTTGTATATTAAGCCTCTATAGAATTATAGGATGAAATTTATAAGAATTCCAATTTTAAATTTGTAATTTCTCTTTTACAGATTTTAGTTAAAATTATCTACTTCTTGATCAATGGAAAAAGTGATGGCTCACTGGGTTCAATCAAGCATGTCTTCCCGTTGAGAGTTATCAAATAATTTGTACATATCTTTAGGATTAATCGAGAATAGTTCTTTCTTTTATTTTTAACTTGGAAACGAATTTTCCAGACTTAGACCAAACTTTCCAAACCCAAAAACATCATAAATTAACCACAAACACCAACGCATAAACCAAACTACATTTTACAGAAATTACTAAACCAGAATTACTATGGTGATCATCGAATTGTTTTCTGAGTAAGCCATTATACAAACCGAATAGAATTTCTTCCATGCCAGCTTCACTCTAGCAGAGCTAGCAAAGCTAGCTTGTGCTAGATCTCTTTCCTTCAACCTATAGATATAATATTTTAAATAACTTCTTAAACTTCTCCCAAATTATAACGAAATAGGATTACATCAGAGTCATTTTAACCTTGGCACATTTTGCAAAACCCTATATTTACTCATAACAACCAATATACTATTTGTTAAGATTCAATGTGCTAAGATAGAAAATAGCAGCATTACATTCCATTTCACAATAATAGCATATACAGGATCACTGAAGAAACAACAAGCACATCATAAACACAAGAGAGACAGATTTATCCTGAGAAACCCTCACGGAGTAGAAAACCCAGCAAAGCTTCCTCAATATAGATGACCAACAATATACAAAGATGCAAAACAAAGACATGATATCCTCCTCCACCATAGCAGACCTCTCCTCCACAAGTGCGCTATATTCTGAGTGAGGGAAGTGTATCAAATGAGGAGCTCACCTCCTCTATTTATACACATCTCCGACTTGTACAATTTATTAACTAGGTTGGCACCAACTTTACCATTGGGTTAAGCACCCCACTATAATTGACCGGGCCGACCCCTCTAGGGTGGTCTAACAACCCTTTGACCCACATAACACATACAGGGCCGAGCCCCACTAGGGAAGTCTGATAACCCAAGCTACCACATTCTGATGGAGGAATAAACATCTATGGATACATAATAGAATAACCTCGTAGGAATGAACCATCTCCGTAATAATATAGTACAAAATATAATATTCTTTGAAGTTACAATATCTCAACATTCCCCCTTAACGACAAGGATATTATAACAGCATATGCACAAGCAAGGAGTCATCAACATCATACATGATACATCTATAAATCATTGGAAGCTTTCTCAACATCATCAATAACTCAAGCAGTTACTGGAACATCTTAAATACTGGAACATCAACATCTTCAGTACTGATTCTTTATCTTCTGCAGCACTCAAACAGCTATAGCAACATCAACATCTGAATCCTCATGATCGTCAGCATCGTCATCACACGATCATCAGCATCAGCATCCTACAATCATCAGCATCGTCATCACACGATCATCAGCATCATTATCACATGATCATCAGCATCGTCATCACACGATCATCAGCATCATCATCACATGATCATCAGCATCGTCATCACACGATCATCAGCATCGTCATCACACGATCATTAGCATCATCATCACACGATCATCAGCATCGTCCTCACATGATCATCAGCATCGTCGTCACATCTACAATATCTGGATCATCACGATCTACAATATCTGGATCATTAGTATTAGTATCCACACCAATACAAGTATACACATCATCAATACAAGTATCCACACCATTACAAGTATACACATCATCAATACAAGTATCCACACCAATACAAGTATACAAATCATCAATACAAGTATCCTCATCGATACATGTATCCTCATCAGTCAAGCAGCATACTCTGTAATACACATGCTCCTTTCTTTCGGAATTACGGGATCAATCTCATCATAATCATGTTTAAGACTATCCTTCCTTTCGGAATTACGGGATTTACGGTCTAAGGATGATTAATCCACACCATTCATTTAGGACTATGTCCAAGGATGATTTAATCCACACCTTTCGTTTAAGACTATGTCCAAGGATGATTTAATCCCTACCATACATTTAGGACTATGTCCAAGGATGACTTAATCCTCACCCCGTACATTTAGGTCTATGTCCAAGGATGACTTAATCCTCACCCCGTACGTTTAGGACTATGTCCAAGGATGACTTAATCCTCTTCCCGTACGTTTAGGACTATGTCCAAGGATGACTTAATCCTCTTCCCGTACATTTAAGACTATGTCCAAGGATGACTTAATCCTCTTCCCGTAGGACTGTGTCCAAGGATGACTTAATCTTCTTCCCGTACGTTTAGGACTGTGTCCAAGGATGACTTAATCCTCTTCCCATACATTTAGGACTGTGTCCAAGGATGACTTAATCCTCTTCTCGTACGTTTAGGACTGTGTCCAAGGGTGACTTAATCCTCTTCCTGTACGTTTAGAACTATGTCCAAGGATCACTTAATCCTCTTCCCATACGTTTAGGACTATGTCCAAGGATGACTTAATCCTCTTCCTGTACATTTAGGAATATGTCCAAGGATGACTTAATCCTCTTCCCGTACGTTTAGGACTATGTCCAAGGATGACTTAATCATCTTCCCGTACATTTAGGACTATGTCCAACGATGAATTAATCCTCACGCATGTCCATCAAGGAATTAATTCTCGAAGACCATACGTCTACGGATCAATTCAAGGCACCAAAGTCCGGGGACGATACAATCCCCACTTGTCCACTAAGGACTTCATTCTCGGAGACCATATGTCTATGGATCAATTCAAGGGACCGAAGTTCAGGGATGATACAATCCCCACTTGTCCACTAAGGACTTCATTCTCGGAGACCATACATCTACGGATCACTTTAGAACATTTGTTCAAGGATGATGCAATCCCCTTGTCAACTTCGACCCTGTCTAAGGACCATCCACCAACCTCTATGTCGGCATCACCAATATAGGTATTCACATCATTGACCTCATTGTCGATGCAGGCAATCTCATCATAAGTGACCACATCACTCCCCCTTTCGAGGAGGGTCCTTCCAAGCTTGTCTCGGAAATACTCAAACTTTTCTTGAGATAGAGGTTTGGTTAGTATGTTGGTAACTTGTTCACTTGAGGTAGAGGTTTGGTTAGTACATTGGTAACCTGTTACAAATTCAAACTTTATAGTTCCTTTCTGCACCATATCTTGTATATAGAAATGTCAGATCTCTATGTGCTTTGACTTATCATGGAACACTGGATTCTCTGTCATCTTGATACAACTCTGTTTGTCACATAGGATCACAGTTGGGTCTATCTCTAAGTCAAACAGTCCTAAAGCCATACTTCTTCACAACTAGCAGAGCAAGCAGCCATACATTCCGCTTATGCTCAGAGCCACACTGGACTGCTTCCTGCTAAACCACAAGAACATGGTTGATCCTAGACAATAACATTTTCTCGATATGCTCTACGTATCTAATACACTTTCTGCTCAATCAACATCTGTGTAGCCATCTGAAGTCATGATCTCTAAGATAGCATAGATCAAACTCTATCGTACCGTTTAGGTACCTCATCACATGTTCTGCAACTATCAGGTGAACACATCTAGTTTCCACTAGATACTGACTCAAGGTGTTCACAGCAAAGCATGTATCTGACCTAGTATTTGTTAGATACATCAATGACACAATAATTTGATTGTACAGATTTATATCCACTAACTCTTATAAGTCATCCCCTAACAACTTCAAGTTGGAATCCATGAGAGTGTCCATTCCAACACCTCAAGTCCTTTTAATATTTCTCGGCATACTTTCCTTGGTTGAGAAAGATTCCTTTTGAGCCTTGACATACTTCCAGACCTAGGAAGTAATGCATCAATTTGAAATCTTTCATTTTCATTTCTGCAGCCATCTATCTATGCCATCTCTCGTCAGATGGGTCTACTAATATAAGCCTCAACATCATTCGAACTCTGTGGTGAGTTCCTTCTTGCATCCATGTCATCTGTGTATAGAAACCATATTCAACCTTGTAGCAAAGGTTGAGATCCACATCACCCATGGTGATCATTAAGCTCATCAAATTACTATCGATCCTGAGTACCCATACAGAAACTGATTCACACTTCTTCTTTAATTGCACCATTTAAGAGAATGGTCTTATCTAAACACTTGGAGCAAACATCTCGTCATGATTCTCTTCCTCTTTCTAAGAGAATCTTCTAGCCATGAGCCTTCTATATTTTGTTTGATTTGTAAATCTTCTTGTGGAACATCCATCACTTGTTCAGCGTTCATCATTCTTCATGATCTTTCTTATAAATCAAAATTAAGTACATGATTAGTAATACTTCATAATCATGAAATCATGTTGACATGATAATCTATTATGCATACAGATATCATTTACATAGTTATGCAACTATCTTGACCAATACTTTGGCACAACACTTTTCCATATCATGTATGCATATAGTGGCTATCTAGATGCCTTCCATCTCTACCAGAACATACTATCAAGAGTGTGTACAGCTCTCAGCATGTCAGCAAAGAGGTTTCATTCTAGACAAGCAATAATGGAATGTTTGTCCAACTTACCAATCATATGCATATTAGCAGTATACTGTTCAATGCTCTATGAATGTTTACACTCAGCATGATATATTCTGGGAATACAAATATGCATACAACCTATTACAAGCAATATCATTTACTATTTCAAATAACAACTCAAATACTTATCTTTTATGTTTGTGTGGTTGCCTCCCGCTTGATCTTCTAAATGTCTTTTGAACTTCTATTCATTCTATACCATTGTGCAAGTGTGCACTAGTGTTATCCTCATGATCTCATACACAAACATACATTTGTTAGTATATTATAATTCTAAATAATCTTGAATATGTATAGTCATGATCATAAACATTAGTATTCAAGATTTCAGGGAAGTCTTCTTTTACTCATGCACATCATCAATCAAGATAAAAGACATAATATGCATAATCCCTTGATTACTTACATTTCTAACTTTAAGCATAACCAATCATACCAAGTATACTTATATAAGGGATCCTAACACAAGGTAAGATTCTAACTTGATATAGGAAAAATACCTGGATTAGTATACCTTCTTAGTTATGTCTAACATACCTAATCAATATCTTCTTTGTTCTCTTCAATGATTTAGAGATTCTGTGCTAGAACCTGCATATCTCATAGGTTAAGCATAATATAACAAAGTCATACATACCTCGTAAGTAGAACAAATATTATGGATGAGTCTTTGTCTTCATGTTGTCATGGTCATTGAACTTGATTTGTCTTTTGTGATGTACCTGTATCTTGTTAGCAGACAACATCAACCTCATACTACACCATAGTGCATTAGTACAATCATATATCCCTAATCAATGAATGTCTTCGATCATTCACATGCATTCATACTGTTACTAGGGTGATAAGACAATTCTAACATTAATCAAGATTGTACTAATAAATAATATGAAGACAAACACATTATGAACTTAATCAAGAATCAGATTTCAAGACATACCTAAACCTCCTTAAGTCATACCTGTTGAGACTTCTTGTAGTCTTCTTATGTAAGGCCTTAGCCTCAACTCCCCCTAAAACTTGATTTGGAGCTTGATTAGGGTTTGCTAGAGAAACCCTAAAAATTCAATCTTTGACTTTCACACTTCTGAATGGATGGAAGGATGTGTCTTGCTGAGCTGATCAAACTAGCATACTTCAATTTTGAAATCTCCAAAATTTGACCCCTAAAAATTGCCTTTGAAACTTCTGGATCTTCTAGACAGGATCCTAAACTAGGGTTTGATGAAGCCCACCCTTTTTCCCAATCAAAAGGTTCGATCCAAGGCTCTAAACTCTTATTTTTCTAAGGAGCTTCCAGCCGTTGTCACAGACTTCAAAAATTCCAACTTTTGTTGAAGCCCTAATTTTCCATATTTCCGATCAAAATCCTGAACTGGCGTTTGATCAAGCCCGGTCTTCTACCCAACCAAAAATTCGATCTTGGTCTCTAAATTTTGATTTTCCTGAGTATCATTCAGCCATGGACTTCGATTCCAAAAATTCTAACTTTCTCTGAAACCCTAAATTCCAGAAGCCATGAATGAAGGTGCTCCAAAAATAAAAAAATTTTTACAGAAATATGTACTTAATTTTTTCTGCTATAACGCCGAACTCTTTGATCCACAGGGTCTAAAAACATTTTATGTGGTATCCTGACCTGTCATCTTTCCATCCTGATAGGTCTGACCTCAATTGGATTTTCTGAGAGAGAGTTATTTCAAGTGTCGCAACGTGACCTATTTATGGGATAAAATAAGAGAGAAAACTTGTACGGTGTGCCACATGTCACTGGTTCAACTTCAGCATCTAAAAATGCTTCCTGAGATAGTAGAGTATGTGTACTACCTGTCACTTTTTACGAAATTTCATTTGGAGCTTCCTATCCCAAGTTATGACCTTTTTTCCTAGGTCACCTGATTTTGACTGAGATTTGGAAGAGGTAGAATCCCTAACTTGTACTGATCATAACTCACAAAGTACAACTAATATGAGGGTTTCCTTTGGACACAAGGTACCGGGGGATGTTATCTACGACCTGTAAAAGTTTCAGATCCTGAACCTTCTCTAAAATGGATTTATAGCGAAAGTTCCACGATGACTGGTTTTTTATATACAAAACCCTAACCTTCAAATTGTCGCAAGTGTCATAAGTGCCATACATTGCCTTCCTTCAGGTTAGCTCTGATACCATGTTAAGATTCAATATGCTAAGACATAAAATAGCAGCATTACATTCCATTTCACAATAATAGCATATACAGGATCGCTGAAGAAACAACAAGCACAGCATAAACAGAAGAGACACAGATTTATCCTGGGAAACCCTCATGGGGTAGAAAACCCAGCAAAGCTTCCTCAATATAGATGACCAGCAATATACAAAGATGCAAACCAAAGACATGATCTCCTCCTCCACCATAGAAGACCTCTCCTCCACAAGTGCGCTACATTTTGAGTGAGGTAAGTGTATCAAATGAGGAGCTCACCTCCTCTATTTATACACATCTCCGACTTGTACAATCTATTAACTAGGTCGGCCTCAACTTTACCATTGGGTTAAACACCCCAGTATAATTGAATGGGCCGACCCCTCTAGGGTGGTCTAACAACCCTTTAACCCACATAACACATACAGGGCCGACCCCCACTAGGGAAGTCTAATAACCCAAGTTACCACATTCCGACGAAGGAATAAACATCTCCGGATACATAATAGAATAACCTCGGAGGAATGAATCATCTCCAAAATAATAAAGTACAAAATATAATATTCTTTGAAGTTACAATATCTCAACACTATTTTAAACAAGAAAGAAATTACATGTCGAAACAGAGTCATCTTTTAGAATCCTCACGGACCAGGGATCGATTCCCTTTAAAAGTTTCCCTAGTTACTACAAACAAAAATATTAATTTACTCATAATTATACGCATGCCAAACTACCCTGTAGATAAACAATAGGAAAAAATTTAGTCACAAGTTGTATAGAACAATTATGTCCCAAGTATTCAGTCTTAAATGAATTTTGGAAAGTAGTCAAAACATCGAAATCACTCAATGATTAGACGTCTAAAGTACAAGTTCCAAGATACAAATAATACTCAACCGGAATAGCTTAAACAGGGAAACATAAAATATATATCACCGATCAAATATAAAAGACATGGGTTCGGGATTCCCCTATAGCATGTTTTTTTTTTTACGTTTATCAATTCTAGCCACCCACTGGAATGAACTTGCCACGCTACAGCGTTGGCTCAAGAACCTATGTGCTTATCATTAAAATAATTAAAAGAAATTCCAGACAGAGGTAGGGATTTTCCCACCCTTCTGTGGATGAATAAACGAAGTAAATATTTCTTTGCATACACAAAAAAGAATATAGATAAAAATACAAACAAATCTATCACCGACGCATTTACATCATTATCATTTTAGTTGGTATAAATAGAACACATAAATATAATTAGGGATTTGCCCAGAAAACAGAAAGACAAATCTAATATTTATTACAGCAACAGAACCATAATAGCGTCACCGTCAGCAGAAATATTAATAAAAACATAGACCACAGTGGAACTCAACTCCTTGAACACTGAGCATTTGGAAGTATGCATAAAACGACAAACAATGAACAAATAAGCTTTTCCCCCAATAACATATAATCAACAAAATTTATATTTTAACGAAAGTCATCCCACAAAACGATTTTTCCCATACAAAATGGCGTATAGCCTGATAGGTAAGCACAGACTCCACATTCAGTCAAACATTATACCTTTCACTAATTACAATTCATCCCCATGTACAAGGCGTATTTTTAAACCAAAGGCATTTAGCCCAAAACTTACAACACATTGAACCTCCGTACAACACCATTACGAAATTACCCATATGGATTACAAACTAAAAACCGACACTGACAACATACAAACAACCACACCAGTTACAATTTAAGGTGGTCTGGCTCGCTACAAACCATTGTCACTACACAGTGTAGCCAGGCACCAAATTATAGACTCTGCGCTATTAATGAAAGAAGGAAATCCACACAGCGTAGGAAACTCATGAGATAAAGTGTTCCAGGGAGCCCCACATCTTACCAGGCCAATCGCTTATGGAGCCTCCACTTCCCAAGCATCTTGAATCACAACCATAAAACTTCAGGTTGTAGCACGAACCCTCCTAACCAGTAGATACAGAGCACGAATTATTATAACTTTAACCAAAGTAGTTAACATCTGAAATTAGAACTTGGACAAAAAAATTACATAGCATTACCTCTGCATAGATCTTCGACTGGTTCACAATGGAGTTTTCTCCGTAGCCATATGTAATACCCCAAATTTTGGACTTTAACCATTTTATATTTCTGCTAAGTATTATTTCATTTTACTTAGGTGACATTAGAAATTTAAAAATTAATTTCTAATGACTAGTTGGGACCAGCACATTAATGAGATAGGAGTCACAGTCACCCTATGGTTGGAGGATAAATGCCAATTAAAATAATAATGAGAAATTATTATTGGAGAAAAGGGTAAACCCTAAAGAAAAGATTTGAGAGATAATTGAAATTAAAGAAATAACAAAATGAGAGAATTCACATCTAAGAGAATAAAAAGAGAAAAAAGGAACACATTCACATGCTTAACATTCACATGATCATTATCACACAAGAGAAATGGGAGTTGGGAAGAACAATAACCAGAGAAATTGGAAGATAATGAAATCGGGACAGTTTTGGAGCACAAAACCGGACCGGATTAAGAGAAATCATAGTAGCTGGGTATAGCTTTGAAACTTGATTGTGTTCAGGTAGGAGAACTACCCCAAGTTTGTAGGAACACTGCATTTACTCTGAATAGGTTGTGGTTTACTGATTCTCTTAATGGTTGAGGCTTAAAATCCCTTGGAGCATCCTGGAGATCAGGAGCATTGAGTTGGATGTTGGGTTGCCTGCTATCATAGAAATTTCCTAAATAACTTGGGGAACGAGTTAAGGGTAATTAAAATACATACTATGAACCAGGGGGATTGTGAACTTATCTCGAGGGTGACTTGAAAGCAAGGAGAACTTGTTGGTCAAAGGCTAGGAGGTTTGTGCTAGATTCTGCAAGTCATCATATTACTTATAAGTTATATGCTGCATTTATATGATAACTTTAATGGACAGTATTAGGATTTGCTTATGTATATTCCTGATTTATTGTTGAAAGGTTGTTTTTATCAAATATTTTCATATATGTATGGATATACTTATTTTCTGAGTATGGATCCCTCATAAATTATTAGATCTCTGTAATATGGTACAGCTTGAAGATCTATTTGAAAATACCTGTAATATTCTTAGTTATGTGTAATGTAATAATGAACACATTCTTGTGCAGCAAGTAGACAGACATAGTGAAATAATGATATGTGTATGCCTGATATAGGCATTGTTGAATGATCATTGTCTATGTTGCATTATATGGGTATGTTGAGTATATCTTACATAGAGTACATTTCTTTTAAATAAACATATCTCATTACTGATAGAGCCTATGTTCTCATCTTATTATAGAAATGAGGCAGACTATTATAGGTCAAACTTGCACCTCTCTGTCCGTGATCACCCTGAGCTGTTGATCACACAAAAGGACAACTTGGATGGAGGAGCATGTTGACCTTGGATGATACTTTAACTCACTCCATTTCCTGACATTACTGGAAAACCCCAAAAAATATCATTTTGAGATATGAGCGCTACTCTACTCAAAGAGACTAGCGCCCATACGCTACTCCAGTGTATCATAGTAGCACCCATATCCAAGTATACGCTACTCCTTCTCAGCATAGTGGCGCTCACCATTTAAAATCAAATGAGCGCTAGTTGATAAGCACTAAAGTAGCACCCTATACGCTACTCCACTGAACAAGAGTCGCGTACATCTTAAAAGATGATTAAAAAATAAATTAATTTCTCGAGGAGGATTAGTTGCTGGTAGTTTCCTAACTCCTCCAACTTCCTCCATAGCTATACATCGACCTGAACTACTTTTCCAATCTTATAAATACAAAGAAGATTAAAGGAGAAGGGTTAGAACCTAGATGATGAGATGAATTAATGGAGAAACGTTGAGACAAAGAGAGAAGCTTGCATTGGAGGAGTTGATGCTGAAGACATCCAAGCCAGAGAAGAGCAAGAGCTCAGAATCAAGTTGCAGGAGCCTGTTTCATGATCAAGTATACTTGTACATCATTCTACTTTTGACAAATAAAGGTTGAAGTGTCTTTCTTGTTCCAATTTAAATGTGTTATGAAATGGCATCTTAATTTGGATCTGTTTTGGTCAATGCTGAATGTTAAACATTGTTTTTGTTTCTTTCAAGCTTTATATATTGCCCAAAATGTTTTGAGAAAGGTATTGTTATTGCAGGTTTATTGAAAGGAAGGTGGATTTGAAGGTTGAGCACGAGATCAAGTTAAGGCTAGGATCAGACTTCGATCGAAAGGTGTGTTCTCAAGATCCACAACTTATTTCTTTTTGTAAATATTTCTGTAGTATCATCAATACACTTACCTGTCACCCCAACCAAGTTGATAGCATTAGTTTCCTTACTATAGGGTAGATTTGCCCGCCAACAGACTGGCGACTCCACTGGGGAAAGTTGAGTTTTGGCTCTAGGAAACCTTGTTCTTTATTGTCTTCTTAGATTGTTTTGACTTCTTTGATGTGTTGAGAAACTCTATAGGTATCCCTTGCCTGTTTCTTTTCTACTTTCATCAGTTTTTGGTATCTTCCAAAGTCAGTTTTTAAGCCTTTGAAATATGAGCGCTACTCTGCTATATATACAGTAGCGCCCATACGCTACTATGCTATATATACAGTAGCGCCCGTTTCAGTAGGGGCGCGAGTTTCCCTACTACACAGTAGGGTACACTTTCTGAAGCAGTCTATTTTTTGGTTTGCTTGATTTTTAGCCTTTTGGTGGTTTGCTGACTTTGATGTGGGATCTCTTTGACTATTGCATGAGGTTTTTAACTTTTGGTTAAGTCATAGAACCTTTTCTTAAAGTTTTTTCCATCTTTTGAATCGCTTGTTGACCTTTGAAAGTTTGGACTGTTTGTGACTTTTTGGAAGACTAGGTTGTGTTTGGTGTTGAGCACTTCCACTTTTTTAGACCCTGACTGCATGTTGCTAGTTTACAAACCTGCATACCCTTGTATCTGTTGTTTGTGGTGACGTTTGTCTACTCTCTACTCCTCCTATCCTTTTTTTTAGGGTTTGGTCCTTTGTAGAGCCTCTAGGGTGTCTTCTATTTTTGGTCGAGTTCCATTCTTCCTGGACTTATTGTCTTTTGCTGGTTGCAAGTGCATTTAAACAGCTGTAGGCTGAGTCGTTTCCTAGTTTCTTTGTGTTAGTAGGGCAGCTTGCTTGTCTACTTTTGCTTGGCATAGTGGTCTTGTTAGGGATAGATACTTTAGGTCAGTCCTTTTGTGTCTTTCTCCTTTGTTTTCTCCCACTTTGTTCTCGAGTTTAGAGGCTTTTTCTTTGCAAAAAACTTGTAGATCAAGTCTTTTTCGAGCTAGGGTTTCGACAGCTATAAGCCTAAGAACTTTTTAACCATACTTACACACATTGCATGTAAAGTTTTATTTTGCTTTCCATTTTTATATAGTTCTTTTTCGTTTATTGAAAAAGCAAAAAAATTGGTATTTTAAGTTTAAATAGAACTTGTTTTTGTTGTTACAAGATAACTTAGGATATTTTGTACAATTTCAAAAAAAGAAAGCAAAAAAAATTTTAAGTAGGTTTGCTTAAATTTTCAGTTTTGGAAAGAAATAATTGAAAAAAAAATGAAAAGAGCTTTGTTGTAGAAAGTTGATTTTTATGCACTTTTGTTTTCTTGTTATAACCACGCCACACACTAAGCACTACCCTTTTTGAGTAATAACAGCCCTAAAATTTGTTAATAAAATGAACTAGAAACATTTTTTATTTTTAGGGATACACTACACCGACTAGTTTTGGTTAGGATCTTGGGTTTAAATCACCTTAAACCACCCAAGATCACACATTGCGCAAAAATCGTAGTAAGACTATCACAGGTAAACCCACCTCACTCAAAACTTGCCTGGGATCTATGCAGTAGGTCATTGCGAGATCAGTTTGTGGGAATACTCCTCCTACTTTCTGTTCAAGCATACGCCAGGATCGGATTGCGTATTGGGGACTCTTTCGAGTTTCGGGCTTAGCTACCTTGCCCACGCTGTCTGATTCGACCAGTGATTGTTCCCCCAGGAGTTTTCGGTGTTGTGGTATCCTTAGTATCTGATTCTAGGTTCATACACAGGTGACAACAGAGGGTATATCTGTTGTACCTAAGACAGACGTGGGAGGAAATCCCCTGCAGGTCTTTGGGAGGGCGGTTGGGTGATTCCAGCACTTGCACCCTTAGTCATTGTATTGTGGACCCCGGGTAACTGTCTTTCTTCCTTCGTTGATCTATTCTGGGCCCTCATCATCCCAGACTCTTCTCCGGAAGGCATCTTTGTTTGCCCGGTTTGTATACTTAGGACTTTTTTTAGTTGGTGTGTTGTTTGCCCCCTAGTTGTAGTGGCCACTAGGTTCTAGTCTGTTATTTTATATTTATAATCACGGAGAATCAAGAGCTTCGTAGATTGAGGAGGTTCCAAAACCTTCCACCCCTTAGAACAAAACCTATACAGCCAGCTAGACGACAGCGGGTAAACCCCGGTGTTTCTTCAGAAATTACTCCTGAAACAGAATTTCCTGAAGAAATTCTTGTAACAGAAAACCTTGAAATTGAAGTTCCTGAGGAACCACTACCAGGTACCACAGATCAGCAACACTTTAGTACAGTTGAGGTGGAAGATCTTACTTCTGCAGAGTATAGCACTCATTTTAATCCTCCTTTAACCAATACTAGAATTTCGCTTCTGTCACCTGTTGGTTTCCAGCAGCCCCATTTCAGTGCAGATAATTCCTTACCTGAACATCTGATGTCTAACTTAGGAGGTGAACAGGGAGTTCCCCAAACTCCCACTTTAGGTATGAACACCAACATAGTTAACCCTTCTTTTACTGCTACACCAAGTCAGGCACAAACCTCTGTGTCTACTCCATCTTTCAGTTTCAACACTGGTACATTATGTATTCCTAGTTCGACAACGATGGCATATATTCCTACACCTACGGTTGGACCTAGCAGTATGGCCAACTATGCAACACATTCTGCTTCTCAACCTTTATATCAGATACCTAGTACTTGGATTTCCACACCTATCGTAGGACCAAGTGCTTCTGCAAACATGCCAGTCATGGGCACCATGACTGCACCGTCCACATCAGCTTCTACTGGTTTTAATACCTTTGCAGGACCAAACATAAATCAATGTAGCATGCCTGCAGGTAATGTCCCTTTTTCCTTATTCTCAGGGGGAGGGGGTAATATTTTTAACCAGCAATATGGCGGGGCTAATACCTAGCCACAGTGGACGAACCCACGGAGCACCAATCCACTTTCATATGGGTGGGGAAATTTTAATAACCTTTTCATACAATAACAGAAGGCAGGGGGAAACCCCTACCAACAAATAGCTAAGGGCAACCCCTACCAACAAGTAACTGGGGGAAACCCCTATCAACAGATGGTAGGTGGCAACTCCTATCAGCATATGGCCGGGGGCAACCCTTATCACCAAATGGCTGGGGGCAACCCCTACCAACAGATCATGGGTCAAACAATGGGTGGTTCCCCTTATCAAGTACCGTCCTATCGGCCTCGTCTACCATTTCTGGCAACTTTAAATTTTCCAGATCTTTCCAAACTAACAAACGATCCTGTGTGTCATAATGCGGCATAGCCATCAGTTCCCACCAAATTACCTTCGGACATTCCAAAGTTCAAAGGAAAAACAGGTGAAGACCCTGGTGATCATGTCACTACCTTCCACTTATGGTGTTCTTCCAATTTATTAAACGAGGATTCCATCAGATTGAGATTGTTCCAAAGGACCTTAACTGGTCCTGCAGCCAAATGGTACATTGAGCTACCTGCGGCTACTTTCTCTAGTTTTGGGGATCTCGCAACTGTCTTTTTGAATCACATCCAGCTTCCTGTTCGGTATGATGCCGGAACAAAACTTTTGTCTATTTTTAGACAAAATAAAGCCACTCACTTATCTGATCACATTCAAGAGTGGCGAAGACAGAAGAGGCTCATTAAGGCCAACATACCTCCGGAGTTCCTTCTTGAGTGGTACTTGAAATCACTCCTTCCTTATATTTCTAAGGAAGTGGCTACATCTGGAGTATCCAATGAGGAAGAAGCCATTTTACGGACTCAGTAGTTAGACCTCGTGTATACACAATCTGGTTTACTGTATGAGATCATACCCGATGCACCGCGATCGAACACCGATCTGAGTAGACCGAAACCTGGACCACATGCTGACGGCATAGTGGGTTCAGTTGACTTTGCAGCCTTCAAAGCACTGACCAAACAGGTCCATGCCTTAGCTGTCAAACAATCGACTGCAGATATTTCTTCTGTCACAACCTCTCCTTCTAATTCTGAGCCTATCAACCAGGTCCAGAACAATCAAAAGGGCCCTCGGCATCCCAACAACAAAAAGAAGGGCAAGAAAAGAGAGGGGAACCAACAAAAGCCCAAAAAAGACAATGCTGAAGAGGGTAATAAAGAAGAAAAGAAGGTTAAGTTCCCTTGTAAACTTTGCAAGCAGAACCACCTTACTCACCAATGCCCTCTACTTGAAGAAGCCCAGAAGCTCTTAAGAGAAAAGAAGCTTGTCATCCTGAAAGATCCATTTCCTAAAGGGAATGGCTCAACTTCTGGCACCTCCAAAACTGGGGGCACTTCGCATGCTTCGGTTGATCAAACGTTTATAAACATGGTTAATTCGGATGCACTTTTGCAAACTAGAGCCAGGAACTATACCTCGGAAGCATAGAAAAAGGATAAGGAGATTCCAGAATCATCCACTCCACTCCACATAACTGTGGACCCAATGCCCAAGATTTTGAAAGGTGTCTTGAAGAGGGCATCGCACAATCCCAACACACGGGCAGCTTCTAACTACAATGTGGTTGAAGATTTAGCCCAGACCCCTTGTGTCATGTCTACTCTAGAAGTCTTGCAGAGTTGTCCTTTACAACAAAATGCACTTATGGCAGCTATTGGGAGTATGGAATCCTCCAACATGTCTGCGCGATTTGATATGACTGATGTCAAATACCGGTTGCCCTATCACGTTTCCCTTCAGATTAAGGTCGTTCATGGTCCAATGACCATCATACGAGCTGTAGTAGATGAGGGAGCGTCGACTTGCGTAATGTCAATTTCCTGTTGGAAAGCTCTAGGTTCTCCTGAGTTAGCCCCTTCCAACACACTGCTTAATGCATTTGGTGGCAGAACTTTCCGTCCACATGGAGTTTTGCCATCATTTGATGTCACTTTGGCCGGTAAGACAGTTGCTGTTGAAATAGAAGTTTTGGACGCTCCGCTTGATTACAATATGTTGTTAGGCAGGAGTTGGACATATGCCATGCGAGCTATTGCATCGGCAGTTTTTTGAGTGGTCATGTTCCCATTTGAAGGTAAGATCGTTACAGTCGATCAACTTTCTTTCACTCAGAGAAACAACCAGACTTCTTCGGAAACCACAGTTCCTTTGATTGATCAAACCATCCCGGTTGGAGAGAGTTTAGGAGCAGGAATTTACGGGTCACTAATCGGCACTTTTGACCTACCGGCTCCTACCTTATTCGTTGGGACTGAGGGATGTTCATCATCTGAAACTTCCATGGTTAGTTTAACAACTGATTTTGAGTTTCCCTCAACTAATACAAACCCCTCCGAGCCTACCCCTGTTGTAGAATTTACCCACTTCGATTCTCATCAAACTAAAACAGGACATATGTCAACTCCATTGGTGTCTGTCGAGTCAAACATAGATTGTACCACTACTCAGACAGCAGACCCGGTCCATTCTCTCGACAGTTCAGAAATTACTTTACCTTCTGATGAGGAAATGTTAGAAGCCCTGACCGACCCGGACCATCCTCGTGAACATATAGATCTCGTGTCCTTCTTGTTTACTTTTCTTAACTTGTTAGAGAGAGGTGAATTTTGTTCACCACCCGATGAAAATACTGATTTCACTTCTTCACAAGTCGGTATTGTTGAAGCAAATAGATTACATACCTTACTGGTGAACATTTTCACTGGGGTCAACGGAAACATTTTCTTTGAAACGGGATGTTATCTCAATGAGATTATTCTGTATACCAACCTTTTCCGTGATTTCCACAACATCTTTGCCCGGCCTCACGAGGAGGATCCAGACATTGACCCTACCTGAAAAAGTACTATGCCTAGGCTGAAATACTTTTTCTTGTAACATAGCTGTATATTTTTGTAAAGCTAGTTTTGTTATGCTCGTTAGGTATTCTTATGTGTTTTTCGTTTTCGTGTACCAGATGTCAACCGAACATTTCTTAGGATTTGCTGATGGTGCCAGTAGCCACACCTGTCAGTTGGCTGCAGCAGCTTGGGTCATTTATTCACCCGCTGACCAACTTGTCTCTTCGGGGGGGTTTGTTTGGGTCCTACCACGAACAATGTAGCTGAATACATTGCAGTTATAGAACTTCTCCGAGATGCTCTCAGTCATGGCATTTCATACCTGGAGGTAAGGCTTGACTCATAATTAATCGTATTTCAGTTAACAGGTGTCTATCATATTAGGGATCCTGGATTGCTATGTCAGTTTCTACGAGTTAGACTATTGGAAAGACAATTTCATTCTATTAGATATGAACACATTCCAAGAAGTTTAAACACTTTAGTTGATTCATTACAAAACTATGTGTTAAACTGGCATTTGCATCATACATTGTCATAAACAACATTGCACACATAAATTTAAAACGCATACACATGTAAATAACCGATACTGTATATAGCCGATACCGTATCAAAAAATATATGAGTTTTGAGTCACGAGTTTATCAAGTCAAGTCATAAAAGTACAAAAGCTGGGCATAGTAGCCTCAAAAATATATACATAGAATGTATTCCTCTCCTATGGAGAAGGAGTGACCTCATCATCATCTACCGCATTGCGATAGCTTATGACTAGCCTAGCAACCCTCCGCAACACCCTAAGCCATGCTGGGGGCACCCCAACAACATCTTCCTACATATCAACAGGTATCTGATCCATACGGCATGCAGGAACTTCGTGAGTCAACCGACTTATTTTTCTCTCTAGGGTTCCCAACATAGCATCTGCTGCAGTAATATCAGCTGGCCTCACATAGATGGTAGGATGTCCCTCAGGACGAACAGGCCCCAGACCTGCATATGACACTTGATTAGAACCTCAAAACTCATTCATAAAAATCAAATACTTGAAAAAGTTTGAAAAAATTAAATAAATTCTCAAAATTTAAACCTACCAATATTTCCCCAGGCTCCACCTGGAGGAAGCACCAGCTCTGGATCATGACGGAAATCCAATCCAGCATATGGAAATTGCTCAAAAACGGGTACTTGCCTCTCCCACCACCCCCAGAAATCATCAGTATGATAACAGTAGTGACTTTCCCCACCACCCTGGCGGAGGAATATGTCACCCCAACGGCCTAGTCTGGGCTCACGGGGGTTAACCTGAGGTAGAGGCATCCCTAAACTGATAGCAGGCATCCTCTCAAAGAAGAAAGTATACAAAATGCTACCATACCCAAAATTCTTCATTGTGCCGGATTTGCAACCTGTCAATTGAGATTTCATGTTTGCCAATAAACTAGTACTCCAATCATAGACATGACCGTGTAAGCATTGTACACCAATATGCATAGAATGCCTGGAAGATAAGTGTTGTGAAGCATTACCGGCTACTCGGTTGATCATGCTCACTATCACTTTCAAAGGGAGACCATCAATAGTTGAAATCAAGACTTGGGTTCCCGATTTCTCAGCTCCAGCAACACAATATGTATTTACATACTCTTGCACAGACCTTACACCCACCCGAGAAGACACTTTCAGATTGATCACATCTCCTCTCCTCGAGAGACCAGTAATGAAATATATGTCATCAACAGTAGGCTCCAGAGTTTGCCCATGGATGACAAAGGTGTTAGTATCCACATCCCAATACTGAATAAGTCTTCGAAACAGTTTGTTTAAGGCCCTCATGTTTACGGTTCGATAAAACTTCAACAAACCGCATCTTCGGAGAGCATGCATGGTAGCCGAATCTTGCATGGCCAACCTATCCATGTCCTCATGCTCCCTCTCCCTCCATTGAAGGACCATCCTACACAAAAAACCAAAAAATTTTGAGTCTCGGCACTTGTAGGTAGGTTTGCCAAAGTGTACGCTACTGTGTATACTACACAGTCATGTATGGGCGCTACTCTACTTCAGCACAGTAGCGCCCATCACGTTTATACGCTACTGCTATGGTTACACAGTAGCGCCCGCGCAGCAACACTTGTGAGCATCACGTTGCAAACCATTTTTTGCTCAAAAATTGAAAAATAAACCATGAAAATGCAAGTCAGGTGGATTTTAACTTACTTGGTGGAGGAAGATTGACGGTTGGATGCTCAGTTTGATCGCCACGGAGATTTGAAAATTGCCAAAGGTTGCCCCAATATTTGCCCTACAAAACAAATTGAAAATTGATTTTTTTTTAAATGAAATTATATATAAATTGGATTTTGATTTTTACCCATAATTGTTAATTTTCTATAGTTTCAAAACTTTCAAAAAACCCTAATTAATCAATTGAAACACACAATACGGTATAATACTGATCCAAGCTCAATTTTCACTTAATTTTTGTCGGATTCGTCTCCTAAGTTTAAAATTTCTTGATGATAGACCTTGTCAACTAGCTAAATATTTCAAATTCATATATCATTCGAGATTTTTTCCGCATAGACTAATATTTTGTTGAAGACCTAGTTTTTGGCAGAGTATGAAACTATGATCCTAGAAGCTGACCTTTAAGTCATTTTAAGCTCTTGTTTGCACTATTTAAACCTAAACAAGATTGTCGAGCAAGCTTGTCATCTTCGAGCTCGTTAAAGTACTCGAAGGCTCATCCACTCAGGTATAGAATTACCCCTTTTCCGGACTTAAGTGGATTAACTACAGAAAAGGTATACTCTAGGTATACTCCTGTATGCGCTAGAAGAGTTCTCCTTTCATTGTTTTATACTTTTTCGAGGCAGGAGACTAACTGCACGAAAAAGACCTTTGGAGCCTATCTTTAGGGTTTTTAGGCTCTCTAAACATGAAAATACCAAGCGAGCATTCACCTACTCGGGCTCGATGTGAAATCCACGAGAGGGTAAGTAGAGGACTGTTTAAGTTTTTCAACTCTATAAACAAGAAAACACCGCCGAGCACAGACCAATCCGGGCTCGATATAAAATCCACGGATAGGTGAAAAGAGGATTGTTTAAGTTTTTCAGACTCTATAAATAGGAAAACACCAACGAGCATTAATCTGCTTGGGCTCGATACTAAAATCCACGAACAGATATATGGAGTTATTGTTTAAGTTTTTCAGACTCCTTAAAATTGAAAACACTAGCGAGCAAGAACAGATCTCGTCTCGATATTAAAATCCAGAGATCAGTAAATATAGAGTAATCTTCTATCTCTTCTTCGAACTCTATAAATAATGAAGAAGGTTCTGAGTCTTCCTCCCATGGGCTCATTAAATTTTTTACATGGTTGGATCTATTGAGTTTTCATTCTTTCTTGGACTCATTAAAACAACAAGAAGGGTATTCTTTTATCTAAAAAGAATAAGGAACAGGAAAGACATATCATATCTTCATTGTCAAAGGCAGTTTCAGTGAAGTTCTATCGTTGAACACATCACCTACTTGAGTCTATCTTGTCGGTTGGGTTTAGTTTTTGACCTCAGGGTGAACCTTTCCTCCGAGTTATTTACTCCCCTGGTTGGTTATTCTTCCAACCATATGGAGGGTCTGTTAATGTCTCTTACATTTCAGACTTATGATTTACCCCATTATGTCAGAAACTGCCTGAGTCACTTTGTGTTGTGCTCAATGTTCAAGGATATACCCTGTGTCGTCCATTCTGCAATTTATCTTGACCTCATGTGTCGGCCTTCCTAGTGTCAGTCTTGTTACATATTATTCCATACCAGCTCTTACCAGTTGAGTGTTCCTCGAGTTGGATGATGGAGGATGCCTTAAGGCCTCCCTTCCAACGGACTTCTTCCCATCAACATCAACTCATTATTCTGGGATTGAAGTTTAGAGTTTTGGTTAGTACCTTGGAGATTGCAGTCACTAGTGGCAATTTTCCTCGCTGTTGAATGATGAGAATACATCAATGTCTCTTCTTCGACAAGATTCCCAAGTATTCGACTCCAAGTCCATCTATTCACATTTGGCGAATTGTACTTGGTACCTTAGACCCCATCATCATTATCAGTGGAAGTCCTCGCGTTTGTTAACGGTATACATCAATGACCGGTAATCAAATGATACCCCCCATGTTCGACTATCAGCTCATCTATTCACATGGTTAGGGTTTGTACCTAGGGTTGTTTTGGGATGAAGACCTTGGTATTTTGGATGACATTACCTCATTTTGTTATCACCCAAGTTGCGCAAGACTGAGCCTCACTTATATTCGGCTCTCCATGAGACATAGATCCAGTTTGTTGTTATGGCTATGATCTCTCAGTTTGACATGGATCCACGCTTGTATTTCAAGTGGCCATGCTTTATATACATCTCCTTGTTCTGTATCGGAGATCATGTTGTATCACATTGCACATCTCAATGATGTCAACAATGTAATTGCTCGCTGACCTTGATCTTTGTTGCAGGTTTCTTGTGACTTGTTTTCTGCGGTTCTTTGCTCCTCCTCTGGCTTTGGATTATAATGTATTTCGGCTATCGTTTCCCTCTGACCTCACACATTAGGGGGCATCTGTTATAGGTCAAACTTGCACCTCTCCATCCGTGATCACCCTGAGCTGCTGATCACACAAAAGGACAACTTGGATGGAGGAGCATGTTGACCTTGGATGATACTTTAACTCACTCCATTTCCTGACATTACTGGAAAACCCCAAAAAATATCATTTTGAGATATGAGCGCTACTCTACTCAAAGAGACTAGCGCCCATATGCTACTCCAGTGTATCATAGTAGTGCCCATATCCAAGTATACGCTACTCCTTCTCAGCATAGTAGCGCTCACCATTTAAAATCGAATGAGCGCTAGTTGATAAGCACTAAAGTAGCACCCTATACGCTACTCCACTGAACAAGAGTCGCGTACATCTTAAAAGATGATTAAAAAATAAATTAATTTCTCGAGGAGGATTAGTTGCTGGTAGTTTCCTAACTCCTCCAACTTCCTCCATAACTATACATCGACCTAAACTACTTTTCCAATCTTATAAATACAAAGAATATTAAAGGAGAAGGGTTAGAACCTAGATGATGAGATGAATTAATGGAGAAACATTGAGACAAAGAGAGAAGCTTGCATTGGAGGAGTTGATGCTGAAGACATCCAAGCCAGAGAAGAGAAAGAGCCCAGAATCAAGTTGCAGGAGCATGTTTCATGATCAGGTATACTTGTACATCATTCTACTTTTGACAAATAAAGGTTGAAGTGTCTTTCTTGTTCCAATTTAAATGTGTTATGAAATGGCATCTTAATTTGGATCTGTTTTGGTCAATGCTGAATGTTAAACATTGTTTTTGTTTCTTTCAAGCTTTATATATTGCCCAAAATGTTTTGAGAAAGGTATTGTTATTGCAGGTTTACTGAAAGGAAGGTGGATTTGAAGGTTGAGCACGAGATCAAGTTAAGGCTAGGATCAGACTTCGATCGAAAGGTGTGTTCTCAAGATCCACAACTTATTTCTTTTTGTAAATATTTCTGTAGTATCATCAATACACTTACCTGTCACCCCAACCAAGTTGATAGCATTAGTTTCCTTACTATAGGGTAGATTTGCCCGCCAACACAGACATGTAAACCAAAAGGTTTACATGTCAAGCCATTCTATTACTTAAGATTTTAATCGATCTTGCATAGGTAAACAAAGATTGTTGAGATTATAATCATTTGTATTTATAGTTAATCGGGTTTCCATTAATTGACAGGGTCACTCTAATTTATCAACTCTATATTTATATAAATCATATTTTAAATATCAGTGTGAAACTCGATATATTTCCTATCTACTCTGTTTACAAATAACATAATAGTTTAGTATGGGATCTCGATTTGATTTCCTTTACTTTTGTAAACATTATTAAATATATCTCAGAATGCATTTTAAATGGGAATGTGAATACATCTATGCATATATTGTTTGAACTATGCATGCGTTTATGCTCGAAGAGCATCTAGGAACAGAGCCCATGCTTTTAAACAACCAAATTAATATTGCATGATACATTTCATGCTACGATTCACATATCTTAACCCTTACGTACTTAAGTAATGAATGCACGAACAGCCAATCAGCCAAATCATTAAATAATAAAAGGAATCCAATATCAACGCATTATATATATAATTTGAACATTGTATGCAGGCAAGGGTTTCGAACCTTGGTTCCACGTTCATTTCACAGTATGCTTTTCCACGACTTATGCAGTATGCATTTCCACGACTTATGCAGTATGCATTTCTACGATTCATACAGTAATCAATTAAAACAATCAATGCTACGTTTAAATATGAATACGAATATATTCAAACAACGTAGCGACCATTTATTGTAAGTGTGAATATTTTCAGATATGCTCGAAGGAGCATTCTGGAAAACAGTGTTTCTTTTATTTAAATGTTAACGATTCTGCGAAGCGAGAATGCATGTGAATCTGTGTATATGATGCAACTACCATATTGTTATGCATATGTCAATGCTCGGAGAGCATTAGGAAACATAATGTAAGCAAATAACCAACGAGTGTTGGAAACGAAGTTCCATGCCAAACATATCAAAATGCATAACAATATTACGAGTATAGACTTTGTTTTCATAGACCTCCTGGGAAAACTATTTAACAACATATTCCATGCCATGCTTCATAGTTGAATTCTTTACGAACATAAAGAATTTACACATGAACCAGAATGACATTTAAAAAAATATTAACATTTCCATTCAAAACGGTTATAGCCGAGACATTAAAAATTACAGAGAGCATGCTGAGACAAAGCTTGTTTAACCAGTGAGCGCTTATGCGCTTCCTGGTGCTTAATTTTAAATAATTTCATCAAAAACCTAACCATAACACAAGTCTGTGAGGCTATGCGAATAGCATCCTAACGTCGTGAAGACCATCTTCGCAAGGTAAGCTTGTTGCCGTTGAAAACTAGGCCGACGGCCAGGCTCATTTCAAGCAGCGAAACCCTAACCACTAACTTAACCAAGTTTAAAGTAACTCAAGCCCCACAACAGGATAAACCCCACCCGAGGCATGTGGGATTTGGGCGAGTTACCTGGATAGCTGGAGGAATCTTCTTTCTCCTTAGTTATGCTCGACATTTTGGTCATGGGAGTCACCCTGAAGTGCTCCTCACCTCCACCATCTCTATCTTACCTATACAAGATAGTAACATGAAGTTAAACACGGTAATTTTAAACTTGCATAATCAAATTATTGACCACAGTGAATATGATAGGAATTGACACATTACCTATGTTGGAAGCAAAGTCATAGCTATGCTTCACCTGGTCACAGAAGAAGACCACCGCAAGTGTTAGACGTTGAAAATGTGAACAAATAGTATTTAAAGTATGGAAAACGTTTTCGTACAGTTGATGGTTGCCCTTACCTTCGCATGCATAGGGCGAAATCTCCCAGCACAGTCACTTCTCTTTACTGTTCTTCAGCGTGGAGTTTGAGCACCTTCATGTTGCTTTCCAAATGGTTCACAATGGCACTGAGCCATCACCTGTATGTCTTAGAGAGCACCTTCGGCACAGATCCGAAGCTCTCTACTCACACCCAGTCCAAGAAACAATGAAACTTTCGAATCCAACCTTTACCTTATGTTGCATTAACGAGATAGAAGGTAGCAGTAACCTCTAATACCAGTAGTAGAGAACTTAATGCAATCCTGTAGAACGGATGGGTGCGAAAACCACAATCTCCAGAATAAACGACAGGGATTGTTCATGAATGTCCATAATCATGTACAGGATCGAGATCAACGGTGGGCAATAGTTTCACATTGATAGAGTCCGAAACCAATACCTAGTACGTCTTAGATTGTGGCATCACTACGTTTGAGCTCGGCTGCGATGTGGGGGTAGCCATTAATGGAGTCGACCAAACTGGGGCCATGTCGACTCCAGCTTTAACACAACAGAGTTAGGACCTTCAACGTGGCGAGTGACCTCTGCGTACCTGCCATGGTGGCAACCCAAATCCTGGGTTTAAAACTTGGTCGTTGGATTTGTCCAGCCCGTGTGGCACAGCCACATCACGATTCTCGGTCACACATGTGACATGGAATCGTTGACCAACCTTTACTCTTAATTATTAACCATGCAACTCATATATTTTTATGATATGGTTGTTTACATAGCTTAGAACAGCTTCGTAATGTTTGATATCCTTGGTTATGACCAGGGTATTTTTTAAGGATTAGAAAAGTATACTTAAGTATAGTATTCTAGGCAATTATTTTGGATTAAAAAAACATAAATATAGATTGGTAGGAGAATATTAAGTATGAAACATACAATTTACTACTGAAACTCTTAAATTTAGGCGAATAATATGATAAAAAAATATATTTTATATAAATATAGGCGATATTAGACACTAAAAATGACCAAATAATGAATTTAGTTTTTGAAAAAATGCCCAAAAAATAGCCAATTGGTGAAATTTCGCCCCTAAAAATTTCCCTGGTTATGACTTTGGGGAACCTGAATTTATGCACCAGTGCTATGGTTATGTAGGCACATGGTTAAACCATTGTTTATGTTGGTTTAATAACTTTGGTAGCACCGGTCATGAATTTTATATTGATATATATATAGTCTAAAGACCCTTAATACTTGATTGGCATTCCTTTATACGATGCTTATATGATGCTTAAGTTTATATATCTTGGTCAATACATATATATATATAGTTGTATATATATAATGTATGAATTAATGACTTAATACTTAGTCCTTTGTTTCTGATTGACATGCATGTATTAGGTTAAGAATAATGCTATCACGGTGTTGCAATTAAGGGTTAAGTATAGTACATATTTGGGTAGGTGTATCCTATATTGTTACCTGGTTTATATATATATATATATATATATATATATTAAAGTCAAGTTTTAATACTTAGTTAGAATGTAATGCATGTATATGTTAGGTCTAGTCTAATGCATTTTATATTGCTTAGTCAAAATTAATGATCCACATAATATCCACAATAAGTTATAATATAATCTATGAATTATAAGTATGAATATCATTGGTTCTTATAGTCCGTAGGACTATAACACACTATCTTTTTTTATTGGGCAATATTATTAGTGAGATGATCATGTGTGGTTATGTGAGTAATAATATTACTTAGGAAAACTGAAACCACATTAAGATCTATGCGCTATAACAACTTTTGAATTATACTTTTATATTTGTTTCTTAACCTGTACTATGTCGTATAGTAACTTGTGCATGTGATAGGAAAGAGTATTCATAGCGCTAGTTAATGTGCAAAATCTCTTAGGGTTAAGCATAGGCCCTTTTCTTAGTTGTTGATCACTTCATTTTGAAATAGTATTAAGACCATAGTATTTGTTCGTTGGACCCTTACTAAAAATAAAATAGGTGAAGAAGAGACATGACACCATATGACGATCAAGATCCCTGCTCTCCCTCCCAAGTGAAAATGGAAACAATAAAGTATTTTCAAAGAGTGTAGGGTTTTACCTACTTCCAGCGTGGATCTCCACCTTAGGGCCTTCACGTGGCCTCATTAAACACTCAACCACTTCCACTTAGAAAACGATTTATCCCTTCTCCCTATAGTTTGGAATTTGATTTTAATTTTGAGTGAAGCGTTGAGTCTTAGCTTAGGATACCTTGGCCTTAGTTATCATTTAGGGTCTTAGTCTCCAATCCACATTTGTTAGTATAGGTCCATCCTTAGTATACTTGTACAAGGATGTAACATTATGTGTTAGCTTATACAAAAGCTAAGTAATCCTGGTCTCCATGAAAACACTTAGATCAAAGTAAAAAGACATAATAAGCATAGACATCACATCCACAAAGACCGCATTATACAGTTCTAGACTACACACCAAAACCAGCATGTAATTATGGTAAAGTATGAAGTCATAGCAGAATAAAAAATACAGGATAAGACTTGTGAGTTCAATGCCTTATAAGTAAACGTCGAAAATAACACAGTGGGAAATCAAGCTACCATGCAACCAACCAACAAAAGTAACCTTAATTTAAATACAAGTGTTATTCTCAATCATATAACTCAGTGTTGAAGTTAATTTTAAACAAACCCTAGGTCCTATTAATAATTACACCCTATACGATTTTTTATTTTATTTTTGAATTTTTAGGCACATTACAAGTGGTATTAGAGACCAGATGCAAACACTCAGAGGCATTTTGGGCTCACTACTTAAACAGACATCCACTGCAGAAAAATGTTTTCGGAACTTTACTAGTGATTTTATAAAACTAGCAGAATATTGTTTTATTGACTGATTGAATTCCACAAATAAAAGAGCAATATGAATCATGGACACAGAAGGGAACAACATTAGGCACGGGAACATGGATTTTCCACCCCAAGAAGAAGATATTTTATTAAGACATACAAGCCACCCGAGCTAATGAAAACAAAATACAGAGCCAAGTTACAACACTATGGCCTATGGACTCGCAAATGAGCCAGTGCGTGGTGTACTCTGTATAGTATATAAATACAAGATGTCTTCAGTATTAAAATTACCTAATCAGAATTTATTTATGTTATTGACATGCATAATATATCAAGTGTCACCTAAACTAGTATATCATTAAATATTGTTTTATATGCTATAGTCAAACATGTAGAAAGGATTTCATAGGAAAGAAAAATGTTTTAACACCCCATGATGGATTTCAGTCCCAAATAGAAATGATAGGGATTAAATCCTTTAGTAAAATAAACCTAAGGATAAATATGGATATGTTCACCGCCTGTATGATCGTGAAGTCATGAAGTATGCATGCGTAAACGTAGTAATTATCTTCTATATAGAAAGTTAGAAACAAACATCAAAGAACATTAAGCGGGAATACTACACGACTATAGAGTGCATATACAAACATAGTTTGGTATAAGTGACTATACTTAAGGAAGTGTGATGTAAGTCGTTTATAAGAAATACTTTAAACCTAGAATAAAATTCATGACTAATAATGGCATGAAAGGAGTCCCAAAAATTTGCAAGGCCAGTTAGATGAAACATGGGTGCATTGCTCATTAATATTTTGAAACAATGGTCGAATTTATTACCACATGTGTTGTGTCATAAATCAAATGTACTAAAGAAGCATAAAATGAGCTTCAAGACTCTATTAGTAATAATAATTTTGTCAAAAATGTCTGCTTAAAACAAAGTATGTAATATTTTGGGTAAGAATAGAAATAATTACCTTCTTGTATGAGTAGAAAGTCAAGGCCTACATTTAGCCTGTTGTATAGAAAGTTATAGGAAGGTAAAAATGTCTAAACCATTTGAATGCATGGTGTCAAAAGCACAAGAAAAAGTTCATATGTTAAAACATGCACTAAATGAATGATAGTAAAAATTCATAGTAAAAATACAAATAGATGTGCATGGTCGGTTTACATACATAAATATCGAAGAAGGAATTACAAGGGAAGTTTAACTTGTGAGACTATGCAAAAAAGGTTACACATAAAATTTCATGAAAATTGTTATTGAAAACGTTGTGTTAAAGTTTCCTGAGGAAAGGACATAAAATCCAATAGCGGTACTAACAGTATAATAAGAAAAGAAGGTATAGACTATGCTTACAAAATACGTCCAAATCCAGTTGTGACTATACTTGTTGAAAAATGAGTTAATGCATCGGAATTTCGCATGAGAATGTTTGGTGGAAAAAAATGGTTGTTTTATATACAATCAAGATAGGAAATTGATAAAAGCTATGTCTTTCTTTATGATGAACAAAAGACTTTGACATAAATAACTTCTGGCAAGAGATTGTAAGTGAAGCATATAGGTGCATTCGGGTACAAGAGACCTCACCAAGCATGGCGAACTAAAGGTAATACGTGAGGTATTTTCTAAAAATAATGGTATGACTATTAAAAACGGGTAGCATGATGTTGACTTACAATTAGACTAATGATAGTCAACTACATGAATAATATAATATAATTAATAAGTTGAAAAGAAAACAAGATGATTCTATCATGAGAAATGTTAAGTGAAATTAAAGGAATATGTATAGCAATTGACTTAAAGAAATTAAGAATTGTTGAAATAATTGATACATGTTTGTTATAAGATACTAAAGGTATCATGTTTTGTCTAAAATGATGTTTAGCATATTTAAAATATGCATAGAGTGTTAATCAAGTCTTGAAGGGATTGATATGATCTCATGTTGAGTCGGGGGGGAAACCTCAGAACACACTTAAACGGTCTTGGACTACACCATAGTATAAACCACAATCCTTGTAAAAGTATTCGTTTATGACCGCTGGAATAAGCCCGAGAAGAATTACCATGGGCTCCTCTTAGGCTCACGGTTTGAACTACCTATATATGTATATTTTTAGTACTATTACAATTATGAGTTTTCAAATTGTGATTTGATTCACGTTACGCTTACCTTGTGTGTTCAATTTTTGTACAAAAATCTACAAAAAGGGATAATAAACAGACCTTGTGACTACCCTACATTAGTAATAAAGATAGAAAACTAATTTGGTGAGTGAGTGGATAGACGAGGGAGCACCTAGATTGATAAAATATGCATTGGTGTTGAGCAGTAAAAATATCTGGAGCACTTGTTGAGTGAGTTTTGGGCAGTGAAAGTTATGAAGCACTTGGACTCATTGTGATTAACTAATGTTGAGATAGAAACTCTGGAGCATCAGTAACCCCTTAACCAATATTAAGCTAGATTGGTAAATCTTTTGTAATGTTATGCTCAAGAACACCTAGGTTGACAGATCCTATTTAGGTATTGAGCTGGTATACACTAGCACATCGAGAGTTGTTTATGCTCATTTTATACATTTGTTATGCACATTTATGCTTATATTATGCATATGTTATGTTATGGTCATGTACAGATCATGTTACGAGCATTAATATGATTTCTTTTTCAAATAAAAGCAAGTAGAGAATGACTAAGAGTACTTGGAAAAGATGTGCCATGCCAAGAAATTTCAAAATATTATCTTAGATCATGATCATGTATGAATGACAAATGTATAGGTACATGTAATTACAAAGTACTAAAATCTTTGTAAGAATATCAAACTCTAAAAAGAGCTACCATGAAAAGGCAACGTCATGATGTTGCGAAGGAAAATTATTACTTATGTTCTAACTGGTTTTTTTTTAAATATGAATGATGTTGCAAAGGAAAATTATTACTTATGTTCTAACTGATTTTTTCTTTTAAATATGAATGATTTTGCATAGGAAAATTATTACTTATGTTCTAACTGATTTTCTTTTTTAAATATGAATGATTTTGCAAAGGAAACTTATTACTTATGTTCTAACTGATTTTTTTTTTAAATATGAATGATGTTGCAAAGCAAAATTATTACTTATTTTCTAACTCATTTTTGGAAGAAAAAAATATCATATGAAGGAATGTGTTTTATGATGAAATGCTAGAACAACTTGTGTTGTTTGTGAAAAGTATAGGTATGAAAAGAAAGAAACATCACAGCATGATTAACAATGTGATGATTATGATATCCCCATTTACCTTACGTTTTGATTATATGTCATGGTACTGACAATACTTGGAGGTTATTGCAGGTAAGGGGTTAAGGAAGCTTCAATAAGACCTTGAAATATGAAAGAGATTGAATTTATGGGGCCGCATGGGAGAATTAAACCACAATGAAAGAGGCTTACCTCGCCTAGGTTTCATGGTTTCATTTAGAGCCCTAACATTGGGATGGTGTTGTTCTAAGGAGGGAGGGATGTAATATCCCGAGACTTTGACATTTTATTATGTGTTGAGAGTAAGCTCTAGATAACATGTAGGACTTTTATTATGTGCTAAGAACAAGCCCTGATTTGCATGAATGTGTTGGGAATAATCTCCGGAGCACATGGGTTACTGTATTATGTGTTGAGTGTAATCTATGGAGCACATAGATAACCCCACAAGATAAATAATAATTGTTGGGCATAAGCCATGGAGCACACCAACCATTATTATGTTGAGCATAAGCTCTGGAGCATCGGATATTTCACCATTGTATCCCTAGGTGTATTGTACAAATGCATCCTAGTACTAGTGTTGAGCAGAAGCTCTAGAACTGCACTACAGTAACACCCATTGAGAGTGTTGAGCATAAGCTCTGAATAGCACTAGGGGTTACCTCACTTAAGGTGTTAAGCTTGAAAAGACTCTGAATAGCACACATACTCATCATATTTATTCAAATTGATTAATTGAATCATTATCTATTTCTCATAGAGAACTAAAAGACACTGCCACGAAAACAAGGTAATTGAGCATGCAAGGGGATCTAGGGATAACTATCTTAGTTGACCGACCAAAACCACAAGAAGATTTGATAAAGAATCTACATAAAGTGCTAAATGATGCATTGAATAATAAAAAATATAATTATCAAAAGAGCCTCGCATATATACAAGAATATATGAAGATATTATATATATGTGAAGTTATAGGAATAATAAAAGTTACATAAATTAAATAAGTGGAGTCTATATATTTATATATAAATAATATATATACCTATACACTATTTTTACAAACTAAATAAATAAATTACGAGTTCTATTTCAAAATAGAAACAATTTAAAAGTCAAGTTATCTCGAAATTATAATTAAAATAATCTTTTAATTATATTATATATATTTCAAAAGAGGAGATAAATACACGAAGATGTTAAAGATATGGATGTTAACTCAAGATAAAAAAAAAACTGCCCCATTTCAAAAGCTTAGGTTGCACCCTAGGGCATCTTATCTTATTATCATTTCTTTATAGTATTGGAGGGAATTCCAAATCTTGTATCTCTCAGATACATATATTAAGTGCAAGATAACAAAAACATGTTTCCTTAGGTGCTCTAGATTTTATTGCATGCTCGAACCAGTTTGGGGTGATCCGATTAAAACCACGAAGGGTTATGGATCAAAAGTTGGGAAGAACGTGGCAGTTCTGACTTTATCCAGTTACAACTCCACAGGTCAAAAAAGAGTAATTTCTATTAATTAGTGTTTGAAGTCTGCAGGTTAAAAAGGAAATCCATTCCAAACATTTCAGGTAAGAATTATATTGTTTGTATATCAAGCCTCTGCAGAATTATAGGCTGAAATTTATAAGCATTCCAATTTTAAGCTGTAATTTCTCTTTTATAGATTTTAGTTAAAATTATCTACTTCTTGATCAATGGAAAAAGTGATGGTTCACTGGGTTTAATCAAACTTATCTTCGTGTTGAGAGTTAGCAAATAATTTGTACATATATTTAGGACTAACCGAGAATAGTTCTTTCTTTTATTTTTAACTTAGAAACGAATTTTCCAGACTTAGACCAAACTTTCCAAACCCCAAAACATCATAAATTAACCACAAACACCAACGCATAAACCAAACTACATTTTATAGAAATTACTAAACCATAATTACTGTGGTGATCATCTAATTGTTTTCTGAGTGAACCATTATACAAACCGAATAGAATTTCTTCCATACCAGTTTCGCTCTAGCAAAGCTAGCTTGTGCTAGATCTCTTTCCTTCAACCTATAGATATAATATTTTAAATCACTTGTTAAAATTCTCCCAGATTATAACGAAATAGGATTACGTCAAAGTCATTTTAACCTTGGCACATTTGGCAGAACCCTAGATTTACTCATAACGACCAATCTGTTGTTTTAAACAAGAAAGAAATTACATGTCGAAAAAGAGTCATATTTTAGAATCCTCACGGACTAGGGATTGATTCCCTTTAAAAGCTTCCCTAGTTACCAGAAACAAAAATAATAATTTACTCAAAATTATACTCATGCCAAACTACCCAGTAAATAAATGATAGGAAAACATTTACTCACAAGTTGTATAGAACGATTACGTCCCAATTATTCGGGCTTAAATGATTTTTACAAAGTAGGCAAAACAACGAAATCGCTCAATGATTAGGCGTCTAAAGGACAGGTTCCAAGATACAAATAATAATCAATCGGAATAGATTAAACAGGGAAACATAAAAATATATATCACCGATCAAATCTAAAAGACACAGGCTCGGGATTGAATCCCCTAGAGCATCCTTTTTTTACGTTTATCAATTCCAGCCACCAACTGGAATGAGCTTGCCACACTACAGGGTTGGCTCAAGCACCACTGTGCTTATCATTAAAATAATTAAAAGAAATTCCAGACAGAATTAAGGCTTTTCCCACCCTTCTATGGATGAATAAACTAAGTAAATATTTCTTTGCATACAGAAAAAAGAATATAGATAACAAGACAAATAGAGCTATCACTGGCGCATTTACATCATTATCATTTTATTGGGTATAAACAAAACACATAAATGTAATTGGGGATTTTCCCAAAAAACAAAATGACAAATCTAATATTTATTACAGCAACAGAACCATAATAGTGTCACGGTAAGAAGAAATAGTAATAAAAACATAGACCACAGTGGAACTCAACTCCTTGAACACTGAGCATTTGGAAGTATGCATAAAACAACAAACAATGAACAAAGAATCTTTTCCCCCAATAACATATAATCAACAAAATTCATATTTTAACGCAAGTCATCACACAGAACGATTTTTCCCATACAAAATGGCGTATAGCCCGAGAGGTAAGCATAGACTCCATATTCAGTCAAACATTAGACCTTTCAGTAATTACAATTTAACCCCATGTACAAGGCTTATTTTCAAACCAAAGGCATTTAGCCCGAAACTTACAACACACTGATCCTCTGTACAACACCATTATGAAATTACCCATATGGCTTACAAACTAAAGACCAACACTGAAAGCATACAAACAACCACACCAGTTACAATTTAATGTGGGTTGGCTCGCTACAAACCCTTGTCACTCCATAGCGTATCTAGGCACCAAATTATAGACTTCGCGCTATTAATCAAAGAAGGAAATCTACACAACGCGGGAAACTCATGAACTAAAGTGTTCCAGGGAAGCCCGGGTCTTACCAAGGCCACTCGCTTCTGGAGCCTCCACTTCCCAAGCATCTTGAATCACGACCAGAAAACTTCAGGTTGTAGCGCAAACCCTCCTGACCAGTCGACACAGAGCACAAATCATTAGAACTTTAACCAAAGTAGTTAACATCTGAAATTTCAACTTAGACAAAAAAAAAAAATACATAGCATTACCTCTGCGTAGATCTTTGACTGCTTCACAACGGAGTTTTCTCCATATCTATATGACAGTCGAGAACTCTGCTCTCCCTCCCAAGTGCAAATGGAAACAATACAATATTTTCGAAGGGCGTAGTGATTTACCTACTGCCAGCTTGGATCTCCACCTTAGGGCCTTCACGTGGCCTCATTAAACACTCACCCACTTCCACTTATAAAACGATTTATCCCTTCTCCCTATAGTTTGGAATTCGATTTTAATTTTGAGTGAAGCGTTAAGTCTTGGCTTAGGATACCTTGGACTTAGTGATCATTTAGGTTCTTAGTCTCCAAGCCACATTTTTTAGTCTAGGGCCATCCTTAGGATACTTGTACAAGGATGTAACATTATGTGTTATCTTATACAAAAGCTAAGTAAGCCGGGTCGCCATGAAAACACTTGTATCAAAGTAAAAGGACATAATAAGAATAGACATCACATCCACAAAGACTGCATTATACAGTTCTAGATTACACACCAAAACTAGCATGCAATTATGGTAAAGTATGAAGTAATAACAGATTAACAAATACAGGATATGACATGCGACTTCAATGCCTTATAAGTAAACGTCAAAAATAACACAGTGGGAAATCAGGCTACCATGCAACCAACCAACAAAAGTAACCTGAATTTAAATACAAGTGTTATTCTTAGTCATATAACTCAGTGTTAGAAGTTAATTTTAAACAAACACTAGGTCCTATTAATAATTACACCCTATACGATTTTTATTTTTTGGGGATTTTTAGGGACATTACAAATAAAATCATGAAGTTAAAAGCATACATCGTATGAAGGTGAGAAGTAATACAACTGTGGAGAATGTAACAACTCACATAATCCATCATCATATCAAATATGCATTATATGGGGAGCAATAAGGGTTAGCATGAAACGATATCATGCCATACCAAATATCTCATATAATCTCTTATTCTTCACTAACACATAACATAGTTGTAAAATACCAACATTAACCACAACATGCTTTCATACCATTTATGTGCCAAATGTCATTTATCTCTAGATGCAATGATAAGCTATAATAGCATTTTATGTCTACACGTCATGAAATAACATCAAGAAGTATCATATGCACCACCCCTAGCTATAAATTTCATGGCTAGAATTAACACTCATCAAATTTCACATGAATAATGCATGACCATGAAGGCCTCATTCTAAGAACAACATGTAAAAACACCATATCATGTACCACATAACTTTCATTTCAAGATGCCTAAATAAAACTATAAATTACCAATTGAGTATCAACAATCAATGCATCATGTACCTCATGTCCTATTCATCTAGAAACATAATAAACTAGGTATCAACATGAACTATGCATCATGGAAACTGAGTAGCAGCATGAAATATAATAAACTGAACATAATAAATTGATCATAATAAACTGATCATAATAAACTAAACATAAATTTACTCTAGTCTTTCTTTTATGTACCTATACCTTTTTTTCTTAGTGTATCCTTTATTTCTACCCTTTTTCATCTTATCAACAAGACCAATCGCATATACTTCCCCTAATTTCTTTGAACAAGGCCACAATATTATCTCACAACTAGCATTTTTTCCAACTTATGCTACAATGAACCCAAGTCCCTTTCCTCCATTCACATATCTTTTATAATTCAAGAGTGCAACTCCTTCCTTTACCAATAAATTTATTAATTTCCAATTTTTTACCCCCCCGCCTGCATGTTGTTAACCTCAAGACTTGCTTATATAACAGCTTGGAACTACTTCTAAGTTTTTAAATAAAACTAGGTATCAACATGAACTATGCATCATGGAAACTGAGTAGCAGCATGAAATATAATAAACTGAACATAATAAATTGATCATAATAAACTGATCATAATAAACTAAACATAAATTTACTCTAGTCTTTCTTTTATGTACCTATACCTTTTTTTCTTACTGTATCCTTTATTTCTACCCTTTTTCATCTTATCAACAAGACCAATCGCATATACTTCCCCTAATTTCTTTGAACAAGGCCACAATATTATCTCACAACTAGCATTTTTCCCAACTTATGCTACAATGAACCCAAGTCCCTTTCCTCCATTCACATATCTTTTATAATTCAAGAGTGCAACTCCTTCCTTTACCAATAAATTTATTAATTTCCAATTTTTTACCCCCCCGCCTGCATGTTGTTAACCTCAAGACTTGCTTATATAACAGCTTGGAACTACTTCTAAGTTTGTAACATCCTCCTTACAAGTTGTAGCCAGGCTCATATCGCTACATTACACTCTAGTAGACATGGGAGCTCGAGTCGTTGCTTCACCACTACCTTCAAGCTATTCCATGAATGAATGAGAAGGCTTTAGAGCTCTAGAAGGGCTCAGAAGGGTCTAAAGAGGGAGAGGGATTTGAGGAGCTAATTTACACCATTCTTCTTCCATAAACATAATAATTATGTCCTAACTTAGTATGAAATTTTGAGCAATAGTTTTTTTTTTTAACTGATAGACCCTTCTAGTTTTTAACTGCTAGGCCCTTATATAATCCTTTAATAATGAATGAAATTTAGATTTCAACTTATAGATAGCGAAAGGAATATTTGACTCTTCTTATACTCATCAATATAATAATATTGATGATCAAAATGCCTCCGAGGGTACTCGACCTATCATAAATACCTCTCATTGCTTTCACAGTCAAATACTGGGTTGCTAATCTTTTTAATACTTGGCAATACTCGCCTTTAATGTTAATGTCTATGTGTGATATCTCTTTGAACAGATTGTACACGTCTGGTATCCTAAGCCTGGATTACCTTCGACTCTATATGTTTATAGTTTTCAGCTGTATGTTCACAATGTTGACCCCAATGATATATACAGTTTATACAAGATTCATTGTTAACCTTTTTATTTCTTAGTACCTATAATAGTATTTCACCATTTTCTTAAATACAGTTACACTTTTATTTTAAAGCTTCATAACACGGATGATCTTCACGGACTCATTGTTGCCACACATCCAGCTAATCAAGAGTTTCTAGTTTTTTTGGGGTTTTTTTTCATGTATATCATAGTTTTGCATTAATGTAATTATGACTACTAAATAAAAGGATCAATAAGTGAATGGCATGCATTCAACAGTAGTGGGAGGGTTTATGACTCTATACGGTTGATGACGAAATTATTCTCTTGAATAGTTGAAGTCCTTATATTATATACTTATCCAAAATTAATCTACTATGTTAAGGAGGACAATGCCTATTTTTAAAAGAGTTCTCTGCCTATAAAAGGAATGCAAATACTGGAAACACTAACAATAATCTTCTTCCTTCTCAAACAAAATACTGGAGCATTGCACTTGGTTGTGTACTTTTCCTGGGATCATGGTTTGACACTTGGACTACTGTGTTAGTCTTGTGGCCAGATGGTTAATTGGAGATTTGGGCTCCATGCAAAAACAATCTTTTTATGTAACATTGTTCCTCTTCAGTTTAGATATGCACCCACCTGAGTAGTCTAAATGCAGAATATCTAGAATCCATAAACAGTAACAGCGTAGTTCGCTTTCAAGTGGCAGCTGATCCTAGCGCAAGCCCGGTCATATTTGATAGTACGCAATGTTGTTGTCCTGATTTTAACCCAATAAATTTTTGGCAGCGGGCATTGACGACAATCTAAACCGTATGCATAGATATATTGATGTTTATGTATATGTCTTTGTTTACTTCTTAAACTCCTTTGAAATGTATCTGGTCTATAATCCTCTTCTCTTAGAGTAATTGAAAGCGAAAAGAATTTAATCAGTAATTTGATCAAGGATGTTGGTTTCTGTCAGGCATTACATTTTACAATTAATTTTTGTTAAGTACTTTTCATGGGAATCACTAAATTTTATTCTTAGAATGGCCTGGATCTGGATCTAGATCTGTATCAGCTCTAGGTACATACAGCAATCAACTGAGAAACATACCCTAAATAAATTTGTCCCTAAAGTGGATCTGGGATGGGTATGTAGAATAAATAAGTTTTATGTGAACCTCGCAATTTTGTGAAGTATGATACCTTTCAGTATCAGAAACCATCACTGCAAAGTCGAATGCAAAAGCCAGGAAATGAATACCACTAAGTTGTAATCAAGAAGACAAATCCAATTTCAAGCTACAAAGATTTGAGATATGATCCATCTAACTGTTGTGCAAATCTAATATGATTTTTTTTTTGGGTGCATGTTCAGAATTAAGGACTTCATGAACAAGTATAAAAGTTATTGTTGTTGGGGTTACTAGGTGGCCAAGCACTAAATGGATCATTGCGAATCTCCTTGATTTCTGAACTAAGAATTCCCAACAATGTGTGATACTTCAAAGTTCAGATTGCTACAACTGACTATTGAAAGAATAACCCATAAATTTTTATAGAGAAATCTTGTTTTGCAGGAACAATAATTTTAGGAATGAAAAGCTCTATTCGGAGATGCTTTGGAATTTAAATGGCAAGGGTATTAGCAATTCGTGACTCCCTTTGGCTAAAGATTGGAGAGCTTCTACCCGGAGATCGAGATTCTTGGAGTTTTGATGGAGCATAGAAAGGTGGCATGGTGAGAGTAGGAAGAAACATTAAAGTTCAAAATGAAAAGTTCATTGAACCATTAGAAGAAGCTAAAAAGCATACCTCGAATAATATTTCAAAGTTCAATGTAGCAAAAGAAGCACTCAAAATAGAATAGATAAACATTAAAACTGGAAATAACCCTAAATTAGTACATACAAACTTAGTAGGGAAGGTGGAGATGTTAGCTATTATGTAGAGACCGATATGAAGCTAAATGATATCCCAATAGCTTTGAAACTTGTGAAATAAGCCATTTTCACAAAAGATTTAGCACAGAGGAATGTGATGAACCTGCAATAATTAATTAATGCAAATACACAAAATATCAGAAATAACAGAACAGAATCACTTTTATATTGATCACGGGCCACTTCGAGGGGGCAACCTCCTTTGAGAAAGCTCAAATACAATTAACTTCACGGTGCCTTCAATGATCTCAACACATACTTATATACTAAGTCTATGCCCAATACTATGAGTCAAAACCATGGGACATATAATACTACAGGATGACTTACAAAGCATATGCGTCCAATACTATGGGTCAATACTATGGGCTAATATAAACTACGGATCAACAAATACTACGGGACGACTTACAAAGCATATGCGTCCAACAACAATATACTAACATAGTAAAGAGAAGGGTTGACATAGGTTCCTAACATCCCCTCTCCCTTGGAAAAAGCTTTGTCCTCAAAGCTTTGGTTGGAGAAATTGCTGCAGAATCTGAAGGAGTGGTTCCCCGGTGGCATCCTCGGTTTGCATTTCGGTCCACTTACGCCTTTGGAGTGTCAAGGAGGATTGCTTGGAAGGCTATAGATGAAGAAGAACCCTCTCAGCTGCGTGAAAAATGCGCTCAGAACGGTGTTGATCGGCTTGTTGTCTCCGGCGAATTCTGGCCATGTGAAGATTGTCCTGTAGAATGAGAAGAATCTGATCGTGGTTTCGAAGAACCGAGTCAATTTCCTGAATTGGGGAGCTGCTAAGGGTGTATGGAAGAAGAATTGGCAGTGTTTGTCCATAGACTGCTTCATATGGTGTCCTTTGAGATGTGGTATTGTACCACTAGAGTGCTGCTAGGAAATCCATAGAAATAGTTGGCCAAAGCTATGTAGGGATGGGCAAGGGTTTGATCAATCCCGAAAGGAGTGTCAGTCCCCCCTTGTTGACTTGGAAAGTATCATCGTTAGCCACCATCTGTTGAATTGTCATTTTTAGTCCCTGCCAAAAGAAGTTACATTGTTCCTGGTCATACATTTTGCAGAACCCAGAGTGCCCTGTTGATGAAGAAGCATGGAGTTCATAGAAGAGATAGCCCTGTTGAACATATTGCAACCAATTTGGAACAAGCAGAGAAAGAACTGTAAGAGAAACTGGGTCATCAATTGTGCGAGAAGGAGCATCTTCCACCATATTGTCCTTACCCTTCTTGTAAGTGATCACATAGGGATAACCCATGAGTTGGATAACCCATTGAAGGTGTGTTGGGGAGGAGACCCATTATTCCAGAAAATTTTTTAGACTTGGGAGATCAGTCTTGATGCAGAAATAATTTCCTAATAGGTATGCCTGCCACTTCTGTACTACATGTAAAATAGCCATCATTTCCTGCTGAGAGGTAGATGTGGCTACATTCTTACCGGAAAGGTCTCTTGAAGGCAGCAAGCTCATTGGTTCAACAAAGATACCTGCATATCTATCCAAGGGAGTAGTGGAGACTGTTGATGGGGGCATCTAAATGGAATTAAGCTAAGCGATGACACCATGTGAATTCTTCTTAAGGATTTTTTCCAGGCGATGTGAACTGATGATGGAGAGAGACCCTGGTTGTAAGCCCCTAAATTTGTGTTGTGCCCCATTGACTTTAAACTGCATCTAAAGTTCAGCAAAATCCCATAAGATGGGGCCAATTGTGCGTAACCATTGAACGCCCAAAACCACATCACATCCTCCTAAGGGCAAGGCAAACATGTCAGAGCGTAGGTTATAATCTTCCATAGAGATACGCACAATGTGACACTTCCCCTTGCAAGGTAAGGCGCCCCCATTGGCAACCATGACTTCAAAGTTGGAGCAAGGATGGACAAAACAATCAGCTTGTTTGGCAATTCGAGGGTCAATGAAGTTATGAGTGCTACCAGAATCAATGAGTATGGTAAGAGGGAGCTTCTTGAAGTATCTCCTAACCCGCATTGTTTGTGGGGTGGTGACGCCGGTTACAGCATAGAGAGAGATCTCGGGTGGGTCGTCCTAAGATGGGGTGTCAACACGCGGGTGTTGCATGTCGACCGGATCATCTACTATATCTGTAGCTTCTTCACCAAGTTCTAAGGAAGGCGGAGAATCCACATCCAAGAGACAGAGCTTTTGTTGAACACATCTATGTCCCTGAGTGAATTTCTCATCACAATTATAGCAAAGCCCTTTTTCTCGGCGTGCCTGCATTTCTATTTCAGACAAACGCTTGATAGGAGTTGGTTGAGGAGCAAGCGTGATGGGAGGTCGTTGGGAACCCATATTTCTGAAGGGAACAAAGGTGGGTTTGGAGCATTGTTGAGTTGCGATCTTGTCCTCGGCCAACTTAGCCAACCCTAGGACTTCCATCATTGTGTTGGGACAAAATATTTTGACCTCTTAGCGGATTTCATCCTTGAGACCACTGATAAAACAATTCCTGTAGAATTCATCACACAATCCATCTGTGTGATTGGCTAGTTTCTCAAATTCCATCTGATACTCTCTCACTGTGCCAGTTTGGTGAAGTTTAGTGAGTGCTCCTGTGAAGTCGTCAAAAGCACTAGGACCAAATCGTGGCAAAATGAGTTGGCAAAAATCTGTCCAGTTTGGCTCGGGATGAGCTTTGATGTAACAACGGTACCATTGAAGGGCTTCCTGTTCCAAATGAAAGGATGCAAGTGAAACTTTCTGAACATCAAAAGTATTATGCAGACTGAAATATTTTTATGCTCGATATATCCATCCAGTCGGATCAGTACCATTGAAGCGAGGAAAATCAAGCTTTGGCCCACAAAAATTGCTAGAAGCAGAGAACCCGGTGGCTGCAAAAGATTCTGGCTGTCTGGTATTGTTCATGGCTGAATGCTGCAGATGGAGGCTGAGAAATTTTTCATCCAGATCTTGGAGTTTGGTTTGGATGGTTGCCAGTGCTTCCTCCATGGTGTGTGCTCCTGCACAGGTGACAAATATAACCAGGTTTTTTTTTTTTTTTTTTTTTACAGACTGGAGCGGCTACGGCTCAGAAGGAATCTGGAACAACGCCGAACGGCTGGATCTGGAACGGCTTGCAAAATGGATCTGAATCGGCGCAGCAGTGATCGACAATAGTTCAGTTGAAAGTAGATATGGATCCCAGCTTTGTGCGGCTTCCTAACAGTTCAGGGTTTTCACTCGGCCACCAATGCTGTCTGACGGCTTGCGTATTGGGGCAGTACCCCTCACTCCACGGCTCAGGTAAAACTGATAACCGCTTTGCCACAAACGACAGCTCTTGCTTTACCTCACGGGTGGGAACTAGTCAATCAGGTAGGGGTCGTTGCCCTTTTCGCTGGCAGGTCCTCTCAATGGGCCAGCTACTTCAAGGTTCCTGTGGTACTCCTGACAATGAGTTTTAGGGCTTATGCCCAAGTACTTCCCACAGTTAAGCGGATAGGGATTATTTCCAAATCCGAACCTGCAACAGAAAAAATTTGGGCAGAAATTCCACCCAATGTTCAAAAACCGGATCTATATTGCTCAGAATCACTATTATAGCATGTTTTCGGAACTCGAACAACCACTTTGCTTCTACCCATGATAGTGGAATAGAAATATGGGTACTCGGTCAAAATATTTTCTCGCCGCAATTTCCGCGGCCGTCATCGAAATTCTGAAAAATTGTTGATTTTAAATCTGCGATATCTCCACTTTTATAACTCCAAATGAGATGATTGTTTTTTTGAAACTACATATTCTTGAAAGAGGAATTCAAATATGCAATCGGTTTCTTCTGATTTTGTGCAGAAATTTTCAGAAATTGATCTGAAAGTCGCTGCCCAAAAAAAGAAAAAAAATTTCCCACTTGTGCCAAGGAAAGTGCTCTGATACCAGATGTGATGAACCTGCAATAATTAATTAATGCAAATACACAAAATATCAGAAATAACATAACAGAATCACTTTTATATTGATCACAGGCCTCTTCGAGGGGGCAACCTCCTTTGAGCAAGCTTAATACAATTTACTTCACGGTGCCTTCAATGACCTCAACACACACTTATAAACTAAGTCTATGCCCAATACTATGAGTCAAAACCATGGGACATATAATACTACAGGACGACTTACAAAGCATATGCGTCCAATACTATGGGTCAATACTATGGGCTAATATAAACTACAGATCAACAAATACTGCAGGACGACTTACAAAGCATATGTGTCCAACAACAATATACTAACATAGTAAAGAGAAGGGTTGACATAGGTTCCTAACAAGGAAGGTAGGATAAAAACTGAGACAATTGAGCTAAAACCAAGCAGTTTTAAGCTAACCCAACACTCAGCATCTAAGGAAGTCCTTGAGATAGAATTCATTTTTATCAACAATGGAAATTTCAAATATCAATTTGCCTCTTATGGACACTAATTCCATGAACTGTAGATATTTCTGTGGATAAACTCTCCGAAATGATAAGACATTACTTGTCCAGGATCCACTAGATAATAAAGGTATCATTTGCTCCAAAAAAAAAGATGATGTTAGAGAGAACTAACTTATTAAAAAATAAAATAAAAAACAACTGTGAGCTACAATTTCTCTAACAATGGAGTAGATAGACCTTGAGGACCTATGCATTCCAAATAATGATCTGGCAGTAATAAAGTATGCCAATGTTGCAAAGAGACTTCGAACGTAATGAAACCTCTGCTTGCTTGATAAAGAACTGTCGATACATTCTAGGAAATGAATGCATGCATGAGTGTGACTTCAAAGGCTAATAACTTTGGAGTTAACCAAAGAACCCATACATTTTTAGATAAAAACAGAAGAATATTGTCATCTTCACCATACTAGCACAAAACACGACAAGCAGAACACTCTATTCCATCAATAAGGAATCACATTTGGTTACAGAATAGCTCCAAAACAATCTCAAAGGTTTCCATTGGCTACTAAATATGAACTGATCAATGTAAGGTGTCTACAAATTAATTAAATAATTGCATCCGTCGTTTTAATTATGTTTTCTGGAAGCATGATGTGCAAAAACTAGGGTCCTTTCATTGGAGTGTTATACATATTCTGTAGTATGATGAGGGTTGGAGTGTAACTTACAATCCTGTATTGTTCGGTAACCATAGTTTTCTGTAGAACCACTGTAAATTATGGCAGGCGGCAGGCATCACAGGAGGCAGGCGTTACATTCAGGTTACAATAGGCAAGCGTTACCAAATTGCAGGAGGTAGGCGTTACATTTTGGTTACATAATTTCTTACAGCGCCATGCGTTACCATCATAAATAAGAAGACTCATGTGCAACTACTTCCACATACAACTGAATCACTAGAGCATAAACTACCTGTTATCATAGTATATTTCTTAAATTGTTGGTATGAAACGCCTTAAATTGGACAGAGTGGTTGTGGGAGTGGGGATCTCATCGTGAGACGTGGATTGCATGTGGAACAAGGGACACACGATTTATGGATAAAGGTCAGTGCAAGCTAATGAGGGTTACTTTTGGCACGTTAAATGCAATAGAAAACTGAAAAAGAAGGGATCCCTCAACTTACTTGGATTTTTTGAACTACTTACGCAAAATATCTTGCATTGAGTAAAAAAGATGAAATGTAGGAAATTGAATCACTTTTCCGAATATATAACTTTTATGTATTGAAAATTTGCATAGCTATGTCAAGTTTCATTTTTCCTAACAGACACTTTTTATTTTTCATGCAAAATGATAAGGTATATGTTTTTGTGGGTAGAGCCTTTGAGGGCCTAAATGATGGAATCAAGCTACAAAAATCGGCATGTATGTAGAGAACACATAGCACTTGTGCGCCATTATTTTTCGAAAATTAAATTAGTAATTTTATGATTTTTTTATAATTGTCTAAGTGATCAAACCTCGAAAATAGTACCTGTTTTGTGGGTAGAGTCGTTGAAGGTCTTAATGCAAAAATTTTGAAATGGATTTTTCATAGAACGTGGAGGTTAGTGTCCTCTTGTGCACCATACAATTTTTTTTTGAAATGATTGAGAATTGAAGAAGTTATGGAAGAAACACTAACAGTGTGTTTCACGAATTAAGGAGGTAGGACAGAAAAGAAATTGAAAGAAAATAGGAAAAATTAATATTTCAAAATAAAAGTTACATATTTGGAATCTGCAGAAAAAATGCTATTTGTGTCTAAGATTTCATCAAAAATTACTCTGTGTAGCATATTGTAACGAGTGGCTAAGCACAGGCTTCTCTAGAAACTGGAAGAAATACCTAATTAGCTTTGGTTTTTCATTAACATAGCACAGGTTTGGAATTACCGAAGCAAACTCCAAAGCATACACATAGGATTATTGTTGACATGTGAGCATGTGACTCGGCTTGGTTTAGGCTCTACAAAACACGAGCGCATTATGTTTAAATTCAAAAATATTGTCGCGCTTTTAGATGTACATAACGCGTACGCATTATATAACTACATAACACGTACGCGTTATATAGTTAAAAAACGCGCTCGCGTTATTCAAATCATAAAATACATGTTTAATACTTGAGAAAGAGGGGGTGTGGAAGACTCAAGAGAATTTTTGTTTAATATTTGAGAAGGGGTGGGGAAGGTTCAAGGGAATCTATGGTTAATATTTAACAGGGGTGGGAAAGGGTCAAGGGCTTAGAAGGATGTTGGAAGCTTGAGTGGGGAGAGATGAAGGGAATGAGAACATGATGGACTACAGGGGGTGAAGGGAAGTGGAGCTTGAGAGCACTATTAGAAGTAGGATAGGTTCTGAAGAGGTATAGGGTTAGAAGTTGAAAGTGAGACTTGAGTGACAAGGGGGAATGGATGGAGGCAAGAGGGATATGAGAGAGAAATAAAGAATACAAGGGGGGAAAGACATAGAGCGAGGGAGGGAGAGGGACAATGGGGAGGAATGGATTTAAAGGGAGTGAGAGATAGATGGGGATAGAACGAAATAAAGAGATAGGAAGGGAGGGACAAAAATTGTTGGTGGGAGACCTGCAGGGAGTGGTGGCGATGGAGAGAGAGAGAGAATATGAGAGGAGGGGGAAGGGACATAAAGTGTGTGAGAGAGAGGGAGTGATGGAGAGATTGGGATAGGTTGAGAGAAAGATAACATGAGGGAGGGATAGAAGGTGAGAGAGAGACAGGCGATGAGAGAGCGAGGGAGAGAAGGTAGGGTGAGGGATGGAGTAAGAAAGGTGGAGATAGATATGGATGGAGGGGGGATGGGTTTGAGAATGGAAAGTGACATAATGTGTGTGTATGTGTGTGTGTGTGTGTGTGTGTGAGAGAGAGAGAGAGAGAGAGAGATTGATGGTTGGGGAGAGAGAGACTAGAGGGAGTTGTGAGCATCATATTCTCCATCAGCATCATATTCTTCATCATCATCATCTTCATGAACATCATCGTCATCATCAACATCTTCATCATCATCACCATCATCATCATCATCATCATCATCGTATTCCTCATCAAATCAACATCTCCATCATCATCATCATCATCATCTTCTGAACATCATCATCATCATCATCTTCTGAACATCATCATGATCATCATCTAAACATCACCATCACCATTATCATCAACATCTTCATCATCATCACCATCACCATCATCATCAAAATCTTCATTGTCATCACCATCACCATCTTCACCATCATTGTCATCTCTAGGTTCCCCATCAACATCAACATCTCCATCATCATCATCTTCTTCATCATCATCATCTTCATCACCATCATCATCATCATCAACAACATCTTCATCATCATCACCATCATCATCTTCCTTGAATCAGATCAACATCTCCATCATGTCACCATCATCTTCATCATCATCATCGTCATCATCTGAACATCACCATCACCATCACCATCATCATCAACATCTTCATCATCATTACCATCACCATCATCATCAACATCTTCATCGTCATCACCAACATCATCATCATCATTGGCATTTGTAGGTTCCTCATCAACATCTCCATCATCATCATCTTCTCCATCATCATCATCTTCATCACCATCATCAGCAGCATCAACATCTTCATCATCATCACCATAATCATCATCTTCATCATCATTAGATCAACATATCCATCATCATCATCTTCTTCATCATCTTCACCATCATCATCATCTTCATCGCCATCTCCATCATCTTCAACATCTCCATCATCATCACCATCACCACCATCATCATCTTCATGACCATAAACATCTTCATCATCATTGTCATCTCCCCCTTCCTCATCAACATCTCCATCATCATCATCATCATCATCATCACCATCTAAACATCACCATCATCGTCAACATCTTCATCATCATCACCATCAACATCATCATCATCATCATCACCATTAGCATCATCATCAAAATCTTCATCGTCATCACCATCACCATCACCATCACCATCTTCATCATCATTGTCATCTCTAGGTTCCCCATCAACACAACATCTCCATCATCATCATCTTCTTCATCACCATCACCATCATCATCAAAATCTTCATCATCATCACCATCATAATCATCATCTTCCTCATCAGATCAACATCTCCATCATGTCACCATCATCTTCATCATCATCATCATCATTACCAGCACCATCATCATTACCAGCACCATCATCATCAACATCTTCATTGTCATCACCATCATCATTGGCATCTGTAGGTTCCTCATCAACATCTCCATCATCATCATCTTCATCACCATCATCATCATCATCATTGGCACCTGTAGGTTCCTCATCAACATATCCATCATCGTCATCTTCTCCATCATCATCACCATCATGATCTTCTGAACATCATCATGATCATCATCTAAACAATAAACATCACCATCACCATCAACGTCAACATCTTCATCATCATCACCACCAACATCATCATCAAAATATTCATCGTCATCACCATCACCATCACCATCTTCATCATCACTGTCATCTCTAGGTTTCCCATCAACACAACATCTCCATCATCATCTTCTTCTTCATCATCATCATCATCATCTTCATCACCATCATCATCAACAACAACATCTTCATCATCATCACCATCATCATCATCATCTTCCTCATCAGATCAACATCTCCATCATGTCACCATCATCATCATCATCATCATCATCCGAACATCACCATCACCATCATCATCAACATCTTCATCATCATTACCAGCACCATCATCATCAAAATCTTCATTGTCATCACCATCATCATTGGCATATGTAGGTTCCTCATCAACATCTCCATCATCATCATCTTCATCACCATCATCATCATCATCATTCGCATCTGTAGGTTCCTCATCAACATATCCATAATCGTCATCTTCTCCATCATCATCACCATCATGATCTTCTGAACATCATCATGATCATCATCTAAACATCACCATCACCATCATCGTCAACATCTTCATCATCATCACCATCAGCATCATCATCAAAATCTTCATCGTCATCACCATCACCATCACCATCACCATCACCATCTTCATCATCATTGTCATCTCTAGGTTCGCCATCAACACAACATCTCCATCATCATCATATTCTTCATCATCATCATCTTCATCACCATCATCATCAACATCAACATCTTCATCATCATCACCATCATCATCATCATCTTCCTCATCAGATCAACAATCCCATCATGTCACCATCATCTTCATCATCATCATCATCATCATCTGAACATCACCATCACCATCATCATCAACATCTTCATCATCATCACCATCATCTTCATCAACATCATCATCTTTATCATCTTCATCTGCATCATGATCATCTTCATTGTCATCACCCTCCTCCTCCTCATCATCTTTATCATCTTCATTTACATCATGATCATCTTCATTGTCATCACCCTCCTCCTCATCATCATCTTGTGCACTTATACACTTAGGGATTAATGTTTAGAAGAGGGTCTAAAGGCCTTTATGGGGGAGGGGCTCTAGGAACAAGGTAAGACAGAGAGGGCAGGGGGGAGGGATAAAGGCGTAGAGGGTTAGTGATTAAGGGAGAAGAAGGGAGGGAGTGCTATAGGGAGGGATAATGACGAAGATAAAGAGAAGGTGGAGAGATGGAGAGTGGGGTGGTAGAGACATGGATGGAGTAAGGGAGAGAAAGAAACATGAAAGAAACATGTAGGGAGGGATGTAGGGAGAATGAGGGACAAATATTTAGAAAGAGATAGGGGGTATCTAGGGATTATTGGGAGAGACATAGGGGGTATTAAACCATACAAAACATTTGTCCCCATGCTAAAAACATTTGTTTTGTATGTAACCATATAAATTATTAGTTTTCTTTTGATTTTGTTTGTTGCCGTGGTCGTGCACCTAACATATTTATTGTGCTTGATAATATCGCGTATGCGTTTTTGCACTACATATCGCGCACACATTTTTTCTTTATATAACGCATGCGCGTTTTGTAACTCCATAAATAGTGGACTATCCCTGTCCGAGCCAAAACAACACTCACGCGATTTTTCGAACAGCATGAGCCCGCCATTGGAAATTCTCACACTCTACACCAACTCCATCATTATTATTTTTATGCAGGTGCAGCATTGAGGACATCTTTCATGGTTGCTCAGTGTGGTGTTGGGTTATATGGCCATATTTGAAGAAGATAATCAGCAAGCTTGAAGAATCTCCAATTGAATAACACCAAAGATAAGGCCTTTGAAAGATTCATTTTGATTATATTTGAGGAGCACACAAGATAAGATATCAAGCTTCAAGACCATTTCATGGTGATGGTGGATATACACAAGTGTACAAGAGAATCAAAAATCCCAAACAATTTATGATTTAACTTCCATTTGCTTATTATTGAAGAGCTTGTAATTGAGGAGCAACGAAAACAAACTATATTGAATTGATCATTGTGGTGATGGGGAATGCACGTAATTGAGTAAACAAATCAACAAGGAAGAAGAGACCTCAAGAAGTCATTGAAGAAGAGAAAGAAAAGAAAAGAATATACATGATGAATCGGAGGCTTTCTTTGGATGGTCCTGCACTAGTGGATGGTCCTGATGGTCCTGCATGGTGACGAGCTGGTGTATGTAGCACACCAGGGACAGATGTCCCTTCCTCACCCATATGTTGAACCATAGTGCCATGGCAAACAACCGCCCGTGCCAAACTCAAAAATGCATCCCGTGTATGTGGAATAATATGATGTGCAGGTGGGACATCTAGCCCAGGAACTGCCTACGACGTGTAGGGATAGGGAAATCCTGGTGTCGAATCCTCGCATTGGGTCGGTTTTGGGGCATCCCCCCACCGATCCCCTGAAACTACAAGATGTCAAAATAGTTTACATGTTTATGTAACACGAACTCTGCGTACATCTTTCAAAGGAAATACAAGGAAATTTCCCTGTTGTTGTGTGGTGGCATATCAAAAACCATGTACCATCTGTCCATCCAGTTATCAACAAATGGTTGAAATGTGCACCACTCAATGGAGATATGCGGCATGTTTGCATTTGGGATTTCCCCCATCCGAGGGTCCCTAAACAATGCAAATATGAGCTCTTTGGATATTTTCAACTTTTTTATTGCATTGTAGTCTAGCCCATCAGCATATTGTTGTCTTTTTCTTTCTCTATATGATGTAATATCATATAGTACATTGCTAGACTGTGAAATGGTGTCAACAATTGCATCCAAGGTTGATGCAAGCGAGCGGCGAATCCTGTCACCACCACTAAAATCTACACTAATGCCCCTCAAGTGGGAAAGCTCAATCAGTATCTCGGCATTGGTTTCCATAGCCGCAACTACAATAAATACATCAATACGAAAATCATTAGAAACATATACATGGTATATAATGACGTCTCTTCAAAATTGAAAATGTATTAAATCAAACTCAAGTAAGCAATTTAATGGCATTCACTTACATACATTTAAAACTTAAAAATAAACATTTAACAATTAAAAAGTAAGTTTCGTTCAACTTCTTTCTAGAAGTTAAGGCACTTCTTAACCCTCATTGGTGACTTTTCCATGCAAACTTGGGTTTAAACTTCTTAGAATTTAGGAGTGTTATTTTGACATGTTTTGGCCTTTACGTCCATTGTAAAAAAAATATTTCCATCAACTTCATAAGCTAACATTAAATTTATTGATTTCAATATATTATGCCTTGTGGTTGGAGGGGAGGACAAAGTGGCATGGAATGAAATGGATATGTATGAGTTTGTCTTGCCAATATGATTACATATGTACTTGAGATGACTATCAATGATTAAGATGTTGAATAATCAGCTAGAGATTGTGACTAGAATGACAATAACAACAATGTCAACTTCTCAAAACAGAGACAATTTCTCTCTACATTTTATGGCAAGTTCAGAAATTTAAATAAAAAATATAGTGATTTTCTATATGAAGTCTTTCAGTTGAATCGATGGTCCCTGAGCGTTGAGTAGATTGATCGAGGGTGTGGATAGGGCAAGCTCGAGAGACACTTTGTTAATGTGTTTTGGCATTTAGTCAAGGGTGCTTAACTAAGAGGCAATGTATAGCTACATACACTTCTAATGAAATTTTGATTATGTTCATGGACAAATGATTGTGATGAAATTTTGAGAAACCAAGTTACTAATGTTTTTACATTTTTTTATTCACACTTGTGCATGCATTTCATCTTGTTATAGCCATTACCAGGGAATGTTATTTAATTAGTATCATGGGAAATGGCCTTTGAGGGTTGGAAATTTGGGTTTCATGTGGATGGATACCTAAGTAACCGGACACGTCCAACAGGGCCCCCTTGTCGTGTGGGACACGGTTTTAGATGATGGTTGGTGGCATAGGGTAGTCCTTAACATCAAGATCATGCAGCCAATCATTTCTTTGTTGCGGTTTGCAGACACAGACGAGCCCATCCTAGGAGATGTTTATGAGGGGTGGGATTCCATGATTGAGTCCATGAGGACCATTGTTATCGAGAATGAGTGTGTTGAGTATGAGACATCGGTAGAGAACTTATGGTCCATCATACAGGGCATTCTTATCTCCAGGTGGGATAAGAATTGCACACCTTTGCATTACTTGGTCCACTCATTGAACCCCAGGTTCTACGCTTAGGATTGGCTCAGTGGTGGGTCAGGGCCCTCATCCAGAGCCCCTCCTCACATGGATGGAGAGATCTCAGAGGGGAGGAAGATAGCATTTAGAGGGCTACTTCAGGATAGAGACCACCTTGAGGTGGTGGAGGAGGAATTTTATGAGTTTTCTAGTGGCACCGGAATATTTGGAGGATATGAGGTGGTTAGAGACATGGGGGTTAAGAAACCCCTTGTTTGGTGGACAACTCATGGGGCAACATGCCCTCTTCTACAAAAGATAGCCTTGAGGGTCCTCTCTCAAGTTACTTCATCCTCTTGTTGTGAGAGTAATTGGAGCACATATGGGAACTTGTATAGTGTGAAGAAGAGCAGGCTTGAGCAGTGCAGGGAAGAGACGATGGTGTATGTGCACTCCAACCTTTGTCTTATTTACAGGAAGAGGGAGGAGTGGGAGAAGGGAAAGACACGGATGTGGGATGTCCTTCCTGATGAGATGGGTTTGGACAGCAATACTGATTTGACATTAGACAACATGGATCTTAATGATCCAGTGCTAGAGACGGTCACTTTTGATGAGGGGGATCGTATGGAGGGGTCATCCTCCACACCAGCAGATGTAGTTAGTCAAATTGGCAGAGAGGAGGAGGAGGAGGAGGAGGAGGAGGAGGAGGATCAGGGCAGTGATGAGTTTGTTGATTCAGGCATGGAAGAGGACTATTGAGTCATTGACAGATGGGATTCTTCCATCTTGATCCAATCCTTTTTTGTATTTACTATTAGACTATTAGACTATTAGTCTATTAGTCTATTTGGCATTTTCCAGTGCCTAGTGGCATTCCAACATCTATGTATTACATTTTGATTTTGATGACTTAATGAGAAATATGGTTCCGAGTCTCTGACATGCATCTATGTGTCTCAATGTATCGTTGTGATTTGTGATTGTGAATGACAAATGTGTTGTGATTTGTGAATGATCTAATTTCTATTGAATATTTCATATTTGTAATTGTAAATGTAATTTCTATTGAATATTTGTAAGTGTAAATGTTAAATTTTATTGGATCTATATGTCTATATTTTTAAATTTTAATATATTTTAAAAATATATATATATGTATATAAAATGTTTCCTACATGTCCTAATTTCGGGGGTCACCGTGTCTCATGGGGACACTCGTGTCCCGTGTCCTCGTTTCAGGTGACTTAGATGGATACATTGTAGAAAGGGGGGAGTTCTATTTTTTTCAATTTTTGGTTGGATTAGGAATTTTTGAGTTTTTGAAAAGGGATTCATTTTAATTATTCACTCATCTTGGTTAAGGGAGATGTGAATTTAATTAGAGATTGGGTTATTCCCAATTTTATCAATATTACAAAACTAGGTTGTTTTAAACAATAAAAAAATTGTAATTTAGGTTAAGAAATGACAAAAAATTGGTATGGGTGAATGAATTACCTGATTAGATGACAATCCATCGGTGAATTTGCCTCCCTTCCAGCTAAATCGAGTTCCACCGATACTCCAGGGCACACAAACCTTCCTTTTCCAACCTCTATTTCGCGTTTCTGATGCGTGAAGAGCGTCACGGGTGGTCGAGGGTGGTCGGGACTGTGTTTTTAAATTGATTTTAGATTTCAATAACGCGTACGCATTTTGTAACTACATAACACGTACGCATTTTGTAGTTCTATAATGCGTACGCGTTATGGTTACCTATCCTACATGTCCAGTGACATGTCAGGCTTGGGTCTTACCATGGCAGGTGCTAAATATCAGAAACGCGTTATGTTTTTATGTATCAGGAACGAGTTTTGAAAAAGTAGCATTGCATCTAAAGTGACCCTCATCTTCTTGCACACACCCATAACCTAACGCTCAACCCGATTTTGCTTACTTGTTCATTTACTAGTCGACCCAAGCAACCAAGTGTTCAACCAACCATTGAATTATAATATGTAACCATTGAGCGGTAAAGGTGGCGCTTGTGACAGTGGGGCATTGGTAGCAGGAATACTGTATCTGGTGAACAAGGCTGGCAATGCCCATGCCAACTGGTTTTCCTTATGGTCACAGTTGGATTCCGCCTCCTACCTTTTAGTCCTTGCTCTCATCCTCCATGTTCTACTCTCAGGCTCCATTCTTTACAAACAAGCACTTAACATTATGTTTTAGATTCCAACTGAATAAGAATAAAGAGTACTATTTTCATATATATATGGTTTTGGTTTTCTTAGTGATAATTATCATTACCAGTTTGTATGTATGTATGCATATCTCTTTCAAGAGGAGATCCATGCAAAGATGTTATAGCGAGATGTTGTGCTTATATGAATTATGCTTTTATCTACTAAAATTTTATGGCTCTTTAATAAATTTTCTCTACAGGAACTACCAATTTTTGTCAACAAAATGCATGCTACCATTTAGAAGTTTTGGGTCTTTTTTTTTTAAGAATGTCCAAAAAATATCAGTTTTTAAATAAGAATGTTGTTGCACAAAGACAAAAAAACTTCTCTACTATAGTGGGAAGCCTATATTCGTATGCTAAAGTCCCATTATGTTATGAAAAGTATGTATCTTCTGAAAAGTCTGTATCTTGTACTTCTACTCTAGGTATCTTGATCACGGTACTTAAATATGGATATATACTAAGTAATAGCACATTACAATTATCACATAATTATCAAAGGATCTCTCCATCGTGATTTTGAATCCCAGGATTATGTAACAGATGTAGATGCAAAATCCTCAAAATGAAACAGTTCGAGGTGGTGCTACATATCTGAACAACATTTATAATTATAATTATGTTATTATTATTTTTTTTCTTTTTTTATTTGTAACCTCACAAGGCACCAAAGTAGTCTAAATTCCCAGGCATTGTACGGTTTTATTTTGCATCATTGGAATAACATCTTACTTTGATCACGGTTCCTTCAACACGCTCCAAAATCAACAAATTGATTTGCGGCATGGCCAAGGGATTCATTTTGGTTTGGGGAAGAAAATTCCATGCCTAGACAGAAGCCACCCTTCCTCCTATTACTGAAGCCATTCATAAATCCTGATGTTCATGTTAATAACTCGCACAAGATGAGGTTTTTGTTAATAAAGAAGTTATAGAGCGAGATCTAGTTTGTGATCGGAATGAAGATCGAGAACCTAATCCAACCTAATCCAGATTCATTCCTTCATGCATTCAACTACTAGTGTAAATCGAAGAAATTTTTTTCCAAGAATTTATTATAAAGAGACCTACCCTTCAACATTAATCTGTTGGGTTCGCTTATGAAGGAAATACTTTTAACCGCTCTAATGGCCAGATTTAGCCATAAATTGATTACTTTCAAGGATTACATTTAGGAGATCCTCCTATCGTCACTAAACTATACCATGTTTGATTTCAAGAAATAGATTCAATTGACCGAGTTTCATTACAAAATGCTATACATAAAAGATCTATCTTATACATAAATGCATTATATCTCAGAATAGCAGATCTATGTACATATTTAAATGACATATTTACATATCACAGTCAAGCCATAACTGGACCGCATTCAAAATAAATAATGTTAGACAGATCTAAATATCGAATTAACCTTATATCCTTCCAAAAACAATTTTGTGGTAGATCTATTAACAATTAAACTCACAATTTCTTTTTTGAATCAAAGACATATCTAGAGAAAAAATGAGAAAATAAAATAGGGATCCCTCATGGTCCTAGCATTTGAACTTGGCTCTCGTACCAAATGTAAGAACCCTAAATTATAAAAGATACTAAATTACAAATAATATTAAAAGATGCATGCAGATCTCTGAACCAACACAAGAATCTAATAACATGTAAGATATTATAAAATCCAGAAACAATCAAGAACAACATGCATAGAAGATCTGACAAGAAAGTGGATCTAATCTATAATAATAACAGAAAAATATGCTATGAAAATCAAAATGAGCCATACCTAGTTAGATGACCTCGCAGCTCCCATTACTTTGACAGCTCCAACAGTGCAACTAAAGGTGGGGGGATGAATCTCCACCCACCCAACCCCCATCCAATGGCTGAGACCCCTGAGCCCCCAACAATTAACCCTATGCCAGTGCTATCTTGCTTTCCTCTCCTCAAAAGCTTCTCTTCCAAATGGCCAAAAGACCCCAAAAAGATCCCTCTTCACTTATTCTTCTCCCAATTTTTTAATTTCTTATTTAATGCAATTTGTTTCCCCTTATTTTCTTTCATATTCCCAATTATATTATTATCTTACATTATTTTATATTTATTACATTAAATATTCTCTATATTCGTATATGAGGGTTGTTACAGAGAAAAAGAATGAATTTGAAGAAATAGATGATCTGAAGCTGGGAAGTGATACAGTTGTGGAGAAAACAATGAAGCTAAAAGTATACATGACATGAAGTTGATAAGTAATACAGTTGTAGAGAAAAATCATGAAGTTGAATACAACAGAAAAGAAGCAGCATAAAGAAGAAGAAGCATGACGTGAAGAAGTATATACAGTTGTAAGCTGAGAAGTAATGAAGCTAAGAAGTAATGCAGGCGAAGCAAGAACATGTAGCAGCAAAGATGTGAAAGAGCATGACACAGATTATTAAATAAATGGCATGCAGTAGTGCAGTGAAATATAATCATAAAGCATGCGATCTGTGCAAAAGTATCAGAAAGCATAAGAAGCATTAGTAGCAGAATGTGGAGAAATCAAAGGTTCAAACTGCAAAGAATTTAGGGGGAGCATATACACAAGGGGAGTACTATGACAAGCACAGATGAATCATACAAGTTCAAGAAGATGGTTATGCACAGCTTCATAAGGTGTTGACATCAATGCGAAAGGGAGATATTCTTGAACTTTGGGTGTCATTGATTCCAACTAATGTCAAAGAGGATGCCAACTGATTTACTTTGAGTCATTGATGTCAATTGAAGTCAAGTGGAAGCATTATTCCTATGGTAGTTTGAAGAATTATACGAAAATCCACTTTGAAGAAGTATATGTGCAAGCAAGATGATGAAGTATATGGATGCCAGTCTAAATAAGTATATCTAGAATTTGCATCCAATATGAAGAAGTGTGTGCAAGGGTACATCATGCATATCCATTTTGAAGAAGTACATAAGGAACATGTACTTGAACAAGTCACCAGTCCATCCAGTCATAGTCCTTAAAGGTACAAGCTAAAGGGTTGGTTGGACAAAAGGTAGAAGAATGTGCAAGAAAGAAAAAGAATACATGGGACAAAGTCCAGTGTGTGCAATAAAGTCAAGTGGAGTTTGCAAGAAGCATGGGATAAGATATGGATGAGCAGTTATGCAAGTCCTGAAAGTACGCAAGTCATCACCATTCATAAGAATATTTTAGTTGTTGGAGTGCACAAGTTCCAATAAGGGTGTAGTGGTTGAAGTCAGTATACGAGAAAATTCCATAGTCGATGACACAACAAGTGCGTAAGTCCCACAAGTAATGGTACCACTAGGGTCAAAGTCCCACCAAGTCGAAGATAACGTATGTGAAATTTCAGCAAAGCATTGATACATCAAGTGTGCAAGACCCATAAGTGATGATACAACAAGGGTAAAGGTCCCACCAATTCAAGGACCATGTATGTGCAGAACTCACAAAGAAAGGACATATAAGCACCACAGAACATGACATGTGGTAGAATCATAATCCATGAAGCAAGGAAGAAGGAATGCCACAACCTACTTGTGGACATACAATCCATGTAGGACATGTATAAATACGGATGCAAGTTGGATATTTGAAGTAAGCTTGATGGCGAGGTTAAAGAGATTCTAAGTAGAGGATACAGATTTATATTCAGGGAATAAAGGGCTCTAGTTACATAACAACATGATCTAGAGAGGAGCCGAGTGTGCACATGCAGAAGAATGATATAATTGATGGTGCACATAATGATGTTGTAGATATGTGACAATTGTACAAAGGCAGAAGACCAAAATGAAAAGGATGCACAAGTGCATGAGGACCGAATGACAGTATTGGAGGAAGCATGCAGACAGTCACAAATTTTTTAAGAAAGAAGTGCATAGAAAAAACTGAAGTATATCAAATGTTGCGCATAAGTTTGGGTTATGCACAAAGGTTGAAGTGAAAGTGTGCAAAGCAAGGAAGTCAATCTGATGCGCGACAATAGAGTAGTGGCAGAATCTAGTATGCATATCATGATGAGGATGATTTGAGGCAAGTGCATTAAATTGAAAGGACCAACCATATGATACACATGTCATAGATTGTCTGAAATACTGTAGCGCTTAAACCAAATGGACACATCTCTGTAAGTGCATAGTTCCATCTGATATTGGTGCATAATATCATAACAACAAGCAATTAATTGAGGCATAGTATTAGTCGATGAAGTGCAGTTACATGGTATCAGAACGATGGAGTGAACCTTGGCATAAAATGCAAGATCATTTGAAGTATCACACAGTACATGAAGTGAGTCATCAATAGAAGTGAAGAATTGAGTGGAATGAGAATTCAATTTATGTATGCAGAGAAGTGACATCTATATGACTGCATACAGAAGGTGTGCACAACATAACTGATATCCGAAGATCAGAAGTGTGTGCGTTCCAAAAGTACTACAAGGTGATTTTGTATATCTGGGAAGTAGGAAGGGGCAAGGAGAAGGGGGTCGTAGCCTCCTTCTATTTGGTGCTGGAGAACATAGGGATTCGATTCTTCCTTCAGGTCATAACCTATAAAATAAGGGGGTTGGTGCCTCCTTCCAGTTGATGCTGGTAAACAGAGGAATTCAATGCTTCCTTGAATGTAATATTTTCATTACAAAAGAGCATTCCATGGTTTTATCTTGATTGGGTTTCCACGTAAAAATTATGTGTGTTTTGTGTTCTTTGTTTTGGCGCACATGTGGATGAATATTTTATTTATGATGGATGCATAAATTGAAGACCAATATTAATTTCATACTAATATGTTAAAGAAGTTAAAATATGTTCATAATTGCGCTAATATTGATTCACCCCTCGCCTCTTAGTATTAAATCGATTCAAGCACTTATTTGTTGGAATTGACTGGCTTGAATATATTGCATTGATCAATTTTTTCTAAGTAAGAAGAAAAGTGTTAAAGCAAGTGACTTATATTTTCTAGCAAGGTTGCCATATTTTTTCCATGCTATGAGCCTTGAAAGAAGTCTACATATTAAAAAAAACCATGTATCAATGTACTTTTTGCTTGCCAAGTTTCTATATTGTTGTTGTTATTCAATGGTTTATGTGTTGCTTGCAATGTCCCTTTGTTAAATAGTATACCTATTTTGGTATCAGATATGATAACATGAGAACATGTGTTTTGTCCTTTTGGATCATTAAGTGCTTTCTTTGGCTACTACATGTTTGCCAAGTTTAAGACCATATTGATGTATATGTTGTATTTTTCGATATATATATATGCATGGATCATGGTTTTGCATTTAATAGAATACTTTCCAATATTTGTGCACGTTGTGCTTGTTGAATAATCCATCCATTTTTGTAGTTCCATTAGATAGTGTGTCCCTAATTTTCCTCATGTTGTGTATGTTGCAACAACTTACTTTCCCTATTTAAATTATAGATTGTATCTTATTTGACTTGAAATAATTCCTATTTTTTTGCATAGCATCTGAGAACCTTGGGTCTATTTGAATATTCCCTTCTTTGGAAAGGCTATTGGAAAGAACGTTGTATGTGATTGTATTTTTATTGCCTCCATTCACCAACATCACAGTGAGAATTTGTGTAGGTTGCTGCAATTGTTGTTGCTGGCACAAGTCATCAGTATGTGTATTTTTTATGAACGCATCAAGGAAATGTCTATGTTCAACATTGCATAAATGTTAAATTACTAGTTTTTTGAAAATTTCCATCCCTATGTAGCTTATCAATGTGTCAATTTTATGTAAAAATAGTTGGCCATATATATTTGTTGTAGATCACATAGGGGGTCTTTTGCTTCAATGTTTTAAAACTATGCATGTTATTGCAACAAGAATTCTTTGAAAGTTGCGTTCAAGTTGGTTTGGGGAAGATAGATTTTGATGGAATCATTGCTTTTTATTTTATTCTTTGGAATTGATCTTGGTTATTCCTTTTTGAAATTTGTATTATCAATTGCAATTGCCTTTGTTGGATGGTGTATTGAAAATTTAGTTCATTTTGAAATTATGTTGCAATCTCTCGACAAAAGTGTTTACTATATTATGGTCGTAGTTGTTGTAGTTTATGATATTTGTTTGTATCCTACTTTGAATTATTGACAACAATTATGCATAGATTTGATTAAATCATTGTTGGAAACTTCATGATATTGAGTTATTTCCCATGCTTCTAAGTTATTTTGCATGGAGAACTTAGGTGCACCTATTTCTTGGTTGTTAAAAATAGGGATGGAATATAGAACAAAGTTTAAATTGTTAGTTTTTGAGAATTTACTTCAATTTGATCTAGGATCTTAACTGAGAGAACAACATGTATAGCATATCTACAGCATATCAATTATGGACATAATAATGCAAGCACACAAGAGACACAGAGTTTACTTGGGGAAAACCGTAAAGGTGAAAAAGCCCAATAACTTCCTCAGAGATAGATAGAGCAATGACACAAACCAAGCATAAGAGATAGACATCTCCTAGCAGTAGCTTCTCCTCCTCCACAAGTGCACCACTCTCCAAAGAGTGTGAGAGAGAATAGAATGATGAATTAGAGTGCCTCCTGCACTCTACTTATACTTGATTTGACTTGCCTAATAACCTTTACTAGGTCAGCCTTAACTTAACCACATAACATAATGTTGACTAGGCCAACACCCAATAGGGTGGTCTAATAACCCTTTGACCCACATGACCGACCCCCAATAGGGTGGTCTAATAACCCTTCGACCCACATGACTTATACAGGGCCGACCCCAACAAGGTGGTCTAATGACCCATCAAGTATAAGTTACGACACTTACTATATAAATGAGGACACTTCCGTATAGAGGAATAATAACATTTCTATACGAATAAAAACACTTTCGTATAGAGGAATAATACCATCTCTATAGGAGTACAATATACATATATTAAATACATTCCGAAGTTACATATACATCAACACTCCCTCTTAACTAGGAAGGTATTTCTCGACACAGGTCTTCTAGAACAAGTCTTCTTCTTTGGATCATCGTCACTGGATAATCATCATAGAGTCACTGTCATCGTCACTACTGCTGCTATCTCAATCAATCTCTGAATCTACTCGTCATAGGAAGTTCTGCAGAGCCAGTCCTTTTTCATACTGGATGTAGGCCCACCACCTGCAGGAATTCATCATCACTAGCCATACTGTGGAATCCTCAGGACTTATTATGTGCAACACAAAACCTGGTGGTAGCATCCCAGGCTGTTACGAGCACACAGCTCTACCTATCAGATCTCCCAGAAGCACATTACATGTGACCCATCACAAAACCTGGTTGAAGCATCCCAGGATGTTACGAGCACACAGCTCTACCTGTCGGATCTCCCAGGAGCACATTACATGTAATCTCACCACAAAACCTGGCTGAAGCATCCCAGGCTATTACGAGCACACAACTCTACCTGTCGGATCTCCTAGGAGCACATTACATGTGGTCCACCACAAAACCTGGCTGAAGCATCCCAAGCTATTACGAGCACACAACTCTACCTGTAGGATCTCCCAAAAGCATATTACATGTGGTCATGGAAAAACCTTGCAAGAGCATCCCAGGCTTTTACGAGCACACAGCTCTACCTGTCGGATCTCTCACGGACACATTACATGCCATAGGACAAAACCTCGCAAGAGCATTTGCTAGATCTCCCAGGGAGATATTATATGCCAATGGAAAAACCTAGCAAGAGAAATTTGAAATCTCCCATGGCGCTATTATATGTCCTCCTATAGCAATGCCTAGAAAGAGCATCTGAGACCTTTTTCATCCTGTCCAGATCTCCCAGGTCTACTTACATGCTCATCTGCACAACCTGTCCATGGCCACAGAGTATCCACCTGATACTCACCATACATCATCCTGATGTAAACATGATCATCCTGATCATCATCACTGCATCGTCTTGATGCATGTCATCTGAAGCAACATTCTGAAGCTCGTCATCCATGATAATCCTGATCATACAATGCATCCACCTGATGCATACCAAGTATCTGCCTGATACATATCATGTTACATACATAGATACATGATCCACATAATGTATCCATCAACATACATGATCTACCTGATCATACAACGTATCCACCTTATACATATACAGATACATGGTCCAAGCATCCAACATGATGCATACATACATAAATTATCCAACTGATCCTATAGAGAAAAAACTAGAACATCATCCTGATGCTCATCATCCAGCGCTTACATCCACATCCATGTGAAGGATCCCCCTTCCATCATGCTAGGAATGGCTACAGCAAATGTCTCCATCACTTCTTCCTCGAAGGGTCGTCGATCTGAAGAACACCAATCCTCTCTCTAAAGTACTCAAACTTCATTCTGGCTAGTGGCTTCATCAACACATCTGCAATTTGCTCATCTGTCACAACATACAGGATCTTCACTGCTCCCCTCTGCACCATATCCCTGATATAGTGATATTTGATCTCTATGTGTTTTGACGTGTCGTGGAACACTGGGTTCTTAGACAGCTTCACACAACTCTGGTTGTCACAAAATATACCAGTAGCCTCCAGCAGGAGATCAAATAACTCAGACAGTAGCTTCCAGAGCCATACTGCCTCACAACTAGCCGAACATGCTGCAACATACTCTGCTTTGGCTGTACTCAGTGCTACGTAGGATTGCTTCCTGCTAAACCAAGAGATCACACCTGATCTCATATTGAAGCAGCACCTAGAAGTGCTCTTCCTATCTGCAGCACTGCCTGCCCAATCTGAATCAACATAACCCTATAGGTTAAACTTTTGATTCGCATCATACTTGAGCCCATAATCAACTGTACCCTTAAGGTACCTTATAATATGATTTACAGCAACCAGGTGAACACTCCTCAGATCCGTCAGGAACTGGATCAATGTGTTCACCACAAAGCAAATATCTGGTCTCGTGTTCATTAGGTACATCAAGGACCCAATCATCTGACGATACATAGTGACATCAACCGGCTCAGATGAAGCATCACACAGAAGCTTCAGGTTCGATTCCATAGGTGTTGCTATGGCCTTGCAGTCCATCATCCCGAACCTTTTCAGGATCTCTACTGAATACTTCCCTTGTCCAAGGAAGATTCCATCTGCACTCTGCCACACCTCCATACCTACAAAATAGTGCATCATCCACAAGTTCTTTATCTCGAACTTGGTAGCAAGCTTCCACTACGTGTCGGTAATCAATCTATCCTCACCTGTAACAAACAAGTCATCCATATACAAAAGTAGTATCATTGGATTGCCTTCCTCAACCTTGTAGTAAAGGTTGGAATCCGCTTTACTCTTGGTAAAGCCCAAACTGGATAGAAAGCTGTCTATCCTACCATACCAAGCTCTAGGAGCTTACTTCAAGCCATACAAGGCTTTCTTCAATCTGCACACATATGACTGTCTGTCATGTGTCTCAAAACCAAGTGGTTGCTCCACATACACTTCCTCTTCGACTACACCATTCAAGAAGGATGTCTTGACATCCATCTGGTGTATCTTCCATTTCATCACTCATTTTGTCTTTCTCCATGCTACCCTCTGCAGCATGCTTGATCTTATAGATCCATTTGGAAGTCACAACATACTTCCCTTCAGGTCTTGGGACTTCATCCCAAACATCATTCTTCATGATCGACTGATCATGGAATTCTTCCATTACTTCATCCCAGATCCTGGGAACTTCAATATCTTCAATAGATATCTTTGTTGCTGGAACAAATGTTGTATTCCTTCTTTTGTAGGTAATGGTATACCATCTTTCCTACAAAACAAGTTAAATTGCATGATTAGAAACATCTAATAGTTTTCATAACAAATTCTTACACATAAAGAAATATGTCATACAGTCATGCAATTATTTTAGCCAATGCTTCACTACAACATTTATCCATATCACGTAACTTTCTAGATGCCTTCCAATCTCTACGAAAACATTGTTAAGAGTGTGCACAACTCCCAACATGTCAGCAAAGAGGTTTCATTCTAGATAAGTAGCAATGGAATGTTGTACAGTTCCATAGGCCACTTACCCATCACATGCATATTAGTAGTATATTGTTCATTAATGCAATTATTCTAATATGCATAATACACAACCAAAGTCTAGAAACATAAGCATATACATCATTGAACAACATTATTTAAACAAGCAAATAATGACAATTCAAATACTTATCTTTGTTTGGTTGTTGGGTGGACTCCCTCTGAATCTTTGCAACTCCATCCTGATGTGGATTGTGAAAAGTGGTTGACTCCCTCTGAATATATGCATCCTTGCATAAACTACTATAGTGTACTCCCTCTTGATGTTTTTGTTCTGGATTACCTGTCCTTGAAATTATATCCATCCTCGATCACTATGCATGCTTACAAGTATCAATATTGTGATATCCTCGAGATCTCATACATAATCATACATTTATTAGTATATTCTCAATACTATCAAAACACAATAATCTTAAGCATGTATAGTCATGATCATTTCAAACAGAAATAATAAGCATTAGTATTCAAGGACTCTTATGGTTAGTCATATCATAAATTAAAGTAAGAAACATAATATGCATACACCCATGATTATTCAAACCTATGAATAATCATTATCAATCATGCCATGTATACTTATATAAGAGATCCTATCACAAGGTAGTAATTCTAACTTGATATAGGAAAAACATACATGGATTAGTATGTTAGCTAGTTATGTCTAACATACCCACATGATGTCTTCTTGTTCTCTTTAATGACTTGTGCTAGTAACCTACATATCTCATAAGTTAACCATTATAGAACCAAGTTATACATACCTTGTAAATAGATCTTCTAAGTGATCCATGGCAATGGATGAATCTTTGTCTTCATGTCACCATGATCATATGTTCTTGAACTAGAACATGATTTGTCTTTCTTAGTCTACCTTTCATGTTAGCGGACAACATAAACCTCATACAACACCATAATGCATTAGTACAATCATAAGTGTCAAAACCTTAATCAATGAATATCTTCTATCATGTATTCATAATTTTATTAAGGTGATACGACAAGTCTAGTAAATAATCAAGATTGTACTAACCGTAATGATATGAAGACAATGTGTCGCAACATGACCTATTTATGGGATAAAACAGGAGAGCGCACTTGTATAGCGTGACACATGTCACTGGTTCCATTTCGGCCTCTGAAAAACGTTACCTGAGAAATTAAAGTCCGTGCACTACCTGTCACTTTTTACGAAATTTCATTTGGAGCTTCCTAGCCCAAGTTATGACCTCTTTTCCAAGGTCACCTGTTTATGACTGAGATCTGGAAGAGGCAGAAACCCTATATTGTATAGATCATAAATCACAAAGTATAACGAATTAGAGGTTTTCCTTTGGACACAAGTTACATGGGGATCTTAGCTTCTCCATGTACGATTTTCAAACCCTGAAACCTCCCCAAAATTTATTTATAGTGAAAGTGCTACGATGACTGGTTTTTGCTATATCAAGCCCTAGCTTCGCAATTGCAACAAGTGTGATACATGCCATACCATGCCTTCTTTCAGGCTAGCTCGGATACCATGTTAGTTTTTCAGAATTTACTTCAATCTGATATAGGATCTTAACTGAGAGAACAACATATGTAGCATATCAATCATGGACACAATAATGCAAGCACACAAGAGACACAGAGTTTACTTGGGGAAAACCATAAAGGTGAAAAACCCCAATAACTTCCTCAGAGATAAATAGAGAAATGATACAACCCAATCATAAGAGATAGACATCTCCTATCAATAGCTTCTCCTCCTCCATAAGTGCGCCACTCTCCAAAGAGTGTGAGAGAGAATAGAATGATGAAATAGAGTGCCTCCCGCACTCTATTTATACTTGACTTGACTTGCCTAATAACCTTTACTAGGTCGGCCTTAACTTAACCACATAACATAATACTGACTGGGCCAACACCCAATAGGGTGGTATAATAACCCTTTGACCCACATGGCCGACCCCCAATAGGGTGGTCTAATAACCCTTCAACCCACATGACTTATACAGGCCTGACCCCAACAAGGTGGTCTAATAATCCATCAAATATAAGTTACGACACTTACAATATAAATGAGGACACTTCCATATAGAGGAATAATAACATCTCTATAGGAATACAAACACTTCCGTATAGAGAAATAATAAATCTCTATAGGAGTACAATATACATATATGAAATACATTCCGAAGTTACATATACATCAACATAAATTGCAATATAGCAATGGCCCATATAGAATTCTATAGTGAGCATATTTTGTAGGAAAAAATGGCTTCTTTCACAATATTGATAGTGTTTGAATGGATTATTCTTCTATTTCATTTACAAGAGAGACTACCTTTCTCCAAAATTTGAAATGAGTTGAATTTCCATTCAAGTACAAGTCAATAGGACCTTGCCTTAATATAAATACTACTAATTGCAATTGGCTAGGCTATATTTGTTAACTATCTTGAATAGCTGGCTCCATCATTCCGTAATGAGATTTACAAATATGAATATTTGCATTGCTGATTAGAAACGGGTTCAAATATTTTTCATCCTATTGAGAACATTTATATATTGATCCAATGACAAGTCATTAATTTGTTTATTGCAAGGTTTTTTTTTTTTTTTAAACTGAAGAAAAAAACAGCCTTGGTCCAATGTTGTTTGTATTTTGCTTTGACAAATGTTCATTGCATATGTCCATTGTTGTCACAAATTTGTATCTACTATTGGGTAACATTTTGTTTGTTTCTATATTATTTTGAATATGTTCAGTTTGTATCTACCGAATTTTTTCCTTGTGTTTGTAATAATAGCTATGCACAGATGGCATGCAATTGTTTGAACTAAATTGGTTTCTTTTTTAGCTACTACCATGGTTGCTCAAGATGGATAGTGTCATGGTTTTCTCCAAATAGCTAAGTTGATTCTTGTTTTCAACATTTTGTTGCTTCCAAGTTGTTCCTAGATTTCCTTTAGCATCTTTTTAGTGCCAAACTTTCCCTTTCCCAATTGCAAAAAGATATTGGTTTTTTTCTCTCTTTTGCAATACCTTCCCTTTTTGCAATATTAAATTATAAATTGGGGACCTAAAATGGGTTCTTCATTCAAATACAAGACAATAAGATCTACGCTAAATAGAGATATTAGCAATTAGATTTACAAATTGTTTTTTTCCAGTGTCTACTTCTTTTTGGGTCAAATACGCATGCTAAATATGTAATTCATGTTTTTCTTGTCTGGATTTCTTCCCTTGATGCTATATCAAGTTAGTCGTAACATGTTCCTATATTTCGATTAGCATGTGTTTTAGTGCCAAACTTCCCTTTTTGCAGTTGCAAAAGAAAATTGTTTCCTTTTCCCCCCTTTTGCAATACATTCCCTGTGTACAATATTAGATTGTAAATTGGACACCTGAAATAAGTTTTTCATTCAAATATAGGACAATAGGACCTGCACTAAATATAGATAATAGCAATCAAATATACAAGCCACTTTCTTGCGGTGTCTACTTGGTTTTTTGGGGGGCTCAAATAGCTATGCTAAATCTTTATTTCTTGTTTTTTTATCTAATTTTGTTGGGCATGGCCTAAGTGGAACAATTTTGTGAAGCGAGGTTCTAGCACAACAGTTTTAATTGGAAAGAATTACAAAGGAAGCGAGGTCCAGCAGTGATCTATTTTGGGTAAATGACTCTGCAAAACCCAAGAACAAGGTAAGGAGTGGAGCGGAGTCAGAGGAAAGGGACCGGTCACCTTAGTTAAGACATAGTAGTAAGGACGGCCAAGGCAGCTAAGGCAGTTAGAACGACGAATCGACAGCGACAGAAGAAGCAGAGTGGCTGAAAGGGACATGTCTGTATGAATTCACAGCCGCGCGGTCAGAACTGCAGCTGTCAGAAGGGCGTCACAGCCAGAAGCGGCACAGAAAGGTGGCTGAATTCAATGGAAGTTGCTGTTGAGTATGACAAGCCTGGTTAGCCGGGTAACCACGCCATTTTGGGGGGTTTTGGGTACTATAGGGTTTTTTGGCCCACAATGATTGTAAAGACGTGACCCTCGAGCACGGTCTATAAAAAGGGAAATTTTGTAAGGGAAGGGTTGGTATTTGGTATTTTGGGGGTTTTGATAAAAGACTAAGTATTGTAAGAGCAAGCAGAGAGGAAGAGGCTATTGAAATATTGTAATTTCTAAGAATATTATATTTGTACTTTATTATTCCGGAGATGTTTCATTCCTCCATGAAGACCTTATTGTATATCCGGATATGTTTCTTCCTCCATCGGAATGTGGTAACTTGGGTTATTAGACTTCCCTAGTGGGGTCGGCCCAGAGTCAGTTGTAATGGGTTGTTTAAGTCCCTAGTAATTAAAGTTGGGGCTGACCTAGTTAGTAAGTTAAGTCGGAGTAGTGTATAAATAGAGGAGGTGTGTTCCTCATTTATCACACTCACACACTCATTCACTCACTTGTGATTGGCACATAGGAGAGAGAGAGATATGCTATGGAGGAGAAGCAGCTCATGTTTGGTGATTACATATTTGTATTTTTTGGTATTCTATATTGAGGAAGCTTTGCTGGGTTTTCTACCCCATGAGGGTTTCCTAGGATAAATTGTGTCTCTTGTGTTTATGCTATGCTTGTTTTTTTTTCAGTGATCTTGTATATGTTATAGATCTGAAATTGAATGTAATATTGATGTTATCTATCTTAGCATATTGAATCTTAACATGGTATCAGAGCTATCCTGAAGGAAGGAAATGTATGGCACTTATGACACTTGCGACAATTTGAAAGTTAGGGTTTTATATAGCAAAAACCAGTCATCGTGGAACTTTCGCTATAACTCATATTTGGTGAAGCTTCAAGCTCTGAAACTTCTACAGGACAAATATAACATCCCCCTGTACCTTGTGTCTGAATATCAGCCTCAGATTCGTTGTACTTTGTGATTTATGATCCGTACAAGTTAGGGTTTCTGCCTCTTCCAAAATGAAGTCCTAAACAGGTGACCTAGGGAAAAATGTCATAACTCAGGCTAGGAAGCTACAAATTAAATTTAGTAAAATGTGACAAGTAGGGCACGGACTGTAGTTTCACAGTTCTGGATTTTAGAGGCCGAAGTTGAAACAGTGGCATGTGTAACCCTGTATAAGTTCGCTATGTTGTTTCGACCCATAAGCAGGTCATGTTGCAACACTTGGCATAACTCTCTCTCAGAGAATTCATTAAATCTCGGACTTGTGGGGTTGGAAATATGACAGTTTAGGATACCATGGAACGAAGTTTCAGACCCTGCAGATCTGAAATGAGATACACCAAAAACAATACGGCACATCTGAATTGGCTCAACAGAAGAAATCTAAGAAGAGGAGGAAGAAGCTCTCACTTAGGGTTTTCATTGTTTAGGTCTGGAAGGACCTAAAACAATGTTGGAGACACCTGATACAACATTGGAAGCTTTGATAATGGATTTGGAATCCATTCATCATAGATATTAATCCTCCATCAAAATTTTGTGGGAGGAAGGATATTGAAGTTAGGGTTTCCAAGTAAGAAGAAACCCTAGCAAAGTTGGGAGACTCATAGGGAAGCAATGAAGAAGGTTTAAATGGAACTAATATTCTATCATCATAGCACCATGAACATAAATAAGATGTTTACAAGTGATCTACCTTGGATGGTTAGGGTTTTACCCTTATAGAGAAGACTTCTCGACAGGTATGACTTGAGAAGATACATGTATGTTTTGAAATCTGTTTTATGATTAAGTTTATAGTATGTTTGTCTTCATATTATTGAGGTTAGTACAATCATGATTAGTTTTAGATTGTCTGATCACCTTATTAAAAGTATGAATGTATGTGAATGATAGAATACATTCATTGATTAGGGTTATGACACTTATGATTGTACTAATGCACCTTTGGTGTTGTATGAGGATGATGTTGTCTGCTAACATGAAAGATATATCAAGAAAGACAAACCGAGTTCTATGGCCATGATGACATGAAGACAAAGACTCATCCATAGTCTTTGATCACATAGAAGCTCTACTTACGAGGTATGTATGACTTTGTTCTACTATGCTTAACTTATGAGATATGCAAGTTCTAGCACAAGGTCTCTAAATCATTGAAGAGAACAAAGAAGATATTGTTTGGGTATAATAATCTAGGTATGTTTTCCTATATCAAGTTAGAATCCTACTTTATGTTAGGATCTTAGGTAAGTATACCTGTGTATGAAATGATCATGACCATACATACTTAAGATTATTTAGAATCATAATGTTTTGATAGTATTGAGATTATACTAATGAATGTATGATTATGTATGAGATCATGAGGATGACACTAGTGCACACTTAAGCATGCATAGTGGTATAGAATGAATAGAAGTTCAAAGACATATAGAGATCAAGCGGGAGGCAACCACACAAACATAAAAGATAAGTATTTGACTTGTTATTTGAATCTCTGAAATAGTTGTATGCATATTTGTATTCCTAGAACATATCATGCATAGTGTAAGCATTCATATAGCATTGAACAATATACTACTAAGATGCATATGATGGGTAAGTTGGAAAAACATTCCATTGTTCTTTATCTAGAATGAAACCTCTTTGTTGACATGCTAAGAGTTGTGCGCGCTCTTGATAGTATGTTCTGGTAGAGATGGAAGGCATCTAGATAACCATTGTATGCATACAGGATATGGAAAAGTGTTGTGCCAAAGTATTGGTCAAGATAGTTGCATAACTATGTGAATCATATATGTATGCATTATAGGTTATCATGTCAACATGATTTGATGATTATGAAGTATTACTAATCATGTAATTAACTTTTATTTGTAGGAAAGATCATGTGATATGATATACAAAAGAAGGATGATGAACACCGAACAAGTGATGGATGTTCAACAAGAAGACTTACAAATCAAATGTAATATAGAAGGCTCGTGGCTAGAAGATTCTCTTAGAAAGAGGAAGAGCATCATGACAAGATGTTTGCTCCAAGAGGCTAGATAAGACCATTATATTAATGGTGTAGTTGAAGAAAGCTTTGTACGGGTACCCAAGATCGATAGTCGTTTGATGAGCTTAATGATCACCATGGGTGATGTGGATTTCAACCTTTGCTACAAGGTTAAAGATGGTGTCTATATACATATGACATTCTTCTCTTAGATGGATGAAAGAAGGAACTCACCACAGATTTCGAATGATATTGAAGCTCATATCAGTAGACCCATCTGATGAGAGATGGCATGGATAGATATGCAGAAGATCACTCAATGCAGAGTGTGAATGATGTTCAGTCATAGAGGGAGAATTGATAGATTCTTGGCAATCTTGGGATTTACCAAAAGTAAAGTTGATCCTAACCTTTATCTTAAGGTTATGGATGATGAACCTATCATACTATTACTGTATGTGGATGATCTCTTTCTGACAGGGAATGAGAAACAAATCATGGAAAGAAAGAAGAAGCTGGCTACAGAATTTGAGATGAAAGATCTCGTATTGATGCATTACTTCCTAGGTATGGAAGTATAGCAAGGCCCAGAAGAAATATTTCTCAGTCAGGGAAAGTATTTGATATGTTGGAATGCAAAATCCATGGCCACTCCCATGGATTCCAACTTGAAGTTGTTAGCTGATGACTCGTCAGAGTTAGTGGATGTGACTCTGTACAGACAGATTATTGGGTCATTGATGTATCTGATGAATACCAGGCCAGATATATGCTTTGCTGTGAACACCTTGAGTTAGTATCTAGTGGAACCTAGGCGTTTTCACCTGATAGCTACAAAGCATGTGATGAGGTACCTAAAGGGTATGATAGACTTTGATCTATGGTATATTGGAGATCATGACTTTAGATTTTATGGCTACACAGATGTTGATTGGGAAGGAAGTGTATCAGATTGGAAGAGCACATCAGGAGGATGTTATTGTTTGGGATCTGCCATGATCTCGTGGTTTAGAAGGAAGCAATCTAGTGTGGCTCTCAACACAGCTGAAGCAGAATATATTGCTGCTTTCTCTACTAGTTTGGAAGCGATATGGCTTCGGAAGTTGTTATCAGGATTGTTTGACTTGGAGATGGACCCTAATGTGATCTTGTGTGATAACCAGATTTGTATCAAGATGGATAAGAATCCAGTGTTCCATGATAATTCAAAGCACATAGAGATCTGATATTTATATATACGGGATATATAAAGTTCAAGTATGTGAGCACTGATGAAAAATTTGTTGATGTATTGACCAAACCTCTGTCTCAAGTAAAGTTTGAGTATTTCCGAGACAAGCTTGGTGTAGTTCAGAAGGACCCTCCTCGAAAGGGGGAGTGATATGGTCACTGATGATGAGATTGCCTGCATCGATAGTAAGGTCAATCATGAGGATACATGTATTGATGATGTGGATACTTATATCAATGATGAGGTTACATGTTCCGACGATGAGGTCGATGATGAGGTTACCTATCTCGACAATGAGTTCAATGATATCAACAATAAGGTTTATAAGTGGTGCTAAGACTTTGCCTAAGTTGAAGAGGGGATTTTATCATCCCTAGACTTCAGTCCCTGAATTGATCCGTAGATAGATGTCTTCGAGAAGTGGTCCCTAGTGGACGAGAGGGATTGTATCATCCCTAGACTTTGGTCTTGAATTGATCCGTAGACATATGTCTCCTAAAAGTGGTCCTTAGCCTTCTTCTAAGTAGACGTGATAGGACTACATCATCCGTGAATAGTTGGTTCAAAATGTACATGATAGGAATTCATCATCCCTGAACGGTTTGTTGAAAATGTACGTGATAGGACTGCATCGTCCCTGAATAGTTGGTTCAAAATGTACGTGATAAATCCTAGATTTGATCTAGGTCACATCCAGTATGAAAAAGGACTAGCTCTGTGGTGATAAATCCCATATTTGATCTAGGTCACATCCAGTATGAAAAAGGACTGGCTCTGTGGTGATAAATCCTAGATTTGATCTAGGTCACATCCAATATGAAAAAGGACTGGCTCTGTGGTGTTAAATCCTAGATTTGATCTAGGTCACATACGGTATGAAAAAGGACTGGCTTTGTGGTGGTAAATCCTAGATTTGATCTAGGTCACATCTAGTATGAAAAAGGACTGGCTTTGTGGTGATAAATCCTAGATTTGATCTAGGTCACATCCAGTATGAAAAGGACTGGTAATGTGGTTGGGATTGCATCGTCCCTAGACATGAGAGGTGTCTTAAATTGATAAGGACTTATCATCCTGTAAGTAGATCTGTACTGCATCGTCCATAGACATGAGAGGTGTCTCAAATTGAGAGGGATTGATCATCCTGTAAGTGGAACAGAATTGTATAATCCTTGGACCTATGTCCTAAAGTGAGAGGGATTGATCATCTCGTAATTGGATCATGTGTGTTGCAGAGTATGTTGCTATGATGTTGTTGACTGGAGATCTAGATGATGATGTTGTTGATCGAGAGATCCAAATGATGTTGATCGAGAGATCTAGATGATGTTGTTGATCGAGAGATCCAAATGATGTTGTTGATCGAGAGATCCAGATGATATTGTTGATCGAGAGATCCAGATGATGATGTTGATTGGGAGGTCCAGATGATGATGATGTTGATCGAGAGATCCAGATGATGATGTAGATCAAGAGATCCAGATGATGTTGTTGATCAAGCGGATCTATATGTTGATGTTGTTGATCGAGAGGATCCAGATGTTGATGGTGTTGATCGAGAGATCCACATTTTGAGGCTGTTGATCGAGAGGATCCATATGTTGATGATGTTGATAGAGAGATCCAGATGATGATGTTACTGTAGTTGTTCAAGTGCTGCAGAAGATGAAGACTCAGTACTAAAGATGTTGATGTTCTAGTATTGAAGATCTTGAAGATGTTCCAGTAACTGTTCTAGTTACTGATGATGTATGACGAAATATTCCAATGATTTATAGATGTATCATGTATCATGTAGTTGATGACTCCTTGCTCCTGCAGATGTTATTATAATATCCTTCTCGTTAAGGGGGAGTGTTGAAATATTGTAACTTCTAAGAGTATTATATTTGTACTTTATTATTTCGGAGATGTTTCATTCCTTCGTGAAGACCTTATTGTATATTCGGAGATGTTTATTCCTCTATCAGAATGTGGTAACTTGGGTTATTAGAATTCCCTAGTGGGGTCGGCCTAGAGTTAGTTGTAATGGGGTGTTTAAGTCCCCAGTGGTTAAATTTGGGGCCGACCTAGTTAGTAAGTTAAGTTAGAGTAGTGTATAAGTAGAGGAGGTGTGTTCCTCATTTATCACACTCACACACTCATTCACTCACTTGTGATTGGTGCATAGGAGAGAGAGAGAGAGAGAGAGAGAGAGAGATTATATGGAGGAGAAGGAGCTCATGTTTGGGGATTACATTTTTGTATTTGTTGGTTTTCTATATTGAGGAAGCTTTATTGGGTTTTCTACCCCATGAGGGTTTCCCAGGATAAATTGTGTCTCTTGTGTTTATGTTGTGCTTTTTGTTCTTTCAGTGATCCTGTATATGCTATAGATCTAAAATTGAGTGTAATACTAATGTTATATATCTTAGCATATTGAATCTTAATATAGGCTTTGCAATTGTGTGCGCAGAGACCCATTGTAGAGAGAAGAGTCTGCAGTTGTGTGCGTAGACTGGAACTGTTAACCCTTCCTATTAATATAAAAAATAGTTCCTGTGTACGTAGCTCCCATCCAGGGGGGACCACGTAAATAAGTGTGTTGTGTGAATGCATCTGTGTGATTGTTTATGCTTATGCTTATGCTTATTATTATGTATGTTCTTGATTTTATATGTATTTTCACATGAATGGTTGATGAGAATAATATGTTAAGTACCGAACACATATATTTGAATGCACAAGTAATTCTCAGTACGTTGAATGCGTAGTTGCACAAATGACACTAATCTAGTGGAGCATGTAGAGTGTAAAATTTTCCTTCAGCGTGGTCTCGAAGTGTGTTGTTGTGTTACATTGTGTAGTCTCATGTGAGCGCAGCCCCAAAGTGCGTTGTAGTACAATAAGTGGATGTGAAGTAGATGTCATTTCGCTCAGCTTACCAGTTTATTAGCTACGCATCACCCGGTTGTAGCAACGTACTTCTGCAGCCCCTCCATAACTTCACCTTGGGTGAGACCTCAGTTTGTTTGCAAGATGTTGTCGACAGGGCTGGTGAAGAAGAGTTTTTTTGGACCACTAACTACGTTGAATCTGGATTTGATCTAAGTAATAAGAGACAGAAGAAGTAAAGATCCAACAAATGGTTTTGTTGTCACACTTGAACTGGTGATGTGCTTTAATAATTGGAATCCCGAGTGGAGAGAGATACAGAACTGGGTTACTAAGACCGAGGAGGAGTTTGTGAAGAAAGAAAATAAACATCTGCGCTTATCTACGGAAGAGTGGTTACAGAGATATATTTTCTCTAACATACATGAAATATTCTTCGCATCCTTCAGCAATGAGCTACACGAGTGGATATCAAGACTCGCAGAATGGAAAAAATGCTTTCAAGGTGGAGAACGTACGGTGTGGACTCTAGAACTGATTCAGAGACTTAAAGAAGTGGATAGCCCAATCTCAAGAGCAATAGACTTCTGGATCGATAGCGTACTAGAAGGCTATGTTACAGAATTTGTTGTGGACACTCTGAAGTATTACAGCGCAGCAGAGGAAGATTTCTTCAAAGGTTTCAGAGGTAAGTACCTGAAAATTGTCAGTCTATACATTAAAATGTTGTTAGCCGAAAACGGTGTCTTAAGAATGCAATAAGATTCCTATGGTTTGCATATGTAATGTTCAGTAACACAGATAGTGACACTGAGGAAAATATCTATACATTACGAAGTGGTAAAAGGTACAAGTTTAGCACTAGAAAGAGGTCTCATGAACCTGGACCTCGCATCTCTCTAGAAACTAAGTTACGAAAAGATAGACAGCCATATTAGGGTGAGTTTGATAGTGAAACAAAACCTAGAGTAAATACCTACCAGTCCAATACTCCGCACAAACCTCCAGCTGACGACAGAAATACTACTAACCCATAGAACACCAGTAGTAGTAACACCACAGGAGCTAGTACTCATAACGTTCCAAGTAGTAGTATACCCAAGTCCTCACAGAATACTATGCCTCCTAGAAGAAGAATGACAGACGAAATTAAGCTGCCTATATTTAAAGGAACTGTTTTCGAAGACCCAGAGAAACATTGGTTTCTTTGTGAAGTCGTATGGAATGTCAAACAAGTACACGATGATGCTATTAGACAAGCACAAGTAGTTACCACATTCAGGGACAGAGCCTTAAAATGGTTTATGAAGTACTCTGTTGGACAAAATGGGACACTAGAGGAGATCAGAACTGCGCTCATCAAAGAGTTTAAAAAACCTAAGTCAAAATCACTGTGTATCACAGAGCTGAAATAAATTAAGCAAAAACAATAAGAGAAGAATTCAGAACTCAAGATCTGGATCACATCTACAAGATGACAGTGAATCAACAAGATTACATAATCCCTACTGATGATGGAACATTGAGTTGCTGATGTGACAGTTCTTGCATATCAGAATCAGATGCAGGACTAGAGAACTGGCAAAGCAGAATGCACGAAGTATATGCGAGAAGGTGTGTGCATCTCACTAAATTACTGTGCTGGATTGGAACAGAGGTAAGTTTGATCCCTAGTTATTATGGGTTAGGTGATATCTCTAAATTCTTTCAGGAATACCTCGTATCAATCTCATATGAATACAAATTAGCAGCATTAGATACAACACTGTGCACAACACCTACTAGATGGTGGGTTGCGCATAAGCAAAATTTGACCACATGGGAAGAATGTAAGCACATGATGGAGTTCATATTTATAGAAGCGAATGAGATTGTACAAGTGAAATATAATGGACAAACTAATCCTAGAGATCGCATAGACCTTTTCATGAAATCATGGACACACGTACCACAAGCATAATGGGTCCATCGGTTTGTGCACACATTGGAGCAAATTCCGAAGAACTGGTACACAGAAACAAAACTTTGTAGAGGAACAATAGAATGGTTCATCATGACTAAGAACCTCCAAGCGACTTTCAGTTTTGGACAACTGTCCAAGTATAAATGAGGCTTTGCATATCATCAAAAAGAAGGTATTCAATGACACACCAGAACCTATGTATCAACAACCAGAGTGGGAAAGACAATTAGAACATACCCTGGAATGTTATAACTTCGCTTTAGATGAAGATGAAGATAAATATGAGGATGAAGATCCACGTGATTTCAACATACCTGAGTCGGAAGGAGAGCGCAAAGTAGAAGGACCTCCATTAGAAATTCCAAATCTAAGTAATCCTATGAAAACTCGAAAAGTGAACATTGGAACTAGTGAGGAACTGAAGTTCGCTTCTATAGGAGAGTAATGGGATGAGGAAACGATAGCGCAGATAGCATACTTACTGCTCGAATACGAAGACTTATTTCTTACAAAGTTTTTTGAAATCAAAGGCATTTTTGGCGACTTGGGAGTCATGAAAATACCTCTCAAGCCGGATGCAAAGCCTATTAAGCAGAGACCCTATCGACTAAATCCCAAATACAAAGAAAGAGTAAAGGCATAACTTGATAAAATGCTTGAGGCATGAATCATTGAACCAGTAGAAGAGTCAGAACGGATAAGTCCCATGGTTATCCATGACAAGAATGCCAAAGGAGAAATTAGAATCTGTGTAGATCTCAGAAATTTAAATGATGCATCACTGCATGACCTATTTCCTACTCCATTCACAGATGAAGTGTTAGATAATGTTGGAGGGAATGAATCATACTCCTTCACTAATGGATTTTTTGGATATCATCAGATCAGATATGATACAACAGACATGCACAAGACTACATTTGCCACTGAATGGGGCTCATTTCAATACACAGTTATGCCCTTTGGTCTGAAAAATGCACATGCTATCTTTTCCAGAGTAGTGGTTGTTGCATTTACAAGTGTATTTTGACGATTGGATAGTATTTGGGTTATTGAAGAACCATTATGCGAACTTAAGACTGATGTTAGCAAAGTGTAGATAACATCATATCTCCCTGAACCTAAAGAAAAGCATCTTCTGTGTTCTTTATGGAATTCTACTGGGACACATTGTTTGTAAATAAGGCCTGATGGTTGATCCAACAAAAATCGCATTTACTGTGAATTTTCCAGCACCTAATTCAGTAAAACAACTATGCACTACATTGGGACAAACATAGTACTACAGGAAGTTCATCAAAGCATATGCGCAGATAACTGCTCCTATGGAAAAATTATTAAAGAAGGTAGCAAAGTTCACATGGACTGAGGACTGTGACAAAGGATTGGATACATTGAAAGAAAGGATGGTCGCTGCGCCTATTCTATTTTTTCCAGATTGGAGTAAACCATTCCACGTACATGTAGAGGCTTCATCCATAGCACTGGGAATTATGCTAGCTCAACCAGGTGAGGGAGGCATCGACCATCCTATTTCATTCTCAAGTAGAAATATGTCCTCAACATAAAATAATTATACCACGACAGAAAGAGAAGGCTTAGCTATGGTGTATGCACTGCAGAAGTTCAGACACTATTAGCTAGGTGCGCATTTTGTATGTTTATTGACCATTCATCTTTGAAATACCTGGTCAATAAACCAGTGTTAGGGGGAATAATTTGTAGATGGTTGTTACTCTTTCAGGAGTATGATTTTGAAATCATTGTTAAGCCAGGAAGGCTGAACTCAGGACCTGACCACCTTTCCAGAATTGAGTCAAGCGAAGATCCTACCAACCTGGAGGATAGTCTAGCAGATGGGAAGTTGTTTGCTATTCAAATAGAAGATGGCTATTATAAAGATATCGTAGCATTCCTAACCACAGGGTTGGCACCTATAGAGTTTACTGTGTAGCAGAAGAAACAATTGGTAGTAAAACCAGTTGACTTCACCATAATTGCAGGACAATTATGCAAGCTAGGACCAGATGAAGTACTGCGTAGATGTGTGCTAGAACACGAGAAATCATTGATACTTATTGAAGCACATTCATGGGTGTTCGGAGGCCACTACGTGGGAAGAGATACTGCGTAGAAAATTATTAGAGCGGGACTATGGTGTCCTACACTCCATAATGATTCAAATGAACATTAACGTAGTTGCGATGTCAAAGGACATGGAAGCCATATCATATAGATGAGATGTCATTAATGGCACAACTGACTTTGCAAGCATTTGATAAGTGGGCTATTGATTTTTTGGGACCTATCAACCCACCAGGAAAGTGAACTGGTTCGAGATACATCATTAAAATTATAGACTATCTAACCAGATGGGCAGAGGCAAAACTAGTGAAGGAATGTAGCGCAGTTACTTCCGTGCAGTTCATTTTCGAAAAACTCCCCACAAGGTTTGGATGTCCAAAGATCCTAATGAGTGATCAGGGAACTCACTTCTTGAATAGAACTATCAAATCCATGACTGAGGAATTTCAGATTTACCATCAGAATAGCACACCATATCATCCACAAGATAATGCCATTGTTGAAGATTTTAACAAAGTATTGGAAAATGCACTGACTAAGGTATGTAATACAAACAGGGATGATTTGGATCTGCGAATATCAGTTGTGTTATGGGAATATAGGACAACTTGCAAGAAGATGATAGGTCATACACCTTTTAGGTTAGCATATGGATAGGAAGATGTTATGCCAATGGAATGCATAGTACCAAGCTTGAGAATTGCAGCATTCACAGACATGGCAGATGATGAGACAATGGAAGAAAGGCTACTACACTTAGTTGGGCTAGAAGAAGATCGCTTCATTGAAGGATTTCATCAACAAGTGCAAAAAGACAGAAAAAAAGCATGGCATGATAGGCATATCAAGTACAAATTCTTTAAGGTAGGAGATCTTTTCCTCCTCTATGATAGAAAATACATGAAGTTTCCTTGAAAGTTTAAAATGCATTGGCTAGGGCCATATGTTGTCAAACTTATCACTAATGGTGGTGTAGTTCAAGTAGCCAAATTAGTGGAAGAAAACCTATCATTTCTTATTAATGGAAGTAGACTAAAACCCTACAGGGATAGTCCTACTTCACCAAATATCAGTTGATCAGCAAGGAATAAAATTTTTAAGTGTCAAGTACAGTTGAAATCGGACACTGAAAATTGAACATAGTCTATACACAATTTTGGTAAAAAGTGAAGTCCCACGAAATTGAAGCATATGATGCAAAGTACATGTTGCAAGCTGTGATGCAAAGTACAAATAGGAAGAACAGCTACGAAGTTAAAAATGAAGGAGCATAAGTGCACAGAGGAACTTTGCGAATTTTGTCTAAGTCATGAGTGAATTTCATAAAAATTAGCCGTTATGTCTTTTCTGTCCAAAAAGTAGCCGTTATATAGTGTTTTTTCGATGGTCACGTTTGCATTTAATGCAAATTTAACCGTTTCTGATGCATTCAATGAAGGAAAGGACCAAGATCTTCAGGGGATTTGGCCAACGGTCATGACATTTAATGTATGTTTAGTCATTTAAGGGCGCGGGTTAGGACTTTTGCATCTATAAATAAGGTCAATCACATACTTACTGGAGTTACAACAATTTTTATTTTTACTATAGGTAACTTTGAAGTTTTACCAACATGAGCGATCTTGAGAGCATACAGAGAGAATTCCAAGTGAATGTCTGAGAATTCGACGCTAGACGAGGTTGTGAGGGATTTTAAACACTCAAGGCTTGTAGGGTTAATGAAAACTCTTGTCAAAAATTTTGTTCCAGAGAGGGGTTTCACATCAAGGATCTCGCCACACCACACACCATCAATGCAATGAAATGATAAGCAGACAGTTAAAGACCCTGGGAAGCTGAGGGAAGGAGGGATGCCGAGACCCGGTCCACTGTTGCCCCCTGGGGACAGGCCAATTTACCTCACACCAGAGTATGTTCCACCAAGAAGGGATGATGTACCAGCGGTTCAGCTATTCAAGAATGCACAATACGAAATTCCTTTGCCGCTGATTTCCACCCATGTGCGTATCCATGGGAACCTGCTTGGAAAGATATGGGAGTGTAAGTTCTCAGATCATGATCTATTAGAGGGGAAGGACCCTAAATATCCGAAGTAGCCTCAGTTCCAGCCTAATCAATACATGTGACGAAAGATTGATGAGAAAATGTAGAAACCCACTATCCATGCGCAGGACTGGCTCAAGTTGTTGGTGCCATCCAGGTTGTTAAACCTCCTTCACATCCTGCATTTTGACCGAAGTCCTGAGCTTACTATGGTGTTGTGCACTTTTACTGTCATGCACACACCAAGGATATCTCTGGCTCGACTGCATGATTGATATAAGTATCAATCTCATCCACTGAATCACCCATCTCAGCAAGCAAGGTGATGATCCCGCAGTGAAGTTTGTGGGAAAGACAAAGGACAAATAGCTTTCCAATTGAATGAAGGAGGAGTATAAGTTAATAAAGGGGAGCTGAGGTTACATCATGGCTGGAATTGAATACCTAGCTGTGTGGTTCACCGTTCAGTTGCTAGCAGGTAAAGTCTTGAGGAAGTGTAGATCGGCGGAGGTGCCGGCCGTAGCAGTTCTCCTCAATGTGAAGGCCAAGGATGGGGTGCCATACAATTGGGCAAGTTATTTATTGAATGAGTTCTTGGACGATGTCCGCGAGACTTAGGATACTGGAATCCCTATCCACTACAGTTGGTTTCTTGCGCTAATTGATTTTGTAGACTAGAAGGATCCATTGTACCAGCAAAACCTCCCAGTGTTGTTAGGATATTGTCAAGCGGTGAAATATTCCAACATGTGGGAAAATGCGAGGCACGATAGTAAGTGCGTAAAAATTGAGCAATTGTCTACCTACTTCGGGCAGTTGTGTGATGTGATTCATCGCACTCTGTGCATCTCAAAGGAGATAACAACCATGTACATCCAAAGGTTGGTATTCAAGGATGACTTTCATTTTATGTTTATTCAGCCAAGGGCTGAGAAACTGAATCCAGAGTGGTTCTAAGGAAAATATCAGCTTGATGCACAGAAGATCGAGCTAATTATGGAAGATTGGCCACCAAAGTGGAAGGTCGATGCACCAGTGGTAATCCAAACAACATTAGAAGAAAGAAAATCTAAAGATCCACCAGATGAAGCAAAAACAGGCCAATAAGAGGCACAAAAAGACACTACTGAGATACTAGCAGGAGAAAAGAGAAAGGACCCTGGAAGCACATCACAAGAAAAAAGGCCTAGGAAGAAACACAAGGAGACCAAGACTCCACCAAAGGCGCAGTTACATGAATATGACTATGACTGCATTGGACTACGCATGACAAAGCATTTAGAAGAGGTGCTCGCCCTAAAATTCAGCAAAAGAGAATAAATTCAAGCGCACATAATCAAGAACCTTGCAGAACGTAAGAGCATGGTTGTGAAGATTGAACAAGTCTAGAAAGACTTGGTTTGAGAGTCTGACTCAGAAGACAAGTCGGGTGAGTCTAGTCAAAGAAAGAGAAGGCCACTTTCCTTGACCATGAAGCCTTGCTTAGTCCAAATGCATATGATTAACATCATCTTCCTAAATGATGAGTTAACCGAAGGCATGAAGAGGTTGTAGCACTTGGATATTAACGTGGGAATGCTACCTCTTAAGGGGTTGCACAATCTACATCTGCATATTGTAGAAGAGATCGTAGATAAAGACATAGTCTCTTACAATCAAAATCAACATCTAGAAGAAAGCTACAAAGAGCTGAAAGAGGAATGTGCATAGAAAACGAGAGAACTTGCTAGTGCACACGAGAAGCGAAGAAGGCTACAAGAAAATGTTGCTACAATATGTGCGCAGATACCATAATGTGAAGAGCAATTGGAGATAGAAGACACCATAGTTAAGATCGGCACTGTGGTATGCAGTCTTAAAGCGGATATGGTAGATATGGAGATCACCTACAAACAAAAGGTTGCTAGCCTAGAATCTAAGAACCCTCCTGCTACCCCGCTAGGTATGGTAGAAGAAAGAGCTACAGCACTAAGGGCTTCAATAGAGAACATTTCTATAGAAGTATCAAAGTGCAAAGACCTACTGGAGGAGACTACTAAGGTGTGGAATATGCTGCAGGAGGATCCTAAGCTATAGAAAATCCAAGATGACTTACAGCAATGGAAGACAGAGCTATATTTTGTGAACGCAGCCATGAAAACCTTGTCACCCAGATAGAAAATCCAGAAGTTCGTATAAGTTAAGGACTTACAGAGATATTTGAAAGCTCTGAGGGAGAAGGAGGCTAATACCTCAGCAAGGTTACAGCCCATACAGGAAGAAGATATCTCCCTTTAAGAGGAAATCGAAGAAAAGTTACAAGAGCTCCGCACCACGAAGCATACGATACAAGAGCACGCCCAATAATTCATCCTGCAGGAGATGTTAGGAACTATCAAGCATTTTGAGCAAGAAGCTAAGGAGACGGTTGCGAGGCTAAGCGCAACTTACCAGAACTTTGCTGTGAATTTAGACATCCAAGGGAATGTGCAGCCAAAGGAGTCTGCTGAGAGTGGCTCGGGGACGAGCCACATGTGAGTGTTAGTGTAACGTCCCCTTCCCCATAGAACAACAGGGAAGGAAACATTAACAACATACCGGGCTTTTGTAAACTTGGCCCAATAATTTTTGCACATAAATTCCTAACATTTTAAAAACTTCTATATGCAGATTCAATTCAATATAAACAGAGCGGAATTAAACAATACATATGCACACAGTTTCATCATGCATTCAACATATAAACAACAGTCATTATTTAAAATGCTTGCAGGGCATAGAATTAACATCAAGAATACTTATCTCGAATTATAATGGTCCAAACAACTGGCTACGTGAGAGCAACGTTCCACCCAACCATATACCTCTGTCCAGCCTGTATTCTTTCAGCTGAGAGATCACCCCCGAGCTGGGCTGTGTATCCACTAAGGAGGAACTAGACGACTCACTCACAGTCAGGGTTTCACTCAAACAGCCATGCTAAGCCAACACACGGTTGGGTTTCTCAAGCATGCAATAGGAGATGGAGGAGGACGCTAGTTCACTGATCTCAATCCCAGAGCCACATACTCTTCAAGCTAGACTCAGCAATCCCATCCTCTGCTCATACATCCACAACTGGATTTCTCACAACTCTGTCACCAACAATCCCCAAATCCGTCACTCATTTTCTGGGCTCTCCAAACTGGGTTTTCCCAAGGATTTTGGGGTAGCTATTGCTCCCAAATTCGCCCCAAGGTTCCTACCAATGGATCCCCCATTGGATTTCTCTGTCCAATACCAAATCGGGACGTTTTTGGCTTCCCAAAACGTGGGTTCTCTCACAGTCGCGATTTTCGGTTTTCTCACTGTTGGGAGCTCGTTTTTGGGTGGAGAAAGATGTCCCATACTTCCACAATGGAATGGGGATAAGGATGGAGCAACCCCCAAGATGTAGAGTGACTTGTGGGACAAGTCAAAAGAGCCCATACCTTCCCATACGAATTTCAGGGCTGCCCATACTCCATCAAAGTCATGGGCTGAAATCTCAACCACTTCCTTACAATTGGCATTAATGTCACCTAAGGAAGTCAATGGGTTCACATAATGACAAATGGAAACCTATGGGTCACTCCTATAGCCCCCTCACCACTCCCTAGTGGATACACGTGGCCCCTTCTCATTCGTTGCCTCCATAGCCAGTCTTGGATTTTTATATTGCCTGATATTTATTTACATCCTATTACAATTTCCATGGCTTAAGAGCACATGGTATCAAAATATCAAATACTTGCCCTTTAAATAAAATTCGGCTTTCACTAGCGGGGCCTTGGCCTTGAGCTCCACGCTAGGAAAACATACATCACATGTACACATTATTTACATTAAAGGCTAATATATCCTAAGGGTCGAATTGGGGGTATTACAGTTAGGGGCCTGTTGGGCATGGCCCAAGTGGAACGATTTTGTGAAGTGAGGTTCCAACATAGCAGTTTTAATTGGCAAGAAGTACAAGTTGTGAAATTACCATAGTAGATATAAGAGTTGATGAATGCTTCACAAGAAAGAATTGCAAAAATAATGAGCAGCAGAACAAAGATGCAATAGAACTCAGATAAGAGCAGAATAATCACACATGTTTCATTAATCTGAATAATAAACAATAATGATACAATGCACAAGATTCGAATACCAAGGGTGTAATTCGAATTAGCCTACATGGATAGATTAAAAAATCAGTGGAGTGTCATCAAAGCACAACTAGGATTCCTTATCATCATCAACGGAGTCATCAATGCACAAGTAACTGTCATCTAGGTGTCAAACTGAGTCTAACTGAGTGTGGTAGGTGTAACTGGCACATGGAAGCACTAATGTAGTGAAGGAGGTTCAATGGAGGGCACATCAGGAGCTAACTGGAGTCAAAATAAGCAGTCTAGTCTCACTAGAGGTCCATCGGAGTGATACAGTCAGTTGAGGAGTCAATCTAGCCTTAAATCAAGGAAAGATCTAAAGATAACTCAACTAACTGAAGTGCAACTGAGTGGTAGGTGAGATAGCGCTCCTTTCACAAGTGGTAGGTGAAAGGAGGGCGCACTAAGCACTAGGAGGGCTAAAACTGATAAAAAAGAAGCTCTCGATGCTAGCTAAAGAGGACTAGGTGTTGGGACTGATGATTGGGATGCATGCAATTACATGCATGCCTGCAAAAATGCATGCATGACTGAAAATCCAAAAATGGAAAATGTTGTTAGGACTAGGATGGAGTATAGGAAAATCCCAACACCCCCCCTTAATCCATCTTGGGCCCTGGTAACTAGGACCAAAGGTCACCCATACAATCAAATAAATGATAAAAATAAGAACTGTCCATAACCCGAGGAAATGGGAAAAACCTCATGGGAAAAATACCCCCCCTCAAAAGAACAGTAAATAACTCAAAGAACAGTAAAAATTTTGCAAAAAACGTGGCAAGTTGATCCTCTGTAGGATGCCAAAGCAGGTGCTAGATCTGGATCTAGTCTTCTGATGTGCCTCCCATTGTGTAGAAGGTGTATTGGATGAAGCAATTCTTTTAGGAAGCCTTTCTGCTAGTGGAATGAATGGATCATGATGAGTCTTCCCAAGGGATGGAAGAGTGAATCCCACCATCATGTTGCATCTCTCAGGAATTGGTTTATGGCATAATGCAAGGTTGGCATAATGCTAAAATCTAGTAGTTCTGTGATCAAATGAATCCTCAACTATGTTCCCAGTAGCTACAAGGACTGTGTGTGCCCATATTGGCCTTGGCTCTAGATTGAGAACATGTGTTGGTTCTAGATCTGAATCTGAATGTTCTTAAACTTTGATCTCAACATCAAGATATTCATCTTCATCTTCATTAGAAGAAGAGTCACTTGGATCTTCATCATATTCCGAAGGAGTAGGAAGAGAGAAGGGAAGAAAATGTGAGAACTCATATGCCTTGGAGGCATGATTTGCAAACCCTTTTGCTACAGTATTCCCAGTAGAGATCTCTGTAATCTCAACTGTGTCGGGACCAAAAGTCACCTTCTTTGGTGATCCGATGTGAGTCATATGATATACAGACAACAAATTTGTTGTCAAGGAGGGAACGAATAGAACATTCTTGAACTTTCCATGCTCCATATGTACTGTATGCAACCCTTTGGAAAAGATCTGAGAGTTGTCTCCCGTGTGAATATTAGGGCCATCTTTGAGATCTACAAAAGAAAATGATTCTTCAAAGGAAACCATGTGGTTGGAGGCTCCATCAATGCATGGCAATCCTCATGACCATCAGATCCACTTCCAGAATCAGACACTTTTGCACCTTTTGGAATAGCAATTTTGTTCTGTTCAAGAAGCTTGGTTATTTGATCTATTTTCTTGTGCATGTAAGATCTCTCAGGGTGGCTCCCTTTCTTGCAGTAGGGACACTTAGATCCATCAGATCTTTTATGTTTCTCCTTCTTGGAGTTGGAGGCCCCTTTTGATCGACTTGACTTGGCATTCGTCTTAGGTTCAGATGGCTTCTTGTTCTTACTTTTATGCCTCCCTTTCTCATTCGCACTATTTTCCTCTCCAGCTAAAAGAGCTTGATCCTTGGAGGCACTGATGGCACCAATTTGGATCAATTTGTCTTGTTCTTGGATGAGGGATGCAGTAAATAATTTTAAGGTGGGCATCTTCCATCCAGGGATTGACATTCGTACAGAGTGGAAGGTAGATACAAAGACAAAAAAATTCATATCCTAGTTTACTCAGAATGGAGAGCACCAATTGCTCTTCCTTTTTCTCAATGCCACACTGCTTGCATTGCATAACCAAAGCTTTGAATTTTGAGAAGAATTCTCATTAGAAGAAATTTGGGTAAAAAATGGGCCTCCTAAGGAAAATAATAAGAAAATAATAGTAGAGAGAGAGTAAATTAAAACTACTTTTTTGGATCGTATTTTCAACCTATCTCCTTGTAGATTTACTCAAATTTCAAGTGGGAGGACTTGTTGGATGCATAATTAAATTATGCATCCAACAAGTACCCATGTTGCATACTTTTAACAACATCCATAGCATGAAAAAATGAAAATACATTAAAAAACGTGTTTCTAGTGAGAGAAAACACATTTTTTAATGTATTTTTTATTTTTCAAGGTGTGGATGTTGTTAAAAGTATGCAATATGGGTACTCGTTGGATGCATAATTTAATTATGCATCCAATGAGTCCTCTCGCTTGAAATTTGAGTAAACTTGCAAGGAGATAAGTTGAAAATATGATCGAAAAAATTAGTTTTTATTTTTTCCCTCCAATTTTTTTAGGTGCTCCCTTTTTGAATTTTAAAGCATTTTGATTGGCTAATACATGATGACATGGAATTTGTATTATTTTTGGAAGGCCCATTTTAAATTGAAATTTCCTCTAATGTGAATGGTCTCAAAACTGCTTGGTTGTAGGGAAACCATAACTTAAAACTGCTTGGTTGTAGGGCCTCTAACTTAAACCATAACTCTCTTGGAGTCTTCAACCCTTCGAGATGAAATAGTAGATCTCTAGAAATATGAATGCGCATGTAACCAAACGCTTCATCTAATCAATTCATATGCTTGGTTCTTTCCACAGTTGAATTTGGTTTGGTTTCTCTTCCCATTGGTATCTTGTGTAGAGATTTGCATCTCAAGGAAATCTCCATATCAATCTTCCAATCAAAGTAATTGAAATGAGTAAAGATTCTAGGATTGAGAGGAGTGTTCGAATTGCTCATCTCAACGGTTGGAGTGAATACAAGGTGAAACTGTTGGAACTACTAGAACTGTTGGAACTTCGAATTACCTGCAAAAAAACTCTCAAGAATGGAGATAGACTATACTCTCAACATGCTCTGATACCATGTGAAATTCCCATAGAAGATCTAAGAGTTAATGAGTACATCACAAGAAAGAATTGCAGAAACAATGAGCAGCAGAACACAGATGCAATAGAACTCAGATAGGAGCAAATTAATCACACATGTTTCATTAATCTGAATAATAAAAAATAATGATACAATGCAAAGGATTCGAATAATAGGGGTGTAATTCGAATTATCCTACATGGATAGATCAAAAAATCAGTGGAGTGTCATCAAAGCACAACTAGGAGTCCTGATCATCATCAATGGAGTCATCAATGCACAAGTAACTTTCAATCAGGTGTCAAACTGAGTGTGGTAGGTGTAACTGGCAAATGGAAGCACTAATGTAGTGAAGGAGGTTCAGTGGAGGGCTCATGAGGAGCTAACTAGAGCCAGAATAAGCAGTCTAGTCTCACTGGAGGTGAATCGGAGTGATACAGTCAGTTGAGGAGTCAATCTAGCCTTAAATCAAAGGAAAGATCTAAATATAACTCAACTAACTAAAGTGCAACTGAGTGGTAGGTGAGAGAGGGCAACTTTCACAAGTGGTAGGTGAAAGGAGGGTGCACTAAGCACTAGGAGGGATAAAAATGATCAGAAAGAATCTCTCAGGGCTAGCTAAATGAGGACTAGGTGCTGGGACTGATGACTGGGATGCATGCAATTGCATGCCTACATGCAAAAATGCATGCATGACTGAAAATGCAAAAATGGAAAATGTACTTAGAACTAGGATGAAGTATAGGAAAATCCCAACAACCCTCCTTAATCCATCCCGGGCCCTGGTAACTAGGACCAAAGGTCACCCATACAATCAAATAAATGAAAAAAATAAGAACTATCCATAAACCGAGGAAATGGGGAAACCCTCATGGGAAAAATACCCCCCCTCAAAAGAACAATAAATAACTCAAAGAACCACGATACAAAGCAGAGAAGGAAGAAGCTTTCCTCAGTGAAAAATTTTGCAAAAAAATTGGCAAGTTGATCCTCTTTAGGATGCCAATGCAGGTGCTATATCTGGATCTGGTCTTCTGATGTGCCTCCCACTATGTAGAAGATGTATTTGATGAAGCAAGTCTTTCAGTAAACCTTTCTGCTACTGGAACGAATGGATCATGATGAGTCTTCCCAAGGGATGGAAGAGTGAACCCTACCATCATGTCACATCTCTCAAGAAGAGGTAGATGGCATAATACAAGGTTGGCATGATGTTGAAATCTGGTAGTTCTATGATCAGATGAATCCTCAATTGTGTTCCCAGTAGCTGCAAGGACTATGTGAACCCATATTGGCCTTGACTCTGGATTGAGAACATGTGTTAGTTCTGGATTTGAATCTGAATGTTCTTGAAATTTGATGTCAACATCAAGATCTTCATCTTCATCTTCATTAGAAGAAAAGTCACTCGGATCTTCATCAGATTTCGAAAGAGTAGGAAGAGAGAAGGCAAGAAAATGTGAGAACTCATATGCCTTGGAGGCATGATTTTCAAACCCTTTCACTATAGTCTTCCCAATAGAGATCTCTGTAATATCAATCGTGTCGAGACCAAAAGTCACCTTCTTTGGTGATCTGGTGTGAGTCATCTAATATCCAGAGAACAAATTTGTTGTCAAGGAGGGAATGAATAGAACATTCTTGAACTTGCCATGCTCCATATGTATTGTACCCAACTCTTTGGAAGAGATCTGAGAGTTGTCTCCCATGTGAATACTAGGCCCATCTTTGAGATCTAAAGAAGAAAATGATTCTTCAGAGGAAACAATGTGGTTGGAGGCTCCACAATCTATGAGGAGGGCCTTTGATTTTGAAAATCTAGCCATCAATGCATGGAAATCCTCATGACCATCTGATCCACTTCCAGAATCAGACACTTTTGCATTTTTTGGAATAGCAATTTTTTTCTGTTCAAGAAGCTTGGTTAGTTGATATATTTTCTTGTGCATGCAATATATCTCAGGGTGGTTCCCTTTCTTGCAGTAGGGACACTTAGATCCATCAGATCTTTTCTGTTTGTCCTTCTTGGAGCTGGAGGCCCCTTTTGATGGACTTGAATTGGCATTCATCTTAGGTTCAGATGGCTTCTTGTCCTTGCTTTTATGCCTCCCTTTCTCATTCGCACTATTTTCCTCTCCAACTAAAAGAGCTTGATCCTTGGAGGCACTGATGGCACCCATTTGGATTAATTCGTCTTGTTCTTGGATGAGGGATGCAGTAAAAACTTCTAAGGTGGGCATCTTCCACAAACTCATCACCACACATAAACATGCAAAAATTATTGATACTCTTATAGTAGATTCAATTTTTCTTTTCCTCCATTGGATAAAACTTGCATTTTATATCCATCAAAACATGTAGCAAAATTTACTATTGAGAAAGCAAAAACTGTATTTCCCTTTCTAGAACAAAAAATGTATTAGAAAGACATATCCTTTGTGAACTTCATATTAGAATTAAAAATTACTAGGGACGAATAGATTTATGTTTTACGTTCATGTCTAAAATGCCATGTTCTTTTGTTAAAAACAAGGCCAGCTAATACATGGATAAATTCATTTATTAAGAAAGTCCGTGAATTTTGGGAAACAAATACAGATGCCCAATTTATTCTCGGTGCATATCCTACAACCACATATTGTATATCTTATATAACAAAAATCGATAGAACATTATAGTAGTGCATTCAAAAAAAATACCTGACAAATGCATTTTTAGCAACGATGGAAATATAGAAACAATTTGCAAATTTGCAAATGCACTTTTGAATATGTAACAAATGTCTAGTACATAGGTTTTTCACATTATTCTTTCATTTCCTTTTCACACTTCATCAAGGAAAAACAATTTTCAATAACACTTCACCAAAGAACAAACGGACATATGTTCTAAGAGACCACTGCTATTGCACTAAGAGCCTGATGACTATGAAAACATACTATGTGCTTCAATTATAGAAAGATATAGATGTTGGTTGATTGAACTTGAACACAATTGTTTAGGATATTTCGTAGCTTGCTACACATGCACAACCACATTGACAAAAGAAAGAAAGCGAGCATATATCATATGATATGTTCGATACAACAAAGAAAAAGAACCATAGAACTTCTACGGAGAAAAAATGATGTTGCATCAATCCCATAAAGATAATGAAATTGCCTTGCTAGGAGACCATGGAACATGGATACAAGCATATGTGTCGCAAATGGATCAAATAAATGATATTGAACAAAGATTTGTAGCAAAAGTAAGCAACAAATGGGGCAATATTGATACTGCTTCAAAAACACTTTATGCTAAGGCCGAGCAAATGTTTGAAATAAGACATGTTCCAAAAGAAAATACCTTTGACCATGTTCCATAAAAATATGATATTCAACATGACCTCATGCGTTGTATTTGGTTCAACAATGTAGAGTAACCTGCCAATTGTCGTGCTATAGTAAAAAAACATTTTTTCTAGACAAAGAGGACTACTATAGAATTAGAAAAATCCTTAACAAAGAACAACAATCAATAGTGAAGGAGATCATAATGAAAGAAAAAAAATCCAACTACACTTATCTATTTGCTTACAACTGGAGAAGAAGGTACTGGAAAAACTTTCACTACAACAACACTTTATAATGCCTTATTGGATTTATATTACAAGGATATTGAAAGTGGTCCATTGAATAAAAAAGGTATAATAGACACATTCACTAGAAAATTTTCTTACAATGTAAATGGCATTACAATTCATTCAAATTTACACCTCCCTTTGAATCCAACAAACATGCTTCCTCTAAGCTCAAACACATTGGATTTATTGACAAAAGAATATCAAAAACTTCAGCTAATTCTTATAGATGATGCATCGTCGAATAGTTTGTGAATTATTTATATCATAGATTGAAGACTTTGGGATAATATGCATACGACAACAATCCCATTTGGAATCTCGATATTATATTTTGTGGTGATTTATATCAAGCATAGCTAGTACATGACTCTTGGATCTTTGAACAATCGAAGTGTTAACAACAGAAAACCCCATTAAGATTTTCACTAGATAATGTCAAGTACTGAGAGCTCAAAACAATTATGAGACAAAAAGACAATAATTTTGTATCGATCTTGAATATAATATGAACTTGTTCACAAACAAAGGACGACATCAATTTCCTTAACAAATTTTGTTATTGACATATGCCAAAAGACCTGACATGTTCCTACCTCTTTCATAAGAACAAATATGTCCAAGAACATAATAAGAAAATGATGGAAATTGATCAAACAGAGGCATATATGCTAGTAGCTCATGACAAAGTAGCCAATGCAATAGAACTAAAAACGTTTGAACACAAGAAAGTGATTTTGCATTCTATTACTGAATTAAAAAAGACTGTGCTTGTTGAACTAATCGGTGGAAACTACGCAATTGACGATGGTTTGGTCAATGGCGCATAAGGAATTTTAAAAAACTACACAAAAGCCCCAACTAATATAATTTGGATTGCTTTTCAAGATATAGTAAATGTATTTGCTCAATGAGCCAAAATGTAGTGGCTATATGCAATTGAATTTTTTTATATTTGGACACCCATTACAAGAATCTCTACCCACTTAAAAAATGAAAATAAAGAAATTGTTATTTGAAAACAGTTTCATCTGGAACTAGCTTGTGCATGAACCATTCATAGAGCACGAGGCTTAACAATGGACATAGTCTCATTTGGTCCAAAAGGAATAAGATAGCATGGACTTATGTATACTACAATTTCACATGTTAGGAACATTGAATCACTTAATCTAATAAACAAATTCGAGGGAAAAAAATGCTTCCTTTGTGAAAAAGTTATAGTTGAAATAGATAGATTACAGACATATGCCCAATTGCAATTTGAGTATGATCTAGACTTACTAAAAATATATAATATTTTGGTTATATGCTCATTGAACACAGGAAGTTTTCCATTGCACATATAAAATATCATAAGCAATGATGATCTAATGGAATCATACATTTTATGCTTCTGAGAAACTCATGCTAATAAAGTTCCCAAAAATACCAAATTGGAAAAAGAATATAGTTGTGTAACAATGTTCAAATTTAATAGTCGCTGGAAATTTTAATATTGATATGTTCCAAACCAACATAGATACAATCAAATTAGAAGCATTAATGAAAACCAATGGATTTTTATTGCACACAACTATGCTAACAACGGATAATGGTTCCATGCTTGATCACTTTTGGTCAAACCTTAAGAATCTAAATGTCCGCTTCTTCACCTTTGATTCCTACTGGATTTATCATTACACAAATTACCTATCAATTTCTACTCCAGCATCAGAAATACCTTCTTGATTCTATAAACTTGATGCTAGAATTAGAACATTGTCTCGTCCAAAAGACATCTATTTATGGAATTCCTATAAATAGCTTCTATGGCATTCACATTACACATTACTTTGGCACTTTGTTTATATATTTTGTTTTTTCTATGTGTTTTGTTGAGATGTTGAATTTGAATCATCAACTGATATTTCTCCAAATATGTGTCAATATATTAAGCAAATTGCTAATAGGAATGTTGCCAATAGAATTACTAGCTTTAGCTTTTTCCATAGTATTGCTAACTACTACCAACAATTTAGCTGCTTTGCTTGAATAATAAAACTAGAACCATTGTTGCTTTTCCTTTGGTGTATGAGAAATTGGCACACAATATAGGCATTTCCATATGGATTATGTGCAAGATTTAAAAATCTGGCACTATGGTCAAAATGCCCATACAATTGGAAAATCCAACTTATCCAGAATTAACCTGTTTGTTCCAAAGGGAGACTAGGTTGAAATAGTATATGCCCAGGCACGATAAAAGCTCAATTTTTTAAAGATTTTAGAGCTATATATAATATAATGTGTTTTTATTAATTCTTGGAATTTCTTGATTGGATTAGGTTATGAACAACTTTAACAAATGTAAAGACATTATGCAGAGGATATTCACAGCACACCACAGAATATAGGAAATGATGAAGGAGAATTTAATAGATGGAACACTAGGATTATTCAAGAAGTGACTATGAAGACAATTTTCTTGAATCTAGGTTAAGCTTTGAACATACTGAGCCTCAAGATGAGGAATTTCAGCAATTCATACACATTGTAAAGCAAAATGATAAGGAATGAAGGGAATACAACCAGATTTTATGTGTATAACATGTGCTGGAAATTCCTTGAAATTCTGAACTAGACATAAAATATTTAAGATATATGATAGATGAAAAAACACTTTATGAATCTCTGACAGATATTTTATCTTAAAACATCGTGAACATCAATGATATCATAATGAGATCGAATGTTGCATCAAACTTCTATTAATCTTATGAATCTTCACATAGAACACAAATGGAATAACAATGCAATTACTCAACAGAGGAAAAAGATATCTAAAACCTTTTTTTGTCTTTAATCTCATACATAGCCAAATTACAAGTGCCAATTCTGTCACTTGAATCTACAAAGCTAGATAGGTCAACTCTCTTCCTAAAATTTCTCGCCTTTAGACTGAGTCTAAGCCACTTTATATAGAGTCTTTAAGTAACCAAATTCAATTTCTTACATCCTAACAGAAAGGTAAAAGAATCGATTTACTTTTTACAAAAGGGACTTTTACATTTCTCTGTTCCAACATTTATTGCTAAACATAGCATCTTTAGTTATTTTTGATGGAATTTTTCTTCTTACCCCTCATGTAGATATTTTTTTGGCCAGGAGTTGTCCCATTGGTCTTTCTTGAGGTATGCCAGCTTGGTTCATCAGGTACATCATTTTCACATTAGATGGCCCTAAAGGTGGCATGAAATAATGACGTGGTGGCTGGTTTGCAAATTGACCTGGCGCCTATGTTGATAGTTGATCTGTTGAATCATCAGACTGTTAACCTAAATACTGGCCTAATGATTGAGTTGAGGGATGTGCAATTGATGCTCTAGGTGGAAACACATGTTTATGATATTGAATGACCATCTACCACTCTTTCCCCAATGGATGCTTATGGGATCTCAGGGATTCTAAATATATTTCTGGATTGGTTTTTTCTCATAGGATATTGGCCATAATATCTTGGAAATTTTCTTCAATCCTATCCACATTTCAAAAAAATTCTTTAGTATTTCTACTTCATGTTCTCCTTTAATTTCTCTTTCCAATGGATCTGGAGGGAATTCTTATTTATTTTGGTTTATATGCTCTTTGTAGGTGTCCTTAGAGTAATCATATCCATTTCCATCCCATGGAAAAGGAATTCTGAGACTCAGTACATCCTTGAACAAGGCTTTAAAATTGCTTATTTCATCTGTCAACTACTTAACATTATCATTCATCCTTAAAATATATATTTGTTTCATGATCATTAATCTAGATATATTGATGATCTAAGTCCTATTATCGATGCCCTTTTCAGCTAACTGCCTTTTTTCTACTAGTTAAGTAGTCTATTACCTCTAAGGCTTGTTTGGGCATAGTCCCCAACTGCTTTTCTACTTATTTTATTTTTGCATTGGCTTGAGTGGCCATCTAAAATTCATCTTGAATAACCTTTAAGTAGTCCCACTTCTGCATGAACCACTCATTGATCTTTTCCCAAACACTTTGTGTTATTGGCCTCATCAGTTGTTCTCCTTGGAAATTTATTTGTAAAGAGGTTATATGGCCATTTAGATATCATATTTCCTTTTCTAGGTCTATTATGGCATCCTCTTTCTTACTCACCTCATTCTCTAACTCAAGGATTCTCCTGTCCTTTTTTTTAAGTTATTTTTTAGCCTCATTGAGCTTGTTAATTAGGTCATTATCCTCTCCTATGAGTTGAGGACTTGACCTTATATTTTCTTGGTCCTCTTCCATTGCATAAACATCAATGGCCTCCCGAGGAACCACTTGTTGTTCACATGTTTCTTCTGCCATATTTGTTGTTGTAGGATGATTCTCTATAACTGTAGAAAGACTTTCTGAATTTTCTCTTATTCCCTTTTTTGTGGGCTGGTCCTCTATTGTAATTGTAGGATTTGAGGTTGTAGTATCTTCCCAAGTGGATATTTTGGTTCTTGCTAACTTCAAATTGTAAATTTTCTAGTGAAAATCATTAATCTTCTTTCTTCTCTCCTTGGATAATTGTTAAGATTCTATCATACTGGCATAAAGTTTCTCCTTTTTTTCCTGCACCTAGATGGATCTGGATCTAGCTTTGCTTGAACTTCATAATCAATATCAAGATCTTGGTCCTCATCTTCAAAATCCGAAAATAGAACATTAGAAGAGAAATAATTTTGATCCTCGTCAAATGCAAATGGAGTAGGAAGAGAGTTTGGAAAAAAATGAGAGAATTCATATGCCTTAGAGGCATGGTTTGCAACCACTTTCGTTTTAACTTCCCATATGAGATCAATGCAATCTCAACTAAGTCAAGTCCAAAAATAACTTTCTTCGGTGAACCTATGTGTGTCATATGGTAAACAAAGAACAAGCTTGTTTTCAAAGAAGCCACATAAAGAATATTTCTTAACTTTCCATGCTCTAGTTGTATTATGCCCTTCCATTCAGTAGATATATTTGAATTATATCCCATGTGAATACTAGGAACACCATTTATATCTAGAGAATAAAATGATCATCTGTCATGATCATCTGTATCACTTCCATAATTAGTCTCCCTTGCACCTTCTGGGAGGGAAATTTTGTGTTTTGTTCAAGAAGTTTGGTCATTTGATCTATATTCTTCTTCATGCAAGATCTCTATGCATGGTTTCCTCTCTTGCAATAGGAACACTTGTCCTTAACAAACCCATTTTTCTTATCCTTCTTGGAGATAGAGGCTCCTTCTGATAGATATTCTCATATGGTTCGGATTCAACTTGCTTCTTTTCCCTTCCATTATGCTTCCCTTTATCATTCACACTTTTTAACTCCCAAGCCATAAGATATTGATTTTTGGAGGCCTTCAAGGTGCCCATATGAATCAGTTTGTCATGTTCTTGGATGAGAAATTCAGTGAATGAATATGAAGAAGGAATTTTCCAATTGGGGATTGACAATTTCCCATAATGGAAGGTAGAAACAAATATTGAAAATTCTGGACCAAGCTTGCGTATGATGGATATCACCAGCTACTCATCCTTCTTCTCAATGACACGTTGTTTGCACTGCATAACCAAGGATTTGAATTTAGAAAAGAAATGTTGTACGGTTTCGAAACTGCTAGGTTTAAGAGAAATTAATTCATACTCCAGAATATGGCCTCTCAGCTCATCTTGCTTGCCGAAGAGATTCTCAAGCTTCAACCAAACCTCTCTTGGAGTCTTCAATCCTTCAAGGTGGAAGAGAAAATATTTGGAAATATGAATACATGTGAAACCAAACGCTTCATCTAATATGTTCAGGTACTTGGACTTCTCAAAAGTTTCCTGAGGTTCGACCTCATTTCCCATTGTGACTCTCTATAGACTTTTGTTGCACAACACCATCTACATATCAACCCTCCAATCATGATAATTGAAGGGTGTCAGGATCCTTGGAGACAAAGGAACATTCGAATTCTCCATGTGAAACTACTTGAGCAAATACAAACTGAAACTTTTGCTATTGATGCACTGAAAAACCTTCAAATTCCTGCAAAACAAATCTCAATTTTGGAGATAAAATTCTACTGAGCACTGCTTTAAGACAATAGGAACTTTTATCTATAGCCTTCATACCTTGCTAGACCTCAAAGGATTTACCCAAGGAATTCAAGTCAATGGCACCAAGATTTGTTGTGGAAATCCATAGGCTTCTAGTGCTCTACTGAAAGAAGCTTCCCAGCCTACACCCTATGAGATTTGATACCATGTGAAATTATAGAACACAACATATCATAGAGCTGATAATACCTCACAGTGAAAAGAATGAGCAGAAAAGATGAATTACAGTGAAAATTGTAGTGAAATGAGCAGTAAAATTAATCAAGCATTGGAACTCATATGGAAACAGAAATGTGTGTTATGATCCATTAATTAGTATATTCAACATATACGTTACAATGGATAGAATCTGATTATCCTAGGATAATTTGAATCCCAACCAATCTAGCATAGGAATTGTCACCACTGAAGTGCTTCAGAAGTCCCAAACTCAACTAAAACTTAGTTAACTGAAGCTGCTATCATTTAACTGGCCAGAAGAGGCACATTTGTGAGTTATGCATGCAAATCAATCAAAAAAGGGCGCATTAGATCACAACCAATGGTGATCGAAGCTCAAAACCCCACTAGAGTTTAGTGACTCGGGTGGACTAAACTAGAACACAGAGTTATATCCTAAAATGTATGAAACTGGCTTTGGTGGTCCTCAAATCATGCATGCATGGGGAATTAGGTGTCTAATAGGTCCTAGATGACATATTTGTTATTTTTCATAAATTTCAATTTGATCTGGGATCTTAACTGAGAGAATAACATGTACAACATATCTACAGCATATCAATCATGGACACGATAATGCAAGAACACAAGAGACACAGAGTTTCACCGAGGAAAACCAAGAAGGTGAAAAACCCCGCAACTTCCTCAGAGATAGATAGAGCAATGTTACAACCCAAGAATAAGATATAGTCCTCATAGCAACAGCTTCTCCTCCTCCACAAGTGTGCCACTCTCCAATGAGACTATGAGTGAGAAAGTGAATGATCAAATAGAGTGCCTCCCGCACTCTATTTATACTTGACTTGACTTTCCTAATAACCTTTACTAGGTCGGCCTTAACTTAACCACATAACATAATGCTGATAGGGCCAACCCCCAATAGGGTGGTCTAATAACCCTTTAACCCACATGACTTATACAGGGCCAACCCCAACAAGGTGGTCTAATAACCCATCAAGTATAAGTTACGACACTTAGAATATAAATGACGACACTTCCGTATAGAGGAATAATAACATCTCTATAGGAATACAATATACATATATGGAATACATTCCAAAGTTACAAATACATCAACACTCCCTCTTAACTAGGAAGGTATTTCTCAACACAGATCTGCTAGCGCAAGTCTTCTTCTCTGGATCATCATCACTGGATCATCGTCACGAATCATCATCATCGAATCATCGTCATCGTCACTGCTGTTTCTACCTCAATCAATCTCCGATCTACTTGTCATAGGAAGTTCTACAGAGCCAGTCCTTTTTCATACTGGATGCAGGCCCACCACCTGTAGGTCTTCATCACTGGCCATACTGTGGAATCCTCAGGACTTATTACATGAATCACAAAACCTCGCAAGAGCATCCAGGATGTTACGAGCACATGGCTCTACCTGTCGGATCTCCCAAGGATGTATTATATGTGACTGTCACAAAACCTTAAAAGAGTGTGTTGACTAGCAAGAACTCTAAAGAGAATCCAAGGCCTTTTACGTGACTAGCACAACCTATCCGGATCTCCAGGGCGTATTACATGTGACCATGGCAAAACCTCGAAAGAGCATCCTTGGACTGATTATGAGCACACAATTCAACCTATCAAATCTCCCAGGGCCGGATTATATGCCATAAGACAAAACCTCGAAAGAGCATCTACCAGATACCCCAAGGCCAGATTACATGCCATAAGCAAGACCTCAAAAGACTATCTACAAATATCCTAGGGCCGGATTATATGTCCTCCCAAAGCAAAACCTCGAAAGAGGGTTTTCCAGATAAACCAGGGCCACATTACATGCCATAGGCAAAACCTCAAAGACTATATGCAAACTTCCCAAATTTGGATTATATGCTTATCTGCACAACCTGTCCACGGCCAGAGAGTATCAACCTGATACTCAACATATATCATCCTGATGTACATCATCATATGATCATCCTGAACATCATCATAGCATCATCAAGATGCATATCATCTCAAGCAACATCCTGAAGCTCATCATCCATGATCATCCTGATCATACAATGCATCCACCTGATGCATACACAGTATCTACCTGATACATATCATCATACATGATCTACCTGATCATACAATGTATCCACTTGATACATATACAAATACATGATCTACCTGATCATGCAATGTATGCACGTGATACATATACAAAAGCATTATCGACCTGATACATATACAAATACATGATCCAACTGATCATAACAAGCATCCAACATGATGCATATACATATACATGATCCAACTGATCATAACAAGCATCCAACATGATGCATATACATATACATGATCCAACTGATCCAACATGATGCATATACAGAGCAGTAACTCAAGCATTGTCCTAATGCTCATCATCCAGCACTTACATCCACAGCCATGGAAGGATCCTCCTCTCACCATGCTCGGAATGGCTTCTGCAAATGTTTCCATCACTTCTTCCTAGAAGTCTCATCAATCTAAAGAACACCAAGCCTCTCTCTGAAGTACTCGAACTTCACTCTGGCTAGTGGCTTCGTCAGCACATATGCAACCTACTCATCTGTCGCAACATACAGGAGCTTCACTACTCCTCTTTGCACTATATCCCTGATATAGTGATATTTGATCTCAATGTGCTTTGACCTGTCATGGAACACTGGGTTCTCAGAAAGCTTCACACAATTCTGGTTGTCACAAAAGATACCAGTAGCATCCAACGGGAGATCAAATAACTCAGACAGTAGCTTCCTAAGCCATATTGCCTCACAACTAGCCAAACAAGATGCAACATACTCTGCCTCAGCTATACTCATTGCTACGTAGGACTGCTTCCTTCTAAACCAAGAGATCACACTTGATCCCATACTAAAGCAGCACCCAGATGTGCTCTTCCTATCTGCAGCATAGCCTGCCCAATCCTAATCAAAATAACCTTGTAGGTTAAACTTTTTGTTCACATCATACTTGAGCCCATAGTCAATTGTACCCTTTAGGTACCTCAGAATATGCTTTACAGCAATCAGGTGAACACCTCTAAGATCTATCAGGAACTGGCTCAATGTGTTCACCGCAAAGCAAATATTTGTTCTAGTGTTCGTCAGGTACATCAAGGACCCAACCATCTGACGATACAAAATGACATCAACCGAATCAGATGAAGCATCACATAGAAGCTTCAGGTTCGATGCCATAGCCTCGCAATCCATCTTCCCGAACCTCTTCAGGATCTCTACTGCATACTTCCCTTGTCCAAGAAAAATTCCATCTGCACTCTGACACACCTCCATACCAAGAAAGTAGTGCATCATACCCAAGTCCTTCGTCTCGAACTCGGAAGCAAGCTTCCTCTTCGTGTCAGCAATCAATCTATCCTTACCTGTTACAAACAGGTCATCCACATACAATAGTAGTACCACTGGATTGCCTTCCTCAACCTTGTAGTAAAGGTTGGAATCCACTTTACTCTTGGTAAAGCCCAAACTAGATAGGAATCCATCTACCCTACCATACTAGGTCCTGGGTGCCTGTTTCAAACCATACAGGGATTTCTTCATTTTGCACACAAGTGACTCTCGTTCATGTGTCTCAACCTCGAGTGGCTTCTCCACATACACTTCCTCTTCAACTACACCATTCAAGAAAGCTGTCTTGAAAACCATCTAGCGTACCTTCCATTTCATCACTGCAACCAGAGCAAGTACTGATCTAATGGAAGTGTATCTAGTTACAGGTGCAAAAGTCTCTTCATAGTCAATTCCTCTTTCTGAGAGGAGCCATGAGCTACAACCTCACTTTGTATTTCTCCATGCTACCATCTATAGCATGCTTGATCTTATAGATCCATTTGGAAGTCACAACAGACTTCCCTTCAGGTCTTGGGACCACATCCCAAACATCATTCTTCATGATCGACTGGCACTACTTGATCATGGCATCCTTTTACTATATACTGTATCCTGGGAACTTCAAGTTCTTCAATAGATAGATTTCTTTAAACTTCATTGCTGGAACAAATGTTGTAGTCCTTGTTTTGTAGGTGATTGTATATGATCTTTCCTACAAAGCAAGTTAAATTCTTACACATAAATAAATATGTCATACGGTCATGCAATTACTTTATCCAATGCTTCAATACAACATTTGTCCATATCCCATAACTTTCTATATGCCTTCCAATCTCTACTAGAACATTGTTAAGAGTATGCACAAGTCCCAACATGTCAGCAAAGAGGTTTCATTCTAGATAAGTAACAATGGAATGTTGTACAGTGCCATAGGCCACTTACCCATCACATGCATATTAGTAGTATACTGTTCATTAATGCAATTATTCTAATATGCGTAATACACACCCTAAGTCTAGGAACATAGGCATATACATCATCGAACAATATTATTTAAACAAACAATTATGCAAGAAATGAAAATTCAAATACTTATCTTTGTTTGGTTGTAGGGTGGACTCCCTCTCAATATTTGTTTCCTTGCAGGAACTACTGGAGTGTGCTCCCTCTTGATCTTTGCTTCCTGGATTACCTGTCCTTGGACTTATATTCATCCTGGACCACTATGCATGCTTAAGTGTGCACTAGTGTCATGATCATGCCATCCTCAAGATCTCATACATAATCATACATTCATTAGTATAGATACTAAAACAACATAATCTTAAAGATGTATAGCCATGATCATTTCAAACACAGATAATAAACATTAGTATTCAAGGTTTCATGGAATACTTCTTATACTCATGCATATTCTTATTGACCATAAGACTCTTATGGTTAGTCATATCATCAATCAAAGTAAGAAGCATAATATGCCTAAACCCATGATTACTAACTTCAATGAATAATCATTATCAATCATGCCATGTATACTTATATAAGAGATTCTAACACAAGGTAGGATTCTAACTTGATATAGGAAAAACATACCTGGATTAATATGTTAGTTGCTTATTGTCTAACATACCCACATGATGTCTTCTTGTTCTCTTAAGTGACTTGTGCTAGTAACCTGCATATCTCATAGGTTAACCATTATAGAACCAAGTTATACATACCTCGTAAGTAGATATTCTATGTGATACATGGCAATGGATGAACCTTTGTCTTCATGTCACCATGGTCATATGTTCTTGAACTAGAACATGATTTGTCTTTCTTGATGTACCTTTCAAGTTAGCGGACAACATCAACCTCATACAACACCACAATGCATTAGTAAAATCATAAGTGTCAAAACCCTAATCAATGAATATCTTCTATCATGCATTCATAATTTTATTAAGGTGATATGACAAGTCTAAAGTTAATCAAGATAGTACTAACCTTAATGAATACAAACATACCATAAACTTAATCATGAACATATTTCGAAACATACCTGTAAGTCATACCTATCGATATTGCTTGTAATCTTCTTATGTAAGGCCTTAGCCTCATCTCCCTCTGAAACAAGAACTTCTTCACTCATGCAGGTGACCAATCCATTCTCTTATAGGATTAACCCAATCCACTTGATTTACATAAACTGGATCTGGAGCTAGATTTGGGTTTGTCAGGGAAACCCTAAAAATTCAAACTTTGAATTTCAAACTTCTGAAAGGATAGAAAGATGCACCTTGATGAGCTGATCAACCTGGTATACTCAGAATTTCAAAACTGCAAAGTTTCACCCCTCAAATTTGCTTTTCAATCTTCTGGAATCACTAGGGAGGACCCTGAATTAGGGTTTGAGTTTCTCGAATCTTTACCCAACCAAATAGTTTGATCCAAAGCTCTAAAATTTGATTTTTCTCAGGAGCTTCCAGCTATGGTCACAGATTTCAAAAATTCCCATTTTTGTAGAAGCCCTAATTTTTCACTTTTTCGATCAAAGTCTCGAACTAGGGTTTGATCAAGCCCGGCCTTCTACCCAACCAAAAAATTTGATCTTGGTCTCTAAATTTCTATTTTTATGAGTATAATTCATCCATGGTCTCTGATTACAAAAATACCAACTTTCTCTGAAACCCTAATTCCCAGAGCCATGAATGAAGGTGCTCAAAATCCAATTCTATTTTGACATAAATATGCACCTGATTGTTTTTGGTATAACTCCGAAATTATGAATCCACAGGGTTTGAATATTCTACATGTGGTATCTCGACCTGTCATCTTTCCAACCCCACAATTCAGACCTCAATTGGATTCTCTAAGAGAGAGTTATGCCAAGTGTCACAACGTGACCTATTTATGGGATAAAACAGGAGAGCAAACTTGTACGGAATTCCACATGTCAATGGTTCAACTTAGGCCAATGAAACCCTTACCTGAGAAACTAAAGTCCGTTCCCTACCTGTCACTTTTTACGAAATTTCATTTGGAGCTTCCTATCCCAAGTTGTGACCTTTTTTCATAGGTCACATGTTTATGACTGAGATCTGGAAGAGGTAGAAACCCTAGATTGTACAGATCATAAAAACACAAAGCAAAAGGAATTAGAAGTTGTGCTTCGGAAACAAGGTACATGGGGATCTTATCTTCGACCTGTAAGAGTTTCAGATACTGAAACCTCACCAAAATGGATTTATATCGAAAGTGCTACGATGACTGGTTTTTGCTATATCAAGCCCTAGCTTTGCAAGTGCAACAAGTGTCATAAATGCCATACCATGCCTTCTTTCAGGCTAGCTCTGATACCATGTTAGATTTTCATAAATTTCAATCTAATATAGGATCTTAACTGAGAGAATAACATGAACAACATATCTACAGCATATCAATCATGGACACAATAATGCAAGCACACAAGAGACACAGAGTTTCACCGAGGAAAACCAAGAAGGTGAAAAACCCCGCAACTTCCTCAGAGATAGAGAGAGCAATGATACAACCCAAGCATAAGAGATAGTCCTCCTAGTAGCATCTTCTCCTCCTCCACAAGTGTGCCACTCTCTAATGAGAGTATGAGTGAGAAAGTGAATGATCAAATAGAGTGCATCTTGCACTCTATTTATACTTGACTTGACTTGCTTAATAACCTTTACTAGGTCGGCCTTAAATTAACCACATAACATAATTTTGGCAGGGCTGACCCCCAATAGGGTGGTCTAATAACCCATCAAGTATAAGTTACGACACTTACAATATAAATGACGACACTTCCATATAGAGGAATAATAACATCTCTATAGGAATACAAACACTTCCGTATAGAGGAATAATAACATCTCTATAGGAATACAAACACTTCCGTATAGAGGAATAATAACATCTCTATAGGAGTACAATATACATATATGAAATACATTCCGAAGTTACAAATACATCAACAATATTCACACCACTAGGGGGAAATAACATCATCAACTACTAGGAAAAGGTAAATAATGCTAAGTAGGACAAGAATGGAGTATTTGTTATCCTAACACCCCCCCTTAATCCAAACTTGGACATCCTAGGCCATGGTTACTAAGACCAAAGGCCACCCATACAATCAAATAAATTATAAAAAAAATTGTTAATGAAACTAAGGAAATGGGGAAAACCCTCATGGAAAAAATACCCCCCCAAAATAAAGAACAACAGGAAACTCAAACAGCGATAACACCAAGAAGAGAAGGCAAAAGACTTTGTAAAAATGTAGGAAATGTGCTCCTATGTAGGATAGTAATGTAGGTGTTGGATCCGGATATCTGCTCCTCTGATGTACCTCCCACTGTTTCGGAGCTGCATTTTAGAAAACAAGTCTTTCAGAATCCATTCTTTCTACTGGAGTGAATGACTCGTTGTAGTCCAAACCATGAACCTTTGAGTACCCTTTGTAAACCAAATGAGTTTTGTACTTGGTTGTAGATCCATTATAGAAAGTCTCTTTGAAGGATTGTAGATCAGACCCCACGATCATGCAGCGCCTCTCTGAGAGAAGTGGATCTGTATGACATAGTGCATGGTTTGCATCTCGATACTGATATTTATTCCTTACATGGTCATATGGATCCCCATCTATGTTCCTAGATCTTTAGGGACTTTGTGAGCCCATATTGGCCTTGGCCATGGATTGGGAGCAGGTGTTGGATCTGGATCTACTTGAACTTCATACTCAATATCAATATTTTCGTCCTCATCTTCAGAATCTGAAACTGGATCATCAGAAGAGACATCATTCTAATCTTCATAATATGAAAATGGAGTAGGCAGAGAGTATGGAAAAAAAATGAGAGAATTCATATGCCTTGGTTTGCAACTCCTTTCGCTATTAAGTTCCTAGATGAGATCTATGCAATATCAAATGTGTCAGGTCCAAAAATAACTTTCTTCGATGAACCTGTGTGTGTCATCCGATAAACAATGAACAAGTTTGTTGTCAAAGAAGGCACTTACAAAACTTTTTTGAACTTTCCATGCTCCAGTTCTATTGTTCCCTTCCCTTCAATAGAGATATTTGAATTATCTCCCATGTGAATACTAGGACCACCATTGAGATATAGAGAAGAAAATCATTCTTTGGAGGAAACCATGTGGTTGGAGGATCCTGAATATATGAGGAAGGCTTGTGATTGTGTGAATCCAGCCTCCAGTGCATGGCATCTCTCATGATCATTTGTCTCACTTCTGAAATCAATATCCCTTTCACCTTTTGGGAGGGCAATGTTGTGTTTTTAAAGAAGTTTGGTCATTTGATCTATCTTCTTCTTCATGCAAGATCTATATGGATGGTTTCCTCTCTTGAAATAGGAACACTTGGTCTTATCAAACCCCTTTTTCTTATCCTTCCTGGAGTTGGAGGATCCTTCTGATGGATTTGGCTTCTCATATGGTTTGTATTCAACTTTCTTCTTGTCCCTTCCTTTATGTGTCCCTTTAGAAATAACACTTTTTGACTCCCTATCCATAAGAGCTTCATTTTTGGAGGCCTTCAAGGTTCCCATATGAATCAGTTTGTCTTGTTCTTGGATGAGAGATTCGGTGAATGCATCTAAAGAAGGCATTTTCCAATTGGGGATTGACAATATCCAAAAATGGAAGGTAGAAATAAATATTAAAAACGCTGGACCAATCTTGCTTAGGATGGATAGTACCAACTACTCATCCTTCTTCTCGATGCCACATTTTTTGCACTGCATAACCAAGGATTTGAATTTAGAAAAGAATTATTGCATGGTTTCGAAACTGCTGGGTTGATGAGCAATTAATTCATTCTCCAAAATATGGCCTCTCATCTCATCTTGCTTGCCGAAGAGAGTCTCAAGCTTCAACAAAACCTCTCTTGGAGTATTCAATCTTTCAAGGTGGAAGAGAAAATATCTGGAAATATGAATACACATGAAACCAAATGCTTCATCTAATTTGTTCGGGTACTTAGCATTCTCAACAACTGCTTGAGGTTCGACCTCCTTTCCCATTGTGACCTTGTACATAATTTTGTTGTGCAACACCATCTGCATATCATCCCTCCAATAAAGATAATTGAAGGGTGTCAGGATCCTTGGAGACAAAGGAACATTTGAAATCTCCGTGTGAAACTGTTGGAGCAAATACAAACTAAAATTGTTGCTACTACTACACTGAAAAACCTTCAAAATCCTGCAAAAGAACTCTCAATTTTGGAGATAAAATTCTATTTGGTACTGCTTTAGGAAAATAGGCAATTTTATCGATATCCTTCATACCTAGCTAGATCTCAAAGGATTTATCCAATGAATTCAATGTAATGGCACCAGGATTTGCCATGGAAATCTAGAGGCTTCTGGTGCTCTACAGAAATCGGCTTCTCAACCTATGCTCTATGAGCTCTGATACCATCATAAATTCTATAACATAGCAAATCCACAGGGGCTTCACTCAATAAACCGCTATCATAGCACGTTCGTTCATGGCATATGAAACAATACCCCTAATTTCACTCAATATTGGAAAATACCTTCCAAAATCATTTTTTTAACCCCTTCCCAATATGCCTTTTGCCTTCCCAATTTAAAAAAAACCCTATTTTCACTAGATATTGTATGTATCAATTTTTTCATTAACATTTTTTTATACCCCTTTATATTTCTACCTAGTATATTGATATGATACCCCTCTTATGACCCCACATGCATTCTACAATGCACCTTGCTTCTTTTGATGTATATTTTGGATGCACATTACTTCACCCACAATGCAATTACTCAACCACATATCATTATGATTTGAAACATCTAATGGTCTAATGAAGAGATAGGAGATCACTTCTTGTATGTCACTAGAGCCAATGCACATAGTACAACATTTAGATTGCATGTTGCAGTTCCCCAATCGCTGACTAAGCCTGTTGTGGGCTAGGTATCCAATCTCGCAGGGCCTGTAACAAGCTCTAGGAGGCTGACTAAACCTCCCAAGGCCTGTAATAGGCACGATTGGTTGGGTATTCAATCCCCTAAGGCCTATCGAGGGCCTATAACAGGACCTGGAGGCTTAGAGCCTCCCAAGGCTATTGGTAACAATTGGTTGTCAATGGCCACTGTCTCTCGACTATGATCGACTGGAAACCCACTTCACCACAAAACCCCCTGGCCTCAAGCATGCCTCAAGGCACGATTTCCCTACGTACTGGTAAGCTCAAGCCTTGCCTCAACCCAATTTCTCATACGGTCGTGATCCTGCCATCTCCATTTGGCGGATATTTGTCTGTCCGCGCATATAAAAAAGACCCCAAAGTATTGTTGTATTGTTACATTAAATAAAAAAACCCTTTGCCCCTTAATATATAAGCAATATAATTTTTTGGTTTTCATGAATATTTAATACCGCAATATGAATGAACATGGTATTATATTGCCTTCTAGTGAAGCTCCCGTGAGCAAATCATAGAGTTGAGAATACCTCACGGTGAAAAGAATGAGTAGAAAAGATGAATTACAGTGAAAATTGCAATGAAATGAGCAGTAAAATTAATCAAGAATTGGAACTCAAATGGAAACATAAATTTGTGTTATGATCCATTAATCAATATAGTTAAAATATATGTTACAATGCAGAGAATTTGATTGTACTAGAAGAATTCGAATCCCTGTCAATCTAGCATAGGAATTTTCACCACTGAAGTGCTTCGGAAGTCCCAAACTCAACTCAACTCAACCAAAACTCAGTTAACTGAAGCCACTGTCAGTTAACTAACCAAGATGGGTGCATGTGTGAGTTATGCATGCAAATAAATCAGAAAAGGGCGCATTAGATCACAATCAGTGGTGATCGGAGCTCAAACCCCTGCTAAAGTTCAGGGACTCGGGTGGATTGAGCTATAACACAGAGTTAGCTCCTAAAATGTAGGGAACTGACTATGGTGGGCCTAAAATCATGCATATAAAGCACATTAGGTGGCTAATGGGTCCTAGATGACATATGCACACCACTAGGGGGGAAATAACATCATCAACTACTAGGAAAAGGTAAATAATGCTAAGTAGCACAGGGATGGAGTATTAATTATCCTAACACTTCCCAGGTCTCCTTATTGGCTATTCTCTCCTAAAGTGGTCTAGTTGGGCATGTATATGCTGAGTTTTTATTCTCCATCCTTTGTTTAGATATAACCTGACGTGGATCATATGCAGTTTTCTCAACATTAAGTTGAATCAAGTATTCTTCCACATATTGGGAGGCATTTAGCCCTCTTATGATAAGAGGTCCCACTTCCTTTGGTAATAAGAATGACCTATGTTTTCTAAAATGTCCGAAATGCAACTCATCTGAGGTCATTTTTTTCCTCACAAATTCTATGGAAATGATTCTTGGGGTTAGGAAGGTGGGAAACTTGTATGGCTCTTCCTCAAACCCATAAACCCTGATAACCATGTGATCTTCATACAGGAACCAATCTCCCACTTGGATCTCTGAGGTGAATTGTAGATGTTTCTTGTTATCTTGCAGCATCCTTGGGGGTGAGCTTCCATAAAACAGGTTGTATGCAATGCTCATAACCCTATCTGTAAATTCTAAGAAATTTGAATTCCCTGCTCTTCTAAGGACCAAATTAGATCACTCATACACTAGAAGTTGTATTCCTTCTTCATTAGTAGTTATCGAACCCAAATGTTTAAAACTCTCAAAATTCTGATAAAAGAACAAGAAGAACATGTAGGATGGGAACCTAAAGTACGCAATTGCGGGAAATTCCTACAATTGTTAATGGATTTTTTACCTAGGTTGATACAGAGGTCAAAATGAGGGGGTTTCCTACCAGGTTCAATGGTCATCTTAAGAAGAATTCCCAGGGTTACTTTGTCCATAGACTTGTCATCTTCTAGACCCACAATTGTACATATGATAGAAATGGCCCTCCTAGAACTTTTAGAGAAAATAGTGGTGGCATAAGAAGGCGGGGTAGTAGGTATGGACATTTCCGGATCTAGGTGTTTATATAGAAATGGATGATGCTCATAGGGGATGAGACTATTAAAAGAACTTGCTAGGGGTTTTTCATTAAAAGGATAAGGGGCCAAAGACTCTAGTATGCCGAACATTCTTCTGAGTGCATCTGGGGTGATAAAACAAAGGTTTTTAGACATATCAGAAGAAAGAATCACCTTCTAGGTGGGGGAAGTGAGTTCTATCAAAAGTATGCAATTTGGGTACTCGTTGGATGTAGAATTCAATTCTACATCCAACAAGTGCTCCTGCTCGAAATTTGAGTAAAAACACAGGGAGATATGTTGAAAATACGAACAAAAAAAGTAGTTTTTTATGGCAAATATCTCAAGTCAACCATTACGGTTGACTCATTTTATTGAAATTCTATTGGCTCTTGAATTCCAACTCATCAAGAAATTATGGTTGGATCGTTTTCTAATATGATGGCTCATTTTCTTATAAGGCCCATTTTAGACCCCAAATTTCCTCTAATGCACCATTCCAATAGTGGAAATGGTCACGGCAAGGTAGATGATGTAGTCACGTGTATTGTTGGGGGAAAGCAACAATAGAGCATGGGTTTATGTGGGATTTAGAGCATCAAATGAACATTGAGCTTCATCATCCTAGTCAAAAAGGACATCCTTTTTCAGAAAATGCATAAATCCTTTTGTAAATTCTGCATAGTTATAGACGAAACAGTGTACAAATTTTTCCTTCCCTTGCAAACTTTGAAGTTAGAGGAGGGTGGTGGGTGGAGGTAAGGCCAAAATAGCCTCAACCTTTAATGGATCGATCCAGATCACTTCCTTGGAGATAATGAAGCCAGGAGTCTTTTGACTTCAACACAAAAAATACATTTGTGTGGGTTCAAGTGAATATTGCAATGATGACATCAAAGGAAAATAGCCCTAAGATAGTTAGGATGATCTTCTTGATGGGTTGAGTGAGCAGGTAGATCATCAAGATAAGGGTCCACAATATACTTGATGTCATGGAAAGAATATGACATGGCCCATTGAAAAGAGGCCTCGCCATTTTTAAGACCGAAGGGTAACTTATGAAAAGCAAAGCTTCCCCAAGGGAAAATGAAAGTTGTCTTATGTTGGTCAGATGGGAAGATATTGATCTAATTATAGCCGTAAAATCCATACATTAATGAAAATATGATGCTTCATTCACATTTATCGATTATTTGGTCGATGAAGGGGGTATGGTAATCATCTTTTGGACAAGACGTATTTAAGTCCCTACAGTTGACACAAACTTTAATCGTTCCTTATTTTTTCATGACTGGGACAATATTAGAAACCCATTATGTTAATGGTACCAGATAAATGAATCCAACTTTCAAAAGCTTCTCATATTTTCCCTTGATGGTAGCAGTCTTGCAAGGATGTATTGGACGGAGTTTCTGCTGGACTGGTTTAGCTCTTGGGTAGGTCTTGATTTCATGCACTATGATGGATGGATCAATACCTGGCATTTCTTCATAAGTCCAAGCAAAAACATCGTAGAATTCTTGAAACAAGGCCTTATAGATTTTGACCTCTTCAGCAGAGCAGGGTTTTCCAGGTTGGATGTTTTCCATGATACCAAGTTTCACCAATATATCAATCAACATGGTGGGTGTAATGTTCCCTAAATTTTGTTTGGACATGGTGTCTTGAGTAAGGATAGGGGATTGAGGGTTGTCGATAATATTAGGTGGAACGATGGATTTGATATCATTTTCTACTACATCCATTTTGGGGAGGAAGGATGATCGATTGTGATTATCCTCCAAAGGTGACTCATTTAAGTTCATAACCTCCATTATGGACTCATTGGATGGAAAATTATGCAAGAGGTCATCCATAGAATCCATAGAAGAGTCTAACTAGGATGGTAGATAATATAGATCTGATGCCACAAGTTGTTGGTCATCGGGATCATATTCGTGAGAGGCAAATTGAATCGAATGATATACTGCCTCATTAGGACTAAGTGGAATATTATCACTAATGTATTCAAACTCAATTGGACTAGGTATTACCCAAGGATCGTATAATTCAAGGGATTGTTGTACCGTGGATGAAATCATATTAACCACGACAAGTTGTCGTGGAAGATCTGGGGAAAACAACGTAAAAACTCCTATGATTGGAGAATCCTTAAGAAGGCGTACTCCCACATTCGCATACAAAGGTTTCGAATGCCCTAAAAAAGGGACGTTGTTGGCGGTATTATTGTGGATATTAGGGGTGAAAAAGTCAAGTTGGTTAATGGTAATGATTTTTCCTTGATGAGGAAATTGTACCAAGCAAAAGATTGAGGATGCAATGGTAGTCCTTGCATGAAACCAATTATGACCAAGCAACAAATTGTAATCCAAAGGTGCATCAACTACTTCCACGTGAATGGAAATAGACTTGCCCCCTAATTCCATGGATAAAGATGGTAAAAGTCCATAAGGCTGAAAACCATGACCGTCAAAGGCATTAAGTGTTGTAGGGGATTGGTTAACTTCAAGAGAGCCAATATCCCTCCAACAGGATAAAGACGGGATAGAATTCGAGGCACTTTCATCCAAAATGGTCTGGTGGATCTTCTTCCCACAAATTTTCATATGGATTTGGAACGCAAGTTGATGGGAAATAATCATATTAAATCACTCCATATTGAACATGATGGTGTTGGAATTCTCAATGTACACAACTCCAAGAGCTGACAATAAGGTTCTATGCTGAGTGGGACAGTTTTGTAGAACTTCGAGAGTTGACATAGCACAAGGTGCTTGGGCCAGATCCTCGACAATGTTATAGTTTTGAGCAGCATGGGCACTTGGATTAAATGTTGCTTTTTGAATTGTGCTTTTTGGAGGGAACAACACTGTGTCAAGAATAGGCTTCTCTATTTGAAGAGGGCCAAGAGGTGGAGGGGCATAAGAGGTGGAAGTTTTATCTGTAGGAATTCCATTGGTAGTATTGTAAAGAATAGGGTCATGGGTCTGGGACTTTGTGGTTAAACCAATTGTCTCATTGCAAATGAGGACCTAGGTGGTTGTGTAAGCATCATCTTGATGAGGATGACTCATGTTTCCCCATGGAAGAGGGATGGGATTATGAACAACCATTTGTTTTTGTTTAGGTGGGAAAGGTTCAGTCAATACTACCAGTTGGGAATTCCCTTTCAATAATTTAGTGACCTTGTCATGATGGGGGAAATACTTCAAGTAGTGTTCATCTCCATAGATTAAGCAAGGAAATTTTTCCTTTCTCTTTGGTTTAGTTTCGGTTGTCATTTCTTGGGATTTGTTATTCCCTCGTTGGTTCAAATATTTCTTGGATTTACATTTGTTTTTCTTCTTACCTTCAGATGGTTGAGATGAATCATATTGAACTGAATTCACCTTAGAGGATTATATGGGAGAAGGTGTGGTCTTAGTGTTTACAATAGTATGTGATGAATCTGGGGTAGAAATCAGTTGGCTTGGTTTCCTAGCTAATTGAGTCACAGATTGTGTTTTGACGAAGCCTATGACACCATCGGAGTGGGAATCTATGGTTGGTCTGGATGGGTCATTAGATGGATGGGGGCATTGGGGATCAGATCGTATAGTGTTTTGGATTGGGAATACACCAAATATAGGTATTAAGCACGACCGATCGCCTGCTCTTCTGTGATGGCTCCTCCCATGGAAACATCTCTAGCAATGGGAAACAAGAGTGACTTCGTGAACCAATATGACAAGAGTTGGTTTGGAATGGTGGCTTCGATTAACCTCCACCACCGCCTCCACTCATGGATATGATCTGATATGTGGGTGGAGGTGGATTTTCATAGTGAATTCAAAAGATTAGTACCAATTTCATATCAAATGGACACTTAGAAATGATTAAGAAATGCCATGGTGAGAGAATTAATGTGACCAAAGAACTATCATGGCAGCTCAATATACCATTTATTTGTCAACCCTATAAGGGTTCCTTGGAAAAGACACAAATGAATGGCATCATCCATCAAGGAGTTCGATGAAAACCAATTATGGAAAGTCATCACGTGGTTATTTGGGTCTTCTCTAGGTTTCCCATTAAATTTTGGGATGTCGGAAGGTAGTTTGGCAGGTATAGTTGGCCATTGTGGGGCATGTTGAATGGGATCACAAGTTAAATGTGACATATCAAGCAAATCTAATGTTTCCAAAAATGGGAGCTTTAGGTTTGGCTATGGAAACTAGTAATACTAATGTAGAATCATAACACTAGTAGGACCATAGGTTGGTTTTTATGGCATGTTGTAACCTAATGGTCCTCCCATGTATTGGGGTTTGGGGGTTGGAGTTCCTTGTGGAGGAAAACCTATCGGGTTGGTTTGGCCCCACAGAGCATTGATAAATCCAAGATATGGTAATCCTATATAGATTCCATAAGTAGAGGTGGGGGTAGCTACCTGAAATTTTCCCCCCTAGTGGGTTCTTCACTCTTGGAAGGAAATTTCCCCCAAATGGGTTTTTTCCCCCAAGCGGATTGGTTCCCCCTAGTTGAATTTTTCCCCATAGGTGAGGGTTTCCCCCCAACTATAATTTTCCCCCAATAAGAGGTATATATTTATTCTTTATCAAAATAGTTGCGGGTACATATGGGACAGTCTATGTGACTTCCATGTGTTACCTGCTTGCGAGATGGAGGGAAGGCCCAAGTTACTCATAATAGGAACCGAGGGAATCCCACTATAGGTCACTTGACTAGAGGGGTGTGATGCATGGGCACGGAGGAGATAACTTGGTGTAAGCATCGACATTTTTCTAGAAGCATAACCAAGGTAAAATGCTAAAGGATTTGTGTGGATGAATGGGATGGTTGTATTCATCTAGCCCGACTAGGGGATGTTTTGGCCCAACTAGGTTCCCCACAAAGGATAAGTGCTAGTGACAGAAAGTTGGGAAAAAGTGGCTCCCATACAATCAACCACGGTGGATGTGGGTAAGGGG